>OX438743.1:0-600000 GCA_949316235.1 Oegoconia quadripuncta | reverse complement strand
TATTTTTATCTTAAATATAAAACCTACCTGTTATATTCCGTTGCGTGTTTTAGTCTATACATTATTTGCCATAACGCCTTCTGACAGCCGTGGTTTCGCATCGCCTGGTTAAAATGAACTTAATAATAATGTAACCAATACATTTCAATTATAATGAAACAGCTTAACGGCTAAAGATAATTGGCCACTTTAAACATTCACTCACTAGTAAACCCTCCCACTTCCACCAAATCTCCCAACCTAACCCCCTCCTCTATTAAAGCTCATTTGACGTTATTTTTGTTCTAGCTTAGAAGGATGAACCGTAAAGGGTATAAGGTTGAGTGTGGTTGTTTATGTATAATTTTGTTGAGTGGATTGAAATCCGCTTTCCAACGTATTGGATAATCTGTTGTTAGCCCTTTTGTATTTTCTAGAATCGTTCGCTCTCCAATATGGTCCAGCTTAACCTCTCTCCTATAGCATTAGCTTAAAGACTAATTTGCATCTCATTGGCTACACTTCCATTTCACAGAGGGGCGAAGTGAACTGTAAATATCTTGTTTCACCTTTTTTTTCATTAGTCTGAAAGTAGGAATAGAGTCACAGGCACGTTCAGTAGGCGCCGTGGTCACTGATGTACAGGATTTGCAGTGGGAGGAGTGTTGAGATGAAGTCTGTCGGCACTCTTCAAGCTTGAGCCTAGTTGCTGAATCACTGAAGATATTCGACTTGCGGTGGACAACAGGAAGCTGACTGTTAACTTATGTTACCCCCGTTGATCTTGACACCCTAATGATATCCTTCACTCTACGCCTCTCTCTTCAACGCCTCTCCTTCTGTGGTCGCATGGTGCGATTCCTACCTTTCTGATCGCCAACAAAGCATCAACAATGAATCCACGTCAATTGATTGGTTTGATTTATGTGCTGGTGTTCCACAAGGCAGAGTTTTAATTCCATTACTATTCTTATTATAAAGTGAAATATTTAAAATGAATTCTTCCTTTTTTCACCCTCTTGCAGATGATATTCAAATCTACAGACTTTGGACTTTCGCTGCCGTAAATGCCGATTTGTCCATAATACCAGAATGGACTAGAAAATTGGTACTCTCAGTTAATAAAATAGTCAGTGATATATGAAGTAGTTCAGCTTAACCTTCATGGACATTAAATTCTTTCATCTCGTTCAGTTATACATTTTATCACCATAGAAACTGTCAGTTCAAGGCCACGTATTTCGAATGGGTTTTCATTTGAATTAAGCAAAAGAACACCAGACTGATCACGTGATATGTTCATGATACGTTTATCGTGTGAACTGAAACATGTGATACAATTTTGATGAAGCTGTTCGCTACTTAATTACATGTTGCGAATAACCTTCAATCAAGCGCTCGTCAGGATGAGTGGTCAGTATGAAGCGCAATAACGGGTACTGGATTTACACTACAAGCCGATTTCGTAATATGTTAGACTAACTTATGCAAACTTGTAGCAGCCTATCCCGCAGTCCCTCTCTAACGGGATGTGTTCGTGAAACAAAACGCATCCGCGATCTGTCAATTTGACACGAGCGCGGGTAGCGGGGAAATACCTTTTTTTTTCCGCGGGGATACGCATTAAGCGTACCGCTCGCCTGGGGGACGGCGAGACGGTTATGTGGGACTCCCCTCCCTATGGGGAGGGATACCCACTAAAACCCCGCGGCGACCTTTTTCGGCAGTAGGGAGGACCTGCGAACGCATAGGCGGCTCCAGGTCCCGCCCCCCCTCGCAAGGGGAGGCCCATTCCCAGAGGGCGGCTAGCGCGCCCTCCGCGGGGGGCGCTGACGTGCCTCACACCGCGATCAGCGGGCGGTATGAGGCAGGGCTCGATGCGACGACACCTCCCCGATCGCTCCGGGGGGTGTCATCCTCTCCCGGGTCGCGTCCGGCGGCTACATCGCCCCAAGCGGGGAAATAGGTACCTATCTCTCGAAGATAGTCATCTCACCAACACCTAAGTTTTAATATTTGCCATATTGTCTCTTATTTTAACTGTAAACTACAATAAAATTAAATACACAAGTTTAGTCAGCGTTTGAAGTTCCTCCGGCTCCTGAACCAGCAAATACAGTCCACTCCTTCAACACAGACCAACCGCACTTACCGAAACACCAACAGAGGAGTGTAGTCTCCAGGATGAGACGTAAACTTTGAAGCGTTATTGCACAGGGACTACGGGCATATGCTAAAGCTGTTAGTAGAATCAAAGTTCAAACCGCCTCCTTGACGCAATATTGACAATACTGGCTTAAATATACTTTTTTAAATTTCCCACATCAGTCAATAGGTTTTTTTTTTATGGTTAACTGGATACGTATTTGACCACAATCTCACCTGATGGGAAGTGACGATGTGATCGAAGATGAAGCACGCGATCACTTACGCGATAGGTAGAGAACTTTTTAAGTTTACCAAGCTTTAAAGGCCTGTAAATGAGGGATAAACAGGATGATTTATTTCTCCTATCCTGAAGATCCCGTGAGCTGTACCTGCGCCAAAATTAAGTCATTCTGATGCTCTGTATCGTATGAAGGAAGGGTAAATTTTATTTATTTATTTTTATTTTATTTATTTACATAGAATCAACAGCATTATTACAAATTTTTATACAGAAAACTAACACCAAACTTATGCCAATTAAAGATTCTTATTGTGTTACTGACAATGGTTACCCTTAAAATTGAATGGGTAATGTTTTAATTAAATTACAATATAATTACAATAAAATTGGTACTATTACATTATTAATTAATAACATTATTATATAAATATCAGTAAAAACAAATCAAATCCTCAGTGATATACGAGTCGTTATGTTAATATGTCTAAATTACATAGTATTGATAGTGAAATTAAGTACAAAATATGTGTGTTGTGAATGTCTGTGTGTGTAAGAGTTTGTGTGACAGTCAGTGTGTGATGGTGGTGGGTTTTGCATAAATAAATAAATAAATAATAAATAAATATCGTTAGACATACACACAGCGCCATCTAGTTCCACAGTAAGCAACTATAGGCTTGTGTTGTGGATACCAGATGGTTGATATACTACATAAATACTTTTTTTTTTTTTGTAAATAAATACTTATTATAAATGAAAACATCCATAACTCAGGTACACATGTCCGTATTCATCACACAAACATATGCCCCTAGCGGGATTCGAACCCGCAACCTTTTGGTATAGTGGTCAGAGTTGCTAACCACTACACCAAACAGGTCGTCAAAAAACGGACGAACTCATTTTCTGACGTCATTATTTGCATCAATATTATTATTTCGTCGGCCGCAGCGTGAGGCCGTTTTCAAACGAAAACCTTGTTACATAATCCTTGATGCTTGATGTTCAGCGCAGTGAACTACAAACAGATTGAAATAATGGAAATTATGTGGGTTATTATTTGGGTAAAATATTAACCACCCCATAAAGCTTCCACTCCACCGAATTCCATGTCAAATTTTTAAAAAGGATCTGGAGCCCGAATCTCGAACATTTTCCACAGACATGTCTAATATTTCCTACTTCTATACGAATGTAAAAGTGAAAAACTACATTGATATCTTTAGTGCTCAAGAATCGGGCTCTTCCGAACAATATGCGGATCTTCAATGACTACATAAGCTGGAAATAAAGCCAATATTTGCTGGTTTTCCAGTCACGTGGGCCCGGGACTATAAAAGCGAAGCGATTAAGAGTCCTCCCCGGAGATCGCAGACACAGTTATCAGTGACGTCGGTACGTTTGTGATTACGAGATAGATTAGATTAGTTTGCTACACTTAGAAATTTTTGTTGGCATTTGACAATTACCTATTTGTGGTATTATTTATTTGTCTATACGTAGAATGAAATCCTGAAGGTAAAAAATGGTATATTTCATATTATTTATTTGCATTGTACATTGAACATATCCCAGTGAAAACCACCCAGGGCGACCTGACCATTATAAAACCGTTTTCTAAATTTGTTTATTAGAAATTTGTTGGCGGATTTTGATGGATTTTTCAGAGATATATTTCATACTAATATACATTTTCGGCTATATTTAAAGTAAAAAAAAGATTATTATATTAGTTAGAGAATAATAATAGTTTTTTTTTTTATAAACTTTGTCTTTGTCAGGAAAATGTTATACAACCCATACAGCCAAGTTTTTTACCCACGCAGATGGATTCGCGGGTGGAAAGCTTTAAATTATATATTTATTGGAGTGTTGCTAAAAGTTACCTACCTTTTCTACTCTGATCGGCGAATATCACTCCACACGCTTGGTTCAGACATTGCTAAAACTTCAAACTTCAAGCATTTATTTCAACGTAAGATACATGATATAATTTGTTGAGTGTCAATTTAAATCTACTGGAAATAAAAAAAGTTTATTGCATTTATCTGTCAGTCGGTATGTCCAAGCTACTACCGCTAAATCAGTGCAGTCGTCGTGATTCGCTATTCACCTTCTCAGGGCGGTTTAGTGTCGTGTTCGCTGCCAGACAGGGCTTTGTGTCGACTCGCGAAATTCTAGCAATTTTCTTTTTGGCGCCATTCCAGAGATGGAAGAAGATCTTGCGACGTGCGACGTGACATTTATTACCTTCACTGGCTTCATTGAACGCATGGTTTAACACCTCACGTCACGACTTGCTAAGTTTTTGTTTTATTTCCTTTTATCCGGCAGCCCCAGGAAGGAGTGTTGTGTTTTTCGGAAATATGTAAGCGAGTAATTAAGTGAATAATAATAAATGTCCTTGGATATACACACAACGCCATCTAGTTCCACACTAGACTTGTATTATATATACCGTATACTACACAAACATATATATTTTTGTAAATATACAGGGCGTCCCACGCCTATGCCACATGGAGCGAAAGTACTTTGAATATTGTAAAATGAACATTTACTGTATTTTAATTTTAAAAACAATTTAAACTGCATTCATAGATTTTTAAATATTTACATGGTTGAACCGGGAATCCAACCCGCTACACGAGAAAAAAAATTACGGTGTAGCTTTATCATACCGAACGAATAGCTTCATCGTAAGGATTACTTTCTGCTAAATAACTTAGTGTCAGAAATAAAAGGAAGACCATGAGTTTTAACATTTTTAATTCAAAATTAATCAATTTAATTTAACAAATGCTCAAAATGAGTCCCATCCTGTTGAATACAAAGTCGCACTCTTTTGATTATTTCGCTCCCTGTCGATTTTTTGATTATGTTGTGTGGATATTTAGAATAATACGTCTAAGTTCTGCTTGTAGCTCGTGGACACTTTCATTAGACTACCCTTACCCTGAGTAGACACTATTCTAAACAAAAATACTAAATTTACAAACTAAATTACCTAGAATCTGATATCTCACGTGATGGAAAGTGACGATGTGGTCGAAGATGAAGCACGCGATCCCAGTAAATGCCTATTCACTCTGCCCTTGAAGATCCCAAGGTTGTAGGATTCAGGAAAGACTGACGCCGGAAGGGAGTTCCATGCCTTGGCTGTTCGGATGATGAATGAAGAATAAACAAAAAAAAATCATGTCAGTCACTGTCGTGGGGCACCGTACCTATACGAGGCTGGCAGCATTACCTCTCTGTAGGACTAATACACATCGATGAGTGCTTCTCAATAATACCCCAGTTTAATTACTGCGTTTGTATGAAAATTCGTTTATTCATAAAATACGGTAGCCAGGTAAGAAATCAAGTGAAATCCGCCTTTCAGTTGCTTTCCGACGGATTTAATATCCGCCCGTTTCACCAGTTAGCTGCCAAATTAACAAATTGCCTCGTAAATAATTAAACGGGCTTTTAGTAACGGTTAGCAGGTAATCATATCGGGCAGGGGGGAGGGGGGAGGGGTAACTTGACTGACTGATGTTTATTGCGTCAGGTGGTTGTCAGGGGAAAAAAAGGGCGAATGATTTTATACAGAGTCTAGTCACGGTCAAGGCGGCTTCTTGTGGGAACCCGAAAGCTCCGTTACGCACTTTAATTTACGCTTCCTTTTACCTGTACACCAACACTAACGTTTGCTGCACAATATTCTGCCATTATTAAGCTTCAAAAGTCAGAATGCCCAAATTATAAGAATTATAAAGAAAATTGCAACTTCACACGCCGAGATCCCGCCAAAAAGCCAGGGCGAATGAGTCGAATCGTTTCAATATTTTTTTATTGTTGGTCTGGGTGTTGAACCTTTGGCCATATTCTCACCTGGCGGATAGTGGTTTCAGAATTGTTTACTTTGTATGAGTAATTGATTTTTTTTATCGAATTCGACTATGGTTCCTTCGGAAAAGTTGGTCGTAATCAAGAGTGACGTCACCAGTTAATGGGAATTACACGAATTCAAAGTCATGTTTAAGTAGAAAATTCTATGTTTTACATAGAATATTTTTGATCGCGATAAAGTGAATAGTTCCCACGGGATAAACAAATTACACATACGTTATACCACGCAGACGAAGCCGCGGGCGGTAAGCTAATATTTTAATATTGTTTCGTCGAACTGACAAAATGAAATCGCTTCAACTGCCTGAAATTACAAAAATGTTTCCAATTTTCCAAGGAGATTATTTTGAAAAGACGCCGTCTTTTTAGTAATTACCTTTCACTAATTAATACTGCCCGGTGAGTGGCGGGGGAGGGGAGGGACTTTATTAATTTACCTAGTACCTAGACTTGGATGCCGGGATATCCATTTTATTATTAATTAGAGCAAAGTTTGTTTATTACAGATGTGTAATAAGGTAATGGGCGTTTTTGAAATTCGTCGTCAAACGGCATGACGAAGGCACGCTTACGGTCATGTCTAATTAATAAGAGCTTAACGCACCCGGCTTCACCCGCGTGGAATCGACTCGACCTCCACCTTTTAAAATCGGTTATATATGATTCGATTATATTCATTTTTACATATTAAATCATTATAAAACAATTATTCAGCTATAAAAATTATAATCATGAAACACTAAAATTCACCACTAACCACAGAAAAGTGAACAGAAAACATGCAAGTATCTTTTAAATGTAACTATTTAAAGATGTCCAGCAGTCGATGCTGATATGATGATGAACTGAGTTCTTCTTCTTAGCGAGTCGATAGCTAAAACATCAAATTCTTGAAGACCAGAATGCGGCTTACGGCATTGCCTGTGGCATCGTATGAACCGAGTTGAATTTATGCCTTAGTGATTTATATTTTGGAGATTCCTACATTTAGTTTGAGATCCAATTCTAATCCAGTCATTAGGAATCAGTTTGTCTTTAATTTACTATTGTCGTTAAGATTCATAGATTTCTTTTTCGGGCCCATTCAGAGAGATTTTTCGAGTAAAAAAATAGAAACAGATTGAAGGAACTTTTCAATTTGCGGATTAATTGTCTTTCACCAGCTCTAATTGAGCGATGTCTAGGGGAGGTTGGGGAGGTTTGACAGCCGCACAATTTGGACCATCATTGTGTTTTATTTTGTCCCGCCTTTTGTAAAGCTATTCGTTGGGCAAGAAGTGAACAGCTATTGTGCGCATTACGATCTTGTTAAAGACTCTTTTGTTAGTTTAGTATGGAAATAAAGATTGTTAAATCGTTGGGATGTTTTATGATGGTCTGAAGATGCCTTTGACTACAATTCTACCTGGCGGTATGTGACTGTCCAGCCGAAGATGATCCCGGTAAATGCCTACTCAATCACCATGGACTTGAAGCTCCAAAACCGGTTGAAGCTTCAATACCTTTGCAGCGTGCATATAGAACGACGAAGCGAAATGAGTACGTATTCGATATGTCAACAAAAAATTCTCCTCGGTTCTGGTAGTACGAAGATGGAAAGGTGATGGGACAATATTATCGTGCAATTCTTTGTAATTGTCTCACCGAAATGTATCCTAAAAACACTCATAACATTTTATTGAATGCTGTGCAACTTAGCAGTAAATATGGAATTAAATAATTTATCAGTCTAGTAAATGGTGAAAATGAAGAAGACAAAATGTTTAAAGACGAAAGTCTTTAAGCAATATTTGTTAACAGTGGTGACTTGTGACACTGAAACGTGGCCACTCACTATGGGTCTCGCAAGAAAGTTCAAGGTCATGAAACTATTAGGGAGTTGCTCGGCGTTTCGGTATCATATCGAATCAGATATGAAGAATATGTAAAAGAACAAAAGTCACGGACATAGCCCAGCTGATAAGTAAGTTGAAGTGGCATTGGTAAGGCACGTATTTGTATAAAATAAACCATTAACCCACAAAGTGGACAGACGACCGAATGAAGTTTGCGAGAAGCCACTTGTCGCAAGCCGTCTATATTCAGCGGAGGATGTCCTGTGGCTGATATGATGATGATGATTACTGAGACATATTGGGACAAAGACTGACCATACGTACACACACACACAAAATGGAGAAACGACATAGTCGGCAATAGCACAGGTAAAACAGCCTAGCATAACATAATTTATCGCGAGCGACGTAGGAGTGAAAGTGAGATAGTTTTATATTTCGTCCAATAGAAATAGCAGGACAAATATTATCTCGCTCCTGTCATGCTACTAGTGCTGATATATTGATGATGCAAGTCATAGCATAATATACATAATAAAAGTCTGAAAAGGTAAGGGTATAAGTTGTGTAAATGTCAGAGGTATTGAAAGAAAACGTTATCGCAAACTATGTCAACGAAAACAAAAGTTTATTTGACTAATAACAATATGTTTTTGTTTCCTATCGCCCCCACCTGTCGATAAAATATGAGAGCCATTTATCAGACATTCCAATATTCCGATATGCCCGCCTTCCCTCCAGATGAAGCAATAAACGTCTATGTTCGTTGGCGAGGCGAGGGTAGTACAAACCGCCCGATTTCCCCTTTTCTTTTTCTGTTTCAATGCCATTTCCGTTTATTCCCAATAGCAGATTTGAATATATATCAAGTGCGAGTGGATGTCTGAATGACTTTGAAAATTTTGTAGTCATTTTTAGATGTTGGTTCACTTAGTCCGGGTCGTCACGCTTAGCAGTGTTACTTGGAGGTCGCTTCTAGAAAGATTTTCTCTAATGGCTACAGAGCGTGCCATCAATGTGGCCCGCCCCTTGTTTCCAAATACAATACTTCAAATATCAAATTTAAATTTTCAAAATCAAGATCCACATTACAAATACTTTTAAAAACAAGCTTTTAATAATCCATCATGATTATCACATATTGGTCTATTAAACGCCAGGAAACGGCTACTTTGATGGAGTTTACTTCATCAAGAAGTTCCAGTGGCAATCTTCTAGCTCCATCTTCAGATCCTCGTTATCATGTGAAATGGAAAATGGTCATAGCAACAAAACAACTGGCCCAAATTCGACTATCTGGCCATTTGCTATCAGGGTGTTCCAGTCTCTACATCCCGGCTCCATCATCAGATCAGCTCGATGGTACCATAATGTTGCATTGTCACCGAACTTACATAAATATGCCAAATTTCAGCTCAAACAGATGCCAGCAAGTGGTTGGAAAATGGTTTGCAAATTTTGAAACGGACAACTTGCATAATACGAACATTGCAAACTAAATAAAAGCTTGTAAAACTAAGGCCGTAGTTCATCGCTTGGTATCTACTTCTACGAATACCTTTATGACATGTTTCGAAGTATCCGTGTTTATAAAATTCCCAAACTGCACTACTTGCCATGGGCATGGGAGGATTTTCCCAATTGCGCATCACACTTGGTAGGAATAAGAACAAGCGGGGTTGGCTATTGCAACTCTTTTGAGGGCTCTTCCGAAATGTTGCCCTGTGGTATAATGTAAGGTTGGTTGTTATATCGAGGACGGAGGGTTCCGTAAGTGAGACTAGTGGTCTGCGTTCCCGAAAAATAGTGACAAGCATAATTAAAATTTGACATATAAGGACAAATTGGCTACCCCTATGTTCAGATTAAGCAAAGTTAATACATCATTTGTGGGACACTGTATACGCTTTTATAACCTTATATCTGAGAATATCATTAATCTAACTGAGAAAAAATTTAAAGATCATATCAAAATAACAAGCAAAAAAAGGTTATTATAAAATATACTTTATTTAAAAAAAAAAGGACAACAATGATCCTGTGGGTTTCTTGTGCCGCTTCTTTTCCCACAGATGATTTCCCTTTCCGAAGCGGTGGTAGCTTGGACATACCGACTGACCGATAAATGCAATAAACCTTTTTTATTTCCAGTAGATTTAAATTGACATTCAACAAATGATATCATGTATCTTACGTTTTTACGTAAGTTTGAAGTTATAGTGATGTTACACGAACAAGGCCCTTTAATTATGAACAAGCATATTTATAATTAATATTACGTTATCGGCACTGACTAAGCGATATTCGTTTATGTTGCAGTAAACCAATTCGCTACGGTTAAACACCGAAATAAGGCAAGGATATGAATACACTACAGCTCCAACCCAGCACTATGCTATTATGCTCCTATGGTAAGAGGCGAGTGGGTTCTATTCTGTTTTAAGAAATAAATCATCATTGCAGTTTTACATATCCCTACTTTTTTTTATGGTTAACTGGATACGCATTTGACCACAATCTCACCTGATGGGAAGTGATGATGTGGTCGAAGATGAGGCACGCGATCTCAGTAGATGCCTATTCACCCTGCTCTTGAAGATCCCAAGGTCTTAGGATTCGGGAAAGACTGACGCAGGAAGGGAGTTCCATGCCTTGGCTGTTCGCATTATGAATGAAGAATCGAACCGCTTAGTGCGAATGTTCGGTACTTTGGGACACAGGCTACTTTCATTGGGAGAGGGTAAGACCACCACGCGGGTTCAGTGCTGATAGGTGATGCCAGACTACAGTGATCAGTCGCCCCTGCATGCCACCGACTTGGCATAACGACTGCCTTCAGTTGAAAACAACCGGGACCTCAGGAGCACAGAAATACTCGTATGAAAATGACATTAGTGGTTACCCATCAAAAGACTAACCGCGCCAGATAGTGCTTAACTTCGCAAATCGCTTCCAAGTGCTAACAAACTTAGTCGGTTCTTTTTTGTCTCAAAATAGAAATAAAAGACAAATTACAGAAGACAGTAACGTCAGCTTTGAACTCTTGACATAACTTACAGCTTGTAAACAAGTTGCCGACAAAAGTTTAAACAAAACGACAAATAAGTCATGCTTTCACTCGCCAAGTTTAATTGGCAGAGGTTAAGTATAAATAACTAACTAGGTTGAAACAACTTTGGAAACACGTAACGAACTTTTTATTTGTTTCAGGCTTAGTCTTTTCTTTATTGTTTATTGCGTGAATATAACTTTGCGCCCGTAGAAGTCTTGGCCGTATGGGTTCAGCCTCTTTGCCTGTCCAAAAGGACAAACTACAAAAATCTACAACTGTCACAGTTCACAGAGTACTTTGGCTTTTTGGCGGGAACTCGGCGAGTGAAGTAGCATTTTTCTTTATAAGTCTTATAATTTGTGCATTCTAACTTTTGAAGCTTAATAATGGCAGAATATTGTGCAGCAAACGTTAGTGATAGTGTACAAGTGAAGGGAAGTGTAAATTAAAGTGCGTAACGGAGCTTTCGGGTTCCCAAAAGAACCCGCCAAAATCTTTTGTAAAGCATTCTGCCACTTTACTGAAGAATGACTTGACCGTGACTAGACTCTGTATACGCCAAGTATACGACGAATTACTTGTTTTGACTGAGACTGACTTACAAACTGAAGAAATAAGAGAAATAAGACATGGCTGTTATGGGCTAGATCCCTTTGCCTTCTCCTAAAGGAGAGAATGAAACAAAAAAAAAAAAACAAGTTTTTGGTAAATTTTAGAGGTCTACAAGCGTATTCGCGATCATTCTTTATGCGAATGTGGACTAGAGGATGGGACTATCGAGCATATATTTTTCAATTGCCCACGAATTTCTGTCCCACTTTATGACCTTCTCCCCAAAAATATACCCCGCCCCATAAATGTTAACTACTTATTAAGTCAAGTTCACTCCTCTTGTATATGTACTAGCTAAATTTATAAATGTTAACATTATAATTTATCTATCATGTCAACTTCTTTGAGTTTATCGTCTCTTATCTTAATTATGTGTTGAGGTGGTGGTTATATGTGTTGTTCTGTTTGTCCTTCCTCCAGCTACACAAACTAGAGAAGCTTAACTTACCGCACAATCGTCAACTTTAGCATTGTGAACTTTAACCCTAACATTGTCAGAATCATCGTGTACAACGATGCAGCCATAACACTAAATTGGAATTGGATGTCTACAAGTATAAAATTATATCTAATTTTGATTTCTTTTCTTTCCAAATTTAAAATTTAACCTAATTTTATTCTGCGCTTCGTTAAAAATTTCTCTGAAAAATCCACATTCAGGACGTGCATTGCTGAACATAGGCGTCCCCCATAGCATTCCAGAGTGACCTGAGTAAGCGGCCTGCTACCAGCGGTTCCCCGCGACCTTTATCAAGTCGTGTGTCTCCCTCGTGAGTGGACGTCCTACACTATTACAAACAACATGCACTTGTGATTCAGTGTCCCATCAACAGGCAATACCTATAGCATATCCGACTTAACCTACTTTGAATAAAACATATAAACAACGTTATTTCTAAACCAATACATTAGAACTAAGGCAAAAGGCATCAGCAAACAACTTCCATTCCGCATGCTCAATGAGCGACGTACCGTCTCACGCAGCTCGCGTACCATCTAGCTATATACCGTGAAATGGAACGCATTAGTTAGAAAGATTTATGTAGCGTTTTAGTAAAGTAAATGAAAATTATATACCAAAAGTACCTACAGTCGCAATCGCTATATATACATACTAGTGACAGTTTCATCTGTCGCGCGTCGAGCGGTCGCCAGCTTTATACATGGATGAATTTGAAGTCGTTTAGTGAAGTCAGTCTCAGTCAAAACCAGTAATTCGTTGTATACTTGGCGTATACAGAGTCTAGTCACGGTCAAGTCATTCTTTAGTAAAGTGGAAGAATGCTTTACTTTGGCGGCTTCTTGTGGGAAAAGAAAAAGCTTCGTTCCGCACTTTAATTTACACTTCCCTCCACTTGTACACCATCACTGACATTTGCTGCACAATATTCTGCCATTATTAAGCTTCAAAACTCAGAATGCACAAATTATAAGAAATAAAAACGCATCACTCGCCGAGTTCCCGCCAAAAGCCAGGTCTTTGTATGGAAGTACACGAAGCAACACATGCTGGTGTTGCGATATTTCAAGATTGCAACAAAGAAAGTCTTTTACATTTTATTTTCATCTGAACGTCAATCCTCGATCGTTTGCTTTAGAATTTGCATCGCGCCGCACGCCTCAGTGAGCACAAACGTTTTATACCATTGAAATTTCAATATTGAATTCTTTTATAAGACCGCAAATCGGTACCTACCTACTACGATATCGCACAATATTGACAAAAGGTTTTTTTTATGCACAACGGGTTAGAACTGACTCAATCACACCTGCACCCCGATTCTGAAATTCTCGCTCACTCGAGATTTCAACGTCGCTAGACATTCATTAGGGGTAAATGTTTGTATGATGAATACGAACATTTATTCCCGAGTCTTGGATGTTTATATAAATATTTATGTATGTTTATCCATTATCTAGTATCCATAGCACAAGTTTTGCTTAGTTTGGGACTAGATGATTGGTGTATGTGTCCGAAATATTTATTTATTTATTAGGTTATTCACTTTTGCACTCGCTTAGAAGTGTGAAACTCTCGAGTTCGAGATTTAAATGTCAACATTTAACCCCGCTGGGGATCGAACCACGGAGGCCGAGGTGCGGTGATTTTAGAATTTTTGAGCTTGTTCTTCAGCCTAGTTGCTTAATGTAGGACTAGTTGGCGCTGTGTGTATGTGCAAAAAAAATTTTTTTTTTTTCAATTGAATTGAACACCTAGGCGCAGACCGCCTCTGCGGCGTCTAAATGTCGACATCGCCTTAGGCTAGCACCTCATCGGCGTCCCTCTAGCTGCCTTTCATAGAAATCGGTTAAGCCGCTTTGAAAGATTTAGCTTTTAAATTTAAATTAAGACATAGCATACTTTTTATCCCGATAAAGTGAGTAGTGAGATTAACAAATTAAACATATTCGCGATAAAGCTATTCCATGTAGGCGATGCCGCGGGCGGAAAGCTAGTGTTAAATACGATTATTCACATTATAAGTACAATTAAATTGTTTAAGGTTAGAATAAGACATGAAATTATATATATATATATATATATATATATATATATTTTATATGAGAGGGCGGCAAACGAGCATGCGGGTCACCTGATGGAAAGCAATCACCGCCGCCCATGGACACCCGCAACACCAAAAGGGTCACAGATGCGTTGCCGGCCTTTGAGGAAGGTGTAGGCTCGTTTCTTGAAGGTTCCAATGTCGTACTCGTTCGGGAATACCGCTGCCGGAAGTCCGTTCCACAGGGTGGTCGTACGTGGTAAGAAGTTTCTTGAGAAACGTACAGTGGTAGACTTCCACTCATCCAGTTGATGTGGATGGAAATTTAATTATCGGCGAGAAGTGTATCGGTTAATCCTTTTACACAATTTCCTTAAAAAGCGGTTCAGACTTGGCGGTCCCGGCGTCGACGCACACGTCCGCCACGACAACGGCGAGGCAGTGCTACAGGCCAAGTTCCTCATCAACGAAGGCGCCCTGGTCACAGCCACAGCCGACGACCAACTCCATCTCTGGACCTTTAGACAGAAGCTGCCGCAGAGGGTGCAGTCACTCAAGTTTCAAAGAGAAAGGTAAGGATTATATCTAATACACATAATAAAATGTAATCCATTGAAGCTGTAGTAGTTTTCATCTGTAATTTTCTGCGTTGAAACTAAACCTGCGTAATCGCATGTTCAAATCCTACTAGAGGTAAAGGAATACGAACATTTACAACCGATTTAAAAATATGTGTTGTTTGAACTCATAAGAAAGCTTAAGTTCACGCAACGAGCTATTAGTCAAGTAAGGATACACTTTTAACTTCTTATAATTTTAAAGGTCGTGATTTTTTGCAGATGGATAGAGTACCTGTCAGTTATAGAATAAAAAAAATCTAACAAATCGTTAGCTTGCTTTAGATATAATGTATGTCGGATAGATGATGGGTTCGGGTGGGCGTTGCTAGCGCCCGGGACGGTGCCAGTCGCGTGGTAAAGGGTGGCTCGGGCAATAGCGACATTATTGCAAGCTACTATAGACAACGTATTCACATCCGATTATGATCATGAAACCTGAGATGCTTTCTGTTGAAGAGAAAACATGTGCACGCCCCTCGTGCCATACAACTTGGCCGCCGCGTGCACTCTGTGGAACCAGCCGTACCTTGTCTAAGTTCCTCCTTGCTCAATTTCCATAATCAAAGTCTTATTCAGTAACGACTCACCGGATTCTTCAAGCGTCGATGGTAGTAGGTAATCAGAGTCCCTCATGGTCGTTGATGTCCAGTGGTGGTCCGACTCCTTCGAAAGCTGGTAGCAAAGTGTGTTCCATTTTCGATGTGAAGACCTAATATAACTGTTAACGTCGTCACCGCGCCATTTCCGGCGATACCAGCGCCACCAAGTTTAGTTCCCACAGCAAACCGCGTATTATGATAGTCAGTTGACCGTTTGAATAATGAATTCTATCGCTAATTTATCGCTATCTGCGACATATAGATATTTAGTAATAAAACATAGACTATATGATTAAAATTACCACTGTGAAATTACATTGCGTCGGAGAATATACTTAAAACCCCCCTGTAACTGTATTTTCAAAAATATCGATCAATAACTTCTTTACATTTATGAAAAATTTCACCGTCTGAATAATGAAGCGCATCGGGAATGTTTGCCGATGCGCATATAGACGGTTTTCACGCCATAATCAGGAAACGTAGCGCGTCAATTTTGAAGCGCGTGCGCGGCAGCTCCAACACCATCCTGAGCACACTGGCGGACAGGTGGGATTCCGTGATGCTGCGGCACTGGATACGCTTGCACACATCCAAATAGTGCTGATTGTGCCGCAGCAGTCGTATGGTCCCTTCTGTTCACAGTTATTATAGATTTAAGATACTAACTTACTCCTATTTTATTTTTAAGTTACTAACCAAAATATGGGTCTAATCCTGAAATAAACTATTTTATTATTATTATTATTATAAACATTTTTAGAAAATATGAAGTAGCCATTGATAATATTTTTTGAAAATTGTTTTTGGAGATCTTAGCATATTCTACAATACAATGAAGTTCACAGTGGTAACTTTAAATTAATATTTTAGGTTTTACAACTAAATACGTATACTATACCTAAAGCAAGCTACAGAATTGTCAGAAAACATTTTTATTTGATTACTAATGGGTAAGTTTTTCTACAATAAAACAGGATTTTAAAATTATAGGAAGTTACACCACCAACATTTTGTATTTTACTGGACTATATGGAGAGAGCGATGCTTGGCGTTTCACGACGTGATCGAATCAGGAATGACGAAATCCTTAGAAAAACGTCATCATCTTGTCCTGTACCCAATTTATTTTAAATAGACGCTTACGTCTTTTTCTGCCAATCTAGAGGAGATTATCCTATCCTGTATCCTTACAATAGGTATTGCTTATTTTTGAATTCGATTATTATCCTTCGACATAATATTAGTATTTTATCTTGCCATAAAATTAATGTAATTGGAGCATGTGGACAGAAAGATCAATACTCCTGATTAAATGGCCCAAAAAGAGCCGTTTGCAGCTTATTAATAGATACATATTTTCACGACTTCGATCCCAAACGGAGTGGTCAGCGATCTCAAGCATACAATAAAAGTTTTATGCTTGAAGCAATATCCAATGTTTAACTTGGGAAATATTTCTGTACGTTTCTAAAGTTAAACCATGGACGTAGACCTGGGTAAGCCTATCGACATGAATTCATAATTCACACGCATAAGAAAAGTGGGTTGGTTCAATTACTTTAAATACTATTTATTATACAGGTTGAAATTTAATTCGTGTAATTCCTTCTGATTACCCATACAAAGTAAACCATTCTGAAACCACTAATTCGGCTTATTTCGGCTTTTGTTCCTAATGGAAAGTGGTTCGTAATGAGTGGAGTCACTAGCCGAAAGGGGGTTTCAGAATGGTTTACTTTGTATGGGACGTCTCTTAACCCTGGACACCTGGTTTCCTGGGGGCCGGGATAACCCTGGACACCGGACTCCAACTGTTCAGCCGGAACGCTCCATGGTGTTCTTCGCTCTTGTCCGTGGCTTGTACGTGCGCGGAACCCTAACGTTGATTTTTCAGCTTTCTTCCTCGTCTTCGACTCGTTCCTATGGCTGGTGGCTGAAGATTTAAATTACCGTAGTCTTCCATCCCGAATAATATTCTTTCTTCATTAAACTTCATTCTTCAATAATGTTGGCTTCTTTTCTTCTATAATTTTTTCTCCTTTATTATTTTCATCTTAGAAGCAGGAAACTGGCAAGGGTCGCTTCATTTCTTCTTCCAGGCAGGAACGTGGCAGGGTCGCCATGTGGTATTAAAGATGGTGGTTGGTCGAGGACGGAGGGTTCCGTAAATAAGACTAGTTGTCTATTGTGACGTTGCACGAACAAGGCCCTTTAATTATGAACAAGCCTATATATAATATTGGTATCGGCGCTGACTAAGCGATATGCGTTTATGTTGCAGTAAACCATTACGCTACGGTTAAACACCGAAACAAGGCGTGGTTATCAATATACTACATTCCGTTATGTTCTCTGACCGCTTGTATTTAGCTTCCGCACTCTCGTCCACTCTACCTACCCTTTAGAATTTAAGCCACCAACACTATACTTGTGATTCTTTAAACCGTACACGTTCCAACTCCGAAACACTTTAATTTTGACCGAACCAGTTTCAATATTGACACCGTGGCACAAAGCGAACGCGCCGCCCCGACTGTAAATACGTATGTACCGACACGTGACAAGGGTATAACGCATCGTTTTGTACGCATCACCTGTGAAAATGTGAGACTATCCCCTGTCACAGTGTAACATAGGTCTCCCAGTGACTCAACTGTAAGCTCTAAGTCAAAGTCAAAAATGCTTTATTTTGTAGGTACACAGAGTACACTTAAAATAGTCAATTTTACATAGTAAATTTTAAATTTTGTAGGCTACTGCTTGTTCAAAATGCAATTTTCCCCTGAGAAGAACAACCAAGAAACTCGAAGGGTTGCTCTTTTAAAATCACTGCCCTTTAGAGAGAGAATCTGTACTGCTAATTAAGAGGGCATATTCTGAACGGTCACTGTTCCAAATTTAAAAGATTTTTTTTTCAATGAAATAGGCCAATAAGGTAGAATTAAATTTATTTCAGTATAAACTAATCTAAATACAAATTGAGCGTAGCAAAACAAAATAATTTAATTCTAATAACATGTCAAAGAAATCTTGATTAGGTTAGGGAGAAAAAGTAATTTAGAATAATTTTACTTACCTAAGTTTGCCAATTAGTTTGATGCCTAATTTAAAAACAAAGAAGTTGTTTTCAAATAACACAATAAATAATTAAAGTACATGGTTATAGGAGCTGTGACATTAGCACCTATGGTTTTTAAATTTTCTAAAATAAAATTTTAAAATTAGTTAACTAGTTCTAGTAAGTTTTCTGTATCTTCATAGGTTTTATTTTTTAACCAGTTTTGTACTGTCTTTTTACATGTAATATTTTTAAGCTAAATCAAAGAATACGTGAATATGGACGTACCACAAAGCCACACATCAACCAAAATCGTATCAGTCTTTACCTATGAAGTTGGAGTTTTTTTTCTTCGTTAATCATATGTACCAATTCCTAGGATTTTCAAAGCTATATCCAAATTTGTTTTTTATTTAGAAAATGGAATATTATTTCAAGGTTTCACGTGAAATATTTTTTTTATTTCTGAGCTAAATCACATAATAAAAAAAATTTGAACAGAGCTCTCTTCATGTGCTTCCCATAATCATTTCTTAGATTCGCTGAAACTTTATAAAGCGGTTACTTTTAAAAATTAACACTGCCTATACTTAACTTAATGTTATCCGAGATGATACACACAAAGTTTAGCTAAATTTGGATTTGCCGTTCTCAAAAAAAAATCAAAAATGTTTGTATGGAGAAAACAGTCTTAATGAAATTCTTCATACAAAACGCCAATTTCATAGGTAAGGACCTAATAATATATTACTCTTTGCAGTAGTTCATTCATTACGTCCGCAGGCGGAAGAGGGGCGGCGCTGGCGCGGGGGTGTAGATAATTACGCTGACGTCACG
Source organism: Oegoconia quadripuncta (assembly GCA_949316235.1). Classification (NCBI taxonomy): domain Eukaryota; kingdom Metazoa; phylum Arthropoda; class Insecta; order Lepidoptera; family Autostichidae; genus Oegoconia; species Oegoconia quadripuncta. The sequence continues at coordinate 580,618 of OX438743.1, read as the reverse complement.
TTACCATGGCAACGGCATAAGTTGTCACTTCAAGCAGAAAGCGCGACTTGTTCCCGAAGAGAATTAATTTAGTTGAATACGGCTTTGGAAGTTTTAGATAGAGACACAGGGAGTAATGCTCGATTATAAATTCTAATTAAATCGTTGATATTGGATGAAACTATTTGGGTCTGCGAATATTAATTTTCTTTGAAATGTGTACCACTTTCTATCTATGGATTCGTTATTAACGGTGCCATGGGCATTAATATCACACAATAGGCACTAGGCTAGCTCACTGCTATTGGTTTCAAGCGACCCCGATAGACCACCAACTTGACTTGAGGAAGGACTACCTTCAAGGAAAGTTCAGTCAGAGACGCATGTTTTTGTTGCGTCCACCAGTGCATTATTTTCTGAATCAAGTCTTTAATATATAGGGTCTAACTAAATTAACCCGACAAACTTTGGCAATTGCACGTACATGACAATAAAATAATATATTCATTAAAAAAACTAGCCTTAAAAATTTAGTTTCCGAGTAAAAAAATTAAATGTAAGTGCAAATAAAAATACACATTAACAGACTTACTTCATTTCGATTGTATGGAAAACGCCAAAGCGGGTGGCGGGGCACAGGGCGCAGCCAATCACAGCGCGTCGCGGCGGCGCCGGGGCAAGCGCCGGCGGCGAGCGGCGAGTGGTGGCCCTTCGGCGTCTTCAAAGATACCGCGGCACGTGTTTGTGTGTTGTGACAAAGTACTTAAAGTCCGCGGCCATTAATGTCCAACTCACAAAATTTACATTTCTAAATTTTATTTTTTGAATAAAATCTGTTAAGTTTAATGTTCTATTTTTTTCGTAACAGGTACATCCTATACATATACTCTGCAACGCAACGTTTGTCGGGTTAATTTTGTTATACCTTATAGTTAAAGAAAATAACTTACATCATTCTAATTCTTCATGCCTCACTGCTTAAGCTGTTACCATTATTTGCATGTCTGTGCTATTATGAAATCACGGAAGCAAGGAATCGAAATAATTTTTATCTTTTCTTATGATCTATTTTGTTAAATTCAGAATCCTATATTTATTTATGCTTGTTTAATTCAATTCTTCCTCATTCAACGGAAATCCTAGTCTTTAACAAATGACTGTTAATTCACCTAGTTTTTACGAAAAACTTGTGAAAAAAATTAAGTGTATTATAGTTATGATTCTCTTCTGAAGCGAGTCCACTTCTCATCTCTCTTTGCTACTTCTGTTTTTTACTCTCTTGCTGGAGTAATCTCCACCTATAAACTTTATTCTTAATCTTGGCAAGACTATTCTCTTTTTCTTTAACATATTTCCCGCACTCAATTCTTAGACTCTTTTCTTAAATGTTTGCCCTTATTATGGTTTTTGGTGTACTTCTTTAGCTAGTATTAGGAACTACACTACTTTGATATTTTGCTTTTTTAACCTATGCTCTCTGGCAGTTTTGTACATTATTATTTCCTGGTCTATAGTTGGGTTCCTTCTCGTCTGCAGCTTTTGGAATACAGTCTAGATTTTCTAGTTTCTTATAGCTAGTACTTAATTCCTTTTTGCTTTAACGAATACTTCCCACGTCAACAGTTTCATTTCCATTACTAATACTAAATTTTCATTGTCCTCAATATTTAGAGCTGAGCAACCCATCGAGTGTGAAAGCGGCGTTTGCAATTATTCAGAAACTCCGCTAAATACGGAATTGAAATGTTAAAATTCTCCAAGCCTACGCAGGTCTTATTAATTAAGGCAGACGTAGAGTGAAAATGAGCAGGGAAACAACTACAATTTGTTCACTTTCGACTCGGGGCCTGCAGTCTCGTCATAGATAGTATTGGAAACGTGATGGTTATGGCTGACCATTATATTTATACTTTTCTGTCTGTCTGTCTTCCTGCTTTTTTTGATTTTCTTTTATTATATTGCTAACCTTCAAACTATGCGTTTCATTGCTCATAGATAAGTAACCTATTTCAGTCGTTAACTAATCCGATAGTCTTCATAATTATATCAGTTTTGATGGAAGCCTGAATTCTAATTCCAAAGAAAACCGACATTTTGATATTGGAGACTCTAATCCTCTTTAAACTGTCATTAAAGTAACATTGTTAGGACTATGTCGAAACTACGGGCCTGGATGTCATCAGCTCGTACTTAATAATCGATGATCCCAACGTTTGTTTACTTCTACTGTTCTAGTTTTTTTTTATTCATCACGGATTGGTACTTGACCTCAATCACACCTGATCTTGAGTGAAGATGAGGTCGAGGGTGGAAGCGTACTGACCCGGAAACCCCAACACATTTGGGGGACTGGCTATCTTATCTCTGACAACCGGAACACAACAGTGTATTAACATTGCTGTTTGGCGGCAGATTTATATAAGATGGTGGTAGCTAGCCAGGCGGACATTTAAAATGCCCTACCACCAACCAAACCGAGTACTTAAACATGTACCCCGGTGGGGATCGAATCCACGACCTCCGAATCGTAAACCCAATGTTGTTTACGTTGGGCCACGGAGGCCCAAGTGTGTAGTGTAGTCTTACCTTTTATGCATAAAAATAACACAAGTATGGGTTGTCTATTCTACCACAGGACAGAATACTGGTTTCTACGATCAGTCAAGGCCACGGCCTGACCATCATCATCTATTTTTAATCGACTTCAAAAAGGAGGGGGTTATCAATCCGGATGTATTTGTTTCTAATATTTGTTACCTCAGAACTCAGTCGTTTATAAACCGATTCGGAAAATTCTATTATTATTAATAGGACATACTATCAGGGTGGTCCCATGTTCATCATAATCCTGTTTAGATAATAAATAAATAATAATAATAATAAATAAATATCCTTAGATGAACACACAGCGCCATCTAGTTCCACAGTAAGCAACTATAGGCTTGTGTTGTGGATACCAGATCGTTGATATACTACATAAATACATTTTGTTTTTGTAAATAAATACTTATTATAAATGAAAACATCCATAACTCGGGTACACATGTCATGTCCGTATTCATCACACAAACATATGCTAGCGGGATTCGAACCCGCAACCATTTGGTATAGTGGTCAGAGTTGCTAACCACTACACCAAACAGATGATGAGATCTATGAGGAATTGAGGGAACTCCTCATATATTATAGGCATACATGTAGCGATCTTGGCAATTACACCAACCGAGTCATGAATTTGCATTCAGAAACAATCATTTGGTGTAGTGGATGTGATGGAGACGATCAGAGATGACCACTCACAATTTATTACGCCAGAACTCTCGTCATTTATTAACCGCTTTGGAAAATTCTTTTTTTATTTAATCAAAATCAAAATCAAAAAATGCTTTATATTGTAGGTACACAGGGTACACTTAAAATAGTCAGATTTTACATTTTTAAAGCTACTGCTTGTTCAAAAGGCAATTTTCCCCTGAGAAGAACAAGCAAGAAACTCGCTCTTTTAAAAAAAGGTTTTTATATTACAAAATTATTATTTTATGTTATAATATTTGATTATTAATTGTGAAATAGCCTGGTTATGCGAACGGGCTGGTTATGTCCATGATTGTTTATCATCTAAATAATCTGATATTTTATAATATGCTTTCTTAATAAGTTTCTGTTTTATAGTATCTTTAAATTTATTGAAAGGAAGATTTTGTATATCAACAGGAACTTTATTGAAAAAGCGTATACATAACCCTTTGAATGAATTACTGACTTTGTGGAGGCGACTTATGTGACCTGCAAGTTTATCTTTATTTCTTGTATTGACATCATGTTTATCACTATTTTTCCTAAATGATGCTATATTTTTTTTTCATATATTAGATTAGAATAGATAATAGGTTGGTTTTCCAATGTGGTCTCATGTTTACCCATATTTTCGTTAATTTGATGTTTGTTTTTTGTTTGATAGGGTTTATCACCAAGGTGATCCGATATAAATTTAGTTAAGATTTGATGATGCATTCCCCAGATTAAGAGTGGAACGTTACCGAAGTCTGTTGTATTGACAATTTTTGACGTTTCAATTATGTGCTGTTCTATTTGAGTGCCAAAACGAACGACACAACACAAGAGCCAAAAACACACAGCACGATCTATGTAATTTTAAGTAACAAACAGTATGTTGTGGTACTGGTAAGCAGTGCACTGTGCCCGGTGCTCATAATGAGTCTCATTCATACATGCTCAAGGCGTCGGCGTCGCGGCGTCCCTCCTGCCCTAATTAAGCCTTTGTTAGGTATTCCACTTGTTAATTTAATATTTCTATTGTTCAAAGGGCCCTTTTGAACCTATTCTGTCGTGTCTCCAAAACCGCCAACTGGAAAAGGGAGGCCGCGACCTTTGTTCTGCTAAAATGTCGATTCAACCACTTTATAAAAACATAGTCAAGTTTTTAAATGTATAACTTAATTCATTGCTTCTTCATTATAAAAAAATATAAAAAATAAATATATAATATCCTTGGACATATACAGATAGCGCCATCTAGTTCCACACTAAGCAACTAGGCTTGTGTTGTGGTTACCAGATGGTTGATACACTACACAAATACATATTGTTTTGTAAATAAATAAATGAAAAACATCCATAACTCGGGAACACATGTCCGTATTCATCATACAAACATATGCTCCTAGCGGGATTCGAACCCCCGACCGTTTGCTATAGCAGCAGAGTTTCTAACCACTACACCAACAGGTCGTCATTTATTATCATCATCATATCAGCTTCAGGACGTCCACTGCTGAATGTCTCCTCCATAGATTTCTAGAGCGATAGGTTGGTTTGAAGTGGACGTGTCCCGTTGCGCTTGCCGGTATGTGGCCTTCACTCTAGGACTTTAAAGCTCCAATGGCCGTGATCCCACGAGCCAAGCCTTGTCTCTTCAACTTGCTACTCGGCTGGGCTAAGTCGGTGACTTCCGTTCTCCTACGTATTTCTTCATTCCCGATTCGATCTTGTATTGAAACGCCGAACATCACCCTCTTGTGACCTCGAGCTTTCTATTATGAGGCCCATAGTTGGCGAATATGTTTCAGTGCCATAAGCCATCACTGGTAACACAACGAAGACTAATAACCTAATATTAGGTCCATACCTATGAAATTGGCGTTGTGTATGAAGAATTTCATTAAGACTGTTTTCTCCATACAAACATTTTTGTTTTTTTTTTTTGGAACGGCAAATCCAAATTTAGCTAAACTTCGTGTGTATTATCGGATAACATTAAGTTAAGTATAGGCAGCGTTAATTTTTAAAAGTAGCCGCTTTATAAATGTTTCAGCGAATCTAAGAAATGATTATAAGAAGCACATGAAAAGAGCTCTTTTAAATTTTTTTTTATTATGTGATTTAGCCTAGAAATGAAAAAATATTTCATGTGAAACCTTGAAATAATATTCCATTTTCCAAATTAAAAACAAATTTGGATATAGCTTTGAAAATCACAGGAATTGGTACATATGATTAACGAAGAAAAAAATCTCCAATTTCATAGGTAAAGACTCAATATAAGTAGCGGCTTCTTAATACCTGTATATTTGGATACATTGCAAGTAGGGTACTTGCAATGTCTCCAGTGTCACATGTATGTTGACCGATAGGAGTTGTGGGTAGTGACTGCCTTCGATACCGACGGTTGCGTCTTCGAATCCCGTTAGAGGTAAATGATTCTAAGATGAATTCGAAAAATGTTTTTGTTGAAAATTGCTATCGCGCCTGCCCTACCGCCCGATTAAGCTGAAAAAGTCAAGTGACTATTAGCGAGTTCTGGTCTACAAAAAAGAACAAAAAACATTTAAGTACCTTTAATTTCGAAGAGAATACTTTCAACTTTTTTTTTTTTTTTTATGGTTATAGGATACGCATTTGACCACAATCTCACCTGATGGGAAGTGATGATGTGGCCGAAGATGAAGCACGCGATCTCAGTAGTCCATGCACGAGCGAACCTGAGCCTGGTAAAATATCGCCTGACCTTGAGAAGAATGCCAAGCTTCTTAGCTGCTGTTTTAGCATTTCGTTCTATGGAGCGCCCATACAAAAGTGACCGATCACTTATACCTTTTAATTTTATAGGAAAAGCTTTCGACTCCCGATATTAAAGTGACCAATCAGTTGTACCTCTTAATTTCTAAGGAAAAACTATCAACTCCACATACAAAAGTGACCAATCAGTTTTAAATTCGAAGGAAAAACTTACACCTCCCCATACAAAAGTTGAATTTCGAGGGAAAAGCATTCGATTTCCCATACAAAAGTGACCGATCTATTGTACCTACTTACACCAAATATTTTAATACCTAACAACCCGTTATCGGCTTTGTACCTTAATTCCAACTAACGTTGTTACATAATGAGTTGTTTTCGTAGATTTCTTTTTTATTATATAATCTATAAAGTTTATTGTTCTACATAAAAGTATACACCATAATAATCGACTAAACTGCAATTCCGCAACATTATCCATAATTCGCTCGTGAATTTAGCAAATGGCATCGTTTTTAACTTCGTCACTTAACATGCCATTTGCGAGTCTACTCAATAAAGTTACTTGTGAACTAGGTCACAGTGGAGAACTTCCATCAAATCCTAATCTTAATGACCTGCCGCACCGCATACTACAATCTCACCGAAATATCCCATTCATAGTTGGTTATTGGAGTTTACATATTAATTTAGCAGTATGGACACTTGCATCACCGTCTATAAAGTTTTTGTTTTAATTTGTTGAATTTAAAATAATAATTTAAGAATATTTGCATCCACACGCACAACTCCATCTATCAGTCACACATAAATATGCTCCGAGATAAGATTAAGTCGATATCTCGGTTCCCGATAGCTCGGTTATCCGAAAGTCGAAATTTGATTTGAACGTCGCCGATTTGAAAGTCGCCCATTTCTTCGTCAAATCTGCTGAGTCCCTACCATTTCACAGTTCTATGTTAACCTACTTTCTTTGTTAATTACTTGTTAAATATAATTTTATCCTTTATTTATTTAAAGCTAAGGCTACTCAAGATAGAGCTTTTGGCCCCAAATTTAGGATGGCAGTGATGCCGATTCGGATGTATACCAACTAACTAAACCCAGTTTTAAAGTAGTACTGTCTCTTTCTCCCTGGAGCAGTACGATGCGACGGCACCACTCCAAAACTGGTTTTGGTTTAGTTGGTGTACATCCGAAGAGAATTTACACACTTTAGTAGAACTACGGGTAAACGAAGTTGCCCTTAGTACTGCTGATAGAACCACGGGCAATTTGATTTGCCCGTGGTCCGATTGATAGAACCACAGGCAAAAACAATTGCCCATGGATCGACCAGTAGAACTCGGCGATCGGACCACGGGCAATAAACGGAATCGACACCAATGTGCATATTTTTACGATTATTTTTAGGAGTATAGAATAATACCCCAGCACTTATTCGTCAGGGATTAAAAAGTACCTTGGGTTCAGAAAACCACACTCACCATTGTGCCTCTACTAATTTGGAAATGTAACCCGTAGTACTGGCAGTGAGCACCCAGGGAAGCAGGCAGATAGATGGCCACCGTTAGCGACGCAGCCGCTCGCAAATTAATTGTTGTCGTTATTGGAACACCTGTGAATTAACGTGTGGTACGAGAGATAAGCAAATGGTGCGCGTAATGATGTGTTGATATTGTGTAACGTGTTATGGTTATTGATTCAGCTAACGATGCAAATTGCTATGATATATACTGCAATAGATGCCTCGCCAAAAATTGCCAACATGGGGGCATCATTCACCCATTTACATGGAACCATATGAGTATTAATTACTGTGTGCTTAGTTACGTACTATTCTATTTAATTAGTATAAATTCAAATATTGGTATATATTATATGTATTAATTTTTATATACAGGGCGTCCCAAAGTTATGGGACATGAAGGGGAAGTACCTTAAATATCGTAGATAGTGAATTTTGCTCAAAGAAGACTTTATGTTATTTTTAAAAGTTAGTAATTCTGCATTCATAGATTTTCTAAAAATTATTTGCTTCGGCTGGGAATCGAACCGACTCAAATGTGAAAAAAAAAACACCCTACTTTTATGATGCCAATCGAAAGAATAGCTAAAAAATAATAACTCTGCCTAAGTAACATAGTATTTTAAAAGAAAGGAACAACGTGAAATTAATCATTTTAATCAAATAAAAAACATACATGAAACTGCCGTAGTCAATTAAGTAGGTATTTTTTTGTAAATTAATTAATTAAATGCTCAAAATGTGATCCCTCTTGTCTTACGCAAATCGCCAATCTTTTAATGAGCCCGCTGCCTGTTGATTTTCTAATCATTTTATGGTGAACACTCGATGTGATATGGCACAATTCTGTTTGCAACTCGCCTACGTTCTCGTATCGCTTTTTGTATAGCATATCTTTCACGTATCCCCAAAAGAAGAAATCACTTTAGCAATAAATAACTTTCTTGAAATTTGACTCAATCATTTTATGTTGTTCCTTTCTTTTAAAATACTATGTTACTTAGGCAGAGTTATTATTTTTTAGCTATTCTTTCGATTGGCATCATAAAAGTAGGGTGTTTTTTTTTTCACATTTAAGTCGGTTCGATTCCCAGCCGAAGCAAGTAATTTTTAGAAAATCTATGAATGCAGAATTACTAACTTTTAAAAATAACATAAAGTCTTCTTTGAGCAAAATTCACTATCTACAATATTTAAGGTACTTCCCCTTCATGTCCCATAACTTTGGGACGCCCTGTATATTATGTATATATTATGTATGTATTACTATGTAAATATTATGTATGTGTGTTTGTATGTATTCAATTAACGTATGTATTTATATGGGTGATTTATTTATTTTATTAAAATTAGTTTACCGTGCACGCTACCTACATGTCATGTACATAATGCTTCCTAGCCCAAAGGTTGCCTGGAAGAGATCGCTTTTAGAGATAAGGCCGCCAAATTGTACTATCCCCTTTTTCTTATTTCTTTTTATGCTTCTTATTGTTCAATCAATCAATCAATTTATTTGTTGTACAATAAAGAATATTTTGTTTGTTTCTTTGTTTGTTATTCCCTTTCAAACAAAAGAATAATATATCTATACCTTAGCACAATCCTGTTGTCGCTTATTATTATTATTTTATATATCAATAAATATTTATTTAGTACAGTTATATATTTACGTTTGTATTTTGTTGCTATTTTATAGATGTTATGTTTAAGTAGGTATATTTGTCTATTGATCTATGTATGTATGTGTATGTAAATATATGAAATTTATTCACGTAGTTTATATCTGCATCCCTATTTAATACCGCACAACCTACATATTTCAAATGTACTGTCCTTATACACAAAGGTTGCCTAGAAGAGATCGCTTTTAGTGACAAGATCTCCAAATTGTACAATCTGTTCTTACCACTTTCCTGAAACTGTATTTTCTTTTCTGTTGTGCAATAAAGTTTATTTGTATTGTATAATTATCAAAATCGATTGATAATTGACGAAAATATCGCGTAATAAACATAAAACGGTCGAAACCAAAACGTCCTCCTTTTTTTCGAGTATTTGGACGTGAAAAGTACTGTCAGCATTGAGCGCGGAATCGGAACGCGTCTTGCTTTCAACCGATCACGCAAATGGAATATTAAATTGGTGTGTTTGTCCGGCATAATTATCAAATTACCATCATCATATCAACTACAGGACGCAACTGCTGAACATGGCCACCCCCTCCTTCTCTCTCCTCTTATTATTCTATATGTCGTAGTAGATGGGCGTTGCTAGCGACCGGGACGGTGCCAGTCGCGTGGTAAAGGGTGGCTCGGGCAAAGGCGATATTATTGCAAACTACTATAGGCGAATCGACAACGTATTCACATTCGATTATAATCACGGAACCTGAGATGCTTTCTGTTGAAGAGAAAACATGTGCACGCCCCTCGTGCCATACAACTTGGCCCCCGCGTGCACTCTGTGGAACTCAGCCGTACCTTGTCTATAGTTCCTCCTTGCTCAAATTCCATAATCAAAGTCTTATTCAGTAACGACTCACCAGATTCTTCAAGCGTCGATGGTAGTAGGTAATCAGAGGGTAGGTTATCGCAAATTCTTGGGAGTTTTTTTTTTATTCACAACGGGTTGGTACTTACCTCAATCACTTAAGTGAAGATGAGGTCGAAGGTGGAAGCGTACTGACCCGGAAACCCCGGAGCTCTGCAACAAGAAGCTGCTCCCCCAATGGACTGGTTTGATCAAACCATATCAATAGATCTCATCACAATTTCATTATCTTTATCTATGAACCACATATTATCAAACCACAAAGTACCAGGTCAGCATAACTAGACGTGGCCATATCAATTATCTCCACAACCGTCGGATACGTCGGTAATTGCTGATCTAGTCGGGCGCCTGATTACAGATTCCGGGTGAATCAAATTGATGAGGTTGTGTTAGTTGTAATACGATTATTGTTATGGGTTGGTTTACTATGTTACATTAGGTCCTTACCTATGAAATTGGCGTTTTGTATGAAGAATTTCATTAAGACTGTTTTCTCCATACAAACACTTTTGATTTTTTTTTGGGAACGGCAAATTTAGCTAAACTTTGTGTGTATTATCGGATAACATTAAGTTAAGTATAGGCAGCGTTAATTTTTAAAAGTAACCGCTTTAGAAAAGTTTCAGCGAATCTTAGAAATGATTATGGGAAGCCATGGGAAAGAGCTATGGGAAAAAGTCCAAATTTTTTTTATTATGTGATTTAGTCCAGTAATTAAAAAATATTTCATATGTAAAAAATATTTCATATGAAACCTTGAAATAATATTCCATTTTCCAAATAAAAAACAAATTTGGATATAGCTTTGACAATCGCAGGAATTGGTACATATGATTAACGAAGAAAAAAATCTCTAATTTCATAGGTAACGACCCAATATATAACATCATGTCGTATCGGTCCTACTTTAGTCAATGGGGTTGCTTCAACTATCCTCGTTGTAACAGTACCTTCTTTTGAGTATTCCCTTGACTTCATTTTCTTTGTTTCTAGCTGACACAAATCTATAACCTCAGCTTATGTTCTTTTTCTCCTCCCTCTCATAAGAACACTATTTTTTACTACCACTTTCTATTTTGTTTTCTGTTTATCCTTCTCGTCTCCTTAATTGATCATAAATTGTTATTCTTCTATATTCTAAGCTATAGTGCTGTAGTTATTATCACTTATCTGGACATGTATTATTCCAATTGGGGAATTAACTCACCTCTGACATAAAAAGTGTTTACTTATTTTTTCACTTGATCTTTTTTGGGTCTTCGAATATAGGATATTTGATTGGTATTCATTTTCGAATGTACCAATAAAAGCGAAGTGAAAATAAAACATTAACCAAAATTGGCCTGAAAATGTATTTAAGAAATATATCTGAGAATTCTAATTCTTTGTTTTCCAAAAATATTTCAACTGAAATAATTTGCGAAATCTTGCTCAAATAGATAATGCCTGAATAGGTTTTAAGATGTCTAGGTACTGGTGGGACAGGAAAAGCGAGGATAAGGAGGTCAGATCCTTTTATTTACTTGGTTATTCGCATACCTAATGGAAGAAATATCTGAAGGAATATGTTACAGCACCATTGTTAATTTCAGCAGCCTCATTGTTATTCATATTTCTGCAGTTGTTCCAAAATCTATTTCACGGATGATCACTGCACTTTTAAACAATAATACTTATTTCTTTGCAACTTTTTTTAATAACTTTTTTTTTCGTCGTTTTGAATATTTTTCTTAAATCACAATATTTCGCACAATATAGTTAGGCTATGCACATTTGTTCCAGATACCGCGTCAAACTGTCGCGGAAAACTAGAGAAATTAAAGGGTGAGTGTGTGTGTGTCTGTTAGTTATGAGTGTGGTGTACGAAGTATCTTTACTGTGCGTTGCTTTCTGTATCGATGTCAGTATGCTGCACGTTTCCCTCCTGCGTAGACCGGCGTTTCTGTCCCTTTACAAATATGTTATAGACTATTTCTTCTGTTTAGTAATATTTATTCATTTGTTCTCAGACGTTCTTGTTGTCGTTTATGTATTCTTCTATTACTGTTTTCTTTTCCATTGACTGCATTCATATATATGATCTAATGACCCGTAGTTACTCAGGTAACATGTGTTCAGATTTCATGATTGATACATTGCCTTGTTATTCCATTACAAATGTGAAACAATTTAGGAAAATTAATGCCTGGAATGTACTCTACGTGTTATATGTTGTAAGTAGTTAGTTCATACCACAAGTTACATCGAAGGCTAAGTCATATAAAAGCATGGAATAGAAAATGGTAAGGTAAGTTATTTCTTCAAAAACATAAATTATTTCCTCATAAGATGAATTCCTTGTTTACATAAAGCAGATTATACTAATTCACACATTCACAGATTCGCTATATCTACTATATTCTCAGGATTGTATTGTATTGTATTGTATTGTAATGCCATTGTATTTTTTACATTACAAATATACTTTATTACACATCAATATTTTTACATTTATACTGTACTAGGTTTCCGCCCGCGGCTTCGCCTGCGTAGAATAACTTTATCGCGGAAATTTGTTTATCCCGTCGGAGCTACTCACTTTATAGGGATAAAAAATATCCTATGTTTTAATCCAAATCCATTCGTCCGTTGTGATCAACAAACAAACAAACAAATATCTAAACTTTCGCATTTATAACATTAGTTAGATCTGTGCATAATTATAATGACATATCGTCCGTGGATCACTGGGCATCCGGGAGTACCTACTGAAAACCAGCGCTGCGATATCTGCATGAGCTGAGTGTTACCCATTTGTGTGCGCGGCATAGTGCACATTTTTATTTCTTATTATATTTATTTTTTTAATAATAACTTACTGCTTTTCTCATTTTGTATTCTTATATTATCGCTCGACTACTTCATCCTGTTAGAAAGTAGGTAATTGGAGTATATGGACAGCAGGTTCATGACTCCTGGTCAACTACCTCTGAAATGAGCAGGATGCGCTGGGCAGGCCGATTAGAGTCAGGATAGTTTGATCATCTTCCCCAGTCCCGCAGACCTGGTGAAGGAAGTAGACTCTGATCTTCCTCGGGATCTTCAAGAGCAGAGTGAATAGGTATTTACTTCATCTTCGATCACATCGTCACTTTCCATCAGGCGAGATTGTGGTCAAATGCGAATCCAGTCAATCATAAAAAACAAAGATTCCCACCCCATTTCCTTTAACTAGCTTTCCGCCCGCGACTTCGTGTTTGGAATTAGTTTATCGTGGTCTTTTGCAAGAAGAAAGTAACCTATATCCTTCTACTTCGCTGCCCGATCCAACATTTAGGCGTGAAAGCTGGACATACAAACAGATTTGGATTTATATTACAATCATATAAATTTACGTCACTTTACAAAGCATTACGTAAAACAGCCCTAGCTTTAGCCGACTTTCGAAGTCAATAGCAACTATATTTATAGACAAACAAGTGCTTTTCCGTTTTCCAACATGTTATTGTGACTATGCTTTCAATTTAGCGTGTCGGCTGCGACATCGACTATTGTGTGCACGGCCATTCAGAGCCACGCTTGTGCATCTACCGCTGTGCAAACAACTCCGACATGGCTTTGTCAAGTGTATCCTACGTTACTTGTTTGAATAGTATTCCTTTGTGAAGTTAGAAGGCATATAGAAGCAACCACGTTAAATTTGTAAATTGACAAGGTCACATGATGAATGAAATCTCTTTAGTTTCTGTTTACTATTGTTAATTGCTTGTGAAGCTGAAATAGTCCAGTAAAATTACGTCATTTTTGTGGTGTAGCTTCTTAAAGTTCGTGATGTTTTGTAGAAGGATAGAGTACCCGTCAGTAATAGAATAAAAATAGTATATAATTTTTTTTTAACCAATCTGCAGATTGCATTAGGTATAGTATAGTTATTTAGTTATAAAACCTACAATATTTAATTAATGTTCATGTATAGGGATGTCTGTTTTTCCCGACACTTACAACCTTGGGATCTTCAAGTCTAGAGTGAATGGGCATTTACTGGGTGCGCGTGATACATCTTCGGCAACATCGTCACTTTCCATCAGGTGAGATTGTAGCCAAACGCGAAACCAGTTTTTAATTAAAAAAAAAAAGGGATATTTTTTTTTTTTTATATGAGAGGATATTATGGTCATCAAATTGTTAAATTGGATTATTATTATTTATTCACTTATTATTCTACCTACACATAAAAATAAAACAGAAACTTATTAAGAAAGCATATTATAAAATATCAGATTATTTAGATGATAAACATTCATGGATATAACCAGCTCGTTCGCATAACCAGGCTATTTCACAATTAACAATGAAATATTATTGTGACCTTTTGTAATATGAAACTTTTTTTTTTTAAAAGAGCAATCTCTCGAGTTTCTTGCTTGTTCTTCTCAAGGGAAAATTGTTTTTTGAACAAGCAGTAGCTTTAAAAATGTGAAATCTGACTATTTTAAGTGTACCCTGTGCACCTACAAAATAAAGCATTTTTTACTTTGACTAGTAGTAAAGTAAGGAAGGAACGATTCAAGATACAGGTTTGAACTAGTCTGAGAATCAGAGATGAAAAACTTTGCCTTTATGTGGAGCCAGAATGTGTCCAAGCTCGTACGCTGGGTATGGCAAAAGAAGAATGAAAGTAGAATTAATGCAGTGGAAATGAGATTATTTAGAAGTATCAGCGGAGTGAATTTGAAAGATAGAATCAGGAATAGTGTAATTAGGGAGGATGAAAGAAGACGCAAAATTAAAAAGGTATGCTGAGACGGTTTGGACATGTGTCTCCACATGAATGAAAGAAGACTAACGAAAGAGATATACGATGCGAATGTGAATGGTGAATGTGAATAAATATGATCAAATCGGGGACGACCAAAGAGTACCTTAAGCTGACGAGCATGTATGACCAACATTTTTTTTAAAATTTTTTAAAAATAAATAATAAATAAATATTTCGGACGCTTACACCAATCATCTAGTCCCAAACTAAGCAAAGCTTGTGCTATGGATACTAGATAACGGATAAACATACATAAATATTTATATAAACATCCAAGACTCGGGAATAAATGTTCGTATTCATCATACAAACATTTACCCCTCGCGGGATTCGAACCCGCAACCGTTGGTTTCGCTAATAGGGTGACTATCCACTACACCAATCGGTCGTCATGAGAGTCTAAGTCACCAACATTATGAGAGTGAATGAAGCAAAAGAGATTTGTCTCTTTTCTTTCACTTGGTCAAACTAATTAAGGTCCTGTAAACTTTGTAATCAGCTCATTACATTACCTAACCTATATTCCTAAATTGTGAAGAGCGCTGACTCCTATAATACGGGGCATCCTAGTTTAGGAGTCAGAGTTCCCCTACTTAAATTTCTATAAATAAAAAATTGTACAATTTTTTTTTTAAACCCATTGTTATGTGTTATAGGTAGTGAATAAACTATTTCAAAATTGCAAATTCAAATAAACTATTTCAAATACTTACGTCAATAATTGCGTAATCGAATATTTTGTAATATGCAATAGTACATTATAGTACATTATATATAGACGACCGATTGGTGTAGTGGATAGTGACCCTATCAGCGAAACCAACGGTTGCGGGTTCGAATCCCGCGAGGGGTAAATGTTTGTGTGATGAATACGAACATTTATTCCCGAGTCTTGGATGTTTATATAAATATTTATGTATGTTTATCCGTTTATCTAGTATACATAGCACAAGCTTTGCTTAGTTTGGGACTAGATGATTGGTGTAAGTGTCCGAAATATTTATTATTTATTTATTTATTTATTGCAAAGGCCGGGAAATAGGCAATTGCAGGTCGAGTATGAGTTTGAAGGCCGAGTCGTAGGCGAGGACTTCACTAATACGAGACAGGCAATTGCCATTTCCGTCGAGGCATATACTACTCTGTGTAAAAAGTATCGGGAATATGTCAATAAAAAGACCCGCGTAAAAGAGGTCGTTCTAATTTTTTTACTGCATGTTGGTAGCACTGTACTGATTTAGCGCGCAAAATTTGAGCGGGATCTGTCATTTAATTTGTTTTAAACTACACTTTTTGTTGGTCATAGTTTTGAGTCCTCGGCGATTTTTACAATGGAAAATATTGTTGAACAAAGAGTGTGCCTTAAATTTTGTGTTTCAAATGATATTTCATGTGGTGAATCACTAAAAATGTTGCGAAATACCTACGGCGAATCGTGTATATCGAAAACAAGGGCTTATGAATGGTATAAGGCTTTTAAAGAAGGCCGAGAAGTAGTAGTAGACTTGCCTCGTTCTGGTAGACCTTCAACCGCTACGACCAAAGAAAACATCGACAGAATCAAGAAGCTAGTGCTCGAAAATCGACGTATGAGTCTGAGAGAGTTGGCTAGTGAGGTGAACATATCTTTTAAGTCCGTCCACAACATTCTCATTGACATTTTAGGCATGAAACGCGTCGCCGCTCGACTAGTTCCAAAAGAGCTCAATTTTGTTCAAAAAGCGCAGCGAAAGCATGTCGCTGAAGACATGGTTTCCCGAGCTTCTACGGATCCGACCTTTATGAAACGTATAATAACTGGCGACGAGACATGGGTTTATGAGTACGACATGCAAACAAGCCAACAGTCTTCAGAATGGCGTCTCGAAAACGAGCCGAAACCCAAAAAACCGCGGCAAAGTCGCTCCAAAATCAAGGTGATGCTGACAGTTTTTTTTGACTACCGTGGTGTGGTTCACTCCGAATTCCTTCCAGAGGGAGAAACAGTGAATAAAGAATATTATTTAGGCGTCATGAAGCGTTTGCGTGAGAGTATCCGCCGAAAACGTCCAGATTTGTGGCAACACAACTCATGGATGCTGCACCATGATAATGCACCATCACACACAGCCATTATAGTGAAAGAGTTTTTAGCGAAAAATTCAACAAAAGTTCTCGACCAAGCACCGTATTCACCTGATATGGCTCCGTCTGACTTTTTTTTATTTCCCAAGTTAAAATTACCACTTCGAGGAAAACGTTTTGAGTCGATAGAAGCCATAAAAGAAAATTCGCTGAATGAGCTAAAGGCCATACCGCAAATAGCCTATGAAAAATGTATGGAAGACTGGGTGAAGCGGTGGAGATGTTGTATTGCAAGCGATGGGGCCTACTTTGAAGGCGATAAAATAAATTTAGATGAATAATTTGTATTTTTTGTTTTATTGACAAATTCCCGATACTTAGTACACTGAATGTATAGTGCTTTTCTCAAAAGAATGCAGGGAAATAATAAATATTTAAATAACAAATCCAGACGAATTTTCAGCTTTGCCGCCGATTTTCTATTTGTCATCTGTGCCGAAAGGCAAACGCATTTACGCATACAGCCACGTGAACGCAATTTGTACTAAGCAAAGAGATTTTGTTATGCCAAGAATGATAAAAGAGATCCAATCAAAGAGTAGGTATATAATAACCCCAGCACGCCGTTTCATACAACATTGCTGGAGCGTTGTAATGTTCCAAATTCAAAAAACGCTCCTGCAATGGATTTGTTTTTCGCTGTCCGTAAATTAGATACTTCGCGTGTTCTTTTTTCGAAAGTAATGACAATATTTCCATGCATGTTTGCGAAAATAAACTTTATCTATCAAAATAGTGATTGTTTAAGCTACTCGTTTGCGATGGAAAGGCAATCTTATCCTATATTATGTTATCTGAAATGGGATATCGGATATGACCCCTCCGTAAAGCTTGATACCCATTCAGACACGTTTAAAGTTAAACGTTAATATAACGGGACCAATACCATTACCAATACAGGTTAATGATTTCACAGAATGTGGCTATATCGTGTATTAAAGGTCCAGGATAGTCTATATCAGATAACCTGCATTAATTGGCTGTCCGATGGAGCGAGGGGAATTGGATTGGTCGCCGTGATAGGGATTTTATTTGTCATAGTGTTTAGGTTATAATAGTCAGGGATAATATCATCGCGACACCCGCGCATATGTCAGGGGCAGACGACTGATTGTGAGCCTAATGACATAGGTCATAAAGTCGCGAGTAATTTGCTCTCACCACCCGCGCTAGACACACGCGACGGATGCCGACGTAAAATGTTAATTGAGTCGTGACGATGTGTACAGAAGACTCATAATTGGTCGTCCGCTGCTGGAGTACGGTGTCCAAGCCGTTAGTCGACTGTTTACTTTTTCGGGAAGGAGGAGAAAACCTCATAGGACACGTTCAGAGTCGACACCACCATGCTCATGCTATATGCTCTCTATGTTTCGTACATACAGCAACATAAGCACGAGGCCATAACTACCCGAAGGTAGTGCCGGGCTCGTACCAGGTAAAACTCCCCTTATTAGCCACACCTTTCACGACAGCTGTCTGGAACAGTCGACTGTATACATACTCAAGTATTTGGTGTCATAGTGTAAAGAAAAGAATATATGTAAGTAAAAACACTCGGCGATCGCAATAGGACCATCGTCAAATGTAAGCGGCGCGCCTCTCTGCTCCCCCAGCCTGCGGGGCGGTACCGCAGCATTGTTCTACACCGTGGTAACAGCCGGCAGTACTGTCAAAACTGAACACACACACACTTTTAAATTTATGTTCACGGTGACGCTACATTGTTTTAAGTCCTATGTAGGGTCGATTTTTTTATTTATTTTTAGGTTCATCGTTATCATAGCGTCCTACTATTGGCAAGCGCCCTATTCGGGTGATATTTATGCAAGTGTCGAGTGTAATGATAACATACAATTCACAACAAGTTATTCATATTTTTACGCACATGCATACACAACATACATACACATCACAAATCATACACACACATTTCATCACCACCTTTCTTTTTTAATTATTTCTCATTTAAATAATAGTTTGTTATGGAGGAGCAAGGCGTCCTGCTACAGGTCTACTAGGTATACTAGGAAGTCTTAACTTTATGTTTAATGTGTATCTGGAAAAAGAAATAAACATTTTTAATAAAAAAAAAAATATGGATCTTCAATAGGGAACAGTGTTACGGAAGATTTTGTCAACTTCTTGCACTGCCTTTTACTTATACACAATCACTGACACAATATTCTGCCTTTGTCATCAAAACTTCAAGTAATATAAAAAATATGCAAGTGCAACTACAAAAATCCGAAGACCCCTTTGGTCGGCCTGGTTTCTACCTATGACTGATCACGCCACATTGTCGCCAGGATCACATG
Source organism: Oegoconia quadripuncta (assembly GCA_949316235.1). Lineage (NCBI taxonomy): Eukaryota > Metazoa > Arthropoda > Insecta > Lepidoptera > Autostichidae > Oegoconia > Oegoconia quadripuncta. Next base: position 561,279 of record OX438743.1, on the reverse strand, counting down.
CCTCCACCTGCCGCTGCAGTCGAAGTGGATCCACGTGGGCACGGAGCGCGGCAACGTCCACGTGGTCAACATCGAGACGTTCGCGCTCAGCGGCTACGTCATCAACTGGAACAAAGCCATCGAACTGTGAGTACTTTGTTAAGAATGCCGTCAGAATTATAGCTATGTATGTATGTATGTATAGGAGAACAAATGAAGAGGTGTTAATGATGGTAAAGGAGAAGAGATGCCTGTTAGCCACAGTTGAGAACCGAGGAGGAAAGATGATAGGTCATTTGATACGACACGATATTTTTTTTTGAAGAACATAATTGAGGGAAATATTGAAGGTAAGAGAGGAAGGGGAAGACCTAGGCGTAATTACTTTGACCAAGTGAAAGAAAAGGTGAATGTCGTGTCGTACCAAGAGGTTAAAACGAGGGCGGAAAGTAGAGAGTAATGGTCGTTACTCCACCGACAAGAGCATAAGCTCTTAAATTGAAGAAGGGGTATGCACAGTCGAGAATCTCTTATGCCCGATTTACACGGGAACGGTGTTTAATACAGTGGCGAGCGCAAGTACGGCGACGTCAGAACATTCACTGGGTCGCCATGCGATGTGGTGACCTGGGAGAGCAATTCGAAGATACACACAGGTTGATAGTACGCGTATACATCGCCACCTCCAATACATCTTAATATCTTTATTGTACACAAAATTGTTACAGAAATATGCATTGTATATAAAATGTACAAAGGCGAGCTTAACTCCGATAGAGTTGTAGAGATACATTGTACAGTCTCTTATACACTACCCTTAACCTATTTTTTTTTCTCGCGGGGATATGCGCTCCCCGCCTCGCCTGGGTGTCGGCAAGTTCCTCCTGGAGGTATACCCACTTATACCTCCGGCAACCGTCTTCGGCAGTAGGGAGGCCCTGAGTTCGCGTATAAGCTTTACTTCGATATACATATATCTATATACGTCCAGGTAACCCTCCTGTATATTTTTTAGGTGATTTTGAAAGAAATTCTATCAAATGAAAAAGTGGGTTCGCTGTAGTCCATCATATTCACATACGGAAACATTAAAACAACCTTTGAAGTGGATTAATGGTTAATTAATTCACTTATTGATTTATTGATTGATTGAATATTTATTAGATGCTCAATACCGTTGCAATTAAATTTATTTAAATACAAACCTAATGGACCTCAATCACACCCGATATTTGTCCTAAACAACCAAATGCAAATAAGCTTTAAATAGTTGTAAAAAAAAGTTATTTCAAAATCATTTCAATTGTTCGATACATACTTAGTTTTTCATGGAGATACCTGGACTGAAGTGCAAAGTATTGCTGAGACTGGACTTCAAAATGTGGCGCAATGGCTTGGACAAAATTTGCTTACACTAAATATATTAAAAACCACTTATATACAATTTACCTCCGTTAAATCCCATCTTAGTGATATTGAACTAAAAGTACACACATGTGACCGACGGCAAGTTCATCAATGCCCATGCCTTAAAATTAATAAATCTAAAACTGTTAAATATCTTGGTGTCATTCTGGACGATAAATTGAATTGGCTTCCTCATATAGAAGTTATTACGGGGCGCACGCGGAAACTAATCTGGACCTTTAAAAAGTTGAGATATGTTGCAGACTATGAACTCTTACGTACAATATACTTTGCTCTAGCACAATCGGTTATCGGATATTGTATTGGGGTATGGGGAGGAGCGTGTAAGACGTTTATGATAAAGCTCGAAAGAGCCCAAAGATCTTTGTTAAAAACAATGACTTTCAAACCATATAGGTTTTCAACAAAGTTATTATATGAACACTGTAAATTGCTCACTGTCAGACAATTATTCGTGTATAATTTGATTATTAAACGGCATGCTCACACTCCTTATGACTCCAAGCTTTACCATAATAAACGTAAAATACCAAACGTACTCGTTCATGTTCCGGTACGTACTGCTTTTGCAAGACGTCAGCGTGCTTATCTTTCGGTTTTCCTTTATAACAAAAGCAACAAAATTTTAAACTTTTACCCACTATCACTGTTTGATTGTAAATCAAAAGTAAGAGATTGGCTTGTATCATTAACCTATCAAGAAACAGAGAAGCTGTTTAGTTAACGGGTTGTAAGCTAAACTAAATTATGTAATGTGTATTATTATATTTATCATTAAATAAATATATATTTATTATAACAAAATATTTATTTAATTTTATATTATATTATTGTATTTATTATACAACTTTTTATGTATTCATTTATTAATATATATTATGTGCATACTTACTATATACTATATATATATCTATACTGTATTTACTATTACTATATAATATACCCATTTGTTACTCATTATAAAATAAAAACTAAAAATGATAAACAATCTTTATACAAAATAAAATTGAAAACTTTGTGATTTAGATAATAGGCTTTCTTGGCATCTTTGTTTTAAGTTTAAATTGGGAGAAGCCACTGACTCCTGAGATACAGGTTTATTTAACCTAGTTCAGGTGTCAGAGTCTTCATAGGAGCTTGTAACATTTAATATGTCAATAAAGAGTTTATTATTATTATTATTATTATTATTATTATTATACCACTACGCGATTAAAGAGGCGTGGAAGTTGAAGTGAGCAATTTTTCGATATTTAGGCGAACAGCGCTTTCTGCCTCATTCAGGTCTGGGGGATAGGTGGTCTATGGCTTTAGCACTCCTATTTAATACTCCTATCGTCGGAAGTATTTTCCTCTCCAATACGTCGGCTTTCCACGGAATACACCCTTTGTAATTCAAAAGGCTCCACGTATTTTCCTAAATATGTTAAACAAGGTAAGATTATACGTCTTCCTTTCTGGAGGGTGCTAATTAGGGTTAATTAATAGCGCCCTCGGGGGCGGCAATTAGCATTGGCCCTTTATTAAGGGACGTTAGCGAACGGTGAGTAATGCGTCATAGAGCGCAGCGTGGCACCACGGTCACCCTGATGTTGGGCGAGAATGACTGACGATAGTCTGTGGACAGAATTTAAAAAATAAAAGGTTTGAGAAATAAGCTGGCCGCGCGAGACTGTCGGTAATGTGAACTGTCCTGTTATAAAATCCTATAAGGATTAAATCCTTTTATCTTCCTATAATCTTAAAAGCCGTGATTTTTTGCACACGGATAGAATAAAAATGTTTTCTAATAAATCAGTAGCTTGCTTTACATATAGTATCGGTATTTAGTAATAAAACATAGACTATTAAATTAAAAGTACCACTGTGAATTGCATCGCGACGGAGAACATTTTTTTATGCACAACGGGTTGGCACTTAACCTCAATCACACCTGATGGTAAGTGAAAATGAGGCCGAAGGTGGAAGCGTACTTACCCGGAAACCCCATCTTATTTGGGGAACTGGTTATCTTATATCAACCGGAACACAACATTGCTGTTTTGCGACAGACTTAGACAAGATGGTGGTAGCTAGCCAGGCGAACATTTAAAATGCCCTACCACCAACCAAACCAAGTACTAAGCATGTACCCCGCCTGAGATGAAACCCACGACCTTCGATTCGTAAACCCTTTGTTGTTCACATTGAGCTACGGAGACGGTATGTGTAATGGACAGTGCTCATGACAACAAAACAAACTAGCCCAAATTATGCCTTTTGTCATCTGCGATTTTCAGTCTCTACATCCCGGCTTCATCATCAGATCAGCTCAATGGTACTATAATATTGCATTGTCACCGAACTTACATAAATATGCCAAATTTCAGCTCAATCAGATACCAGCAAATGGGTGAAAAATGGTTTACAAATTTTTAAACGGATAACTTACATACGAACATTGCAAACTAAATAAAAGCTTGTAAAAGCTTGTGAAAAGTTATCTTTGTATGGTGACTATAAATAATAATAATAAATAAATAAATATCCTTGGACATACACACAGCGTCATCTAGTTCCACAGTAAGCAACTATAGGCTTGTGTTGTGGATACCAGATGGTTGATATACTACCTACATAAATACATTTTTTTTTGTAAATAAATACTATAAATGTAAACATCTGTAACTGGGATACACATGTCCGTATTCATCACACAAACATATGCCCCTAGCGGGATTCGAACCCGCAACCTTTTGGTATAGTGGTCAGAGTTGCTAACCACTACACCAAACAGGTCGTCAAACGTCGTCGACATTATTGACTTACTTGTGATGAATTTATTTGTTAGAGCCTTTACTTGGCTGCCCCAACATCGGGATTTTTATGAATAAAAAGATTGATTACTCGAGCGATAGAAATTTATTTTCTTTATGCGTGTACAACTAGCTAGTACATAATAATTGAGATGTGATCGACAAAAAAGGGCTGGGCGTTAATCGCGTCCGCGGGGGTGAAACAGAGTGGGCGGGGTTGCCATCTACGCGGCCTTAACAATAGTTGTTAATTAAATTACAAGTATTAATAACACTGTAGTGCTATAGTGCGCCGTGTTGCGATAATAACGTCACAGTACAATGGCGGAAGGAGCTGTGTTTTAATGCGCCCTTAAAGCGCAAACTTCTCACGTGGGGGGGGTCGTAAAAGCCCCATTCCTCGTCAGAAAACTTTTCCTAATGCACGGCCGGTACACTGTATGGTAGAGATACTGCCTACGCTTATAATTTTAACTCCCGACTAAAAACAACGGATGTTATGCATTTGACTGCATTGCGTGTGTTAGTGTGTGTTTTATATTAAATACTAAACAAGAGAACAAGTACTAAGATTAATAAGAAAAAAACTGAAAAGCTTTGAACACAGTTTTTTAGTGTATTTCAAAAACAGTCTTTTCAGGATTGGTCGATAATGATAATATACAGCGTGTAAGATATTTCAATACAAGAAAGAAAGATAAATTTGCAGGTCACATAAGTCGCCTCCGCAAAGTCAGTAATTCATTCAAAGGGTTATGTATACGCTTTTTCAATAAGGTGCCAGTTGATATATAAAATCTTCCTCTCAATAAATTTAAAGATACTATACAACAGAAACTTACTAAGAAAGCATATTAGAAAATATCAGATTATTTAGATGATAATCATCCCTGGACATAATCAGATCGTTCGCAAGCCAGACTAATGAAATTTAAAAGCCTTTTTGTAATATAAAAACCTTTATGTAAAATCAAAGACAGAATTTAAAAGAGCAATCCTTCGAATTCCGTGCTTGTTCTTCTCAGGGGAAAATTGCATTTTGAACAAGCAGTAGCTTAAAAAATGTAAGATTGACTATTTTAAGTGTACTTTGTGTACCTACAAAATAAAGCATTTTTAACTTTGATTTAACGCTTTATTATACTTCATATGAATAAATATACATCGATAAATGTAACTTAAAATTAAGTACAAAGGCGAACTTATCCCATAAAGGTATCTCTTCCAGTCAACCTTGGTAAATATAAAAGAACACATTGACTGGGCCCACAAAAAGCTAAACATTTTCATTAAAACTATGAATCTACATATTATATACCTACTATACTAAAATAGATATGTATACTTACTTACATAATTAGATACATACATCTTCGTATAGAATGTAGAAATCGGCAAATGCATTTGATATGAACTTTTAACTAATATATTTATTAATGCGAAAGTTTGGATGTTTATTTGTTGCTTAATCATGGCGAAACGGATGAACTGTTTTGGATTAAATTTGGTATCTAAGTAGAATAAACCCAGGATTATCCCTATAAACTATAAAGTAACATATCCGCGATAAAGTCAAAGCGTAGCCGACGGCGGTAAACTTAACTAAACTAAAATAAAATTAATCTGCTTGCTCCGCATTCGGGTTCGAAGGGGTATTTTGTTATACGTTGTATAGGCCATAGGCTTGGCATTTGAGTTTTTTTATCTTATTAATCTTAGAATTTGTAATCTTGCAAGCTGAATAAATGTTTTCTTTCTCAACGAGGCTTCATTTAAAAACAACCGGGACCGACTATTTAAACATTCATATTAAATTGCCACTAGTGGTCACCCATCCAAAAACTGACCGCGCCACCGTTAATAGATTAGATTAGATTTATTTAGTTCCCTTTTACAATATTAAGTCATACATATAGTTCCGTAAATTTATGATTTCTAAAATAAAAGTGATTGTCAAACATAAAACAATAAAACAATAACTAATACACATACATCTTAAAGATTTGTAGAATTACTAGATTATTTGTTAAGTCACAAAATGAACAAAATAAGATAGAAATTAAACATCTACATATTATTATATGTAACTATGTCAAAATTAATTAATAAAGTATAAGTATGTAACCATTGTGACGATGTGTGTGTGTGTGATGAATATGAACGTTAATTCCTGAGTCATGGATGTTTATATAAATATTTATGTATGTTTATCCGTTATCTAGTATCCATAGCACAAGCTTTGCTTAGTTTGGGACTAGATGATTGGTGTAAGTGTCCGAAATATTTATTATTATTGTTACGTCAACGTCATACTATTTTTGAATAATCATAATGGAATAAAACAAAATAAAATAAAATATAAACCATGTCATGAGATTATTGATATGCCATAATCATCAATACGATATACCATGAATGCTTCAACTAATTTAAAGGTAAATTCTATATGTTTTCGGAATAATATTGTAAACGCTAAATAAATTACTGACCTTATACAGTCTACTTGAATAAACATAAACCAATTGTAGTTACGACTCAGTGTTTCATATTTCGAGGATTTATTAGCGGGCTCCCAAAAATACATTAATAATATATCCGTCCAACTCAGCCCCATTTATTACAGATGAACCAGAGTAACTAGGGATGTATAACTCTGCTTCTCATGAGAAATCGTTGTAAATAAGATACGAATCTGCCGCACACAATCCGTGCTATACCCCTGTCTCGTTTTCACCCTTCACTGATCGGGACATTTGTCTCCATTACCGGTGGCACGAGTGTCGCTACTGGTTGTGATTAATTATACTGGCACTGCAGGCGCGGGACATTTGAGCATCTAATTAAATGTAAATCTCTGTTTTATTTCTGGTTCCCCCGTTAGGGCCACGTGATTTGTGCCGAGACGTATTTCACTCGCTATCAAAGTCTTTGAATTAATTAATGAGAACTTTGCCGACTTTACAGTGGTCATACTGCGATGAATGTCCCACAATACCTTTGTCAGTTTTTCTATGGGAACTGAAGTCTGCAAGGATCCCGCCTCCTCAGTCCTCCCACTATAGCTCCTATAAGCTAGGATCAACAGTGGTACTCGAAACGGCGCCTACTGAAGGTAGACGGTGCTCTACATGACTTTGGATCTCAGACTAATTAAAGAAAGAATGAAAAAGTAGGAAAGAAAACAGTAATAGGATGTGTAAGTAAGAAGTATTTCATGTCAACTGACTGATATTGAGATACGTCCGGTGTGAAAATACACACACAGCTCTTTACGTCAGAGATTAATAAAATAACATTGCATAATTTTCTCATAGAATAAAAGATAAGATAAGATAACAACATGAGTTTAGAAACCGAAAAACCCGACGGCATATTTTATATATACATTTTTAAGTCATTGGTGCACAACCTACTTGTTTTATCCCGTTCTACTTTTTTCTCTACCCAAAGGTTGTCTGGTAGCATAGCGATAAGACAGCCTGGTTGTACAATTGTATTTTTTTTTTTTTGTTGAAGCTATATCTATGAAGTGCATTGTAGAATTTTTATGCAATAAAGTGTACTTGATTGATTGATTGATTAATCAATATTTCATATCAAATATTTCACGGGCGCCATGTTGGATTTTTTACCGTAAAATGTATGGTATGACACTCCAGAGATAAAGGCGAATCTAACGAAACACATTGCCATCCTTCCTTGGCAGTCAGTCCTCCATATAGCAATGACATTTTCTCATAAACAGAATTATATATTAAACTTAGAGATAAGTAAGTAGTTACTTATACCAAAACGGAACTAGGCGTAAATTTGTGCCCTGCTATACCTATTTCGTAAAATGAAATTTATTTTCATTTTATAAAAAAACATATTGACATTTCTCATCTATCCTATAAATATAAAGAATACAAATACAAATAGTTTATTTGCCAGAACACAGTAAAAGAGATGTTAGGTATAGTTCGTCCACAATGAGTTCAACCTGCATGCAGGTGTGCAAATGGTTTCAGGTTCCGTTCAATTACTAATGTAACAGATACTTTTCAACAATTCGTATTATCACTTAATATCATCTAATTATTTTTTAAATTCTAAATATTCCTTAACACTATAGAAACAATTGTATTCATATGGAACGTGCTCGATAGGATCATATACAAAAAAATTGAGTTCGTGGCATTATGACCTGTTCCATTAGTCCAGCCTTCTAAATGTAATCACCATCACAACTCTTAGATCTTGTATATTCAAAAATCACATCGCAAAGTCAAAAATGAATATTGTTTGCATTAACCTATTCAATTACATAAAACCCTTTCGAAATCTAATCCTGTGTCTCACATTCGTTTACATAGCGACTCGCATGACTTAGTGTCCCACGGAATTAACTGCCAATTGGGCCGCTTTACTGTCGGGGAGGGGGAGGAAGGTGACCGTTATCGTGTAAGCGGCCTCGCGACGACCGTGTGGTGAAGTATGATAAGCCGAGGTGCGTGGTGCGAGGGATGAGCGTCGGGCGAACTAGAAAATACTTTTTCTTGTACTTGTTGGTAGGTGGGGTTGGTGGACAAGACAAGAAAGAAAGTTTTATTTGGATTTCTGCTATAAGAGTATTTTATACATAAGTTTACAATACACTAAATCCAAAAGGGTCTCCACTCAGCATGTGTCGGGTTGGAGCAACCACGACGCTGGTATTTTGTGGAGCCGAAAGGCAGAGTGATGTCACTGTACTATATTAACACAACTCTCCATATCAACTACCCATAAACATCTATTTTTATTACTTAAAATAATTGTAGTGCATATCTATCTATTGTAGATATATTGACACACAAATGAATATATATAGCATAACTTAAATTTGAGCATAACATAACTTTTTGCGATATAAAGACAAATTGACTACCCCCTATGTTCAGACTAAGCAAAATTAACACATCATTTATGGGACACTATATAGGTACGCTTTTATAACCTTATACATGAAAATAGTAATTAATCTAAGTGAGAAAAAATTTAAGGATCATGTCAAAATAACTTTAGCAAAATAAGGTTATTACAACATTAGTGACTACCTGAATGACAAACACGCTTGGTGTACTTCAACCAACTCTCCAAAATTATAAAATTTTATTAGTTGTATACTTTTTTTTTTAAAGGACAACAATGATCCTGTGGGTTTCTTGATCCGTTTCTTTTACCACAGATGATTTCCCTTTGCGAAGCGGTAGTAGCTTAGACATACTGACTGACAGTCACTGAGGTCTTATGCTCATCTTTCGATTCCATGATCAGGCCCTGAATACTATCAACGATCAGTCTACTTCTCAAGACAAATCGAATGAGCCTAAACTCGAATACACCAAATTCATTAGAAAAATGTTTTTATTATTTTTTTTCGCCGGCATTTAGAAAATATCTGTAATAAAAATTATAGAATAATTTTCATTTAAATTAATTTTGACTTTAATTCAATTAATGTTGAGAAAAATTTTGAGATTTTTTACATTTTGAATTGTACACCTAAATAATGTTAAATTAAAACTAAAGTTTAAAACTACCTGCTACGAAAATGACTTTTATTTTACGGATTACCTCAACTTATCAGATTGTTTAGCGAATGAGAGTGGTACGTAGCAGCTACGTAGCCCACGCAGCGGTCGCCGTAGCAAACAGCTACGGCCGCTACGAAGAAAGCATAGTCAAAGTCAAAGTCAAAAATGCTTTATTTTGTAGGTACACAGAGTACACTTAAAATAGTCAATTTTACATTTTTTAAGCTACTGCTTGTTCAAAACAATTTTCCCCTGAGAAGAACAAGCAAGAAACTCGAAGGGTTGCTCTTTTAAAATCAGGTTTTGATTTTACATAAAGGTTTTTATATTACAAAAAGGTTTTTATATTTCATTATTAATCGTGAAATAGCCTGGCATGCGAACAATCTCATTATGTCCAGGGATGATTATCATCTAAATAGTCTGATATTTTATAATATGCTTTGTTAATAAGCTTCTGTTTTATAGTATCTTTAAATTTATCAAGTGGAAGATTTTGTATATCAACTGGGGCCTTATTGAAAAAGCGTATACATAACCCTTTGAATGAATTACTGACTTTGCGGAGGCGACTTATGTGACCTGCAAGTTTATCTTTATTTCTTGTATTGACATCATGTTTATCACTATTTTTCCTAAATGATGCTATATTTTTTTTGACATACATTAGATTTTCAAAAATATATTATATCCACTTGCACCACAAGCAAAATGTTTCGCAAACCTGCTCTAATCGTTTCCCGCGGCGATTATACCTGTCCTATTAACAGTTCATGTTTAGTTTCAAAAATCACCAGGTTGGTAGTTCATTTAACAGACAAACAGCGAATCATGGGGGTTCTTTGATAATTGTTCGTAACAATTTAAAATACAAAGAACGTACCGACATCGTCAATTTGTCTGTTGAAAAAACTATCGAACTCGCTTGTGTAGAATTGGAGCAGCTTGTTGTAGTAAGCGTATACAGACGTGGGAAGTCATTATTTACTACTTTTGAAAAAGTTATGGATGAAGTTTTAAATAAAATCTGTAATAATAATAAATGTGTCATTGTTTGTGGCGACTTTAATATAGATCTCTTAGATAGTTCATCTCCATTTAGTAATTTGTTATTATCGTTATTCAATTGTCATAACCTCAAAAACTTGTTTCTAGAGCCTACTAGAATTACTTCTTCGACAGCAACTTGTATCGACAATATATTTACAAATGTTCAACCAACTTACAAGAACATAATTAATAAATTAAAATCGGATCATAGTGGTCAGTTGGCTACTTTTGCATTTAATGGAAAATATAACACAAGACTTATAATATGTAATCCTATAAATGAAGGTCGGCTAAAAACCTTTAGTAATAATGTTAAAGTTAAATTACCCACCTTATCCTACTGTAAGGATCCGAATAAACTATATAATACTTTATTTAATTTAACGAAGAATGAATTCGACTCTGTTTTTAAAACAAAATTAATAAAAATTAATGATGGCTTGAAGTTTAGTGACTGGGCCACAGTGGGCATACATCGAAGTAGAGAAAAACTTTACGAGCTATATGAAGAAAAAACAATAAATCAGAATGAGCTTTTTGTAAACTATGTCAGGAACTACTCAAAGCTATTTAAGCAAGTATGTACGATAGCCAAATCTATGTTCGTTCGTAACAAGATTATAAGTAGCTCAAACCTGATTAAGACGACCTGGCAAGTAATCAACTCTGAAACTGGAAAAGTCAAAACTCGTAGTTTCGATTACCAAATTAACGTAGAAGGTCAAACATTAACTAATGCTCCTGAAATCGCGGACGCGTTTGAAAGTTTTTTCACTAACATTCCAGTATCGATAACTAGGTCTCTTAATTCTTCCCCCACTCTCGCTGAATTATTACTAAAACAAAATGTAACCGAATGTACCGATGTATTTAAATTTCATCACGTTACACCATTATGTATTATTAAGACATTTAAATCTTTAAATATGAAAAGGACAGCGGATCTTCATGGTCTATCAGTTAAAATAATTAGTTTTATTATAGAGGATATTGCTCCTCATTTAGCTATTATCTTCAACCAGTGTACTAATAATGGTGTGTTTCCTGATATGATGAAGCATAGTAAAGTAATTCCGTTATTTAAGTCTGGTGATACTCAAGTTCGTACAAACTTCCGACCGATCTCAATTTTACCGACTTTAAGTAAAATATTTGAAAGCTTAATTTTAAATCAATTGCTCTCACATTTCAATTTGAATAATTTGATTACAACCAAACAATTTGGTTTCACTAAGGGACGTTCGACAACAGATGCCGGTATTGAGTTGTTACAACATATTTTTGATGCCTGGGAGGGTTCACAGGACGCCCTTGGCATCTTTTGTGATCTGTCCAAGGCTTTCGATTGCGTCCACCATGACATCTTAATTATGAAACTACACCATTATGGCGTCCAGGGCCAAGCACTCAGCCTAATGAAATCATATCTACGTGATCGAATTCAGAGGGTTGATATCAATGGAGAGAGATCATCAGGATCTGCAGTTAGCATGGGCGTACCGCAGGGTTCAATACTGGGACCATTCCTATTTTTAGTTTATATCAACGATTTACCTCACCTCGCTAAGGAAAGACACGAGATCGTATTGTTTGCTGATGACACTTCTTTAATATTTAAAGTTGACAGATATCAATTAGCATATGACGAAGTGAATAATGCTGTCTCAAAAATAGTCGAATGGTTCACAGTCAATAACTTGCTCCTTAATGAGAACAAAACGAAATGTCTTAGATTTTCATTACCTAATGTTGAACAGGTTGCCACCAAAATAAGAATTAAACATGAACAGTTGGAACTTGTGGACACAACTGTATTCCTTGGTATGACTTTAGATTCTCGGTTACAGTGGGGACCCCATATTAAAAAACTAATGAAAAGACTCAGTTCTGCCGCATATGCTGTTAAGAAAATTCGAAATATCTGTGATATTGAAACAGCGCGCTTAGTCTACTTCAGCTACTTTCACAGCTTGATGTCATATGGTATCTTGCTGTGGGGAAACGCTGCTGATACAGATAGCATATTTCTCTTACAGAAACGAGCTATTCGTGCAATTTATAAATTAAGGTCAAGAGATACATTAAGACAAATATTTAAAGAAATTAATATTTTAACATTTTCGTCACAATATATATATGAAAATCTTGTATATGTTAAGAGAAATATATATTCATTCGAGAAACATTGTGACCGACATAATGTCAATACAAGGAGCAAAAATCAATTAGCTGTACCTTTTAGTAGACTTCGTAAAGTTAATAAGTCATTCAGAGGTCAATGTGTGCGCTTCTACAACAAGGTTCCCATGGATATACGGAATCTTCCGCTTAATAAATTTAAACTTATTATAAAACAAAAATTATGTAAAAAGGGATATTACAAAATTTCAGACTATATTAATGAAAGTAATCCATGGGATTAAACGGCTCCTCTACACGATATATAAAATTGTTGTAACCTTTTGCATGATTTATTGAAAAGAGACAAACCCTCTGAGTTTCTCGCTAGCTCTTCTCAGTAGTGGTCGCGTTCCGAGCTAGTGGTAGTTTAAAAAACAAATGACGTTCATAAGTGCATATTGTATTGCCTACATGAATAAATGATTTTCATTTCATTTCATTTCATTTCATTTCATTTTCATTTCATTTCATTTCATATTATTTAATTTACAAATTCCACCTCCACGTGGGCTGTACTGGGTCCTGGGTACAGGGAGGGGGGGTGTGGGGGTAGTTTGTACCTACGTTTGTGTAATCTGTGCGGATCTGTGCGGTGACGGGATATGATCGTTCTCTTGGGCCCACTGTCCGGTGTTATTGTTAATTATATGCTTTACGGTTAAAGAGGGTTATACATACACATCTGAGGATTTGCGTTAAGAGAGTGCAACGCGTCCAGTGGTCTCGTCTGATAAGAGAGTTTCGAATTTCGAATATTTACCTAAATTAAACAATCATTATAGACCGTCGTTCAATTAATTCTTAGATTTTAATTATAAAACAGTTGTTTTCATTACTAATTACTAGCTATCCGCCCGCAGCTTCGCCTGCGTGGAATAATTTTATGTTTAATTCCTTTATCCCGCTGGAACGAAAACTCTCGATAAAAAATATCCTATGTTTCCGGGGTGTGTTCTACCGATACACTAAATGTAATTCCAATCCGTTCACGATTGAGCCACAAAATATTAGTTAGAATACGCCGTGGCATTTATGGGCGTCGCCCAATTCCTGCAGCTGACAGCTTCATACCCTCTCGTTCATGCCAGTAATAACGTATTGTTATTTAAATGGCGGCATACAACTCCATACAAACCGGTTACACGGTAAACTTTTTCAATATCACACGCGATGATTACCGACGGGGAAATCACAATTTCACATTTACGACCGTGGAGGTGTTGTAGAGTATAACGCTTAACCAGTAGCCTAACTACGCTACGCCTATCTGGGCTATTTCTAAAAATATTTCAAAGAAAAGTTTCTAGATATTTTTGGGAATGATTTCGAGAAGATAACGGAAGTTCATAAGGTTGTATTTGTTTGTTTTTTGTGTTGAAACGTATTGATACTTTGCACTTGGAAATTACAATACAATACAATACAAATACAATGCAAATATTACGCAAAATAATTTACAATAATTTACAAATTATGTATTTATTTCCTAAACATTTTTCTACACAAAACTAAAAACTTAATTAAACTTGAACTTAATTTCATCACCCAAGTCCTTTCCAAAGGTCATAGATTGCAATTTAGATTTGCTGCAAGTAAACAGATTTCCATAGTGGCAGTTAAACTTAAGACAGTGTTAAAATATACTGGAATGCAATGTGTAATTGGAGCCAACCGCTTATACTAAAAAGAACGATGAATGCTCTGTGATTAAACCCTTTACCGTATGTCAAAACTGTCTTAAGTCGAATCATCATACCTTATATATAAGCACTGTACAACACAGATAATAATAACAGTATAATTAGAATGCGCATGTAATATTATAAACGCGAAATGTGTTTGTTTGTCTTTCTTCCCGTCGTCACGAGCATCATAACTTAATAAAATAACGAGAAAATTAAATAAAATCCACGCTGGGAGTCCGCAGGCCGAAACTAGTATACTGTATGTATAATGTTACTGCTTGTGATATGAGCTGTGTCCGTGGCGCGCGGTGTATATCGTCGTTTTTAAAATTGCGTTCCTCTGCACGGCGTCATACAATGTAACGACAACGTCCCGTGATGTAACATAACACTCGTGAGATACGACCGTGATATCGTTACTCGTAAAACTGTCGTAAGGGATTGTGTACGTATGTATGTAACCTATGTAGGTACACGTTCAAATGTGCAACCATACACAATACCAGTAACTCATTCAGAGTGATATACTAAAGGGTCAAATTTAATACGTGTAATTCTTGTTTACTGATGACTCCACTCCTGATTACGAACAACTTGACGACCGATTGGTGTAGTGGATAGTGACCCTGTCAGCGAAACCAACGGTTGCGGGTTCGAATCTCGCGGCGGGTAAATGTTTGTGTGATGACTACGGACATGTGTACCCGAGTTATGGATGTTTTCATTTATAATAAGTATTTATTTACAAAAAAAAATATGTATTTATGTAGTATATCAACCAACTGGTAACCGTACAGTGCATTGGTAATTTTACTGTCATGCTGTATGTGAAAGACTGAATCAATAAATAAAATAAATAACCTTAGCAGTCACAGTATCTAACCACTACATCAAACAGTTCGTCATAATATTATAGGAGGTTGTTCGTAGAGGTTGCTCTCGTGATGTCGATACGTAATGTGTAGCTTACCTGTAATCGTGACAGTACGTGACATATCGCTCGCCACGCCCCCTGTGTAATGGCGACGTGCCTCGTGTAACTCCGCCGTTATGCGCGTCTCGTCTGACGTCATTGCTCGGATATTTGAGAGGAAAATATTTTTCTCGACACAATGTTTCAGGTATTTGATGGAGCTGGCTGCGAATATATTCGTTTAGCTTTAGCACGCTGCTCGTCTATTATTTGCCTTAATCTTATATCTGACAATTCAACCTTGCTTCGTGAATGGCATGTTACTCGTGTGAACTAAAAAATATTGAAGAATGTCTTAAATACTATTTCATTACGACTTATTAATAAATAAATATCTTCGCACATACACACAGCGCCATCTAGTTCCACACTAAGCAACTAGGCTTGTATTATAGATACCAGATGGTTGATAAACTAAACAAATACTTTTTTTTTGTAAATAAATACACATATAAATGAAAAACATCCATAACTCGGGAACACGTCTGTATTCATCATACAATCATATGCCCCTAGCGGGATTCGAACCCGCGACCTTTTGGTATAGCAGCAGAATTTCTAACCTCTACATAAAACAGGTCGTCGCAACTTATTAACCTTTCCATTGCTAAATTTTACTTATGGCAAACCAAGATAGGTTGAATTGAATTTAAACCGTTAGTACTATTATTTATTCTGTGCTTAAACACACAGCTTATAAACACACAGCTTATAAAATCTTCACGCAGTCACACGATATGAGGTCCACCGTACATTCTCCATTGACCAGTGTCCGGTCCAGATAAGCACCTTCCCCGCCCAGATGTCCCTTGATACCCCATTATCCGCTCAATGTAGCGCTATCATCTGCTTATTAAAGCGCTGTCGTGGCTGGAACGTGTGGTTCTATGGTCTGAGGCAGTATAAACAAACGATATACGCTTCTGTGTAACAACATTGTTAAGAAGGCTTATTCTGTCTAGTGGTGTCCTCATTCGTTATATTAAGATTTTTATTAAAAACAGAATAAATTTAAAAAAATGCTCTGACCTGCAATCGATATGCCTAAAAGCCTATAAACATATATAAGTTCGATTCTTCATTCATCATCCGAACAGCCAAGGCATGGAACTCCCTTCCGGCGTCAGTCTTTCCTGAATCCTACAACCTTGGGATGTTCAAGAGCAGAGTGAATAGGCATTTACTGGGATCGCGTGCTTCATCTTCGACTACATCGTCACTTTCCATCACATGACATTGTGGTCAAACGCGAATCCAGTCATATATAAAAATAAAACAATACCTATTTTAGAAAATTCCAAATATTGTTAAAAATGGCCACTTTTTAAAATCGTGGATTCTGAAAAAATATTTATAATTAACTTTTAGGCTTCTCGAGTGATTTTTTTTATTTACGACATTGGTCGTAATAATTTTTTAACGACTTTTTTTTACGACCGTCTACCTCATTTTCAGTTGCAATTTGTTTGTGTTTATTGTCTAATCATCATCACCATATCAGCCACAGGACGTCTACTGCTGAACTTAGGCCTCCCTCACGGTTGGAAGCGGCCTGCTTCCATCGACTTCCCGCGACCTTCTTCAGGTCGTCTCTCCACCTTGTGAGCGGACGTCCTACGATGACGACGCTTACCGGCGCGTGGTCTCCATTGGAGGATTTGTATGCCTCACCGGCTAACAGTTCGTCGAGCTGTGTCCTAACCACTGTCACTTTAAGTTATTAATCGGCTGGGCTGTGGGGCTTTCGTCCGCCTACGGATTTCTTCATTCCTGATTCGATCACGTAGTGCAACGCCGAACATCATCAACTCTCCATAGCTGCGTGACTTTGAACTTTCTTGAGGCTCATTTTTTTTTTATGTTAAGAGAAGATGAGGTCGAAGGTCGAAGCGTACTGACCAGGAAACCCCAACACATTTGGGGGACAGGCTATCTTATCTCTGACAACCGGAACACAATAATGCTATTAACATTGCTGCTTGGCGGCAGATTTAGATAAGATGGTGGTAGCTAGCCAGGCGGACATTTAAAATGCCCTACCACCAACCAAACCGAGTACTTAAACATGTACCCCGCTGGGGATCGAACCCGCGACCTCCGAATGGTAAACCCAATGTTGTTTACATTCACCCACGGAGGCGGAGAAACACGTGCCATAAGTCATCTTTGTTAACACATATTGATTTATTGTCTACTTAAACTTATATATGTATGTGTGTGATCAAATTGAAAATTTTGTATATAGTTAGAATAAATATACCCTGAATTAAGGCATAGGATATTTCCTATCCCGACAAAGTGAGCAGGGGTTCTATTAAGTAATGTTAAACGATTACGTTCTGACGTGTGATTGGTTGGCAATTTGACGGTTTCTCATTGGTCACCGTTATCGATTACGATACCGTGAAGTTACGTAATTGAGGCGCAGAACCCGCTTGATAAACATATCCACAATAAAGTTGTTTCACGCAGGCGAAGCCACGGGCGAGAAGCTAGTAGATATATAAAATGACTAGCTTTCGTCCCGCGACTTCGTCCGCGTGGAAGATTTTATCAAAATACAAACAACAAACTTTCATCCCCTATTTTATCCCCTTGGGGGTAGAATTTATCAAAATCCTTTCTTAGGGGATGCCTACGTCATAACATCTACCTGCATGCCAAATTTCAGCCCGATCCGTCCAGTGGTTTGGGCTGGGCGTTGATAGATCACTATGTCAGTCACCTTTGAGTTATATATATTTAGATTATCGTGAAAAAATGTAGAGCGCTCCTGTTCCATCTTCGTACTGGTGTATGCATGAGGTAAACTTGAAAGTTGGTTTGCACCATCAATCAAGCATTACGAGCATGATTAATGGGCCCTAAGCCTTGTATACAAAGCCTTTACTAACAATACAGACTAATATATTGAATGTTATTGAAATATGTCGATTGTCAATTGTCTGTAACCTAAAATGAACGATTTTGTACGCGAACGAGACATGCCCGGCCGCACGTCGCCGTTGTCCTCTGCACAAATTTTCAAGCCCCGACTCAAAAAGTGGGGTATACTAGGTCTGTCTGTGGAATTCAAACTTCAAGCATTAATTTCAACGTACACCGTAATACATGATATCATTTGTTGAATGTCAATTTAAATCTATTGGAAATAGAAAAAAACAGAGCATTTTAAGCATTTCTCTGTCAGTCAGTATGTCCAAACTACTACCGCTTCGGAAAGGGAAATCATCTGTGGGAAAAGAAGCGGCGAAATCACAGGATCATTGACCTTATCATATTTTTTTTAATAATTATAGCTCTAAAATGGTTGAACCGATTTGAAAACGGTTTTTTTATATTCGAAGGTGAGGTGGTTCTTAAATTAGAGATATTTAACCACTAGCTTTCCGCCCGCGACCTCGTCCGCGTGGAAGATTTCATTAAAATCGGTTCAGCAATTAAATTAGCCTATATGTTAATCCAGGTCCTAATGTGTCTACCAAACAAACTTCATCAACCTTTTAGCCGTGAAGAGGTAACAAAGATACATACATACATACACACACACACAACCTTTCGCAATTTATAATATTAGTTGAGAGTAGCTGGGATTAGTTGGGATTAACAAAGTTGGTATAGTTATTGGTATAGTGACTAGCTTTTCGCCCGCGGCTTCGCCTGCGTGTAATAACTTTATTGCAGACATGTTTAATTTGTTTATGCCGCCGGTTCTACTCACTTTATCGGGATAGAAAATATCCTATGTCTTAATCCATGGTATATTCTACCTATATACAAAATTTTAACCAAATCCGTTCATCAGTTTCGCCGTGATTGTGCAACAAAAAGACAAACAAACATCCAAACTTTCCCATTTATAATAAGAAGAATGAGAATAATATTTATTCAGAAAATGTTACATAGTTGAAACTAAATATGTTAGGCTATACTTAGTACCACTAATACAAAAGCCATAGCTGCCGAACTAGGTTTATGCAACCTGCTTTTCAGCATACAATGCCCTTCCTCTGGAGATTAAACAGGATTAGCCTAGCGCACATAAAGATCGTTAACAAATCAAATTTTGTTTAACAAATGTATTCCGTATTTGTTGTGCAATAAAATATACTTGATTATTTATAATATTAATTAGATACGAAGATAGACTATTTATTTATTTACTACATCTTATTATCCTTATTAAGACCGTGTACGTCGCACGACATTACGTATAAACATAATTTAACAAAAATACCAGTAAATCGTCAATTTCATCCAACATGCAATCAAAAGCATTGTTTTGCATTTGTTTTTTATTTGTGATTTTTTTTTTATAATAAATTGTATTATATTATAATAAGTTGTTTATAAATATTGTACATATATATAATGTAAATAAATGTATGTAGTATATCAACCATCTGTCTAGAACACTGTTAAAAGTGATGTACTTTCTCCAACGTAGATATCCAACTAGCGATCTGTATGCACACTGCGATATATTGTCAGTAAGAACGCTCTACAATTTAACGAAAGCACACTACATTATCATACAATCCTAGGAAACTAGAAAAGAGAAAAAAGCATATTGTAGCTGAAACTAATTATTGTAGGACATACTTTGCTAAACGTCAATATACCTCACAATCAGAAGCTACCTACAATTTTAACTCTATTTGAAAATGTCCCTCGGGCGAGCTATCCGAGCTATTTGAACCATCCGGATAGCCGGACAGGCAAACGGATAAAGGCTACATTAGACCCGGGCGCACCGTCTGGGAATTGTCAATTTGTACCTAAATGGAGGTATTTCAAAGATCAGTGGGCGGTTCTTTATTAAATTTGTGGGTTAGCTCTTAATATACCTGAAGCTAATGAAATGAAACTGTTGAAGGTTCTTGCTTTATCTTTACCCGGGGTTGGTCGGTAGTGGTTTAGCTCTGGGCTCGGTTGTAAATTGAGAAGTGGATGGCAAATGAAGTTACTGTTTTGTATGTAAAAACCGCCTCCGTGGCTTTTTTTGTGAAGATGAGGCCGAAGGTGGTATCGTACTGACCCGGAAACCCCATCCTATTTGGGGGACTGGCAATCTTATCTCCCACAACCGGAACACAACAATGCTATTAACATTGCTGTTTGGCGGCAGATTTAGTTAAGATGGTGGTAGCTAGCCAGGCGGACATTTAATATGCCCTACCACCAACCAAACCGAGTACTAAATATGTACCCCGCTGGGGTATCGAACCCGCGACCTCCGAAACGTATACCCAATGTTGTTCACATTGAGCCACGGAGGCGGTTAAAAACAATATAGGGTTTACGAATCGGATGTCGCAGGTTCGATCCCCAGGATTCGATAAAAAAAATGAAGAGTTACCCATACAACGTAACCCACCTTTCGTATGGAAGTCCAACAATTTTTCGACTATGATTTGAAACTCTGACCACTATACCAAAGGTCGCGGGTTCGAATCCCGCTAGGGGCAGATGTTTGTATGATGAATACGGACATGTGTACCCGAGTTATGGGTGTTTTCATTTATAATACGTATTTATTTACAAAAAAAAAAATGTATTTATGTAGTATATCAACCATCTGGTATCCGCAACACAAGCCTATAGTTGCTTAAAGTGGAACTAGATGGCGCTGTGTGTATGTGCAAGGATATTTATTTATTACTAAAGTTCCTAGTGGAAAGTCGTTCTTAATCAGGAGTGCAGTCACCATTAACAGGGAATTACTCGAATTAAATTTCACCTTATAAATTGTTAAGGGTAAATTATTATTTAAGAAAACAGTGGATGAAACAATTAGGCAGTATGTTACCATTCATCATGTAAACTAGTCCTAAATATAAATAAATATAATAATAATAATGCAGTGGAAATGAGATCATTGAGAAGTATGAGTGGATTTACTTCGAAAGATAGAATCAGGAATAGTGTAATGCCGGAGATATTCAGTGTGAAAGAAGACGCAGTGACAAAAAATTTGAAACTTTAAGATTATGGGAAGTTACATCACAAAAATTACTAAAAATTAGTTAAAAAATTAGTAGTTTAAAAAACAAATGACGTTCATAAGTGCACATTGTATTGCCTACATGAATGAATGATTTTCATTTCATTTTTTATTTTTTTAGCATTATTTGCAGCGTTGTCTCGATGTCCGTAAAGCTACCCGTTACGTGGTTCCTAACTACTTAGCTTGAACTGCACAAAAAAAAATAAAAAATAATAGTTTATATGATGAAACCTGTAATTTGCCTTAATTAATTAATTAATTTTTATGATATAACTTCCTATCAACTTAAAGTTCCTCATTTGTGACCCACCACATCCTGTTCGTGCCATTGTGGTCAGTCTGTCCGTCACCCGATAAATAATTAACAGATTATCGAATAGATCGCTTTGATTTGCTGTTATTAACTAGGCTTACGTGGGTAAAGGTCGCGACACGCACAGGATATGAGGGTCACTAGGGCTTGTTAGCTACCAATGAAGTTATCTATTCGGCTTAAAAGCATTATCTTGTAACTACCAGCTTACTTAAGACGTGATAAAGTGATAGTGGACATTAAAACAAGTAAAGGAAGTACTAAAATATGTCTAGAAACCATGATTAGCATTAAAGATTATATTGGGTCTTTACCTACGAAATTGGAGTTTTTTTTCTTCGTTAATCATATGTACCAATTCCTGCGATTTTCAAAGCTATATCCAAATTTGTTTTTTATTTGGAAAATGGAATATTATTTCAAGGTTTCACATGAAATGTTTTAATTTCTGAGCTAAATCACATAATAATAAAAATTTGAACAGAGCTCTTTTCATGAGCTTCCCATAATCATTGCTTAGATTCGTTGAAACTTTTATAAAGCGGTTACTTTTAAAAATTAACGCTGCCTATACTTAACTTAATGTTATCCGATAATACACACAAAGTTTAGCTAAATTTGGATATGCCGTTCCCAAAAAAAAAAACAAAAATGTTTGTATGGAGAAAACAGTCTTAATGAAATTCTTCATACAAAACGCCAATTTCATAGGTAACACGGCAAAAATGGCCCCGGAAATGATGCCCATTTATTACAAAAAAAAATAAAATGAAAAAGAGTAAGAAAATCACATAATTCAGTATTGATTTGTAATGATGTTTGTAAAGTTTCATACATAGTCCAGTAAGGATACACTTTATACTTCCTATAATTTTAAAAGCTATGATTTTTTGCACATGGTTAGAGGCACCTGTCAGTGATAGAATAAAAATGTTTGCTAACAAATCGGTAGCTTGCTTTAGATATAGTATAGGTATTTAGTTATAAAACATAGATATTAGACTAACTGCGAATTTCATTGCGTCGGAGAATATACTTAGAACACCTGTAACTATTTTCAAAGAAATCGATCAATGACTTTTTTATATTTATGAAAATATTCACCCAGGGCAAATTTTTTAGAAAATATAAAGTAGTCATTGATTATTTTTTTAGAAAATTGTTTTAGGAGATCTTAGCATCTTCTTCAACGCAATGAAGTTCACAGTGGTAACTTTAATTGAATATTGTAGGTTATACTAAATACCTATAAACTACCTAAAGCAAGCTACAATATATACTTCTGCAAAAACATCAGGAACTTTGACATTATAGGAAGTTACACCACAAAAATTGCGTATTCTTACTAGCCTAACAGTTGCGGTAAATATTGCAACAGTGATAGGGTTAAAAGTGGAAAAAATTCGTGTAAATTAATATATTGTTCTTCAGTTCTATAAATTAAAATAAAATTTGGGAACAACCACATTTGGCAATCGGCAGCCTATTCGACAGATATTTCTGTCAGTATCGAGTGCGATAATAACTCTAGTTATTAATTTATTTTCATTTCTCATCTCCCTTAAGGTGACAGTGTCTTACGGACGATTTTGGCGGCTTCTTGTGGTAAATAAAAGCGCCACACCACTCGCCGTTGTCGTTCTTTTGTTCAAAATAGCTGACCGTGTAGGGATTATGCTTCCAAAAGACGAGTATGTACGGGCTCAGATCCCTTTGCCCGTTGCCTGTACAATACCAAAAAAAAGAAGGATTATGGCTTCATAGGTCAAATGTCCTTTGCACAGTTATTTGCATTTATTTGACTCTCCCTCATAGATAAATAGAATATGTGATAGCACATTATTTGCGTTTCACCAGCACGTTGCGATTTCAATTATCAGAAACTCAGAACTATTAGTTTTAATAGAAAACGTAGTCTGTAAACACTATTGTTAATTACTAAAAGTTTCCACCAAACTCATTCACTATTTACCAGTAACCCTTTATGAAAAGTAAATATACCACATATTGTATTAAAACTAATAGTTCTGAGTTTCTGACAGTTGAAATCGCCACGGTCGCGGACGGACCCTTATCTAGTCCGTCAAACCTTACTCCGGAAAGGTAAATATTTAGCCAACAGCGGGCAGCCCTCGGCCAGGGCTATTATAACAGTGGTATCAGTTTACCGCCGGCGAATTACCGTCTGTCTGCCGAAATCAGAGCCCCTCGTTAAAATGATACGGCCTCACTAAACACTGGGTGCTACAGTGTTGAATTATTGACTGGACAACCCGTAGTTAGGCTCCAATTTTCTGAGTCATATTATGTTAAATAACATTATTTTTTGCCTACTTATGTATATTAAATTAAAATTACAACCGTGGCATTCCCAATTTGGGAGGTCCGGTTCAATTCCCACGCAGGCCATGTATCAATGAATTTTTAAATTTAATTTAATTACTTATGTCCATTTATCCGACGGCTCTTAAACGGTGAAGGAAAACATCGTGAGGAAACTTGCATGCCTGAGAAATAAAAATTCAAGGGCATGTGAAGTCCCCAACCCGCATTGGGCCAGCGTGGTGGACTATGGCCCAGTGGGATGTTTTCGGGCTGATGATGACACCGTGAACTTCGTTGCATCACAAAATCTTTCTTTCAATAAATTTAAAGATACTATAATAACAGAGTTTTTAAGAAAACATATTGTAAAATATCAGACTATTTAGATGACAATGCGGGATTCGAACCCGCAATCGTTGGTTTCGCTGACAGGGTCACTATCGACTACACCAATCACTACAAAACAATATCCATATAAATAACAAAACATTGATTCAATTCACGAGGAGGATCTTAAATATATGAGATATGTTTTGGAGAAAGCATATGTTGCCAACCACGCTGGGTTGGCAGTTCGCGCGCGCGCCCGCAGTGAAACCGTCGTTAGTCAACGGTTCAAGTTATCACTGAGTCACGTTCCGCGGCGTTACCGACGCGACTTTCAAATAGTGAAATCACTACGAGAGGGCGAACAGGCCGGCGCTACGCCGGGCTAAACAAATACAATTCACACAACACTAATGGAGCGCCGACAGGAAGGGGAGTCCACATCCCCTAACATACAATAAGGTTCATACAGCTAAAGTCCACTCACCGGCGTAAATCCATGCAGCGGCGGCTTCGAGATGCGACCTGACAAGTTAGCAATATTAAAGGGGCCCCTTACAAATTAACCTGTGTCGGTCCGCCAAGCTCCAATATGGCGTTCCTGCGCATTCCAATGCCGCGTGGCAAGCACACGCCAACAAACATCCGTTCACGGCACAGAACAACAATTCACCGCGTACTACACTGGTATAAATCAACTTGTAACAATAATTATTATCCAAACTAAGGCACTCCGCGTAACAATTCGCTTCCAACTACGTGTTGGTGCGCGGGCGCAACTAGCGGCACGGAGGCGTGCGTACGGTCTCCCGGCGGCGAGGAACTGATCGAGTGCGGGAGCCCGTCCGCCCGTGAGGCCGGCGGTACCTCACCCCGCGTCCCCGCGTCGCCTCTCCATTCGTTCAAACAAACTAATACGAAACTAAACATCCCCCTGCCCCGGACAGACACGTGTCTGTACGCTAATCCACGGGTAGGCGAGAGAGAGAGGCGACCGCTCGTTTCAAGACCGAATCCCCAACCAGTACCTCAGCAAAACGAGGGATGCCATCAGCACCGAATACTAAATTGACGATGCGCCCCCGACGCCAGAACAATGGCGGCGAATTAGCATCTTTTATCAAAACGAGGTCACCAACACTGGGTGGATTGGTCTTGTCAGTCCACTTAACGCGCTGTTGTAAGATATGCAAATACTCTACCGACCAGCGTGTCCAAAATCTCTGGGACAACTGTTGTAACAGCTGGTAACGCGACAAACGGCGAGATCTTACTTCCTCAAACGGATATTCCGGCAGAGCGTTGAGGGGCTGACCAATAAGGAAGTGACCTGGAGTTAAGGCCTCCAGATCATTCGCATCAGACGAGAGCGGGCACAACGGACGCGAGTTGAGGACGGCCTCAATTTTACAAAAAACAGTATCAAGTTCTTCAAAGGTAAGAACGGTCTCACCAATTACGCGACGCAAATGGGTCTTAGCTACCTTAACACAAGCCTCAAATATCCCTCCCCAGTGAGGACAAACTGGCGGGCTAAACTTCCAGGTTATCCCACGGCGGGAGAGAGTTGTTCCAATGTCTACCTGGTTGTCAACTAAAAATTTTACAACTTCTTTCAGGTGCCGTTCTGCACCCTTATAATTAGTGCCGCAATCAGAACGGATCAAGGATGGCAGTCCCCTGCGGGATACAAATCTGCTAAGGGCAGCTACAAATGCCTCCGTCGACAATTCGGAGACCACTTCAAAATGGACAGCCTTGGTGGACAGACAGACAAAGACACACAAGTACGCCTTATATACCTTCGCGTTCCGAAGGCGCGATGCCTTGACTGTAAACGGGCCTGCAAAATCAGTACCTACTCCGGCAAAGGGCCTACTTTCCGTGACACGGTCTGCAGGCAAGTCACCCATTTGGGGCTGCATGGTGGCGGCTTTTAGCCGATAACAAGACATACACCGGAAAATGGTGTCACGGATTGTCCGTCTAGCTGACAATATCCAAAATTCACGCTGCAAAATAGCTAGCAAAGTATTACAGCCAGCGTGAGAGTTCTTGGTGTGACGGTCGGTCACCAACAATTTCACCAAGTGCCCTCTCTTGGGCAACAACAAAGGGTGCCTAGCACCATATATCAAGTTGGCATTTCGAAGCCTACCTCCCACTCGGAGGAGGCCGGAGTTATCAATAAAGGGATTCAGACGAGCCACAGCCCCCTTCAATTTGGTGTTACCATAGCGTAAAGTCTTTAACTCCGGTTCAAACTCTTTGGCCTGAGTGGCTCGAACCCAAAACAGCAGGGCGTCCTGACGCTCCTGTGGTTCCAAGACAGGCGAAATACGTTTCTCGCGTGGGCGACGACAATTGTGAGCAAAGCGATTAATCCAAGCTGTTACTCCAAGCAGCTTATCAAGAGAGCTATACCGATTCAATAAGATCTCGGTATCCAAACAAGGCTCCTGCTCGAGGGCAAATGCTCGCAATCCGGGCAATGGATCCGTGGAGCAACGAGGGGTGTGGGGCCAATCCGATTCTGGCAACGTCAACCATTCCGGTCCCCACCACAAGGGATGATCGATGAGATCCGGAGCCCTACAACCGCGAGATACGCAATCTGCGGGGTTCAATTCCCCGGGTATGTGGCGCCAAATCAACTTCGCTTTCGAGTTCTGAATTTGAGACACTCGGTTGGCCACGAAGATTTCCAAAGCGTGGACCGAAGCTTTCAGCCAACAAAGAACAATCTGGCTGTCAGTCCAGGCGTAAATATCAGTAATGTCCACCGATTTACCTAGGGTGGCGGACAAGTGGTTCAACAGGCGCGTAAGAAGAGCAGCTCCACTTAGTTCCAACTTAGGAATCGTGAGTCGAGTCCGAAGGGGAGCGACCTTGCTCTTCGCCAAAACCAAGTGCACAGCTACAGCTCCTGCTGCGCTAACAGTGCGCACGAACACCACCGCGCCGAAGCCACGTTCGGAGGCGTCACAAAAGCCATGAAGGCTTACCAACCGCTTCCCCATGGGAAGGAACAACCTCGGAATCGAAACCTGATTAATATCAGGAAGAGACGAAACAAAATACTCCCACTCGGCGAGTAAATCTCCGGAGAGGGGCTCGTCCCATGACACACCAGCAGTCCAGAGCTGCTGCAGAAAGCATTTAGCTTTAAATATAACCGGGCTAATCCAGCCATTTGGATCAAAGGTCCGGGCCACCGTTGACAAAACCGAGCGTTTCGTCCAAACCTTCGGGACTTTCAAGTTAACCCGATAGGTGAACGTATCTGGGACGGGCCGATACTGGACTCCAAGAACTGCCACCAAATTGGGGTTATCGATATTTTCAAAGAGATGCGGATCCTGCTGGTGTTCCTCGGGTAAACCAACAAGAACTTCCGGCGAGTTAGACAACCATTTTCTCAACTCGTAACCACCAGACTTAAGGATCTCGGTCAATTCATCTCGCAAAACGAGAGCCTCTTCAATACTAGAGGCGCCGGTGCAAACATCGTCCACATAGAGATCCTCACGTAGGATGGTGGACGCACGCGGAAAGCTCAAGCGCTCTCGCTCAGCTAATTCCATTAGCGACCGAATCGCAACAAACGGGCTTGAAGATAACCCGTACGTATTCGTGTTCAACTCGTATACTTGGAAGGGATTATCTTGATTCTCACGCCACAAAATCAGCTGGTATCTTCGGTCCTCGGGATGTATGACAGTCTGCCGAAACATCATCCTGATGTCAGCAACGAAGACTACCTGATGTCGACGAAAGCCAGTCAGAATATCCGAGATATCCCGATGCAATTTAGGACCGGCATGCAAACATTGGTTCAAAGAGACACCGGAGGATGTGGGTGCCGACCCATCAAATACAACACGAATCTTCCCACTCTGCGTCTTCAAGACGGCATGGTGCGGAAGAAAGTAATGCTCCACTGAGCGCCAGTCTAAATTTGACAACGACATGTGCCCCAAATCCTCATACTCCCGCATGAAATTTATATATTTCTGACGAAAGACCGGATCCTTGCTCATGCGGTGCTCCATGGAGATTAACCTTTTCTCTGCTAATCGAATGGAGCTACCCAGAGGAGGTCGACCGGCACGGAAGGGCAGTCGTGTCACCAAGCGGCCAGAACGAAGACGACCAGTATTATTCTGGTAAAACAATTCGCATTCTTCCTGTTCTGGACTCATTCGCGAGACTGAGGGAGGCTCCTCCACTTCCCAAAATTTCTGAACCGCGTCAGAGAGGGAGGTGCCTACAAAATGCGCAGCATTCTCATCGAACGTGGGGAACTGTCGAATGGGTCCCATCACAACAAATCCACAGACTGTTTGTACAGCCACCAAGCCGCCTGGCTGCAAAACCCACCTATGGTTCAACAACAATCGTCCCAGTACGTCTGCTCCTAGCAATACGTCCACAGTCCTGGGAGTGTAGAACTTGGGGTCAGCCAGGTTCAAACCAGCAGTTAATTTAAGAACGTAAGGGTCCAGCTCAACTGAAGGTAGCCTACCAACAACATGTTCTAACACAATCGCCGAAGTTGTGATCTTCGGGTTAGAAGAGGTTCCCGGGGTAAACGTAAACATGACCTGACCTCTCAAGTGGGGTATCTTCAGGCCGCCAACACCCAGTGCATTACCCTCGTGAGGCTCCAGCTTGAGACCCAATCGTTCAACCAACCAAACAGACACAACACTACCCTGCGCGCCGGAATCCAACAAGGCCCGTACCTTTACACGGTTTCCTTCCGGCCCCCAGATCAAAACAGAGGCTGTGGGCAACAAAACAGTCTCTGGCTGGGTGGTAGGTTGTTGTGACGTTAATTGCTAATACGAGGGATGGACATCCGCTCCTCCTCCTGCTGCGGAGGGTCGCTCATAGCGATCTAGCGGATCCCACGCAGGCATATATTGCCGAGACTGCAACTGCCCTATGGCCGGGACCTGATATATGGTCCTGCCACCAAATCGGGGCGGTCGGCGTTCCAATCGCGGATATTCCGCAAGCGGCGGCGAGAATCCCCTCTGTCTCATCGGCGGAGGAGCAGAGCGAGCCACTGAAGCATAACTTTCTTGTGGCCTCGATCGCTCAACAAGAGGTTGGCCCCTGGGGCCCCCGCCCATACGGGGGTGCTCCCCGGGGCCCCCGCCCATACGGGGCGCTCGCTCTCCTTGAGAGGGCCGCGAGTCTGCTGACTCATCATCCGAGCTTCGGCTTGCTCGCCTGGGGCCCGGTCCCCTTCTCCCAGCATGAGGCCCGTGGCCTCCAGGGCTCCCGGAGCCCTGTGGGCGGTCCTGCTTCGGACCATCAATGCCATTCTTGTTGGCACACAACGCGGGGTGGTGATTATTACCGCAATTTCCACATGGTCGTTGCTGGGTACAATCTCGCTGGTAGTGCGAGCCCAGGCAACCATAGCACCAATTTCGCTGCTTCGCCACAGCCCGTCGCCCTTGCACACGCAGGCTAAGGAATTTCTTGCACCGCAACACCTGATGTCCGGGTTCCTTGCACATCAGACAGCGTGCTCCATCAATAGCCGTGGCATAGTGTTTGCCAGCACTCGGCCCTTGGCCCCCGGCCCTTGACGGCTTCCCACGGGGCGACGTCTGAGCAGCTGAAGAGCGCTTCCAAAGTGGGCTGGGCCCCTCAGAGTTGTCCACTAACCTACATTCGTCTTCCAAGAAGGTTAACAAATCCTTGAAGGGCGGCAAATAAATGGAGCTATCCCCACCATATTTGCGTTCAAAACGCACCTTCAGCTCATCCGACAGCCGGGAGAGCACAATGTGTAACAACAAGGCGGACCATTCATCAACCGGCAGCTCCAAATCACGGAGTGCGTTGAATGCCGCTAGAAGAGGGTTCAAAAAGTCTACCCGCAAACGTGAGACACTAACAACGCGTGGAAGCGCTAAAATTTGAGCAATATGAGCATCGGTCAACCTACGCACATTGTGATACCGCTTCAATAGAATTTCCTTCGCGGTGGCGTAGTTCTCACCCGTGAGGCGCAAGTGCTTAATTAGCTCGCGAGCTTCCCCATCCAACACGGTGAGCAAATAAGCGAGCTTCTGGCTCGCACCCAAATCATCCCTAGCATCGACGAGGCTATTAAATAAATTCCAAAAGCCTATCCACTCGTCGAGTCTCCCAGAGAAGTGGGGGAGATCTAAAGGGGGGAGACGACTCAATAACGCCGGCGGTGTCGGCTTCGCCTCCTGACAGACGGGGCTCCGTTCGGGGTTCCTAACTCGGCGTATTTCAAGGGCTCCTTGAGCCAGCTGATCTGAGTAATCGTAGACCTGATCAATGTCGCGCTCCACCTCCTGGTGGGCGGCGCTGTCCACATCAAATCCCCGTTCCAAATACAGAGCATACTGTTCCGTCACTACGGCCAGACGGTCGGGCAATTCATCATATCGACGTAGCAAGGCATCCTGCCTATCTGGTCTGCCCACCAAGGTAAGGGCTGACGACAACCAACGCAATTCCGAGCGTATTCTCGCCTTACAAGCGAATGCCGACATTGTTCCTATTTTACCTCAACAATATAAGTATACAATTAAAATAAATTGTTCAAATCAAATGAGGAAACTATTCCTACTTATTAATCTAGGAGACTTAATCTATGTCTCAACAATTACCTGAGATAAACAAGGAGGTAAAAACTTAAATATCTAGGAACAAACCAACAAAACAACAAAATTTACGTTAACACGTTCAAAACAAATAGTAAATTAAATGCACAGTGGAAGCTTAACCAAATAAAGTCCAATTCACAAAATAACCTAAAGTTATATAAACCAAACAAATAACTTAATTTAAATAATAAGTGGTAGACATCGGAACGTCACTAATACCTGCCTACCTAACGCGGCCTAAACGTGGAGTGGCTCCTCAACGCGTGGCGACCATTAGTGCGTTATCAAAACACGAATGTCTAATAACAAACAATAAATTAATTTAAATTAAGTTTACCAAACAAATTAATCGTGGTTACCCTACTCGAATACCAAAGTGGTTTGAACCACCTATCAAATGGTATGAACCACGTTGGGTTCCCAGATGGTATAAACCACGCTCTGCTACCAGATGTTGCCAACCACGCTGGGTTGGCAGTTCGCGCGCGCGCCCGCAGTGAAACCGTCGTTAGTCAACGGTTCAAGTTATCACTGAGTCACGTTCCGCGGCGTTACCGACGCGACTTTCAAATAGTGAAATCACTACGAGAGGGCGAACAGGCCGGCGCTACGCCGGGCTAAACAAATACAATTCACACAACACTAATGGAGCGCCGACAGGAAGGGGAGTCCACATCCCCTAACATACAATAAGGTTCATACAGCTAAAGTCCACTCACCGGCGTAAATCCATGCAGCGGCGGCTTCGAGATGCGACCTGACAAGTTAGCAATATTAAAGGGGCCCCTTACAAATTAACCTGTGTCGGTCCGCCAAGCTCCAATATGGCGTTCCTGCGCATTCCAATGCCGCGTGGCAAGCACACGCCAACAAACATCCGTTCACGGCACAGAACAACAATTCACCGCGTACTACACTGGTATAAATCAACTTGTAACAATAATTATTATCCAAACTAAGGCACTCCGCGTAACAATTCGCTTCCAACTACGTGTTGGTGCGCGGGCGCAACTAGCGGCACGGAGGCGTGCGTACGGTCTCCCGGCGGCGAGGAACTGATCGAGTGCGGGAGCCCGTCCGCCCGTGAGGCCGGCGGTACCTCACCCCGCGTCCCCGCGTCGCCTCTCCATTCGTTCAAACAAACTAATACGAAACTAAACAGCATATTTTGAGTGTTTTTTTTTTATGCACAACGGGTTAGCCCTTGATCTCAATCATACCTTTTTTTTTTTTTTTTTTTTTTATGATTGACTGGATACCACATCATCATTTGACCACAATCTCACCTGATGGAAAGTGACGATGTGGTCGGAGATGAAGCACGCGATCTCAGTAAATGCCTATTCACTCTGCTCTTGAAGATCCCAAGGTTGTAGGATTCAGGAAAGACTGACGCCGGAAGGGAGTTCCATGCCTTGGCTGTTCGGATGATGAATGAAGAATCGAACTTCTTAATGCGAATGTTCGGTATATTAACTATATACGGGTGGAATCCCTCCCCACGCCTAGTGGTCCGAAGATGGAAGGGTGACGGTGGAATAAGATTATGTAATTCCAACGCACACTCCCCGAAATGTATCCTGTAAAAAACTGAGAGACAGGCGACTTTGCGACGGTGTTCAATGCTCTGCAATTTAGCAGTCATCGAACTATCACCTATAAGTCTCATGGCTCGTCGTTCCACAGAATCGAGTGCAGCTAGTTGGTACTTGGCTGAACCATCCCAGAGGTGACAGCAATATTCCATGCACGAGCGGACCTGAGCCTGGTAAAGCACCAAAAGTTGTTTTGGTGTGAAATATCGCCTGACCTTAAGGAGAATGCCAAGCTTCTTAGCCGCTGTTTTTGCATTCGATTCTATGGAGCGCCCAAAATTTAGGTTGGAGGTTAACTCCATGCCCAAAAGATTGAGGTGGTCGGAGATTGGTACGGATACATCCCGGAAAGTCGGAGTCAGGTCGAATGGACTCCGTTTGCTGGTGAACAGACACGCCTGTGTTTTGGTGGCATTGAATTTGACTAGATTGGCGTCGCCCCAATCGGATACCGTCTTTAATGCCAAATTCATGCGCTCAACCATGGACCCCCTAAGTGAACGGATATCTTCACCTCTGGACTGTGGACCCGACGTATAACTCTCCGTAATTGTGGTGTCGTCTGCATACCCAGAAGTACCGGGTATACCTGATGTTAAGTGAAGATGAGGCCGAAGGTGGAAGCGTACTGACCCGGAAACCCAAATATTTGGGGAACTGGCTATCTTACCTCTGACAACCGGAACACAACAATGCTATTAACATTGCTGTTTGGCGGCAGATTTAGAAAAGATAGCTACAGCTAACCTGGCGGACATTTAAAATGCTCTAACACCAACCAAACCGAGTACTAAACATGTAACCCGAACCATGTCGAACCCGCGGCCTCCGATTCGTAAACCCTGTATGTTGTTTAAATCGAGCCACGGAGGCAGTTAAAGTGTTCCTTTAGGTCTCCTCATTATGCAAGCCTGTATCAAGGACACCTGATTACGAGATTATTTTATACAAGTATGTTATGGCCACGATGCAGTTTCAATTTGAAAAAAAAAAAAAAGAATTAATTAATGAAAGAAAGAAAAAAACAACATTAAATGTACATTTTGAGAGCATAACCAAATTAGATTAAGCTATTTACATCGAAAGAACTTACAGTGCCAAAGCCCAATTTGACGTAAAAACATTGCTGGCTGGCGACGACCTGGCTTTCCTTCCAAGGCGCTGTTTCACAATTGATCCTGGTTTTATGGCAGCGTTCTTTGTGTTACCCAAACGCGGGCAAAGGTACGCGTCCTGCGGGTCCTATCCACATACGGCTGGCCCGCAATCCCTTTTTACGTAGCGGCTCGTAAAACTTTATTAGCAATTGAATGGAGATACTTTGGTAAACATAGGATTAATGCAATGAAATGAAAATGAAATAAAAATGATTTATTGTGTAACAATAGTTTACAATACAGTATTTGATTACTGAGGACCCCTATTAAGTAAATAAATACCTGTACCAGGAGTCCTCGCTCTTCAATGATGACAGTTACAACAATAGCCGACTTACAACGACAGTTACAACGACCGATTGGTGTAGTGGATAGTGACCCTGTCAGCGAAACCAACAGTTGCGGGTTCGAATCCCGCGAAGGGTAAATGTTTGTGTGATGAATACAAACATTTACCTATTCCCGAGTCTTGGATGTTTATATAAATATTTATGTATGTTTATCCGTTTTCTAGTATCCTAGCACAAGCTTTGCTTATTTTGGGACTAGATGATTTGTGTAAGTGTCCGAAATATTTATTATTATTATTATTTGATTTGAATACGGCTAGTACTTATGTCCTAAGAGAACCTATACGGAGTACACAAAAGCTAGTGAATAACAATAACATTTAATCAAAGCATCCAACATTCAATTCCGTAATGTATTCCTGTTCGCTTATTGGAAGGTGGGCTTTTGACGATGGTTCATTAATTAAATCTCCCTCCATTGTCTGCAGCCGCTTGTTGTAATATCACTGTTATTCGTTCTATAAATAACCGACACAGTCTTATTTAGTATTTTCCTATCGCTTCTTCTGTCTTCAATATTAACGTTATTTATTACTTAGTGAGGATTCTGTACCAATGCATTAAGATATTGGCAATGGTAGTTTATTTATTTTTTCAAAACCATCATCGAATTAAGCCTTAATTGTGTCATTTGACGATCGCCTTTGTAGCCTATTCCACATAATTACATCAATAAATTAAATTAATAAATAAAACTTGGAGAAAATATAAGTTCCAAATAAATTTCGCGTGATAGTAACCCTACGTATCACGCCAGCCGCATATCTATCTCAGACCGGCGCGTGCTTATTGAAAAAATAATTAAATTACTTATGCCAATACCTTCTACGCCTTATGCCAACACGACCGATTGGTGTAGTGGATAGTGACCCTATCAGCGAAACCAACGGTTGCGGGTTCGAATCCCTCGACGGGTAAATGTTTGTGTGATGAATATAAATAAAATAATAAATAAATAAATAAATATTTCGGACACTTACACCAATCATCTAGTCCCAAACTAAGCAAAGCTTGTTATGTGATATGAACATTTATTCCAGAGTCATGGATGTTTATATAAATATTTATGTATGTTTATCCATTATCTAGTATCCATAGTACAAGCTTTGCTTAGTTTGGGACTAGATGATTGGTGTAAGTGTCCGAAATATTTATTTATTCATTTATTCTATTTCACTTACCTAATATGCCCTATTTTTTCCTTACGGTAAAAAAACTCATCCGGTATTTAAAAATGAAGGCCTGCTACCTTGTATTGCCGCTATACGTTTTGGATTAATAAATTTGATTTGATTGACATGAACTTTGAATTTATAATTTTCGCAAATTCAAAAGCGAGTGACTTAAAAATCGCCCTTCTTCGGTTCCCAGCGCGTTCACATCGTTAACGTTTCATGCCGGAGGGAGTTCGACAAACGGTGATAATTTAATGATCCCAATAACTTTGCGTCGGGAAAACAATGTTCAGTTGAAAACGGCGCCAACAAAAGTTAATAACGTTCGTGAATCCTATTTCAGGCTAAAAGTTGTTTAATAAATACTAACAATGTTAAAATGAATAACCCGCCCAAGGGTTATAATGCCGTGCTGCCAAAAGGGCCTATGTCCCAAATTTAACAGTCTATTTTTTTGCTTTGGACACTTTACATTGTTTTTTTTTTATGCACGACGGGTTCGTACTTGACCTTAATCACACCTGATGTAAAGTGAAGATATCTTACATCTGACAACCAGAACACAACAATGCTATTAACATTGCTGCTTGGGGGCCGATTTAGATAAGATGATGGTAGCTAGCCAGGCGGACATTTAAAATGCCCTACCACCAACCAAACCGAGTACTTAAACATGTGCCCCGCTGGGGATCGAACCCGCGACCTCTGAATCGTAAACCCAATGTTGTTTACATTGAGCCACGTAATTGTATTGTATTTTGAATCAGATTTAGTAAACAAAAATATTCTGCTCCAAAAGGAGGGTTATGTTTTTCGGTTGTATGTGTGTAGATTACCTCCTGTAACCTAAACAGCTTAACCGATTTCTAAGTGCACGTCTTTTGTTTGATTCTTGATGCCCAGACTGTCGTAGGATGGCAAATGTTTATTTACATAACTGAACATAATAGCTACCTAATAAGATAACATAAAATTCTAATCTATATCTTATACTACTACCAATTTTACAAAATAAGAGCTCCTAAAAATCTAACTTGAACAACGAATATGAAGAGCCTGTGTCATCAGTGTCATCACTTAGTTTTGAAAGTGGTACAGGTTCGGCGGTGTGGTAGAGTGCCCAAGATGCTGGCTGCATTACCTCGCTGGGTGGCATATTAATTAATTATTTGGTTCTAGATATAATTTAAAAAAAAAACATAGTAGTTAAATACATAAAGGTACGGCCTTTAACCTAAACCTTTGAAACCGTGGATGCGGTTCACCTTAAGAAATATAGAGAAACACACACGTGACAGGGGGTGAGCCCAGCGCCGTTGAAACGTGCAAATCTATCGATGTTTATGTGGAAAGTTCGACTTTTACGACACCCACGGGAAGAGATGGGTTGGTTCTATTCTATTTGAGTGCCTAAACCACACAGCACACACACAGCAGCAGTAGTTCATAATTCAATAATACAAATACACATGATTGCACAACAGAAAGGAAAATAGAGTTTCAGAAAAGTGGTAAGAATAGAATGTACAATTTGGCGACCTTATCACTAAAAGCGATCTCTTCCAGGCAACCTTTGGGTATAAGGACACATTTGAAATAGGTAGACGGTATTAAATAGGGATGCAGATACAAACTACGTGAATAAATTTCATATATTTACATACACATACATACATAGATCAATAGACAAATATACCTACTTAAACATAACATTTATAAAATAAACAAAATACAAACGTAAATATATAGGTGTATTAAATAATAATAAATTTATTGTGAATTTTCCGCTAAATAGAGACCAATGGGGGAGTGCTGCGTGGCAGGAGGGGTGGAGGGGTGTCAACAAAGCTGTCACCGCCACGCTTCCGAATTAGCATTTATTTGGCCATTCACCTGCCGAGTGCCGACTTCGCGTTCCACTTTATTGGCGACGTCAGACGTTTGACGGGCCTTTTGTTATTGGATAAACTTTACGACAGCATGTACCACTCTGGTGTTATTGAAAAGGGAACAGCTGCAGTCAACGGCCGGTATTGAAAATAATAAAGTTCAGGAATTTATTTTACTTTACAATAAAAATAATTACATACATTTTACATATTGTAGTTGTACAAACACAAATTACATATTGTAGTTGTACAAGCTAATTTTACAAACAAAAGTTACATATTGTAGTTGTACAAGCTAGTTGTACAAACACAAATTACATACTGTAGTTGTACAAGCTAGTTGTACAAACACAAATTACATATTGTAGTTGTACAAGCTAATTTTACAAACAAAAGTTACATATTGTAGTTGTACAAGCTAGTTGTACGAACACAAATTACATATTGTAGTTGTACAAGCTAGTTGTAGCTAGTTGTCAGTGTTGTATTAACTAGCGAAGGGCACAATGGGATTGACATGTCCCATACGACAAAAATCCCTAAATAAAATAAAAATATTGTAGTTGTACAAGTTAGTTGTACAAACACAAATTACATAATTGTAGTTGTACAAGCTATTTCACAATAAAATTAATAATGAATTTCTTTGTTGTTTCTTGCTTGTTCTTCTCAGGGGACAGTTGCCTTTTGAACAAGCACTAGCTTAAAAAATATAAAAATGACTACTTTAAGTCTACCCTGTGCACCTACAAAATAAAGCATTGTATCGTATTGTGGAAAGGTATGCAATGGCGGACAGTGTATAGCGAGTGGGATGTACCTACCGGCCAATACAAGAGTCATACGTCATGCCTGAGGAAGTATAATTGGATGTGTGAATGTGTGTGTGCCCAACAGTGTACCCGTACAGTATGTATGCATGTGTGTGTGTAGTAGATTGGTCTGTCGAAGCACTAGCGTAGACAAGCATTATTGACTTTGAATTACAGGTAGTCATTTGATGTGTTAGCCATCGACTCGCTAAGAAAAAAAGTAGTAAAAAATGTAATATTTGCTAGATTTATGTTCATTTCTCTTTTTAGTTTTTTCATACTTGTTGACGGCCTGTTTGGTGTATAGGTTAGAAACTCTGCTGCTATACCAAAAGGTCGCGGGTTCGAATCCCGCTAGGGACATATGTTTGTATGATGAATACGGACATGTGTACCCGAGTTACGGGTGTTTTTCATTTATATATGTATTTATTTACAAAAAAAAATGTATTTGTGTAGTGTATCAACCATCTGGTATTCACAACACAAGCCTAGTTGCTTAATGTGGAACTAGATGGCGCTATCTGTATATGTACAATGGATATATACTTATACTTTATATTTATACTTCAAGGCTATAATAAACTCCAGGGCAGCTCCACTGCCCGGGAAACCACCCGGAACCATTATAACTTATAAGGACAGCGAGGTCATATTGGACTCCACTCAGCATAACGTAGAAATGCTGCAGGCTGGTAGGTATTTCGTTGAGTCCATAGGACGTGTCAAAGTTTGTTATGAGTGTTAAATAGAAAATAGAGTGTTAAACCGCCTCCGTGGCTCAATGTAAACAATATTGGGTTTACGATTCGGAGGTCGCGGATTCGATCCCCAGCGGGGTACATGTTTAAATACTCGGTTTGGGTGGTTAGGTTAGGTTAGGGCATTTTAAATGTCCGCCTGGCTAGCTACCATAACGTTAATAGAATTGTTGTGTTCCGGTTGTCAGAGATAAGATAGCCAGTCCCCCAAATGTGTTGGGGTTTCCGGGTCAGCACGCTTCCACCTTCGACCTCATCTTCACTTAACATCAGGTGTGATTTGAGGTCAAATACGAACCCGTCGTGCTAAAAAAATTAAAAAAAAGGCGCAAATAAGTTGCTCTACGAGATGTCTTTAAGCAGTTTCGTTATAATTAAAGTAAATGACAGACTTGCGGCAAAAATGCCTTGACATCCACCAAATCGATACAGACATGAACCTACGACCCTGGTATCAAAAACATCATGAAACGTCTACCAAGCGTATCGTGAAATAGGGAAAGGCTTACCTAATTACAACAATAAGCCGTACTTAATATAAATTATCATTTATTTAGGTATTATCATCTCAGCCCGTAAACATCCCACTGCAGGGATATAGGCCTTCCTTCGTATAAAATACGGAAATTTCGGAAAAAATACTTTTGTTATGCGTGCGTGTGATTCGTATAACAAAACTTTCATTGAAATTGATATATTCAATTCTTCATTGGGTCAATACAGGTCAAAAGTCAGCAAAATAGCTTCCAGTACAAATTAATTAAGTTTGTTTAGTTAAGTGATTATAGTTAGTCTCTTTTTGTGTGCATTATGTTTTGGTTAAATGGTATGGTAATCCACAGAAGTGCGTGGGTATCACTGGCTCCCTGTATTCTGATTTATCAAACACTTTTTTGTTTATGGCAAGAATCAAGTATTATTCTCATGTAGTATAATTTACTGCACAAGAATAAAATATAATTTACATAGAAAATGATAAAAAAAAAAAAACAGATAAGCCGGGACTGTGGTTGTTCGTGCTCTTTTATTTTATTTTATTTTTTTTGGGCATGTCGATGTATTTGTCTGTTATAGTTCTGGTGGTGTTAAATGAAAATGTTTTCTGAAAAATTTTATCTGTGGACACTGTTTGTCAAAGAATTATTATTTTACCAATATGTTTCTTGTATTATGCTTTGACTGTTTGTGTTCTTAAAATAAATAAATAAATAAATAATGAGGGAGTATGGGCCATAGTCCTCCACGCTGATGCGGGTTGGGGAATTCACATGACTTAGAATTTTTATTTCTCAGGCATGCAGGTTTCCTCACGATGTTTCCTTCACCGTCAAGAGCAGTCGGATAAATGGACATAAGTAATTAAATTAAATTTAAAAATTCATTGGTACATGGCCTACGTGGAAATCGAACCGGACCTCCCAAATTGGGAGACCGCGTTTTAACCGCTGAGCCACCGACACTCTTCACGGTGTAATTTTAATTAGCACCAGTTTAGCACATAAATAATTAAATTAAATTTAAAAACTCATTCCAAATTGGGAAACCGTGTCTTAACCGCTGAGCCACCGACGCTTATTTATTTATGTACCGGTATATTTATCTTTCTAACAATGAATTACATTCAGTCCCAAATATTCATAAAGTTGTGTGTAATTTACATAATTGCCTAAGTTTGTCTAAACATTGTTACTCCCAGTATCTGATTCGGTCTGTTTAACTTTAAAAATTACCAACGAAACGGCAAAGAGTTGTAAATCAATCGGGAAGTTTACAGTTTAGCACCTAACGGCAGGCAGGCGATGGGTCCCCTGTTTGGGGTTGCCACCCTAAAGTTAGCGGTACGCGGTTAAAATGTGGCTGTATTTGAGAAATGGCTACAGTAGACCGAACATAATGATTAAAAGGCGTAGCATGTTTCCATACAAACGCACTAACTACGTTTAGGCTTAGGCCGAGCCAAGATATTATTTGTCGGGAAGTCAGGAATGACTTAGAAAGGATTGAATAGGACGGGAATGGTCTGCCACTAATAGAACACAGGCTCGATCACCTTGAAGTCTGTGAAGAGGTAATTAAAGATCACTTACCTCCACACAAATCACATACAATTATGACCATGGAAACTGAGATTATTACCGGTGATGGGTAAACATTTGCATGCCCCTCGTGCCCGACTTACCCCTCGCATGCAATCTGTGGGATTCAATCGGTCTAGTCTATTCCCTAACCAACTTCTTATTAACGACTCGCCGAATCCTTCCACTCGTCGGTGATAATAGGTAATCAAAATTAGCCACGGTCGAAGACATGCTACGAGTAAGTGGTGGTCCGTCCCCTTTGACGACTGCTACCAGCCAACCTACCAATATGAATGATCTTTATCGATGTGCAGACCTAACATTACTGTAAACGTCACCGCGCCATTTTCGCCGATACCAACGCCACCAGGATTACTTCTTGTAGCAAACCGCGTTTTATGATAGCCATATACGGCCGTCCAAATTATCCATCGCTAATGTATCGCTATCTACGACATAGTAGTAATCGCTAGGCCCACACGTAAAAGGGAAGTTTTGTGTGTAGAGATTTGTTTTAACTAATCAGGTGTCGGCTCTCGTGTTATGTATTTATACTGGTCTTTGTCCACAACTAAACATACTCCATTTTCATTAGGAAGGATGTCGTGGCGGTTGCACATGGGCTATCAGTTACTCTGTAGATATGTTCAGTTCGTAAAGTCTTTTCCATGGTCCTATGGATGACTTCGAGACAACGCATTAACC
This sequence comes from Oegoconia quadripuncta, assembly GCA_949316235.1. NCBI lineage: Eukaryota > Metazoa > Arthropoda > Insecta > Lepidoptera > Autostichidae > Oegoconia > Oegoconia quadripuncta. Next base: position 519,477 of record OX438743.1, on the reverse strand, counting down.
GAGATATATCTTTTTAAATGTGAGAATGTTATCATTAACTCTGCTGCTTGGTTTAGATAAGATGGACATGTCCAGGTGTATATTTGCTATTTTTGTATATAAATGCATTTGCGAGCAAGTTTACAGGGCTCTTATTATCAAATCAAACGAAACCATCAATTAGTAGTTGTACACCTAAAATGCTTTTATAATCTTATACCTGGGAATATCATTAACCTAACTGAGAAAAAAATTTAAGATCATGTCAAAACAACATTAGCAAAAAAAGATTATCATAAAATTAGTCACTATCTGAATGACAAACACGCTTGGCATACACCAGCTTCCAAAAAATATAAAATTGTATTAATTGTATACTTTTAATTAAAAAAAAAAGGACAAAATTTATCCTGTGGGTTTCTTGTGCCGCTTCTGCTTTACCACAGATGATTTCCCTTTCCGCAGCCCTGGTAGCTTGGACACACTGACTGACAATTAAATGCAATGAGCCCTTTTATTATTTCCAGTAGATTTCAATTGACAATCAATAAATCATGTATCTTACGTTGTAATAAACGCTTGAAGTTTGAGGTTTGAATGGAAATATAGTTATAAATTATCTTTAATTTATTTTATTGCTGCCATGTCGCATGGCAACCCTACAGTGATGAACGCACGAGCCGACATTCAAAGCACGCTCGATTGGTCGCTTTGAATTGCGAATGTTTTGATTTCTTTCTCTCCGTTTGTATAGACTTAATTTTGGAGCCAGCACAGGCTGTATTCAAATTTTATTGGCTCGAAATTCACGCTCAAATAGTGTTTATTTTCTCTATTCACATTCGCTTTTGATGTATATTAATGTACCCGATGGTGTTTCTGTACATTTATTCACGTAGTTGCATTCAATGCAGTTGATTTCAATTCGAATATTAAGTGGGTTTATTCCGTCCAGTGGCGCATTGGATGAATTAAGATTTCTTTTGAAATCTAATTAATAAATAAATAAATATCCTTGGACATACACACAACGCCATCTAGTCCACATTAAGCAACTGTAGGCTTGTGTTGTGGATACCAGATGGTTTATTATATATACACAAATACTTTTTTTTTTTGTAAATACATATATACCTAAATGAAAAACATCCATAACTCGGGAACACGTGTCTATATTCATCAAAAAAACATATGCCCCTAGCTGGATTTGAACCCGCAACCTTTTGGTATAGCAGTCAGAGTTTCTAACCACTACACCAAACAGGTCGTCAAATATTAATATTATAAATGCGAAAATTTGGATGTTTATTGTTTATTTGTTTGTTTAATTATTTGTTTATATATTTGTTTGTTTGTTGGTCAATCACGGCGAAACGGATTAACGGATTTGGATGAAATTTGGTATATAGGTAGACATACATTTTAATCCTATGTTTTAACATTGGATACTTTTTATCCCGATGAAGAGAGTTGTTTCCGCGGCATAAACAAATTAAACATATCCGCGATAAGCTATTCCTCGCAGGCGAAGCCGCGGGCGGAAGGCTAGTACAGAATAAATCAAAAAAATCGTTCTGACCTGCACTCGAAAAGACTAAAAGCTAAGTATAAGTAATACCCAAATCTTTGGTATCCGTAAGTTGGAGGCAAATTTGTGACTAACATTGTACTGTAAGGCAATTCGGGATCTGTAAATGTTCAAACTACGCTATAGTTTGCTCATAACTTTTTAATGTAGCACCCATAAAGCACTTTAATGGTCTAAAGCTTTAAAATTATACGAAAACCCATTAGATACTACATTAAAGCGAGTTCACCAACGAGATGAATGAGTTTCCAGTGGTATATACCGGATGAGTTTTTATACCATAAGAAAAAAAGTAGGGCATATTACGTAAGTGAACAAGAAATGATTGGCATATGTAGTTTTTTTTTTTCAAAAAAGCACGCGCCGGCCGTAGTTTGAGATGCGACTGGCGGCATTCGTAGGGTTTCTATCATGAGAATGATTTATTTGGAACTCATATTTTCTCCAAATTTTCTTTATAATATTTAATTTAATGATGTAATTATGTGGAGTAGGCTACAAAAGCGACCGTTAAATAACACAATTAAAGCTATATATTTTTTTTTTATGCACGACGGGTTTGTACTTGACCTCAATCACACCTGATGTTAAGTGAAGATGAGGTCGAAGGTGGAAGCGTACTGACCCGGAAACCCCAATACATTTGGGGGACTGGCTTATCTCTGACAACCGGAACACAACAATGTCATTAACATTGCTGCTTGGCGACAGATTTAGATAAGATGGTGGTAGCTAGCCAGGCGGACATTTAAAATGCCCTACCACCAACCAAACCGAGTACTTAAACATGTACCCCGCTGGGGATCGAACTCGCGACCTTCTAACCGTAAACCCAATGTTGTTTGCATTGAGCCACGGAGGCGGTCAAATTCGACAATGGTTATGAAAAAAAAAATAAACTACCTATGCCAATACCTTCTATTTCACTTACCTAATACTTACGAAACCTTACAAAAACTAATGTACGTAAGAAAGAATCTGCATTTGTTTAGGAAAAATTGTGAAATACACAATATTAATACAAGACATAAAAATAAACTTGCTGTCCATAGCAGTCGCTTACACAAAGTCACTAAGTCATTCAAAGGGGCAATGTATACGTTTTTATAATAACGTTCCGGTAGATATTCAAAATTTGCCTTTAAATAACTTTAAAATAACCATTAAACAGAAACTATGCGCCAAAGGCCAAAGGAAAATTTCTGACTATCTGAATGATAAGAATGCGTGGACATGAACCGCTCGGCAATATCCAGTAAATTCTATTCTTATATTTTTCTTTGTCGAATCATAAATTTAACAATTATTCCAAATTTATTTAAAAAGAGCAACCCCGGAGTTTCTTGCTCGTTCTTCTCTGGGGAGACTGCCTAGTGAATGAGCGATAACTGTATGTCATGACGATTTCAAATGTTATTCTTATAACTTACGAAATAAAACACTTTTGATTTGATTTGATTTTATGCCCTATTTTTTTAAACGGTAAAAAAACTCATCCGGTATAACAAAGTTAAAAGGAAAACTATCACAGCTAAATAGACTTTACAAGTTAATGATTAATACTCAAAAGACATATAAAATGTACTTTCCGTTGAAATTATTTATCAAACAATAAAAGCCCCCTTCTAAGTCCGCACATTGCGACGGGCATGTACGGAACCCTACACTGCGCGTGGTCCGACACACACTTGGCCGGTTTTTCTGACATAAGTTTTGATTTCGTGAAATTACAGACAACAGAGTAAGGTTAATTACAAAATATTTAAACAAGAATAGGTGATGAATTTCTCAACTTAACGTACATACATAATGTCACGACCTTTATCCCAAATGGAGTGGTCAGAGATACCCCAAATATTAGTGTATATTAGAGAAACCACTTTTCAGTGTCATAAGTAATCTCTGCCCGAACGCTGCCCATCCGAGGTGAATTCGTCGATAGGCCTCTCTCTCGCTTAACTTTATTAAGAAAATACATACGTCATTCGTTAGCCCAAGGTTTATACTGTGGTCGACTGAACCAGCTAACTGCATTATGTCCGTCACGTAGTCATTAACCCGGCGTCATCACACATTCAAATAATTTGTTTTCATTACGAAAGGACAGCGATTCCGGTGGCACACACCCTCGTTGAATTCGGTGGGCTTCATTAGGAGCGCGATTGCTATGGCCTTTGTTTATGGGTGCAATATTTGGGGATGTTATTAAAATGCTGGCGATTTACTCCTCCCATATAACGACCTGTTTGGTGTAATGGTTAGCAACTCTGACCACTATACCAAAAGGTTGCGGGTTCGAATCCCGCTAGGGGCATATGTTTGTGTGATGAATACGGACATGTGTACCCGAGTTATGGATGTTTTCATTTATAATAAGTATTTATTTACAAAAAAATGTATTTATGTATTATATCAACCATCTGGTATCCACAACACAAGCATATAGTTGCTTACTGTGGAACTAGATGGCGCTGTGTGTATGTCTAAGGATATTTATTTATTTATTTATTTCTATTAGGAATCAGTAACTACGACGATTCATTCGTCCGTCCACCTGCCAGATATAATGAGAGTATATACGGCAGATAAACATGCCGAATAATTATTTATTTAAGAACAATATCTAACTATAATATTATAAATCCGCCGCCTCCGTGGCTCAATGTAAACAACACTGAATTTACGATTCGGAGGTCGCGGGTTCGATCCCCAGCGGGGTACATGTTTAAGTACTCGGTTTGGTTGGTGGTAGGGCATATTAAAATGTCCGCCTGGCTAGCTACCACCATCTTATCTAAATCTGCCGCCAAGCAGCAATGTTAATAGCATTGTTGTGTTCCGGTTGTCAGAGATAAGATAGCCAGTCCCCCAAATGTGTTGGGGTTTCCGGGTTAGTACGCTTCCACCTTCGACCTCATCTTCACTTAACATCAGGTGTGATTGAGGTCAAGCACGAACCCGTCGTGCATTAAAAAAAAAAAAAAATGCGAAAGATTGGATGTTTGTTTGTTTGTTGCTCAACCACGGCAAAACAGATGAACGGATTTGGATGGAATTTGGTATATAGATAGAATATAACCTGAGTTAAGACAGAATATTTTTTATCCCGATAAAGTGAGTAGTTCCCGCGGGATAAACAAATTTCCGCGGGTAAAGTTATACCACGAAGGCGAAGCCGCGGGCGGAACGCTATTTATTTCATAAAATGCTTCCATTATCCTGTTAATCTATTGAAAATTTGACGTATTTATCTGTAATACTTCACTTCCCATCAGATGATATTGTGGTCAAACGCGTATCCAGTTAATCATTAAAAAAAATACTATTACGTAATTAATATTTTATATATTTACACTACACTACCAACTACAGACTACAATTATTTATTATTATGCTGGTCATTATTATACTGACGTAGCGTCTGTGCTTCACTGGGCATTTGAAGCCACTGAAAACCAGCGCTGTGATCCGCCGCAGTATGAGCTGAGCGCTAACCCATTTGTGCAAGCCGTAACACGTGACAACATTGTGCGTATTTTATTTGTAATTGTATTTCTTCTTAACTATAATTTACCGCCTCCGTGGCTCAATGTAAACAACACTGAGTTTACGATTCGGAGGTCGCGGGTTCGATCCCCAGCGGGGTACATGTTTAAGTACTCGGTTTGGTTGGTGGTAGGGCATATTAAAATGTCCGCCTGGCTAGCTACCACCATCTTATCTAAATCTGCCGCCAAGCAGCAATGTTAATAGCATTGTTGTGTTCCGGTTGTCAGAGATAAGATAGCCAGTCCCCCAAATGTGTTGGGGATTCCGGGTTAGTACGCTTCCACCTTCGACCTCATCTTCACTTAACATCAGGTGTGATTGAGGTCAAATACGAACCCGTCGTGCATTAAAAAAAAAAATGCGAAAGATTGGATGTTTGTTTGTTTGTTGCTCAACCACGGCAAAACAGATGAACGGATTTGGATGGAATTTGGTATATAGGTAGAATATAACCTGAGTTAAGACATAGAATATTTTTTATCCCGATAAAGTGAGTAGTTCCCGCGGGATAAACAAATTTCCGCGGGTAAAGTTATTCCACTAAGGCGAACCCGCGGGCGGAAAGCTATTTGTTTCATAAGATGCTTCCATAATCCTGTTAATCTATTGAAAATTTGACGTGTTTATCTGTAATACTATTACGTAATTATTATTTTATATATTTACACTACACTACCAACTACAGACTACAATTATTTATTATTAGATAGATAGATAGATAGATAGAAACATTTATTCACTGCACAGTACATACAACCAAAATAGAAGAACACAAACAATAAATCATATGTAATCAACAAATAAAATAAATAAATAAAAGCTTAATATACTGACGCACAACATACAAGATTTTCCCAGCGACGGGCTGTACCCACTGTGCACTGAAAGGGCTCTGACTCAGCATATGCTGCAGCAAAGATAGTGGTCCATACCACAGCGCTGGTTATTCTGCCAGTACCACTTACTGAAAAACGCACGCAAGGTTTTTGTAGCGAAACCAATACAATTATTATACCAATATAATTAATATAGGCAGTTTTAAAAATAAAAGTATTAATGTTTTTGTGGGGTTTTCCTTGTACACTGTGCACTCATGCCATCATGCATACTGTGGCAGTAGATATTATATTAATATATATATATATATATATATATATATATATATATATATATATATATATATATATATATATATATATATATATATATATATATATATATATATATATATACAATAACACAACACACGACTACACAAAACACTAAGCGTGCGATATGAAAAAATGTGAACTGTGAATAAAAGCCACCACATAATGTACCCAATTTGTAGCAGAGCAAAAAGTATAAATGGAGTGTGTGTTTACTTAAACAGTGTAAAAGGTAGTTCAGTAGGTCTGCTTTTGAGTGGCTAAGAGGTGTTGTCGATATCGTGTTTTGAAAGCTCCTAGCAAATTTATCTCACGTATTGGTGGGGGTAGGTTGTTCCAGCATTTCGTGGCAAGGTATCTAAAACTACCCCGAAATGCAGCCGACCTATGTCTTGGGACGCACAACAGATATGAAGAAGCTCTCGTGTTGTATCTATGTATTGTACCTGACCAGGTGAGCTTTTCATACAAATATTCAGGAATTTCACTTTTTATTACGTCAAACAAAAGACATGCAAGATATAACTTATGCCGTCCCTCCATGTTAAGTATATTTGATTTGTTTAAATATGGTGTTACGTGTGTTCGTGGGGGAATGTAGAAGCAAAAACGTGCACAGGCATTCTGTACTCGTTGTATAAGTCTAGACGATCTTTTCAATATACATTATTATGCTGGTCATTATTATACTGACGTAGCGTCTGTGCTTCACTGGGCATTTGAAGCCACTGAAAACCAGCGCTGTGATCCGCCGCAGTATGAGCTGAGCGCTAACCCATTTGTGCAAGCCGTAACACGTGACAACATTGTGCGTATTTTATTTGTAATTGTATTTCTTCTTAACTATAATTTACCGCCTCCGTGGCTCAATGTAAACAACACTGAGTTTACGATTCGGAGGTCGCGGGTTCGATCCCCAGCGGGGTACATGTTTAAGTACTCGGTTTGGTTGGTGGTAGGGCATATTAAAATGACCGCCTGGCTAGCTACCACCATCTTATCTAAATCTGCCGCCAAGCAGCAATGTTAATAGCATTGCTGTGTTCCGGTTGTCAGAGATAAGATAGCCAGTCCTCCAAATGTGTTGGGGTTTCCGGGTTAGTACGCTTCCACCTTCGACCTCATCTTCACTTAACATCAGGTGTGATTGAGGTCAAATGCTAACCCGTTGTGAATAAATATTCAAGTAGAGACTTTACCCCCAAGAACCCGTCGTGCATAAAAAAAAAAAAAAAAAAAAAAAAAATTTACTACTTCGTTGTTTTTGTTGTGGCGTTTATAATAAATAGTTCTTACTCTTAATATTTACACGGAATTTCGGCCCGCAAACCATCTAACCACCTGATGCCAGTCAAGCCCTTAGGCATAGGTAAATAACGAACGTACCTACATCAACTGACAGAACCGTACCAGTATGGGAAAACTAACAAAGTTTTAAAGCATCTTCGCGATAAAAACATCCAGTTTTATTGGCACTATAATATAGTATATACCACTAATTCAGATGTTATGGAACTTCGTGCGACCATCAAAGTTTTATGGCAAACTCTACTAGGTCATAACCAGATAATATTCGATCTATTTTGTTGTAGTAGGACGACCTGTTTGGTGTAGTGGTTAGAAACTCTGCTGCTATGCCAAAAGGTCGCAGGTTCGAATCTCGCTAGGGGCATATGTTTGTACGATGAATACGGACATGTGTACCCGAGTTATGGATGTTTTTCATCTATACATTCAGTGTACTAAGTATCGGGAATTTGTCAATAAAACAAAAACTACAAATTATTCATCTAAATTTATTTTATCGCCTTCAAAGTAGGCCCCATCGCTTGCAATACAACATCTCCACCGCTTCACCCAGTCTTCCATACATTTTTCATAGGCTATTTGCGGTATGGCCTTTAGCTCATTCAGCGAATTTTCTTTTATGGCTTCTATCGACTCAAAACGTTTTCCTCGAAGTGGTAATTTTAACTTGGGAAATAAAAAAAAGTCAGACGGAGCCATATCAGGTGAATACGGTGCTTGGTCGAGAACTTTTGTTGAATTTTTCGCTAAAAACTCTTTCACTATAATGGCTGTGTGTGATGGTGCATTATCATGGTGCAGCATCCATGAGTTGTGTTGCCACAAATCTGGACGTTTTCGGCGGATACTCTCACGCAAACGCTTCATGACGCCTAAATAATATTCTTTATTCACTGTTTCTCCCTCTGGAAGGAATTCGGAGTGAACCACACCACGGTAGTCAAAAAAAACTGTCAGCATCACCTTGATTTTGGAGCGACTTTGCCGCGGTTTTTTGGGTTTCGGCTCGTTTTCGAGACGCCATTCTGAAGACTGTTGGCTTGTTTGCATGTCGTACTCATAAACCCATGTCTCGTCGCCAGTTATTATACGTTTCATAAAGGTCGGATCCGTAGAAGCTCGGGAAACCATGTCTTCAGCGACATGCTTTCGCTGCGCTTTTTGAACAAAATTGAGCTCTTTTGGAACTAGTCGAGCGGCGACGCGTTTCATGCCTAAAATGTCAATGAGAATGTTGTGGACGGACTTAAAAGATATGTTCACCTCACTAGCCAACTCTCTCAGACTCATACGTCGATTTTCGAGCACTAGCTTCTTGATTCTGTCGATGTTTTCTTTGGTCGTAGCGGTTGAAGGTCTACCAGAACGAGGCAAGTCTACTACTACTTCTCGGCCTTCTTTAAAAGCCTTATACCATTCATAAGCCCTTGTTTTCGATATACACGATTCGCCGTAGGTATTTCGCAACATTTTTAGTGATTCACCACATGAAATATCATTTGAAACACAAAATTTAAGGCACACTCTTTGTTCAACAATATTTTCCATTGTAAAAATCGCCGAGGACTCAAAACTATGACCAACAAAAAGTGTAGTTTAAAACAAATTAAATGACAGATCCCGCTCAAATTTTGCGCGCTAAATCAGTACAGTGCTACCAACATGCAGTGAAAAAATTAGAACGACCTCTTTTACGCGGGTCTTTTTATTGACATATTCCCGATACTTTTTACACAGAGTAGTATATGTATTTATTTACAAAAAAAATATGTATTTGTGTAGTGTATCAACCATCTGGTATCCACAACACAGGCCTAGTTGATTAGCGTGGAACTAGATGGCGCTGTGTGTATGTGCAAGGATATTTATTTATTACTAAAGTTCCTAGTGGAAAGTCGTTCTTAATCAGGAGTGCAGTCACCATTAACAGGGAATTACTCGAATTAAATTTCACCTTATAAATTGTTAAGGGTAAATTATTATTTAAAAAAACAGTGGATGAAACAATTAGGCAGTATGTTACCATTCATCATGTAAACTAGTCCTAAATATAAATAAATATAATAATAATAATGCAGTGGAAATGAGATCATTGAGAAGTATGAGTGGATTTATGCTTGAATGATTTGTTATATAATTTTCGTAAAATCGATTTTATCTTTATCCTTATTATACCTCGTTTTATTTAGTTTTATAAATCACATTTTTGTGCCAGTCTATACTTTTTCTAGTACTTTTGTAATTTTTCTTTAAGCTCATTAATTCTGGATCATTTACTTATATCCACATAAAAATACTTCGATTATTTTCTTAAAATCGTGTTTTTTTTTTAATTTTTTTTCCCAATCTGTTTTATGAACGCACGCATTATATCTCATTTTTTTTTCTCGTTCGTATATTTTTTCAATCCCATTTCTTCCCTATCGTTATATTTCTGTAAGGGCATAAATTCTGTGTAATTTATTTCAACATTCGCACATTTTTGAAGTAGCATTTTTCTAAAATTAATATTTTTCAGAATGCTTACTTTTCCAAAATCCCAGCTTTCTCTATCAAGCACTTAATTAACGTAATATCAAGCTGCATAGAGAGTGACTGTCATTTGCCATAGATTGTTTTACTAATGTTTAAGTGATTATACTGCCGATTTAATATAGTGCTTTCATCCATTATAGAAAGTGCCTAATTAAATCTGAATAATGTATTGTTTTACTCGTGCCTAAATTGTTTTGCTGGTAGTCTACAATTAACCCTCATGTTTACTTAATGTCATCTTATTACAGCTATACATAGTTCCCCAGTAGTTAAAGCTCGCGCTGCTCTAATGTTCTCTTTGCAGTACAGCCACGATAATTGGGGAAGTTGTAGCGCCTCGGGTGAGCGCTCTCCGTTGTTATTGTAAGTGCTAAATTCACAGACAATAAAGATCATTATAACATGCCCGCGGGCTTGTGCCAACCCTATTAACCCGCGGCGGGTTCGGGATTCAAATAACGCGCGCTGATTTGCGCGGCGTAACGAACTTCCGCCAATGGTGATCTAGTAACAATTAAGATGCGCAGGGATGTCGCTGTTCCATTGTTAAATATACTTGTGCGATATATTTTAAATTGCTGCTGCGACGTAACTTAACGATGTCCGTGGCAGATGCCTACGCGAACAAAGGTGTCACGAAAACGTAATAAAAAGCGTTGGAGAAGCAAAGAATAGCGTCGTTTGTTCATAACCTCTTAAAACGATATAAATTATGGCGAAAAGCGAGCAACGCCAAAAGTAGGCGTAGGGGAATATAATAAAAGACCCTCGTAATGTCCTCTGAACTAGAAAATGACTCAACTGTGGCGTGTTTAAATCGTTATCGTATTTGCTTTCATACTCAACCTTCTTGCTACACACGAAAAGAAAATAACTTTTGTTCCGACATTGCAATAGTTTGAATAGGTATCCCGAACAAAAGGTTGCGATATCTAAAACTATTCAAATATCGCAAGTGGCTCTCTCATTCACCGCAAGCTGTATTCTCGCCACGTTAAGCCTTCTCGATTGTCATTGCAAACAATCAGGGCGACATCGACGCGCGGACGGCGCCGATAACCGCAACGCGGCGGGGAGCCGACATGGCGGGGACGGGCGACGTCAAAATGGCGCCCGATACAAGATGGCGGACGGAACAAGCTCCGGAACCGCATTATTGGAGCAACAGTTGTTGAGGTGCGAGATAGCTTACCTAGGGGTACGATATGGTTACGAATATTTATTCAGATACATAGTTACCTACTATAAAATTGAGATGCCTGAATGCGTCTTCAATCGGAGTGATTAAAACTCAACTCAATCAAATGTATTTATTTCAACTTCATTGCGCATTTTTGTGATTTTTTTTTAATGTATTAGTTATTTACTTTATTTATTAATTTTACCTAAGTCCTTAGGTAAAATTACTACGGATATTTGGATAGAATTGTGTCGTAAATGCCACCTATTTAGTTTTTCGAAGACTTTAAACACATCTCTAGCACAGTATAACCGTCTCTAGTATATAAAGCGAAGTGAAGATGAGTTCAATGGAGAGAAATGTATATTGCTCTCGCGTGAACGGCGAGTCTGAAGAGATTTTGTTCGCTCTCCGCCGTCGTTTCGCGCCGTTGTAAGATCTCTTTGAATTTTTGAACTCAATTTTTATGAATTCCGATTATATCCGAAGATTTCGCCATCGATTTGGATAATTCTTTTTTTATTGTAAAGAAGATACTCTAAAAAATTTCATCGATATCTGAAGATGGAGTAAACACCTACCTACCATTGAGAAGACCTGTGAATTGGCTAATCGGTACACCTACGCTATTAAATGAAGTGATCCCGATGGTTTTTGACTACGAAGTGGTGTCTAAGCTACCAAATCCACATTGACAGTTTGGTGAAAAGAAATGTTGTGATGAAATCTTTTTGCTTGAGTGGAATTGAAGAAACATGGCCCGCCTCCGCCTCTCTCATTGTTGTGAAGGCAAGTTAGGCAAGTTTTCGAATATGATAACAAACAAACAAATATTGGCACCGGCACGTGTGTTCATCGACTTGCCACAGCCAATCAAATAGAAACAAAAATAATTCACAAACCTTTCTGTCCACATTCCGGTATCAAACCTCCGTGGGACAAAGCAAAGGTCAGTCAGATGAGATTTGTTCCGGCCTTCCGCTCGCCCGGATTTGCCGCGGCCTCATTCTGTTTATGTACTTTCCTTGCACTATGCTACCCTGGTAGATCAAGGAGTAAATAGTACTGCGTATAACTCTTTGGGCTTGTTTACTGACCCCAAATTATTGATTGTGAAGATTATGATACTTAGATACGTCTACTCGTTTCGGTTTATACTCGGTACAGAGTACTAATTGGCAGAGTCAATTGGTGTACCTAGAGCTTCCAAAAATCCGTGACCTCTATGAAAGCAATCACAACTCAAGAACTCTACTTCGACTCTACCAAGATGTGATTTTTCAGATCCCGTCCAGTGGGTCTTTAATTCAGAGTATCGCTCAAGTCTTGCTTATCTGATCTCCAATATGTCCTTGACGCAGATTTGACGTTCCTTAAGAACCGATATGATGCGGTATTTTTTATAAAAAGGTTGACTAACGTAAGTAATTGTCACGTTCGAATCACGGGAACACTTTGTTTAAAAATGTCACCAGTGGTCCAAAGGCTGAGCCAGACGTAGCACAGAAGGCGACCGCGCTACAAGTGCTTCTTATATGCACTAGTTGTTGCCCGCGACTTCGGTCGTACGGACCATTTCATCAAAATCGGTTCAACAAAATATTTTGCCTATATATTAATCTAGGTCCAAATCGGTCTACCAACCATTTTCATCCAAATCCGTCCAGCCGTTTAGGCCTGAAGAGGTAACAAACATACATACACACACAAACTTTCGCATTTATAATACTTTGGATTGAGATACACATTTTTTTTGAGAGTCATTTACGTCTTAAATTAATGGGTACTTACTTACATTATAATATATTTTGTATTAAAAATAATGAAGTAACTATAAAGTCGGTCAATGATAGCATCCGTCGAAGTCTTGGAAATTAAGAGAAATGGAAAAGTGTTCTCAGGTGCACAGGGTTCAATTTCAAATTACTCTTTACCTTTTTTCTTCAATTTAATAGCTATGCTCTTGTCGGTGGAGTAATGACCACGTCTCTCTACTTTCCGCCCTCGTTTTAACTTCTTGGTACGACACGACATTCACCTTTTCTTTCACTTGGTCAAAGTAATTACGCCTAAGTCTTCCCCTTCCTCTCTTTCCTTCAGACTTTACCTATTGCTTTTAATTTTACAACAATATAAGAATATATTGTTAATATTTAAAATTAAATGCAATTACTCTTAATTTCCATAAAAAATGTATTAGAAAAAAGGTACACGTACAATGTTATGAGTATTGTTCGTTCGTGCCTGAAATATGAACGGCTCGCGAGTAATTCACGATAAAAGTACTAATGTCTCCATTTACGCTTCACAGGGCCACATCAATAAACGTAGGTACTCCTAACAGATCGTCGGCCGTAAATCTCTTCCTCATGAGCTAAGGCCTGAGGAACCGTCTAACAGCTGAGCTTAGGAGTATAGAGGATGAGTTCGAGCGGGAGAGGGAGCGTATTTTTTAATACATGTTTAGGACACATCTTAAAGTGACCTACGTATGGTATACCGAATTACCACCCAGAAACACGTTTGACCGAAGAACGGTTGATCGAATTCCGAGTACATTGCGGAGTTGATACTGACGTTTTCAAGTGATAATTTTATCCTATGAAATAAAATATTTTGATTTGATTTCATTTGTTGGTTTTAATTGAAAATTTTAATGATGAACAAACTCCGCAATGTACTCGGAATTTGATCAAACGTTCTTCGGTCAAACGTTTTTCGGGGTAGTGTAATTCGGTATACCATACGTAGGTCTCGTAAAGCATGCACAATAAAACCAACACGTCTCTTCCCTACTTGTTGCTAAATTGTATCAACATAAGGTTATGTATGTCCCGTTTCTTCATATTTTAGGAATGTTGGTCGTGTTTGAACGTTTATTTTATTGCCTTAATGATGTCGGAGCGACGCTTGTCGCTCGAAGCACGGCCGTTAGAAGGGTGTAGTGCGACGTAATTACTGAGGGGGTGCTGGTCTCCATAACTTGCACCCAGAGGGAACACTTTGAGGATAGCAGACACTAGGGGGAGATGGCGGATATTTACGATGCAGATGGATGTTTTGTTGCTGTTCTTTTTAGAGCTTATAAAACTTTGTTATTGAAAAATGCATTGAAAAAGGATATTCAGAGGCAACCTTTGGAGATACGTTATGTTTATTTGATTTGGCAGAAAATAATGTATACATTTTAACACTTATTATAGTGAGTAGAATATACATGTAATACAAACAAGTACCTATACTCTTTTCTTGAAGATTTTTAACCATATCAGCTCTCGCGATTTCTGTGTCCATAGTCCCATTGACCAAATCGTGTACGAATTATTATGGGATGTAGCTGGTGTGCAGAGTTTACTTCTGGGTGTTCCCAGAGCAGTAGGATTTGTTTTTATTGTTTTCATTTTAATCGCACTTGTTGATTCCATTTTTTGGTGAAGTGCCAAGTGGCACCGAATCACGTAAAGCTGTCTTGAGTAAACGTCGTGCTGAGTAATCAAAACCACACAGTTCGGAGGGATGAGTTGACTCTGGCTCGGTTATGATAGCCTGGTACTGGCGGCGGCAGTATCAGATGATATTACCTACTTTTCCCTTTTACGTGCGTTCTTTAGATTTATAATCCGCACTAGGAAATACTGTGTTACAGATGTTATATCCCAAAATACAAATACATTTATTTTGCTCTAAATGTGGTACACAGATCTCATTCACAAATATAAAGTTTCACACATTATACCAGACACTGGCATGTAAAATTTAATTATGTTTACACATTTAATTAACGATTATATTTACACATGCACATTATACCTACGTCGTTACATTAATTATTTATTTAAAATGTCAGGTTCTGAGAAGTCAATAATAATTTAGTTACAATGTCAAATTCACAATTAAAATTAAATAGTTATGTAGGTAAAAATTAAATTGTATTCATAGCTTTGGGTATTTGTAAAAATCAAAATATTCATCTACTGAGTAAAAACAGCATTGTGTCAGCCACTGTTTTAGTTTTCTTTTGAATATTTCTAAGGGCAGAGATTTCATGTTATCATTTAATGTGTTTATATCCCAGCGAAGTAATAATATATACGACGGTTTAGTTCCCATAATATGGTATCAACTAAACAATGTCTCGGAGAGATCCGCTTTAGTATTAAATAAAGCGGTGCATTCGTCTACTCCCAGTAGATTCCAGAACATAACTGTTGTAGCTTATAGGATGTACAACTGAAAGTGACTCTTATTCGGTTATATTATCCTGGTATCGGCGGTGGTCTTCTTCCTTACTCAGAGATCTAAGGTTATGTTGACCGATGTGAGATTTAACTGCGACAAACACTTTTGCGAAAGACTGAACTGCGAAAGATGGAACTGCGACAGTGCCGAACTGCGAAGGACTTAAGTGCGACAGGACTGAACTGTCAATTAAGAGAATATGAGAAAAAAGAAACACGTACCACATTTATTTAGAATGGTACGTATATCACAGTTAGGTCAGGTTAACTTTGTTTGTTAATGAGGTTAGGTTAGGTTGGAGACATGAGAAACCGAATCGCTCCGTTCTAATGAACCATTGATATAACACTCCTGTCGCAGTTCAGATCTGTCGCAGTTCGGCACTGTCGCAGTTCCATCTTTCGCAGTTCAGTCTTTCGCAATAGTGTTTGTCGCAGTTAAGTCTTACATTCCATGTTGACATGTCTGCTCACAAGTTTGTATAATTTACCGATTGAAAAAAATTTACTGACCACTTTTTAGTGAGGTTTTTTGGTGGAAATTCTAAGAGGGAGGATTATTTCCCTGCAGTTTGTATATAATTTTCAATTTTGTTGTTAACAAAGGGCAGTGAATGAGTGGTTATGTACAAGTGAAGTGCCTATAATATAACCGACCATCCTCTAGACTAGACCTTCACTTTCAAACAAATGAAATCAGTTCGCAACCAGCGGAGATATCTCGGAACTTAATTTACTAAAAGTGCGGTCGACTTGAGAACACCATCATTGCCCCCGCCCCCCTCCCCCACACACAAGAAGCCACTATAATCTTCCCTGAAACTGTGCCACTATACTGAAGAACATTAGAGAAAGACAAGAAGAATTTTACAAGCGCTTCACATTTGCAGAAACAAAAATAAACATTTATCTAATGCTGTTAATTGTATGTAAAAAAATAAATTTGCCCATTTCACGTCTTCCCAAAATAAAAAGACATCAGTTTCCTTGTGGGACATATCCCGTCGAGCGTCACTGCACTAGTCCCCACCTGTTGCGACGCGACGACGCCCCGAGACGCGTTAGCGATGCAAGCCGCCAGGTGCAGATTGCTCAGTCAAAGCTAAATAGTGTCTGTTTGAGGAGTGCTTAGTATAAATTGTCACTGGCGACAAATTAACTCTTTCGTCTTTTAGTACTATCTTTTGGATTCGAGTTTCACTTGGCTCATATTAACTACACTCCCATTTGCTGGAGGGGAAATTGGGACATTTTTTCTATCCTACTTTTTCTTAAATCCTTTCTTTATGGGGTCCAATGTAGCTGAGAGTCACGAAGGGCACCGTCTACCTTCAGTAGCCGCTGTGCAGAATACCACTGTTGATTCTGGCTTGCAGGAGCTACAGTGAGAGAAATGCGGAGGTATGTGATCTGTCTTTTGGACGAGAAGACGTTACGCAGTTTTCTGAAACATTGCCCTTCAGAGTTAAATTCAGCAATTTACTGTTAAATACATACAAACATAAAGTCACACCTGTTTCCCTTAGGGGCAGGCAGAGACTACACACTTCCATTTGCTATGATCCTGACACACCTCTCTTGCTTAATTCACTCTCTACTCTCTTAAAATTGTTCATACATGCTCGTCGGTTTAGGGTACTCTTGACTTGGCCTTCTTTAACACGTCCCCGATTTGATCATTATGTTTTTATATAGAAATTGTTATTATATTGTGTACCGAGACTGGATCCAGTTATCTCGACCTTGACAGATATAACGAGAAAAATTTAAATGGCGTTGTATTATGTCTAATCCTCAAAGACATGGCAAACGTAGCGCGAAAACGAGGAAACCCGAAAACCGCGTGGATTTCAAATTTACTTTATACGAATGCGAGAACAGCCGCTTTAACTGCGCCTCTGTTGATAGCCGACATGAAATCCAATTTACTGTCGCCACTTGGCGGCTGCGACCCTAGCTTTGAATTATTCTCAATACCTACTCCAAAGTTCGTTAAGAAGTTAAACCTTATTTCCGAATTGTAGGTAAATCTCTTAAAATAAGTTTTTTTTTTTTTTTTTTTTTTGTTTTTTTTATATGAGAGGGCGGCAAACGAGCATGCGGGTCACCTGATGGAAAGCAATCACCGCCGCCCATGGACACCCGCAACACCAAAAGGGTCACAGATGCGTTGCCGGCCATTGAGGAAGGTGTCCACCCCAGAATAAGTAGGGCAGCCTGAGGGATTCTCCAGCACTAATAGTGCTGGTACCCTCCTGGGGTACTAACTCTTTAAATACCGCTACCATTCTGGAGAGAGACTGGAAGGTGGGCCTCCGGCGCCCTCGCTCACCGGACGAAGCGCAGTGGCAAAATGCCACTACTCAGACGTCGGTCTTCTGCGAGAGGGTGGTACTTCCCCGGTCGAGCCGGCCCATTCATGCTGCAAGCTAATAGCTTACAGCGTGGCTCTACCACTCAGTCAGTCAGTTTTTCTAGATGTTCATAAAGTAGCTTAAAGGTGGAATTGGAAAAGTATTCATGAGTAATAATAATGCCCTAGAAATATGCCTATTACCAATTGTAAGAAAATTTAGAAAATCTCCTTATGAAACTTATACTGAGAGGGAATCGAATCTGAGGCCCTTGATAGATACATAATCGTTTATTTAACAGCATAATCTGTACAATTTATCAACATTTGATACACAATAAATATTAAAATAAACAATAATAATTATGTAACAATGACAACAAAATTGTATTTTGACGCAATTTGCAAGAGGGCGTCCAAATAGGGTTCCAAGCAAAGCGGGATTTCAATAGAGCCTATGAAGTTATATGATTTTCTTGGCTATCATTCTTATCATCCATGAAGGTCATACATAGCAACGAAATTCTTGAAATAGTAGTCGCTCCCATTCTATCTAATAACTGATATTATGACTTGAATAATTCACATAACGAATATCTTAATACTCATCCTTGTCAACTTTCTAAGAACAATTAATATTCATTATTATTCATTTTCCGATTAGAAAGAAAGAAAGAAAGAAAGAAAGTATTTATTTGGATTTCTGTTATAAAGATGCATACATACGTAAGTTTACAATACCTAAATCCAAAAAGGTCTCCACTCAGCATGTGTCGGGTTGGAATAACCACGACGCTGGTATTCTGTGGAGGAGGTGGATTAGTGGTTGAACCACAGATTACAACAACAACAACAACAACAACAACAAACAAAATATTCTTTATTGTACAACAATAAGAAGCATTAAAAAAATAGAAAAAGGGGATAGTACAATTTGGTGGCTTTATCACTAAAAGCGATCTCTTCCAGGCAACCTTTAATTCATTTTACAGTTGAAATGTTCAAGATTTAAAAGTTGTAGAGTGATTTCTCCATTTCTCTTTTCAACTGGCTACTTAGCTATGTCGGTATTGTGTCCTATATAATGTCGTGTTCTTAATAGTCTTACCTTGATACTGATAATGACCAGGGAATTATCTATCTAAAATGATCGACTGGCTTGAACAAATAGTACCTTTTTTGCATATAGCAAAAATAAATAAATTTTAGGTAGTAGGAGGTAAGCTTTAGTAGACGGGACTGTCATTATTGCAAAATGATTGGCTATCGCGTTGCTGATGCTAAAACGTAATACGAATTTTATACTTAACCGCGATTATTGTTTACTGCTGTGTGATAAGCCTGCGAGTAGCCCTCGTTAAACACAAAGCGTCATGATATAACCAGTTATTTGACTTTTCTGGCAACCCTAGCACAATAGCACGAGACGTCGTCGTCTCCCGCATCTCGCGGCAACAAGTGGCACCGTGCCATCCCGCTCGCGTCACAAGCTCCAGTCAACCGATATTTCATAGTTATATGGGTCAACTAGTCGCAAAAACTGAACCAATCAGTGTAACTTTTCACATGGATAGTGAGAGTAAATGTTGATGATCAAACTGACCACCCCTGCTAATGGCCGTCTGAAAACTTGGATGATTGACATTAAGGAGAAGTGGGCTAATCGCTGTCGTTGGATGCTATGACGTGCCTCACTTTTCACATGTTTGTCAATGTTTAGAAGTTAGATTGAACGGCAATATTGGCACTTTGGGATATTCAGGTTTACTTGGCGTGTCATTAAGGAATTCAGATAATATACAAAACATTAAAATTCGCCTTTATTGAAATCTTTTGCTTTCACATTCAATTTCCCACGCGACTGATCATAGCACTAGGCCAAACCACTGATATTTAAATTCAATGTTACATTTTTCTTGATTTTTTCTATACACAACTTGACCTCAATCACACCTGATGTTAAGTGAAGTTGAGCCTGAAGGTAGAAGCGTACTGATCCGAAACCTCATCTTATTTTGGGGACTGGCTATCAAGTCTGACAACCGGAACACAACAACACTATTAATATTGCTGTTTGGCTGCAGACTTAGATAAGATGGTGGTGGCGGACATTTAAAATGCCCTACCACCAACCAAACCAAGACTAAACATGTACCCGGCTGGGGATCGAACCAGCGACCTCCGATTCGTAAACCTTATGTTTAAATTAATCCACGGAGGCCGTCGATGGTAAAATTTACTCTTGATATTCTTTTGAGTAACGATTCTGCTCCTTTTTTGTATCCCGCAATAGTCGAATGTCTTTTATAGCCTCAACTACAGCGTTTCAATGAGCACACGAGAGTCACTTGTTGCTGCGAAGCCATGCCAATGAATGATCGCTCCACGTCGCCGTCGAGTGGATCCATCAAAGGGCTTTATCGTGCGAGTGTGCCACTCCCGAACGAATTCCCATTAGTTACTGAATGTGTTTCCATTGTTTCAGGACACGATCGAACCATCCCGGCGCCGTGGTGGACGTCAGCGATAACCCTTTGGATGCTAGCAAGGTCAGTAGTTATCATTTGTACTGTACTTAAAGGAGAATATTAAATGGTAGAAAAAATTACAGATTGCATTCAAGTAATTTTTTTGTATATGTTATGACAAAAGTAGATAAATAAATAATAAATAAATATCCTTAGACATACACACAGCGCCATCTAGTTCCACAGTAAGCAACTATATGCTTGTGTTGTGGATACCAGATGGTTGATATAATACATAATTACATTTTTTTTTTGTAAATAAATACTTATTATAAATGAAAACATCCATAACTCGGGTACACATGTCCGTATTCATCACACAAACATATGCCCCTAGCTGGATTTGAACCCGCAACCTTTTGGTATAGTGGTCAGAGTTGCTAACCATTACACCAAACAGGTCGTCAAAAGATAGTCCTTATGGACAGTGATTGCTACCCATTCCAACCTTCCAATGATATTGAAATGTAACTCTAAAAGGGATGGGAATAGGCTGCATGCTATAACTCTGGTAAGCTCATCTTACATTTAGAATAAGAATAGTTTATTAGGACGGTAAAAAAAATTTACTGTGACGGAAAAACTGAAGAGGAGAGCATACCCTGGAACCTGAGAATGCTGTCTGCATGAAGAAATGCGCGAGATAATGCTCGCGGAAATTAGAACTATTACACCAAGGCTTCGGAAGATACGATAACAAATTGAAGATATACATACATTGAGAACGCTTTTAGAAGTGACTGCTGAGTGTGATCGCAAAGTCGCTGTGTTTTTTTGTAAAAATATGCCTCAAAAGGAGTGCACTGTCTTCCTAGTCAGTTTTCTGACTGGAACAGAATAAATATTTGTGGATTCCTAAAATGTGCATGTGGAAACAAACCCGGACGAGTACTACGCACATCTCCAAGATGAAATCCGGAAAAAACCAAAGATCTTTGATGAGGTCATGGAGGTTGTGCGTTACTCAGAAAGGGACATTTAGTCTACTTCTATCAGCTCGTAAAATTTATAACTTTGCATTAACTTTATATGTTTACAAAAACTTGAGAGCAATGAATCTGTGGGTTTCTTTCGCCGCTTCTTTTCCCACAGACGATTTCCCTTTCCGAAGCAATAGTAGCTGGACGTACTGAGTGACAGAGAAATGCTATTTTCAACAGATTTAAATTGACATACATACATACATTGTCATGCCTGTTTCCCGTAGCGGTAGGCAGAGACCACAGACTTCCACTTGCTACGATCCTGACACACCTCTTCTGCTTCCTTCACTCTTATAAGGTTGTTCATACATGTTCGTCGGTTTAGGGTACTCTTGACTTGGCCTTTCTTTAAGACGTCCCCGATTTGATCATGGTACGTTCGCCGTGGTTTTCCTCTACCAACACTACCATCCACATTCGCTTTGTATATCTCTTTCGTAAGTCTTCTTTCATTCATCCTCTCCACATGTCCAAACCATCTCAGCATACCTTTTTCAATCTTTTTAAAATTATATTATGTATCGTACGTTGAAACAAATGCTTGAAATTTATATATTATATAAAAATAACAATACTTGCAATCAAAATAGGTAGCTAACTATATCGATATTAGTAATAATCTAAAAATGCAGACTGCAGTTCCTGGATTAATAAATCCTCCAGACAGGAATGTGAACGGAAGTGCGAATGAAAGCAATATCCAGCCACCCCCTATCTACCCCTCCCCACTCACAATAAGCCTCCACGTGTATTGAGCTTCGATCGGGCTTCAATTACTTTCCAACCGGTTCGCATTTAGCATTGGAATTAACCCTTTTGTGAAAATTGTCATATTAAAGGCCGCTCCGGGTATCGGATACCTCGTTTAAAGCAACCCTTTAAAATTAAAAGGATATTTAATATTTAACTGGTTTTGTTTTTGATATTACTTTTAGGGTTCGGTACTTCGCAAGGAAAAGGAACGCTTATGGGATGATTTCGTTGTCCGTCTGTCTGTTAAGATCCTTTTCCTCAGGACCGCGTGTATCAAATTGTAGAATTGATGTCAAATATTTAAGTCTTGGAACTGTAAATATAATCAAGCTTTTAGGTCAATGCAATCAAGAAATACAGCCATTATGCCGTATCTACATTTTGATCCGCGCAAACAAATCGAATCCTATAGGGTAATTCCCATAGACCTAGAATCATGAAATTTGGCAAGAAGTAAGTTCTCACAGCACAAAAAAAAAACAAAAGCTTCATATTAAAGAAAATCATTTTTTTGCGATTATAAACTTGCATTTCCAGACTCGATTCGCGTGATGGACGAACTCTCTACAAAAAGTACAACTCGCACTTGTCCACTTTTTTTTTCATACTGCACAGCATACATTCTGACAGGTCCTAGAGTGGGATCAGTAAATCTAACTATAAGGCTTACTATAACGGGGTAAGGGAATGCAAGAAATGAGTACGGCGGCTTTTAATTATTCTGACTGATCGTTTGCATGATTATCAACCTGTCTTTTCCTGTGAAGAACAGCAAAGGCGGACCGTGGTGGGACGCGAGATGATGACCAGGGCAAATGCTCCCATAGAAAGTTATTCAAAATCGCGTTCACAAGTCTATGTAGGTACTAGCAGTGAATGTGACTACAACAGCATTCTTGTCAAAATTTCTAACTTGGCCTAATTCTAAACTATTCGTAACGTGAAGGTGATGACTTCCAGCTCCTGATAGCATTCGAGACCGGCCTGGTGGTCGTGTGGGATCTGCGGACTCGTATGGCGGAGTGGCGCGGGACGCTCGGCACTGGCGGGCCGGGGGAAGGAGTGCGGGCCGCCGCGTGGCAACACGACGGGAAGCTGATGACGGCCCATGCAGACGGTGCGCTCGCCACGTGGACCACGAGGGCGCCAAGGCCCGCTTCGCTATCGTATCCACATGGTGAGAAAATCGGAGAATTGATATGAGTAGACCTTGGTCTTTTGAGCAGACTGTGGTGTTATGAGCATACAGTGGTCTTAGTAGACCGTGGTCTTCCGAGTAGACTATAGACTTTTAAGTAAACTGAAGTCTTTTGAGTTGATAATGGTCTAAGTTTACTTCGGCCTTTTAAATAGACCTTGGTCTGTCAAGTAGACCATGGTCATTTAAGTAGACTGAGGTTTAAGTATACTTTGATCTGAATGTACATATCTCTAATTACCTACACCTTAACTATATAGTTCGAAGGAAGAAAACCCTGTCTTCTTTACTGGGAGAGTCACCGACATAGCCCAGCGGGTTAGTAAGTGACAGTGGGCAGGGCACGTAGCTCGAAGAACTAATGGACGATGGGGCATTAAAATTCTCGAGTAGAGACCACGCAGCGGCCAGCGCAGCGTAGGATGTCCACTAACAGGTTTATTTTTTTTAAGCACAACGGATTAGTACCTACTGACCTGCAAACCTCATCTTATTTGGGAGACTGGCTATGTTGTCTATGACAACTTGACGAATGACGGATGACCTGATGCAGGTCGATGATAGTCGCTGGACACCGCTTGTGGAAAAGAGCCCTATGTTTGTTCAGCCTGTAGCTGATATAATGACTGTGAGAGAGGGGAGAGTATATCTTATTTCATTTCAACATTTATCTAATTTCAATTTCAGCGAAAGCGAATAAAGACGGAAAACTGGAGCAGTGCAAACCTATCCTAAGGCTGGAATGGAAGACTTCAAGAACGGGGTGAGTTTTTAACTACCCTCCTTAACCTATTACGCTCAGTTGGACATAAAACGAGTTTAGAACAGTTACGGTTATCGTTTAACTAAAGTGGTAACGTTAAAGTAAAAGGCAATTGGGAAACTCTCGCTGGATGTAATCAGCAAGTGGTGTGGAGCGACTGGAAATAAAAAGCTGTTTAGAACTGTGGAGCGACGGACGTGTTTTACACACAGCCCGTTAAAGCTTCGTCTTCTAATTTGTCTAAAACTTGAATATTAGTTTCATAGTCAAGAATGAGAAAAAGGAAATTGTTGGGGGTAATTGAGAATAGTAGAGGGAAAATGCTGGGACACCTTATACGACACGATGATTTCATCAAAACTATAATAGAAGGAAGAATAGACGGGAAAAGAAAAAGAGGAAGACCGAGAATAAGCTACATAAAAGAGAAGTTGAACGTCGTGTCGTATCAGGAGGTCAAGAGGATAGCGGAGAACAGAGATATATGGAAAAATCTCCACCGATCAAGAGCATGGCTCTTAAATCAGATGATGAGGGGTCAAGAATACAAACGCGATGGTTAATGTCTGATTTGCATAACTATAACTTGAAAATTAAGAAAATCCCAGCGAAATACAAATGCCTATTCCCACCTTCTGTTGATTAGTTCTGCCGGCAGAACTACTGGGAATTTTTTGCCATAATGCAAAAAATACAAAATAGTTTCTTTTCCTGACCAGTTTAACAATAATGTGACAGGAGAATTGCTACGATATCATCAAAGTACACCAAACAACTATGTTAAAAGGCTTCGAAACCGCTTAATCGATTGTCATCGAACATGGCTGATTGTCGCGTACTCGACATTTCACTGTCGATAGACATTGGCATGTCTTATCTCTTTAACACTTATAAGCAAGTGCAAAAGTGACAAACTTATTTATGTCCATGGACAGTGAAATGTCGAGTGCGCCAGAAGCAGGGTCCCGTCTTGTAGTTCTTAAATAAAAAACACCGCAAACACACACACAATGTCGCAAAAATCAAAAAAAATCAAAATCAAAAATATTTTATTCAATGTAGGATACAAAAATATCACTTATTGAAAGTCAACATGTTATTATTATTTTTTAAACTACATCGCTTCGCAAGGTGTTATGGTTAGGGAGAAGAAGCGACAAGAAACTCCGCAACAACACATCTTTTCAATTTGTTTCCATCTTTACAATAATATTACATTTTAATATTACATATTACAAAACAATAGCAATTAACATAACGACCAGCTAACACCAGACCTCCTTATCGCCTAAATAATCATCTATCCTGTAATAACCCTTCTTACACAGAGTTTCTTTAATGTGGCGTTTAAATTTCTGCTCTGTTAAACTCAATACATGTTCTGGTATTTTATTGTAAAAGCGTATGCTGTGTCCCACAAAGGATGTGCTAACCTTGCTAAGTCTAAATTGTGGAATTTCAATTTTATTTTTGTTTCTAGTATTCAAATTATGATTATCAGAATGTTTACGAAATAGGCATATATTTTTGCGTACATACATTATACTGTCATTTAGGTTAACACATAATACTCGTCGTCTTTCTTCGGAGATTAAAACCTCTGTACATTTACTATCCTAAATTCAACGTAATAATCCACTAATCCACATCCACACTCAAAAATATACAGGGTGAAATTTAAATCGTGTAATTCCTGTTTAATAGCGACTCCGCTCATGATTACGAACAACTTTCCACTACGAACCATAACCGAATTCAGCCGAAATTTGTAAGTAATCACGAGTAGAGTCACCAGTCGAAAATTGTGTGGTGGCGGCACGCATTACTGAGATACGTCCGGACTAACACTGGACACACAGAAACAAACACACTTATTGTGAAACATAATGATGACATGTTGTGAAACATAGGTCACTACGCACTTTCAAGAGGTAATGTAAAATGTGGTACTAAACATAAACAAAAAACCGCATCCTTTGTTACCTCTTGTAGTCTAAACGGCTTAACCGATTTTGAAGTGCAAGATGTCGTTTGATTCGTCTTGACCTGTAAAGTGTCATAGGATACATTGTACGTTACAAAAATCCAACATGTCGCCTGAAAAATACAAGATTGTGATGTCGTTTTTTTTTTGATTTTTTTAATATATTTTTTTTATTTATCTAAGAGACCAAATATCTAACCTCACCCTTTGAATAAACTCACTTAATTATATATTATTTCGCTTAAAAATCCTTTGATTACTCTTGTGTTTAGTAAATCAGAGCTTAAAGCTTTTCAATTTCTTCGAAAAACTCCACACCTGGCCATGTAACGCGTGCATTTTACCTTACATAAATAGTTTCTTGGACGGGTGTTTCTCTGCCAGTATGATTCGGATATGATTTAAATTTGTTAAATTAGTAATAATAATTTGAGAGCAATTAAATTCACTCGCACATTCACACGTAAGTATTGAAATTCTACCTTACCTACCTATATGATACCTTCTCGTGTCTAGCTTTTTATGGTTTATCACTTGCAGTTGTTTTTGAGTTGATTTTAGATATAGATTTTTGTGTTTTGTTTACTTTTAGTTAATATTTAAATTTATTCATAGAGTACTACTCTACTAGCAACTACTCTACTTGGGGGGGACTGAAAATCAGCAAATCTGCTGAGTCCCTACCTTCTCATCACAGTTTGACCTAATTTATTATCAATTAATTACTTGTTAAATTAACTTTGTGGTGAATAAATACCTTTTATTTATTATTGATGATATTACCATACACTGACCTTTCTTCATCAACTTTATGATGTGGAAAAGCTGGGATTATTATCTCGCAGAACTCCCCATCTCTCTAGGCGGTCTCAATCAATGTACTGCACGCGATGCTCCGTACAATGTCCGCTCTTGTGGAAGATTGCGAGCTTTACGAGCGAGACGAACCCACTGATCTCTCGTAATGGGCGAGTATGAAAGTGTTTATCGGCATTATTGTCGTTAAACTATTATTGCTGAGTCCCCTCGATAAAGTTCCGCGTTAATACAGATTGTAATCATTTTAGTATGTTATCGACACGGTCACCTACAAAGTTGCTTTATGGTTTTCTGCGTTAAGCCGTGAAATGTATTTTTTAATGATAGCTTATGATATAGGTTTCATGTTCGACACATCAAAATTGTTTGCCTGCTTCCTATCATATACACAGACCCCGATCTACAGCTTTATGCCTCCAGGCGCTACCTTTCGACGCCGATCGTCACTCAAAAAGAAGACACGGAAGCACAGCTCACACTTGCAAATTTTAGCAAGATTAGTTGTGATTGCATAAAGTTATGTGTAACTACCCGGAACTTACTGGATTTATTGTATATGTCGGGGAAACGCGGGCGTTGCTAGCGCCAGGGACGGTGCCAGCGTCTCGTGGTATAGGGTAGCTCGGGAAATTGCAATATACAGCCAATACAGGCGAATAGGATATCAGAATGACACTAGGGCCGATAACCTTAAATCTTTAAGTAAGGTGGTAATTACACATTTACCCTCACATAAATCTTAATATTAAATTATGATCATGGAACCCGAGATGCTTATTGGTGAAGAGTAAACATATGCAACCCCTCATGCCATTCAACTTGGTCCTCGCATGCAGTCTGTGAGATTCATCCGAGGCAGTCTACAATCCCCCCTGCTCAAATTCCATGACCAACTTCTTCTAAGGTAACAGTCACCGGATTCTTCCAAGCGTCGCTGATAATGGTAACAGTCACTCACGGTCGTTGGTGTGCTAAGTGGTGGTCCATCTCCTCGGACGGCTGGTAGCAAAGTGCCTCCACATTTTGATGTGCAGAAGTATTACTGTAAACGTCGTCACCGCGCTATTTCCTATAAACCGCGCACCATGGTATTCATGTGACATTTCAAATTATAATTTCCGTCGCTAATTTATCGCTATCCGTGACATATATAATAGCAGTTCTATTGATAACAATCTTCTTCTAAATACATAATAACAAAAGACTTTCTTTGGTTGGTTAAAATTTTATATAGACTTGTATCTTTTGCTTTTGTTATTCTTTTATTTATTTATTTTTTGAGGGACTGGTTATTTGTATGAAATGGTTAATCTTTATAAGCTAGCTTAAAATTCGTTGTTGTATGGTAAAGTAACATTTCAAATTTAAGAATTATCTCTGTATACAAATTGTTTATGTTAAAATAGTAATTAAGACAATTTTAGGAAGAAACTGCCCACTGTGACATTGTGAAAACTAGTACAGTTGGCAGAACTTCACTGTATATCCTGCTGGGAGATATCCATTAAACAACGTACTTAATATTTGTCTTTTTTTTTATTCCAGCGAGAGCCTGGTGATATTTTCCGGCGGCCTGCCTACAGATAAGGCGGGCCGCACGCACAGCATCACAGTCCTCAACGGCAAGTCCACCACGGTGCTGGAGATGGAGCACAGCGTGGTGGACTTCGTCACGTTATGCGAGAGTCCTCACACGGCAGGTGAGACGAAGTAACTATTTACCATCACAGCAATCTTAACTGGACTGGTTGTGAATAACGAGAGCAGTTGTCGTGAGACGATTATTTTTTGACACTTAAGTTCAAAGTCAAAACGTAAGCGTTCTGCAGAACCCAGGTAAGGATTCTGGCGTGAAAGGCACAACCCAGCGTCACCAACCTTTATCTTCGGATTATAATGGGACTATGACACACAATCCTGTACGCGTGGCCAATTCTTATCCTAAAGAATTTGACGTTTTTGCCATCAACTTGTTAAAATGAAGAATATAGGACTATTTTTATTATCCGACTATTTATGACTATTTTTTGAAATTGAAAACAATTCTGTATTCCGCACCGTTTGCTCGCATTTTTTGCGAAGGGTTCGTACTTGACCTCAATCACACCTGATGTTCAGTGAAGATGAGGTCGAAGGTGGTAGCGTACTGACCCGGAAACCCTAACACATTTGGGGGACTGGCTATCTTATCTCTGACAATCGGAACACAACAATGCTATTAACATTGCTGCTTGGCGGTAGATTTAGATAAGATGGAGGTTGCTAGCCAGGCGGACATTTAAAATTATTTAAGAAAGATGAAGAAGGGGTCTAAAGCAGGAAATGTACTCGTACCTACCTCACCATTATCCATGTAGCACAACAGCCAACAAGTGTGTCGTGTCTGCCAAGTCGCCGTTAGTTTCCAATTGATTTCCCAAGTTTGTCCGGACGAAGTTTAAACCGCCGTAAACTTAGCCAGGTCTAACTTTGTCTTATCACAATGTTGTTTTGTTAACAAGGTAGCAAAAGACATAAAGAAGTTATTTTACATTGTGTACGCTACTGTCTTTGAGTTATGCGAATTATAATCATAAATAATCAATCAAGTACTATATGTTATTTTTAATTGTGAATGGTCTAAGATATGAAGTATATAAGTAGATTTTAATATTTGCACGTCTGCAAGCAGACTGGATACACCGAACTCTTTTATTAGGAACTTATATAACTGTATTCATGCAAATAAATTATTGATTGGTTGATTGATTGACTGGATTTTCCAAAAAAACCATCATATACCACCTGAATTTTTCAAGTGTACGTGTATTGTATACTTCCTTTGACGGAAATGTCTTATCTTTATGTAACTAGCGACGGTAACTCGTCTGCTCTGGGTGCGACAGTAAACCAGCGCTGAGCTCTTATAAGCTCAGTATTATAGCTGATTCGTTTCCCTTTCGCTGCTGCGACACTTATCTGAGTGTTCTGTTATTTTATTAATTGTTTGTATATGTGTCGAAGTGGGGAATAAATAGTTTCTTTCTTTTTTCTAGATCCCATTTCATAGAACTTTTTTGTCACAGTAATTTTGTTTTTATTTAGATCTGCTTCTTGTCAATTCCAGA
Organism: Oegoconia quadripuncta; assembly: GCA_949316235.1. Classification (NCBI taxonomy): domain Eukaryota; kingdom Metazoa; phylum Arthropoda; class Insecta; order Lepidoptera; family Autostichidae; genus Oegoconia; species Oegoconia quadripuncta. Next base: position 489,464 of record OX438743.1, on the reverse strand, counting down.
TTACCAAGAACCCTACGCAATCGTGGTGCTACTCCAGAATGATCTGGTCGTGATAGACCTGCTCTCGCCAGGGTACCCTTGCTTCGAGAACCCCTACCCAATGGACATCCACGAATCGCCGGTCACGTGTTGTTCCTACTTCGCCGACTGTCCTTCAGACCTGGTTAGTATAGCCATGAAGTCCTGTCCTGCTCGATGTAGTCCTCGTTACTCTGCTACGTTACTGATTTCTACGGCGAATACAAGCACTCGATGCGCAGACGCATTTGCAAAAGATTAGTGCTGTAGAGCAATATTTGGCGCGTTCAACCCCAGGATGGGTGACCACTAAAATTTCCATTGCATCAATGTTGCCATGCTTCAATAGGTACGTTGAACAGTCGGGCTCGTTTCATTTCAAATGAAGGCAGTGGCTAAGCCAAGTCTGTAGTTTAAAAAGCAGTCTGGTCAGCTCGCGTGGTGGATTATGCCCGTACCATCTCCTTGTACTAGCAGGCTGTGCCCCAGTGGTGGGAACGCAAGGTTGTTGATAATGATGATGATATTTCATGATGTTGTGTATGGCTTCCAGATCCCCGCGTTCTACTCGGTGGGTCGGCAGGGCAACAAGCCGACCGGCTTCAGCGAGAAGCTCTGGCCAATCAACGGCGGGGAGTGGGCGCCTGCCTCCTGCTCCTATAGCGAGATCATCCTCACTGGGTAAAGATTTTTTTATGCACAGCGGAGCGCTTGAGCTCATGATACCAGCCCTCGTAGTATGACAGCATTTGTCGCGCGCGCAGAGTGGGACAGTTGTATCTTTCGTCCAAACGAATGAGCAGGACAAGTATTATCTCGCGCGACATAAACATTTATTCGCGCTTACTAGTGTTGATGTCATTAAAGATAAACCTGAAGGTGGTAGCGCGATCACCCAGAATCTCCAACTTATCTTAAATAGCCGGAACAGCACAATGCTGCTATGGTGTTTGGTAGCAGACTTAGATAAGATAGACGACCTATTTGGTGTATGGGTTAGAAATCCTGATTACTAATGGTTTGAATCCCGATAGGGACATATGCATGACAAATTGTGCTACCGGTTTTGTGGAGCATTGTTTAATTAAGATCATGTAATCGATATAATAATAAAAGCCTAATAATAATAAATTTACCATGAGATATGAATCTCATATTTTGCGTATTTGTGATTTCAGGCATGCAGACGGGAGTGTAAAATTTTGGGACGCAAGTGCAGGGACCTTACAAATTTTGTACAAATTAAAATGTTCTAAAGGTTTGTATCCCAAATATGCGATTAACCATTTTATTGATGCCTAGGTGGATCTAAATGTATGGCGGATATTTCCAGCATGAGTGGGGTCCAAAGTCAAAGTCAAAAATACTTTATTTCGTGGGGTACACACACAGGGTACTTACTTACTGTTCGTTCAAAAGGCAATTTTCCCCTGAGAAGAACAAGCGAGAAATTCGAGGGGTTGCTTTTTTAAAAACTGGTTTTTATATTTCAAAAAGGCACAATAATATTTCATTAGTTGTGAAAAAGCCTGACATGCGAACGAGCTGGTTACGTCCATGGTTGATTATCATCCAAATAGTCTGATATTTTATAATATACTTTCTGTTTTATAGGATATTTAAATTTATTGAAAGGAAGGTTTCGTACATCAACGGGAACCTTATTGAAAAAACGCAAGGATATCCAAAGGAAATTTATATTGCCTAACCTAACCTACCTCGCTCACACTTTTCAATGGAAACCAATTGAAAAGATGTGTTGTTGCGGAGTTTCTTGTCACTTCTTCTCCCAAACCATAACACTTTGAGAGCGATGTAGTTTAAAAAAAAATAACATGTTGACTTTCAATAAGTGTGTACCCTACATTGAATAAAACGTTTTTGATTTTGATTTTTTTGATTCTATAACAGTGGAAATGTCCGTCCTTCTAGGCAGCTAAATGAATGGTTAATTTATCCGTCTGCCTTCGACATTGTATATAAAGTTAAGGAAGCATCGCACCAATGACCCTACAGCCCGCTAGCCTTCGTTAATGCTCATCATAATAAAAGCGGTAATAAAATTAGTCTAGAAGGATTAAAAAAAAAATATATATTACACTTAGCAAACGCCATCTGCTTGCGATATCTAATAGCCTCCCTTCCGACTAATGTTGCATACTGTACGACTCACGTTCCCCTTCCACGTACTTGCCTTTCAGCTGTTCTATTACATAATTTCATGGTTATCGTCATCGGTTACGTTCTGACATGTGATTGGTTGACGCATCGCTCGCTCGGCAAATTGACGGCTTCTCATTGGTTAAGGTTATCGATGACGATATCGATGAAATTACATAATCTAAGGGCAGGCCTGCTAGAGACGAGTGGCACTGTTTTATAAAATGACCAAGGTATTGCCTTTAATTAAATTTTGCCACATTTTCATAAATTACTTGTGTGTCCAAATCGGCATATCCACAGCTAGTTTTTATATTAGAATTGCACCTGTAAACTACAGCAAAAGCAATAATATGTGAAACTTGCTCCTCCAAAATGTTATAAAACAGTATCTTTAAAAACTTAACTAGATAAAACCGATTAGCAACTACGTTACAAATGGTTTTCGATGGGTCATCTCTCCTTTTATTGTCTACCTGCAATATACATATACAGGGTGAAATTTAATTCGTGTAATTCCTGTTTACTAGTGACTCTACTCCTTATTATGAACTTCCACTAGGCACCATAGCCATTCATCAGAAGATTGTTGGACTTCCATACTAAAGATGTTCCAGAATGGTTCACTTTGTATGCGTAATCGAAAATTTTTTGATCGAATTCGACTATGGCTCCTTGGGTAATGTTATTCGTAATTCGACTATGGCTCCTTGGGTAATGTTATTCGTAATTCGACTATGGCTCCTTGGGTAATGTTGTTCGTAATTCGACTATGGCTCCTTGGGTAATGTTATTCGTAATTCGACTATGGCTCCTTGGGTAATGTTATTCGTAATTCGACTATGGCTCCTTGGGTAATGTTGTTCGTAATTCGACTATGGCTCCTTGGATAATGTTGTTCGTAATGTTGTTCGTAATCAAGATAGGCGCCACCAGTTATAGTCCAGTAAAATTGCGTAATTTTTATAGTGTTACTTCCTATAATCTTAAAGTTCCTGTTTTTGTGTAGAGGGATATAGTACCCATCAGTTTTTTTTTTTAATGTCAAAGTTAAACTCGAAAATACTTTATTTTGTAGATACACAGAGTACACTTAAAACAGTCAATTTTACATTTTTTTAAACTACTGCTTGATCAAAATGCAATTTTCCCCTGAGAAGAACAAGCAAGAAACTCGAAGGGTTGCTCTTTTAAAATCAGGCTTTGATTTTACATAAAGGTTTTTATATTACAAAAAGAAAGATATGATTGACTGGATTCGCCACCTGATGGAAAGTGTCATGTGGTCGAAGATGAAGCACGTGATCCCAGTAACACGATCAGCAATAGAATTAACTAATTTATAACCATTCTGTAGCTTGTTTTAAGTATAGTGTAGGTATTTAGCTAGGAGAAATCTACAATATTAAATTAAAGTTACCACTATGACCTTGCGTTGTAGAAGATGCTAAGATCTCTTAAAACAATTTTCTAAAAAAATATCAATGGCTACTTTATGTTTATAAAAATAGTTTATTGAGTCGTCATATTTGCCCTTTCTCATAAACATAAAGAAGTTATTAATCGATTTTTATAAAAATCTTCACTGGAGTTCTAAGTATATTCTCCGACGCAAATGAGGTAATTTTAATCTGATAGTCTATGTTTTATTACTAAATGAGTACCTATACTATATCTAAGGCAAGCTACCGATTCGTTAGAAAACATTTTTTCTCAAACATGCATGGAAATATTGTTATAACTTTCGAAAAAAGAACACGCGAAGTATCTAATTTACGGACAGCGAAAAAAAAATCCATTGCAGCAGCGTTTTTTGAATTTGGAACATTACAACGCTCCAGCAATGTTGTATGAAACGGCGTGCTGGGGTTATTATATACTCTTTGATTGGATCTCTTTTTTCATTCTTGGCATACCAAAATCTCTTTGCTTAGTACAAATTGCGTTCACGTGGCTGTATGCGTAAATGCGTTTGCCTTTCGGCACAGATGATAAATAGAAAATCGGCGGCAAAGCTGAAAATTCGTCTTGATTTTGTAATTTAAATATTTATTATTTCCCTGCATTATTTTGAGAAAAGCACTATATATTATGCCTCGGCGGAAATGGCAATTGCCTATTTCCCGGCCTTTGCAATAATGTACTATTGTTCTGTCGCTGATAGGTATACTCTATCCGTGTGCAAAAAATTACGGCCCTTAAGATATAGTAAGTTGAAAGTGTATCCTTACTGGACTATTAATGGGAATTACATGATTTCAAATTGACCCTGTACGGTGGATGTACTGGCGTAGTGTTCGAGCGGCGCGGGGCGGGGGCCGGCGCGCTGAGCTACGAGGAGGAGACGCCGCTGGCCATCCAGCAGGTGGCGCTGTGCGCAGAGTCGCGCCGCCTGGCGCTGGCGCTGCCGCACGGACACGTCGTGCTCTTCAAGTTCAGGAAGACCGAGACCTTTGGGGAGACCAGCGTGAGTAAATCTACCCTGTGTTTCTTTCATTCAAAGTCAAAAATGCTTATTTTTTAGATACACACAGTAGCAAAATAGTGAATACAATCTAACTAATATTATAAATGCGAAAGATTTTATACCTATAAAATTTGGTATATCTGTAAGTAGAATATACCCTTGATTAAAGTATAGAATATTATTTATCCCGATAAAGTGAGTAGGTGCCGCGGGATAAACAAGTTAAACATATCCGCGATAAAGCTGTTACACGCAGACAAAGCAAATTTCAAGTTTCCTGAAATTGTGCTCATTGCAAGCCGAGTAGTACAGAATAAATAATTGTAAAACTAAGACGTTTGTCACTGGCTCCTGATACAGGAACACCCTAGTTTGGGAGTCAGAGGTAAAATTAAATATTAACACCTAACATTACATAATCATATTTAATTATTTATCATAATATGAGTATTGATAATGTATATAATTGCTTATACTTCGTACAATATACTATATATGTATATTGGATAGGTTATGTGGTATATTTATTTATATATATTATTTTTTATTTTATTTTCTTATAAAATAATTTTCAATTGTTGTGTACACTATTTTCTGGCCAATCTAATAAACACTATGTATCTCTAAGGTTTGCTGGTAGAAAACTCTATCGGAGTTAAGCTCGCCTTTGTACATTCTATATACAATGCATATTTCTGTAACAATTTTGTGTACAATAAAGATAAAATATAGCATCATTTAGGAAAAATAGTGATAAACATGATGTCAATACAAGAAATAAAGATAAACTTGCAGGTCACATAAGTCGCCTCCGCAAAGTCAGTAATTCATTCAAAGGGTTATGTATACGCTTTTTCAATAAGGCCCCAGTTGATATACAAAATCTTCCACTTGATAAATTTAAAGATACTATAAAACAGAAACTTATTAACAAAGCATATTATAAAATATCAGACTATTTAGATGATAATCATCCCTGGACATAATGAGATTGTTCGCATGCCAGGCTATTTCACGATTAATAATGATTTATAAAAACCTTTTTGTAATATAAAAACCTTTATGTAAAATCAAAACCTGATTTTAAAAGAGCAACCCTTCGAGTTTCTTGCTTGTTCTTCTCAGGGGAAAATTGCATTTTGAACAAGCAGTAGCTTAAAAAATGTAAAATTGACTATTTTAAGTGTACTCTGTGTACCTACAAAATAAAGCAACTTTGACTTTGACTTTGACTTTGATATTAAGATATGATACCTATATTTTTTTTTAATAGCAACTGTTATGTATTATTCAATGTTTTTCGCTGAATAAATTTTCCAAGATATCAAAATGTCATGACTAAATTTTCCCGTGTTGGCACTTTTCGAAACTTTTGCTGCACATTTAGGCTCCACTGATAACCAGCTTTATAGTCTTTTGTCCTCTCAACTACACCTTATACTGAGGTGGTAACTTGATACCACTTTACTACACCGAAAACTCGTTCATTATTTATTTATTTATTTTCGGGAAACTGACAGTCGTTACATTATAATGTAAAGTAGAACAAAATAGTCATTGCATAGACAGAAATAGTCTCCACAGATAGTCATACACAGAAAGACAGCAAAATGTATGTTTGGGAAATAGTACATTTTATGATATTTTATTTAATGTAAGAAGCTTTACTTATACTTATTATTGCTGTCCATATTTAATAATGCATTATTTATTACAGTGCAATCTGATGTGTCGCTAAATGGATCAAATAAAGTTTTCTTATTCTTTTACATACTTGATTAATAATATCTCGTTATTTACAAGAATTGTTTTATTTATTTTTTACTTTTAAATTGGTATATCTGGCTCGACACAAATCCCTTGGCACTTGTAAAGTTGGATATTTAAAAGATACGTTATGAAAATTCTTATCCCTTCTTCTCCGTAAGCTTATCACCTTATGAATGGAGCGATGTAGTTAAAAAAACGCCATGTTGACTTTCATTGAGTTGTATTATTGTATTCTATATTTAAGAATAAATTTGAGGAGTTTGACATAGGCGATAAGTCATCATAGTGTATATAATAAATAGATTTATTTAACCCATTTCACAGCACAAACTGCCAGATAATTACTAGAGAAACAACACATTAAGTACAAAAAAGCAAGGAACATTTTAGTGGCCCAATTGTCGGTGTAGCAAAGTGGAGCCAAAAAGGTTACTGCACGTACGGCTGTTCATGTGGATTCTTCGACAATTCTTTTAAACTGGCCTCTTGAAGTTAGTGTTCTGTGTTCCAACTCATCATGACTAGTTGCTGCAGTGCTCCACCAACTACAGGCAGAATGCGTTTGTGCAGCGAGCGAGTAAGAATTTTAATTTACTTAGCAACGAGTTTGACTTGGACCTGTTTTGTACTAGCGTTACATCGGCAAGGAACACATTGAGTAGACGTTTTTTTTATTTATTTATTTATTTATTTATTTACATAGAATCAACAGCATTATTGCAGAAATTATATTATAGTAAACTAATAGGTACCAAACTTATGCCAATTAGTGATTCTCATTATGTTACCGACAGTGGTTATCGTTATAATGGAGTGGGTAACGTTTTAATTATAAAAGAATTAAGTAATATAAGCCAAGTAAAAATGTCAAAACTATAGATCTCTGTAACAATTAACTAATAAAAATAATGATGAAATACAATAAGTTAAGTTGTCGCATGTGTACAAATTAACGACTTCGATTGTAGTGTCTGTGAGTATATGTGTGTGTGTGTGTACGTGTTTATTTGGTATGTACGGTAGTTGAGTACTTTTGTTAACCTGCCACCGAGCGGCGCGGGCGCCTGCCGGTGTGGGTAGGCTGACGAAGTGTGTTTATGTGTGAAGCGGGATTGTAGATTGTAGTGGGTTCACATGCCGCGAAATACAGCCGAACAAATCATTTAGTTTCTTACCGATTTTTATATTTATGTAAGTAAGTGTCAGTATTTGGCCAGAAAGTAACCTAATACTGTTGTGATCCGGTTGTTTTTCGGATTGGCGATGCAAGGATATCCTATCTATATATTGTTTATAATTAGATTAATTTTTCCAATCGTTCTCTGATTGCAATGTATAGTTTTTTATTTTTTATTAAGTTTAAGTAGGTTCTATCAGTGGAAACCTCTAATTGGCTTTCAGTTTTTTAGTTTAGGTGATAATTTGTAAAACAGCTGTTGGTTTTCCCAAGAAAATAAAATAAAATAAAATTTAGAGGTCTGCAGGGCTACTACAACTTAGCGCGATTCGAGTGACATAGAGTCGCGTGCAACATAACCTACATCTCTCAAAGCCGATTGGCGGTCAAGTTGACAGCTGTCAAGCGACAGCCAATCAGCTGCAAGAGACTGAGACTATGTCGCAAGCGACTCTTTCTCACTCGAATCGCTCCAAGTTGTAGTAGCCTTGCTAGTAACGTTTATAAAATTCGTGTTATAAGATTAGCCTTTTTTTTCTTTCAGGTGTTGGAGATCCCTGTGATATCGGATGCGCTGGAGGAGGAGCCATCGCCGGAGGGGGGTGAGGGAGCGCGGTCCATGTCCTTCAGCCGCGGCGACGGGGAAGGGGAGAGCCGCAGAGTCAGCGTTAGTATCGCAAAGAGTTTTCAAGTTCGTGTATAGATCAGTTTTAGTCATCATCAACACATAATTCCCCCACATTGCCGGAAGCCAGGGCACTATATCAAATGGTTGTTATGGGGCTAAAGCGTAGATAGTATCTATCCATCTACTTTTTATTAGATAGGTACCACGTTTTGCTGTGTGGAAGATAGGAGGTCCTATAAGGGTGGCATTTTCCCGTAGGAAAAAACCCTCTAAAATATAAGAAAAAAAAATCAACATAATTGGAAATCTATTTCGTAAAAGTATCATTAAAGATAATTAATGTCTGTTTAATTCTAAAATTGTCGGCGTAGCTGGTTACTCTAAAATTTAATACTTAACATTAAATGTAGTTGCATTTTCATACGAGTGTTTCATACTTCGGTATCAGATCCTTTCAATTGGAGGTTGTAGGTCAGCTAAATTGGTGGTCTATGAGGGGTTCAAAATACTGCCTATTAGATAAGTTGATCGTATTATATTGTAGTATGTGACGCACCTCCGCTTTATGTAACATTAGTATATAAGCAATTGCACCTCATTATCGGCCTTCATTATACGTATAGCACGAGTCAATGGTGTTTATGTTATATATTGGTTCCCATTAGGCAATTTCTCCAAGCTTCGATTAAGTAACTCGCCGGACGTACCGTAATATTTTACAAGTACCGTAGCCCAAAACTTTAACTTTCATTAAATTGACCCAAAACATTTTCTTGTTTAATAATAAAAAAATTATGCACAGCGCTGCCCAGAGAAGGCAGCACTGGCAGGGTCGCCATGCAATGTGGGAACCAGGAGCCCAATAACAGAAACACTATTGACTCGTGCTATACGTATAATGAAGGCCGATAATGAGGTGCAATTACTCATATACTAAAGTTACATAAAGCGGAGGTGCGTCACATACTACACTATTATTGTAGCTAGTCCATACTTTATGCCGCAAAAAAGAGAGAGCTGCGGTTTTGGGACTGAAATAGCACCAACCCGACTCTTCCTGTTGGTATTGTAAAAGGCGACTAAGGGACTTCCCACCAAAAAACCAACGATCATTTTTCGAATAGATGAGATGAAAAATATATGACCTATTTGAGGTGTATCGGTTTCTTGGTATACAAAATATAACCTGTATAATGTAAGGGGCTGCGCTCTGAATCCGATAACGTTCCCCCCCCCCCCCCCCCGCAGTGTGCGCGCGCGCAGTCGGGCGTGTGGTGCGGCGGCGGCGGGCCGGCCCTGCGCGTGCGCGGCCCGGGCCGGCGCGCGGCCGGCTTCCAGCCCGCGCTGGCCGCGCTGCAGGCCGGCGCGCCGCACCCCATCGCCGCGCTCACCATCAACTCCTCCTACGGCCTGTGAGTCCTCCCCCCCACTCAGCTCGTGTGGTGCGGGGGCGGCGCGCGGCCGGCTTCCAGCCCGCGCTGGCCGCGCTGCAGGCCGGCGCGCCGCACCCCATCGCCGCGCTCACCATCAACTCCTCCTACGGCCTGTGAGTCCTCCCCCCCACTCAGCTCGTGTGGTGCGGGGGCGGCGCGCGGCCGGCTTCCAGCCCGCGCTGGCCGCGCTGCAGGCCGGCGCGCCGCACCCCATCGCCGCGCTCACCATCAACTCCTCCTACGGCCTGTGAGTCCTCCCCCCCACTCAGCTCGTGTGGTGCGGGGGCGGCGCGCCACCGGCTTCCAAGAAATTAGTACTATCTACCTGCTGCATTATTTCATTTTTATGCCTTACTTGAAATTATATAGGTCTAGCACTGTATGTCTGGAATTTTGTTATCTTGGTTTTACTGTTATTAATATACAGATTATTAGCCCTTAACCATTTGTCTACCTCATCTAGCGTGTTATTCATGTCAAGTTCAAATTTATCCCTCCCGTCCCCTCTAATCACAATAGTAATGTCATCAGCATATTGGACATATATTCCATGTATGTTAATAGGAAAATCGGTTACATAAACAAGAAATAAGAGAGGCCCCAAAATACTGCCTTGAGGTACACCAAATTCAACTTGCCTTCAGACCTTTGTATTTCCTTACTTTTATTTTTGTGATAAGTTATTTCCGTACACTGATATCTGTCCTTCAAATAGCTCTTAATCCAATCATAGGCTTGACCTCTGATACCTGCTGCGAATAGTTTCTCCATTAGTTTGTTATGATCGACGCAATCAAAGGCTTTAGACATATCAAGAAAGATAGCCCTTACTAAATGTCTGGCATTCAATTCATCGGTCACAGTTTTTATTAACTGTAAACAGGCGAGAGCCATGGAACTGTTGTGTCTAAAGCCGTATTAAATCGCAGATAGCACATTATTTTTAGTTAAAAATGCATTAACTTTATTAACCATTACTTTTCAAAAATTTTGGCTATTACCGGTATAAGAGCTACGGGTCTATAATTGGTTATCTTCGTTTTGTCACCCTTCTTAAATAATAGTTTAACTACTGATAATTTTAGTCGTTCTGGAACATTGCCTTGTTGAAGCGACAAATTTATTATATATGAAAGTGGTTTCGCTAGTTCATATGCACATGATTTAGTAACTTTCGTGTTAATTCCATCACATCCAACTGAGGTCGTATTCCGCAGACTCATTATGATTTTATATATATTATCCTCACTTGTCCTCGCACACAACATGTTATTTAGTCTGTATTCAATGTCGCAGAATGGCGTGGGGCGGCGAGCGCGGCGTGGTGGTGGTGGACGTGTCGCGGCGCGCCGTGGTGGCGGCGCTGGGCGCGCAGGCGCTGTACCACCCCGCGCCCGCCGCGCCCCCCGCGCCCCCCGCGCCCAACGCGCCCCGCGCCCCCGACCGCCAGCGGTCGCCCTCGCTCGACCAGGTACGACCACACTCTATCAACCACGCCGCTCTCGAAAGACCGCCTCGTTCCGTTCTCGCAAACGTTTTCTGTGACTGACTCGTGAAACAGAATTTTGTTCTGCTATTCGCGAACCAAATGTAAAAACGGTATCACGAATTGAGTCCAGTTCGGGAGATTAATATTTAATTGTATTCGTTTTCACATCGTTTGTGAATGAAACGAGGTTAAATATTCAATTTTACTTGGGCAGGTGCGTTGAATAGTTGTGAAAACTGAGTAATACGTAAGGTTGCTGGAAAATAGTGACGAAAACTGACTGTCTATTTGTAAATTCGCACCATTCTTTTGAAATTTAGATCGAGTGCCCATCCAAATTGTACCGATCAGCTATAATTCTGTACATAGCTCGGGTTGTTCACTGTCTTTCTCTGTTTACCAGGAACCCTATGTAGGAAGATCGATTATTAAATTAAAGACGAAAAATATATCAGAATCTTCGAACGATCTGTAGGAAATTTTAGGATAAGAATTCGTTTACGATAGGGTGTCATTCGTCCCTCGAAGTGATAAAAAAAGCAGTCGATTAACTCCTACTTATGCTGTGAGACGACAATATTCAGGTATAGTATTGTGTATTACTGATTCTCTGTAAATATTTCAAGTTTGCCTTTTGCAAAATTACATTTTTCTTTCAATTTTGGAATACAGAAGGCACTGAAATGTTCGATAAAATGAGACTTTATTTCACATTACGTTTAATTTGCGATTATTATTTATTATACTCTGAGTTGCAATGGCCGATAGAGAACCCAATACAAATTGTTAACGAATACTTTCTAATTTGTCTGGATATCTCGAGGTCATACCCTGGTTGAACTTAATTTTATTTTCCATGATTTGGATTATTTTGATAGTATTTAGTGCTACCGCCGACCCCGGCTTGCCCCAGTAGTGACATCTAGCATGGCATTATTAGACATTCTTTACACACAGGCCTGTCTTCACTATCCTTACATATCTTCATAGAATAAGGCTATTGTACTTTGCAACTTGGACGTCTGATAATTTAGGATTACATAGGCTCACAATTTTTTCGGGTCATGCATATGAATGATACGAAATTGTACAAACGTTCGATAGCTATCACTGCAAGATGCTAGTTTTAAGTAAATTTTGATTCAATCGTTGTTACCATTTTAAAATTATAACAACTTTTACGCGAAAGAAGTTTTTCTGCAACTATTTAAATAGATGATCAAGTGATAGGAACTGCGTGGAGCTTTATAATTTTAGATTTACGATGTATGTACATCAGCAAATGAGATGCTTCTTTGGCGTTAATTATAGTGATACTGTTAGCGACTTCACACACCAAATGTCGCGAATCACTGCACATCATAAAACCTACCACAACATTCACGACTCAGTTTCAGTGATCCGCTACCCTTATGATGTTTTTTCCCCTCCCGTGTCTTCTAAAGCTGGAGGAGGGACCGTCGGGAACCTCGCCCGCAGCCAGCCCAGCCGACCTTGTCACCAACGCTCCAGAAGAATCAGCCCCTCCACCAGAAAAACTGGAAACAAGACGAAAATCAACCTCTTGGAAAACATTCAACTTAAAACGACAACTTTCAAAAGTAGACTTGAAACTGAAGGCTGCGTTCACTGTCCCTCCGGAGAATAACTTAGAAGAGGCGGCAGGTGATAAAGGCAGCTCTCAGTTCTATGTAAATCCAATTGAAGTCACCGACAAGACTGATGCCCCTCAGGAGTCTACGGTAGAGTCGCCAGATAGCGACGAAGCTAAAACGGCAGAAATAGAGGACGACGATAAAAGTACGGATAAAAGTCAGCTTTCGTCACCTCTTAGAGTCTGTTCTGATGTGTTTGAAAGAATGCACAAGGAGTTGCAGGAGAAACGTGCTTCTGATGTATACGACAGAATGCATAAGGAGTTACAGGAAAGATGGCAGGATAAGGACAGAATCGAAGCGGGTGTATCGCCAGATCTCTCGCCGTCGAGATTAGAGGAAGAAAAAGCAACAAGGCCGGATAACTTGCCACTTTTCGAAGAGGATGGAAGACCAACGCGACCGCCACGGCAGAAAGGAAAGACCAAAAAGGACGAGATGGACAAGAAAGATCAAAGAGATCAAAGACTGCTGTCGGTGCCGAATATTAAGTACAGTAAACAGGAGAGTGTTAAAGATCTCCGAAAAAAGCAGCCTACTCCACAACCGCCAGCGTCTTTCGCTGGCCTGATACGGCGTTTCAGTAAGTATCAAGTCATCGTGGACCATGCTTCATCTCACTCATCAGACATTACTAACGCCGGGTCTCACGAGCCGCTCCCTGCACTTAGGCAGTTCGCTGTAACATAGTGTAGTTACCGATTGATTGCTATCGGATTGGAATGGTAATGGTTTGGCGTTTTTTAAAAAGATTTGACACTAATACTTTTTACTAGCTCTTTTATAGATAGAGATTTTTGAGTCGATAGAGGTGATGGTAGTTAGATTTTTAACAATGATTTATTTAAGTATTGTGTGTTAAAGCAGACTTAAAGACATAAACTAAGATTATAATAAGGAAATAATAATTCGTTTTATTCGATTTTACACGAGTGGTTACGTGACTATACTTTAAAATGCTTCATGCTTTTTGTGATATTTGGCTTTTTATTTATTTTTGTTTAATATGTAAAATGATGTATTTACACATAAGATGTTTATGATATTACGAGTATTATGTATACATTCACCTGTACAAATGCACAGTAACTATGTAGTAGGTGTAAGAGTTAAGTACGTCCTGCAAAATGACCGTCACTGATGTGTATGTTTTCTATTCCAAAGGACAAGGACTCGTCAGACGAAGACTCTAACTGCCTTAAATATCTATTCGCTGATTTTCTCGGTAATTAAATAGTAATAATAGTTGCATAAAGTAGGTGATCTCTGTGTTGTCGATGTCTGTTTGAGATAATGTAAATTTGCTAATAGTAAAGAGCTGAGTACGCGTAGTGGGAAACTAGCTGGCATCACAACGCTTGATTCTTCGCTTCCTCAGTCACATAACATTTGATCCAAATGACAGTCACGGCGGGACCGCGCCGATGAACATAAACATCACAATCATCATAAAGCTGTCTGACATACTTTGATCCATCGACTTTCCCCAGGAAAGTTTATTTCGAGACTTTGCACGAGAAACGATCATACAGATGAGGACAGAGCGCCCGAAGAAGTGGTAGAAGTACCACACAGAATAGGTATGAACATCATTATAAATGTCACACATAGATACACAAACTAACAGACAGCAACCCATACAACATCGGCAACAGTAACATGCGATCAACCGTTCAGTAGACTAAACCGGTCTCGCACTATTACTAATTCTGACAGTCCTGGCACAGAGATCACGGTTTTTCTAACTCCTTGTCTTGTTGTAACTAGGGTCTTCGATGTTATTATTGTTCACTAGTATTGTGTTATGTAATTATATGTGCGGTGAATGGTTTAAAAAAATATGATCAATGATATTAACTCCGACATTTCCTAAATTATAAATGTGTTTTTATTTTGTCACCGGTGTATGCTACAAATTAATTTTAGCACATTAGTCTATTATTCAGAATTATTTCAATTTGGTAAATCCAATCAAAAGCCATTAGCCAATATTAAAACATGGTCCAAGCTGCGATCCCTGTGTTAACCCAAATTTCTTAAAACGTAGAGCAGCATAAATTGTATTATTTTGATAGCTGTTTTTATTTGTTATAATAGCAACGAGCTACTTAAATTTTTTTTTGAAAATAAATAAATAAACAAAACAAAATAAACTTAAGATATTATAGTAATCTTGAATTGTGTTACACATATACACGTCTACACTGTCTAAAGCGTCATAAAACACTTTACACATCTCAGGATTCACGTAACATACACCAACGACGATGTACTAAACATTTCATTCTTCATTTCACCGTCGGAGTTGGTATCGTTGCCGGAGCGATCGGTTGTGGTGGAGGCGGCGGCACTCGGGTGGCGGAGGTGGTGGTGTGGTAGGGTGGGGAAGGCAACGGGCGGTGCAGGGTCGGTGTGTGTGTTGTAGATGAACGGGCCGGGCGGCGGCGGCGCGGGCGGTGCGGGAGGCGCGGGAGGCGCGGGAGGCTCGGGAGGCGCGACGGGCGGGGCAGGCGGGTCCGCCGGGGCCGCGGGAGGCGGGGGAGGCGCGGGAGGCGGGGGCGGCGCGGCGGCGGGAGGCGGGGCGGCGGCGGCGCGGGCCGTGCGCCGCTCGCGCTCGCAAGGTACCCGCAAACTGCACAAGTGCCTCTCCACCGCGTCCGACGTGTACGCCGCGCCCCCCGCCCCGCATTCTCTGCTCACCACGCGACAGTATTGCAGTTTTGGTAGTACAGTCACCTTATTCGAAGTCACGCTCAGTCTCGTCTCCTTCCGTTCTGACAACAGTCGCAATTTCTTCCTTTTTTCGTTGTCTTTTGGTTTTGTTTCGAAGTTCTATTACTTGATGATGACCCGTCGCTTGATCTGTACTCTGTACCCTCTCGACGCTCGCGTTGGTGTGATTGATCGTCCCGATGTGATGTGCATCGTGCGATACAGCTGCATTACGAGCATATTGAGCTTTCTATTGAGCTGTATTGTTGATTGTGAAAGATATATACATACTAAGCATTTACAGTAGTTGTCGTACAGATATGATATTGTAACACTGAGTTTGTAGCTTGTGATTTAACGCACACGATATTATAATACAATACATCTACTTATATAATTAAGTGATCTCTGTTTAAAGTCTAGAAGCGCTTCTTGGCATCAAGCGAACCAAGGAAGGTCTGTTTTCTTTATTTTTTTAACTGTTAACTCTTGATTTCCATTTCTTTCTTATTGTTTCTATCACTCACTCACTAAACTACTTTTTCTTCATTACTGATACTTAATAAACTAGCTGTTTATGAATTTGAGCATAACTATTTGCAATAATGTATTTTTATTGATTTGAAAATTTTATCGCTAAATTCGTATTATAAATTTACATGTTTGTTTTCGATAGTAAAATTAAAAAAAAATACATGTATTATACTCAAATTCTGTAACAAGCTATTGAAAATTTTAATCTTACATCGACTTCCAAAATTAATTTTAAAAGTGTATAATAAAATACTTCTTAAATTGGCCATTATTAAATTGACTCTTAATTGCTGGACATGAAGCCATAGTCATTACAATTTGTAACAATTTTCATTCAGCCCCTTATCATTTGGTGAAAAGCATGTAGTATTGAGTTGTTGATCTATTTTATTAGGTACCTTTTTATTTATTTGTTTAAAAATTTCCAATTTCAGATCGGAATCATTTAATAGGTAATCATTGGAATATACCACGCCTGATTCATAATTGGTTTAATTTTACTTTCTAGTTGTTCAATCCAAGTAGTTTTTTCCTTTGTTGTAACCTCATTACCGACTTCTAGAATGAAATCCACATCTTTTATATGGTGTATGTCCATGTCGTCTTGAGAGTCGACTCTTGGTGTTCAACTGTGAGGATGTGCAACCTGTCCGTTTGGGATCGCCACTCAGCGTTGCAGCGTCACCGGAGATAGTATCTCACTTCCAAGGTCTACAGTAGAAGCCACCTAATGCCAATACAGGCAGGTACCAAGATAACATAAGATCACAGAAACACACTTGTTCAGCACCGAGCCGAACGCTGAGTGGCGACTACCAATTCACTCTATAGAAACTGTCCTGAGGATCATGCTTGTAATATATTGTGGTTTTATTTGTCGGTACAGAACCAACTATTCCGCAGTCTCTCGCATCTATGGAGTACTTACACATAATGCAACCCAATGGTATCCAAACAACATTTGCATCATTTTTACTTTTTCCTTTATTTATTTTTCGATTGTTACTTTATAATTTTATTTCGTGGCTTAGTCACGGGCCCCGGCCCATGTACGTACACACACGTAGGTAGCTGGTAACATGCGTTAGACTTGAAATTGTGGCTGTGACTGTCTTGTCATGTTCTCCTCTTACACACAACACTTCGAATGCACTCAGTTATAAATAAACTTTAATAAGCATGTCTCTTTCTCTTAGAGATAAAAAAAAGGTGACTTACTACTCAAAACTCCTTATTTGTTATCTATCACTTGTGTTACGATGAACGGACTCGATTGTATGTTATATGTGCATAATATAAGCGAGGCTTTCCATATTGTATCAGACACATGATGTGTAATATCATTTTCTATACTTTCCTATATTGTTTCGTTTAAGATTGTCGATAATTTATTAATCACAAGCGATCACGTTATTTATTTGTTTGCCTTTATCTGCAACTTTGACTTATTCGTGAGTCTTATTCGACAATCAATCACTTATGCAGCAAATATCACTCGATGATTTTTAATTATATTAAAATTGTAACCGCTCTTGAGTACATGATATTATTTTTCTTTTCTAGCTCCACCACAAAGCAAAAAGTTTATATGGCTCGTTTTTGGCTGCCTCTATATTCGGCTGTCATTATGTCTATGTATGCTTACGGTATTCTCCTTACTAACAAAAAGCACTAGTGCATGCGCAGACGATCGCCGGAACTGCACCTACTCCTTAGTTCACTATAGTTAAGTCACATTATATTTGCATTGCATTAGACTTGTCTGTCCGTCCACACGACCGCTTTTTACTAGTGACGTGGATTATAAATTGGAAATAATTTCGAGTGGGGCTTCCAGTAGACGATAGATAGATTGTTTTGACAAGATTGTGCTTATAGAGTGGGAATATGTTATAGTGGGATGCTTCGTTTCGGCTACGACGGGGAGGCCTCAGCTTGTGGTTACCGACCTGGTCATTTTCATCTTCCATGTCTCATTTCCATTCGTTGAGTTTCGCTGTCTGTTCAATTTTTATTTCCCAACTTTACATTGAAGCTTTACATTCGCCGTCTCCATCGACTAGAGCTTTACCTATGTGCTGCTAAATTTAAGTTAAACCTAAGATGAAATGGGAATGTTTAAATGGGGTGATCGGTGTTTTGACTGTAATTGCTGGTACCAGTTATGGGACTGGGTTAACACACATGATACAATCACTAACCATTTTACGTCAAAGCACCTAACCAAACTCTAAAACCAAAATGTTGAATCTGAACTAAATAACAATGTTAATAAAATAAGAACACAAATGTTGTGTAAATAAGCTGAGATTGGACGGGCATGCAAACTCCGAACTCTTCTGACGCATGTATCTCCTGATCTCTATTGTTTCCATATGGCACTGTTTAAGTGTAATGTTGCACCGAGTGGGTGATTTCAGCTAATTTCACAACCGCACCGAGGGCACACCTATGAGCTACAGCTAGCTATAGCCTGCAACTACCTATACCGTAGACTAGATGAAGTATTGTTGGCGATTTAAGTCTTTCTAATATTTCAACAATTCAATTATTCTCATCGAAATTAGTTACAACTAAACTATTCCCATCAATTGCAATTTTATTGTCTTATTAAAGAACTGAATCTTCAACAGTACCCTTAGAATCTTTGACCACAACCTGCTATGATGTGGTCCTGGACTCTTGATTGCCTTTCCACACGCGTCTACTTTAAGTTTGCATCAACTGATCGGTCTATTTTGAGGTTTCACACGTCCCCGGATCGCTCTCCAGCTCTTTCTCGATTCCTGTTATATTTTGAGTCATGTTCGTGTTTTTTCCTTACTATCTACTATTCAGATATCACTTAACTTTATTTCAATCTACCCTCCGTATTCAACTTCCTTGTTTCGTTGATATCGTGGGTGACTTTTTTGACTCCTGCTTGACTTTTGACTCCCGTCGCGTGTGAATGCTCAATTGCACCGTGTTGTGACGCGTGTGGTAAGGCTGCGGCTGCGTGCCGTGGCGGAGACGATAACGTTGCTGTTGTGTTGCCAACCGGCCGGGTAGACAAGCTGGACAGCTCGTTCTCACGGTCGCGCTCCAGCTCAATGTCCAGCCTGGAGAACATCTCGCAGGAGGGCATCCAGTGCCTCGCGTTCGCGGATAGCTACACTAAGAAGTCTGGTAAGTTGACTTTTGTTTGCTTCATTACATGAAGTCGCGTTACCCCGGATATAGCCGACATTGTTAACTCCATTGCATTTAAGCCAATGCGAGAAAAGCTGGCCAGCGATGAATTATTCAAACACTTTGTGTTTAGGTGGAGTGTTCATAATTGTTCACTCTAAATTATCTATTTGCAGTTTCATGCAGCGTTTAGAAACTAGAAAGGAATCAATCAATCAATCAAAAATGCTTTATTTTGTAGGTACACAGGGTACACTTAAAATTGTCAGATTTTACATTTTCAAAGCTACTGCTTGTTCAAAATGCAATATTCCAATTGAAGAACAAGCAAGAAACTTGAGCGGTTGCTTTTTTGGAGCGAACGAGCTGGTTAAAGGTCTTAGCATACGTGACGGGTAATTTCTCTGACGGAACGGAGACGGGACGGGTATAGTTCCTAACGTGAAAGTGGTTTTAAAACATACGTACAGTGACGGTGTTCAACGATAGTCGTGCTAGTGCTGCAACCATATTTCAGCACAAAATGTACGATTTTACTTTTGAAGAACTAGCATTAGATGAAGAAGATGCCATAACGATGTTTTTTCTATTGCCGTCCCTTTCCGCCCGTGTTTCTCGCCACGTGTATTTTATTGCTATGTTTTTAAATGCAACGATGTCAAAAAATCGTCCCTTTCCGTCCGGCACGAGAATAAACACGTCACGTATGCTAAGACCCTAAGTCCATGAATGTTTATCATCTAAATAATCTGATATTTTATAATATGTATTCTTAATAAATTTCTGCTTTATAGGAGTTAAATTAGAAGTCCTTACAAAAAGTCCTTGTTGTAAATTCATTAATAAATAGAAGAATCGTAACTTCAAAGCGTCGATTTTATAGAGGTCTCTTATTGTGTGAAAATATTTTCCGTTAAATATTTTAAATATTTTGTAAATTCAAAATTAATTTAAAAATCGTTTTCAAGGAAATCTCAAATTTTTAGTTTTTTCCGTGCAATTGGTGTTAGGTTAGGTTAAATATATCCTCACTTTGGGTACACACCGAATAAAACAAGTCTTCCATATATTGCTTGGATAATACAAACGTTCAATATATTGATATTGTATTGACGTCGTATTGACGACGCTGCAGTTTCTCGATTCATAGTTGAGTTCATAGTAAAAAGCCGTTCACAATAAAATGATACCATTGTTGAAAAAGCGCCATGTATTTTGTATCTTATATTATTCCCAAGTAAATGCACGTCTGAGATGCACAAGATCTGTGGCCTAAAAACATATGTTGTTTCGTATCGAAACTAATAATAATGAGAATCGTGATGACGAAGATGAATCCAACAGTGATGGAGATGGTAATGACGTTGATGATTGTGCTGGCAGACCCCACGACGCTGCTGCCGACTCTATGGATCGGCACAACGCTGGGTTCGGTGCTCACCATGATGATCAGCCTGCCGGAGCCGGACCTCAGGCATACGCAGCCTGTCGTTGTCTCCACCAGTGGTGAGGCAATAAATCATATTTCATTCATTTTTCTATGATTGTAGTACGATACGTATTTCCTTATTGTTATATAAAAGGAACAGGACCAGTTGATTTCAGATAATGCAGCAGAACCAAAACACTGATACGAAAATTAATTGCGGCGTAGTTATCTGTAGTAATTTTAGACCGAAATCTTTGCTAGGGTTCATGAGGTCTTACTATCTATGCTTTTGAATGGGCTGAAATATTAAAATACTGTGTTAGTTTTTTCAATTTAGAAAAATGATTTCAACATTAATTCCAAGCACAAAGGGTAAACTCTTGATATCAATCATAACAAATGTTAAGTGAAGATGAAACCGAAGGGCGAACGGAAGCTGAAGTAATATGAGTTGTGCATGCAGATCCAATTCCAAAAGGCTGATCAACAAACTGTCCATGTGTACCCAGACTAAAATGTATATTGTGCCACATTTATATTAATCTACTACAATTTCTAAGTCCTTGTATTTCCATTGTTTGTTATAAAATTAGAAATGTAAATTTTCTTTTTCAGGTGGTCCTATATTTAGGTTAAAAGGTTCAATCCTAACTATGTCATTTCTTGACTGCAATGGTGCTTTAATACCCTACTCATACGAAAGTTGGAAGGATGATAGTAATGTAAGTAAAAAGATTTTATGCAAATGCAAGAATTTGGAAAATAATGCAAAAATATGAGAACCCTAACGACCAATTACAGGTAAGAGAGAGGCGCGAGCGCACGCCCACAAAGCAAAGTTCATCAAGCAGTGGCAGCCGCATGTCGCCTACGCCTGGATCCAGCGAGGTGCCTTCGGCCGGCGACCGGCAGTTTGTCGTCATCGCCTCCGAGAAGCAGGCGCGCGTCGTTGCGCTGCCCAGCCAGAACTGTGTCTATCGCCAACAGATCGTAGACACGGACTTTGTTGTTAAGGCTGAGATCGTCAGCTTAAAAGGTGCCAGCGTGTTTCAACTATCTTGTGTTAATAAAACTTCTCCTCGAATCTTATGCGAAATATTATCGCAATCAGATATAATATGAGTATAATTAATCTGTAATATTTGATGGTCCAAAACCCTATTCCTCAATCAAGATTTTGAAAAAACATACTTACAGAAGTGAAAATTGAACATATTTTGACTGCCTATTTCAGATAGTGTATGTCTCGTGAATTACCTATCGACTGGTCGCCTGGTGGCGTACAGTTTACCCTCTCTAAGGCCACTGGTGGACGTTGACTTTCTACCACTCTCAGAGCTTAGGTGAGTGTTCGCGAGTTTATTCTTGATTTATACCTTTTTGAAGTACATATCTTGATGTAATCACAAGCTGCAGTTTATGACGTCGTATACTTTGATGATTTCTTTGTTGTGTCTTCCTCAAATTATGAGCAATGCAATTTGGACTTCTCTAAATAATTAAATTCATTCGAATTAATAGGATTTAATAATTGTATAACTGCTGCTTTAGTTGTCTGTATTGCATCAAGATATGACACTGTTCGAAACGCGATCGATAAGCTGAGTGGTGCAAGTGGATGTGTTGGTGTCGAGTGCAGGCTCACGATAGACCGTCCCGTACACACCGATCACTTTAGACGATCTCTATGCACCGACCCGAGGCACTAAATGATAAACGGCTTATTTTATTAGACATCCTTAGCTACAACTAGCTTTGCAGTTTTATCAGCATGAGAATGCTGTAATTTTTAAGCTGACGACCTGTCATTTTGCGGTTTTCGCATTCATCTTCCATCATTTGCCGAAGACCACGTTTTTACCAATCATTTGCTATTTTATCATTTGGGAGCCGAACGACAGACTTCCTGTAAGTTACGATCGATGTTAGAACAGTAGCCTTGTTTGGTGCAAGACGGGGACCTTTAGACCCTCTCATCGCATTTCATTACTCTAATTTTGTATTTTTACCTTGATAGTGCTAGTGGGAAGATAGTTTTGTACCAAACAAGCGACGGTGTTATCTTCTACTTCGAGATGTGAAAAGCACTCAGCTATATAGAGGCTACGTCGAGCTACTTTCTGATCACAAAGTAGACAAAATTTTTGCAAATCTGTCGAGCACCACCTGTGCTTCCGATATTTGGCACTCTTCATCTATTTTTTCAGTTTAATTAAATAACCAATTGGACATCCCGCTAACACGAACACAACCCGGTACAGCCCTAACAACATAATTATAAGAATACACCGTTCCACTTTCTAACTGTCGGTGCTACCTACTTAACTGTTGATGTAAATACACTAACCCTTTACACGTTCTAATTTCTCAGAGTAAACACGGAATGTATAACCTAACTACTGCCAGATGTGCTAACATTGTTGACGATGTTACTGATAATGTTACCTGCATCGACCATTCTAACATTTGTAATTAACACATATTGTACTTAATTAACGTGTCGGAGCGTACATTGTCTCTGTGTCGCCATCATCGAAGCCAACGTACGATCCGAATCATACTGACTGTTGTCTGTATTCCTGGTAGCTTCCAGACACAGTCCAAACAGAGGGGTATCGTAGACCCAATGCTCTCCATATGGGGCCAACAACTGATAGTTAACGAGGACACTGACCAGTAAGTCGCCGTCCATTCGAAGATATGCGTTAGCCGTGTATCGCCACCTGTATGTGGAGGCTCGCTCCGGCCGCTATGCCTACCTATTAGACATGTTTGTTCATGTAACGTTGACAGTCGCTTCGAAACCCCTCCCTGTTGTAT
The DNA here is from genome assembly GCA_949316235.1 of Oegoconia quadripuncta. Lineage (NCBI taxonomy): Eukaryota > Metazoa > Arthropoda > Insecta > Lepidoptera > Autostichidae > Oegoconia > Oegoconia quadripuncta. Next base: position 466,001 of record OX438743.1, on the reverse strand, counting down.
CGAGTAACGTTTAAATGCCGGCATAGGGGAAATCATTTCAGCATATACACCTGGGCTTTCTTAAACTTAACATTCTCTAGATCTTTGTGAAAAACGATAAACAAATCAAAATCGTGTAAAGTCAAATATCAGTGATAAAATTTAGTATTTCACTAACACGTTGTGATAAATCGATTTACCCTCCGCCGGCGGCTGCTTGCAACTCTGCTTCAATAGTACCCCCACTGTCCAAAAATATCTCCTATCCCTGTCACACATACTGCTCACACCTACACCTCGTCTACATCATGGAACACGCCGTCCGTTACACTTCTTATATCACATATACTATCACTTTTGTTACCTACTTACACCAACTGGGTATGTAATTCCTTCATGTCTACAACTTGCTGGATTGTTTCTTTGCTGTTTAATACTATTAAAATTTCAACGTCTGCATGAATGCTTTTGAATGTTTTCTGAATGCACAGCAAAGTTTGTCTATTAATTGTCACTGCAGTCTACTCCTTGTAGTATTAGGCGGTTAGATGCGATGTCATTTTGTATTAGTTAAGCTTAAATATTAGAACAATTTATCCACTAGACAACATCACTAGGAGTCAATGGATCTGAATCAGGTGAGACATTTTTGATTCATAAAATTTTACAACATTTATTGGCATTACACAGTATTGATTATTCTGATCAATTCATATAATCAAGACATTGCTGCCAATTTAATTCTTTTATAAATAGTAGCAAATGATGGGATGATCACAGTACCTATCAGTTTTATGTTATTTTAATTTCACGGGAAACAAATAATAACTTTATTTTGCAAAAGAGGGCAACAAATGCTATTTATAAACTTCGCCGATATGAGTCTCTCCGGGATAGATTCAAAGAAGTTAAATTAGTGACTACTTGAATAAAATATGTGTTTTCCAAAATTATTGTAGGTTTCTTGCGCCGCTTCTTTTTCCCGTTCCAAAGCGGTGATAGTTTAGATATACTGACTGACAGACAAATGTATAAGGCCTAATATTATTTCCAATAGATTAAAATTGACATTCGATAAATTATATTGTATATCTTACATTGAAGTGAATGCTTGAAGTTAGAAACTTAGAGATACAATTCAAAGATTTGCTGTAATGATGTACGGTATTGAAATGGCGGTGTTGTGGATGTATTGCAGGATATCGAAGACCTTCTGCTTTAGTAACCGCGGCCACGGGCTGTTCCTGGCTTCGCCCACTGAAGTTCAGAAGTTCACTATTGACGCAGAGTTCTGGTTCGTATCGTTTATTTAACAAGTTATAGATGCTACTTTAGAATACTAAACATTTGAGATTTGGCGATTTAGGAAATCTATTTCAACTTCAACTTTTTATTTTATGGCAATCGGTCGTCTATATTACGATCGACCATTACTGCCAGAGTCCGGTTGTATGGCTAAAACGTATTTGATACAGTAATCAATTGAACACCCGTAGATACTTATCATCAGTCTTGCATTAGTGTGATTAATATCACAGGCCGTTATTATGTGCTTCATCAACTATGCACTTAGATTTTTGTATGTTCACGAGTACTACTGTCATGGGTAATATACTTATTCATCATCATCAACAGCCTTGGACGTGCTCCACTGTTTGGCCATAGCCTTTTCTTACTGGAAAATATTTTACCGATTACCAACTTGGCTTAACTTACTGCCTTTAATTGGAACAACCAGCACCGCCTTTTGACGTGCCCGCCGAAGCACGGAAAAAGTCGTATTAAAATGCCCCTAGCGACTAGTGCCATCCAAGAACTGTTCGCGCTACAAATTGTTTAACTTGGCTAATCCGAAACGAATAGCGATTACCTACAACTGCGCCACGAGATACTTATTACGAGAAAGTAATCATTACGCTGAGCTGGTCGTTATCAGGTTTTTAGATGCGCTATATCAATGACGGTACTGTCCATCAATCAGCCATCAAGGTCTATGCATTCGTACGACATCCATCGGATGAGAATGGTCTTATTCATCTCCGCTGGAAATCGCATATAACTGATATCAAAGCTTGTAATATATATAATTTCCTTCGCCGGCGATCTACAGCCAGCAGCTGAACGAGATGCTGGGCGAGCTGTTCCTGCCGCGCGATATGCCGGAGCCGCCGAAGGAGAGCTTCTTCCGCGGCCTCTTCGGGGGAGGCTCGCGAGCGTTAGACCGGGAGGAACTTTGTAAGTCGCCTACTATTACTGTTATTTCTACAAGTCAAGGTTACTATTGAGAGTCATTACCATCAAAAAACTAAATCCGCGGCTGGACATTAAGCTCTCCCATTGCGAACTTTGTATTGCTTACCATTAGAGGAGGAATTGGCGATTGCAGATTTTTTGGAAGAACCAATCAATCAATCAATCAAAATATTTTATTTCATAGGATAAAATTATCACTTGAAAACGGCACTATTAATATTAATAGTACATTAGTCTTTAAATTTACTGCTCATTCACAAAGCTGACTCCCCAGAGAAGAACGAGCAAGAAACTCTAGGGTTGCTCTTTTGAACAGATTATAGGTTGCGATTTGATAATTATATGAATAGGTAATAAGACAGCTATGTCCATGCTTGCTTATCATTCAAATAGTCAGTGATTTTATAATAGCATTTTGTTAATAATTTCTGTTTTATGATTGCTTTAAATTTATTTAAAGGCATATTTTGAATGTCTACTGGAACCTTATTATAAAAGCGTATACATTGCCCTTTGCAGGATTTACTAACTTTGTGAAGTCGGCTAACATAAATAGATAACTGGTTGTATTAACATTGTGCCTATCACTATTTTTAGCGAACAAGGTTATATTTTTTTTGCATATAACAAATTCTCATAAATGTATTGAGATGCCATTGTTAAGATATTAATTTCCTTAAACTTATCTCTCTAAGAGACTCTCTAGGTCCTAATTTATAAATGGCACGAATAGCACGCTTCTGCAGAACAAAAATCATATGTATGTCAACAGCGTTTCCCCACAACAATATGCCATATGACAACCGCACTAAAGATCCTGTTGCCCATGCTTAAACAAATACCATCATGTTCGAGTGTATGTATGTAGATTTCTATATTACTAAACTAAACTTACTAATGTTCTAAACGGCCCTGAGCGATTTTGAAGTGTAAGATGTCGTTCTAGTGTCCTCTATCCCCAGAGTATAATAGGATATATTTTACGGTACAAAATCCTATATGTCACCCGCCAAATACCAAATATTTCGCTATGAATATGTTATAATTTTTTAATATTTTTCCTCAATTCGCTGAATAATTGTAGTTTAACTGCACTAACCCGTGGTCCATTGCAGTCGGCGAGGGCAGCGGCAAGCCGAGCCGCTCGGTGGCGAAGCACATCCCGGGCCCCACCGGCGCCCTGGAGCAGCTGGGCTCGCGCGCGTCCACGGCCGCCAGCGAGGTGTCGCGCGCGCACCAGCTCGTGCTGGAGCGCGGCGACAAGCTGTCGCAGCTCGAGGACCGCACCGAGCGCATGCACAACCAAGCCGGCGAGTTCTCCTCCTCCGCGCACCAACTCATGCTCAAGTACAAGGACAAGAAGTGGTACCAGCTGTGAATTAGTTGTAGACTCTTTTTGTATTCGAGGCGGCTCTGTATCTCCGGCTGTGGGCCCCGCTGTTTATCGTGCTCGGGGAAGCGTGTCTGTAGGTCCGGTTAACACTTATCAGTGTGGTGGTTTTAGCTTTTGCAGGATGGACCTAATAGTCTACCGGCTGTATAATGTTATAAGTGAGGCGAGGGGGTACCCATTTCGATTGACCCTCCCAAAGTTGTTAGTTACGAGTCCTCGACGGAGTCAGGAGTGCAATAACTAATTCGAAATTCGGTTATCCTGATGCGTCGACAAACGCCCTCGTCATTAAGATTCTATGGACTATATTGTCATAGTTGTAGTTAGTTCTGTCAACCTATTGAACTCAGATTGGCTCTACCAAGGACGCGTAAATAACGACCTTAATATGATCACAATACGGTAATCCATCTCCCTCATACCACATAATTGACATAATTAATTCGGAACAATAAACAATTGACGGCTATTGGTCTCGCGTTCGTTGGATGGTTTTGACTTTTAGGGGAAAACCTGGTTATCCCTGTGTTGAGCGCATGCGTCACGAGTGAGGACGGCGAGTCGCGTTAGGGCCGTACACCCGGTGCCTGAACGATTCGTATGTAAATAAATAATTAAATATACAGGGTGTGAGTGTAACCGTTCACAAATGCGTTACATATCGAAGCGGGTTCAGTATAGTTACCGGATTTAAAAATATTTTTGGAAAGAGCGCAAGAAATTTAATGTTGTCAATTGCTGATATTCAACACCCTCTTTCGTAATATGTACCGCATTTAAAAGTCCCTGGGCGTATGTGGAGCTGGCTATCCACCAGGAGGCCCTATAAATTGTACGCTGCAATCCCCACATCATTTTACAATACACAAACTAAATTCTTGCATATTTTTTCGGTTTCCATCTCGTGCTATAATGAGAATTTTATCCCGAGATCTCGGCTTTTTTAGTACCGAAGTAATTTCTCAATTTTTCTCAAAATTCAAATATAAAAGTTAATATTAGAAAGGTTTTACAAGAATCGGTGTCACGATCTCTAAGGTCACGTCCTCCTGATATCCAGCTTTATATTGAATGAAATATCAGGATTTCACAATATCGGTATTTTCAAGATTGACAAAAATTTTATAACAAGCTTCAAAAATACTGCTTGAAACGAAACGCACTATTTTATCAGTCACCTTGTCAGCCATCGCAGTTATGCCGAAAACCTTCAAATTACAAAGATATTTAATTATACCTACTTTGATTACATTACAATAAAATTGCTGATTTTCATATTCCTTTCCTATTGTTTTTATTTGCGATTTATAATTCCGGGGCCATTCCGGGATCTATTCAACTCGAAATCCCGGTATTAGTGTTAAGGACCGGGATCGAATTCTCGAACTGGCACTCTCGATGCAATCACTGAAATTTTATAGCTTAAATTTAACGTTTCAGCTGATGCAATTAAATACATCTTACCTGACACTGATACGTGGGAACAGACCTTTGTTAAAGTCTTTAAGAATGCCTAACAGTGCCTGGGAAGTGATTGTTCGGTGAATAAATTGTTAAAATGTTACTGTTCCCAGTACGTGTATTTTTAATTAGTAGCCCCACATTCGCATGCGATAGATACAGAGTTGGTCTTTACACAGTGATGTTAGAATAGAGGTCCGTTGCTTTCATATAACCACGATTCGCCACTTGAATTCCTGTTGTTTGGTCAAATCAGATGGTACTGAATGTTTAATATAATAAAGGCAAGGATTTGATTGTTCCTTTTTCCAAATCTCCTTGTCTTCGTGGCCATAGGTCGACCAATCGATGAGTCATATGAAAGCAGGCCTTCAATTCACCCTCCCGCCTTGCGGCTAGAGCTTAGCTACCCTCGTAGAGATCTTATGAACCTTAACTTTAGACTCTTTAGGCGTGTCTCGAAACGAATGAACGCACAAAAGGCAATATCGCACCGGGCGCAGGCGCTGTTTAGATCTGCCTACAGTGCCTCGACTAGCGGTCGCACGCATAAATCTTTTATTAAACTAAATTTTAAAGATACACGCAATACAGTTCTCAAGTTTGGAGATGTGTGTGAACGCGTATCCACATTCCGCTTTATCTTCACTTAACGTCAGGTGTATCACAAAATACCTTGAGCTAACACTTTAAAAAATACATTTAAGTCACTGGACCCTCGTGTAAGAGGTTAGTCAGAAATGTACCAACGTCTTTCCTATTTCAGCCACCTAAAAAAGTACATGAAACATTACTTGGGTCAATACCCACCACCTCCCATGGCCTTAGCACCGTCTCGATATAATGGCCGAATCACGGCGATGCACATGTTCCGCTCAGGACTCTGTTTGCTCGTGTGCTTCCTGATCCCCCTACAAATTATTTTTTGACTCGTCCCTTCTATGTCAGTATGTCTATAAATTTTTCTCCCTTAAAATCCAGATGAAAAGCAATATCACAGAGAACATTTTAATAATAGTAAATTGAGTTCTATGACAGAGACCACGTGTCATACAGCTGATATGATGTTGATGTCAAAATTGAGTTCTGTGATATGTAATAAATAAATAACTCAAGCTTATCTGATCTCATCAACAATGTACATAAAATATATAAAAACTTGAGGTAACACAGAGGCCAATACCTATTATCCCCTTGGTTTGGAAAATCAAGATTATCTCCTGGCGATAGTTTCACCTAATTTCATTTAGAGGCGGCTTCAAGGTAAACAAAATAAAGCTAATTGACCCACATATCATTTTCCATCAGATGAGATTGTAGTCAAAAGCGAATCCAGTCAATCGTAAAAAAAATATATCTTTAAGGTTGATAGCATTCCTTGCCTTCCTCATGAGGTAAAATTTCGCAATGCGTGCGTACGCTAGCGTTGTCCTGAATGCATCTAGACCGGCGGCCGCTTTTGACAACGCGATAAATCGTTCAATTATTTCTGTGCCTAAATATACTTCACTGTACTGATCGCTGCGTATGGCGCTGTAGGACGCGTGGTGCGGAACGCTGACTGTCCACGGAACAATCAAAGTCAATAAAAATATTTAAGAAAATTGTATTCGCCTACGATCAAATAATTTGTCAGGGTGCCTGAGGTCTCGTGTTTTTTGTTTAAAGTAAGTTTATGTAAGTAAAAGAACGGGGTAGTAATAATGTTACTGCATAAACTATGTTATTGGCGAAGTATGTACCGTAACTACACTTATTTTTGCATTTTGAATTAAAAGCATCACAATGTTCAGCACGACAAATTGATTCTGTGACAATGGACGGTCAGCCTAGTGTGCTACATTCTCATTATAATGAGAATCCGGAGAATATTTTTCACTGATTCTAATATCCCGTAACAGCAGCGTCCCGATTCCCAATTCTACCTTTATAGTCAGTATTACATTAATTAGTTAACTAAACATCTAAAAATTATATTTAAGATGGACCCAATCATTAAAACTTTACAGTTTTGCTAAGTCACTAACATTAATGGGTGTTATAGTGTAATGCAAGACTAAGGTTATGCGGACAGGTGACTTTTGTTACGGCGACGTTTTATAATTTTTATTTCATTGCTTCTTTACCACACAGCAATAAACCACGGTGCATAGTCAAACGGGTAATGAACAGACAATCGTTATATATTACCGTGGCAAGAGTCACCCGTGTGCTATGCCTAAAGGGTAATTTTTCACTGTGACAATTTGTGAGAATTACTCTCGCGATGATCTTTCTTGTCAAGAAAGAAGCATCAAACTAGAATAGGTACTATGTTATCGCGAGGACTCTCGCAAATACTTGGTGAGAAATGGGACCTCAAAGTTGAGTTATCGATAAAAGTGTGGGAAAAGTGCAATTAGTATGTACAGTCAGCTGCAGAGACATATGACCCTCCGTTTACAATAATTAAGGTCTTAATATTTATCTACAGCCGATTGCTCAAAGTCGGATGAGTGTGTCGGAAGGTCCCTCCTCCCTCCCCCTCCCGATGTAGATAGCGCCGCGCGTTCGCAACGCAAAGTGATAATGTAAATATGAACGTTACTTACTAATTTACTTAAATCTTTTTGTACAAAAATTACAGTAGGCTTCAAAGGTGCATATCCCGCAGCAGATCACATTTAAAAACAGGATCGTATGGGTATACAAGGCCCTTCTACTCCTTACGCCCCCGAAATCAAAAATTTTGAGAAAGGGTTCTTAATTCACAACTAGAATTGACACTTTTCTATCCCTAGAAAGCTCAAAGTTTGAACTATAGCTGGCCATGCACTTTTGGTGCTCACTGTATCTACAGTAGTGCGCTGTCTATCTCACTGTATAGTGCTGTCCCTTTGCATTTCTACGCGATATTGTATGCAACTTTTCGGACTGTGTATGGTTTCCGAGTCGATTGTCGTTGGTCCAAATTGCATAACTTATATCTCGGATATAAACGACAAGCTGCGTTTTCAGTTTCCCATTGATGAGATATATTATGTTATAGTACTGTTTGAGATTATTTAATGTTGCTACATTACAGTGACATACAAGTAGATTGTAAATTTTATATAGATATGAAATTAACAAATTAACATTATAATGTAATAATAACAATAATTGTAGTCGACTACACGTTGATCTGTATAGATAATGTATTAAGTAAATAAATAAAGTTAAACTTATAAAGATTGGAAACTTAAGCATTGGATGACAATAATTTCTGTTAATTCTCACTGGAGATTCCTTTGACACTGCGACGTGTGTTTTAGTTTCACTTCGATCCGCCTCACATTGCGTTGCCAACATGTCAACCTTGACGTATGCGTTGTGAGCCAATTCACTTTGTTTTTGAAAGTTTTTACTTTATTTAATTTTTTTAGAGCATGACTAAGAAAATGAAAATAAAGGAATGGAGGTTGCAGAATTATTTTAAAGTTATGCTAAAGATACAGAGGTCGTAAACCAGATAAAGTAAACCAGACCAATTGGTGTCGTATCCGTGTGGCTATCTAAAATAAACAAATAATAGTTAAAATACAGGGATAACTACTCCAGTAGCTCTTGAAGAACATTTCACGTTATCAATGGTAGTAAGCTGCCTATTTACGGTATACCATCCGCATACTGTATGGAAGCCAACCTTATCTATGTTGCCCTATAAAATATAAATTTTGTTTTCTTAGTGATGCTCAGTCATGGTGGTTACATAGACAATGATAGCAATACTTCGTGCGGGTTGCCAGCCTAAAGTAAACCAGACCAATTGGTGTCGTATCGGTGTTGCTAGCTAAAATAAACAAATAAAAATTAAAATAAAGCGATAACTACTCTAGTAGCTCTTGTGTATAGCGCTGGTTAACATAGTTCCGCGCGACGCGACCCGCCGTCTGGTCGTTTTATAAAAAAATATCTATTTTGTATATCAAAGTGTATGTATAATTACAAATATTTCAAATACAGAATTCACAATATTTATCTTACGATTCGTGAGACTGGATATATCATATCTACCTTGAAGACTGCACGAACTGCATTTTTAATTAGATCAATATTTAGCTAGTGGAACAGGCTTTAATACCTAACATAAATGCTCTGTTCATGCAATATAATATAAGACATGTTATTATTTCATGATTCCTGTTGCTACTCGACTCTCTACGTTTATTTAGGGCTGGGCCTTCTACTGTTTACTCTTATAAAACCAATGTAGTTTGTATTCAGCACTGTGACACGGCCCCTGCAATGAATGTAGACGATACATATTGCTGGTAGAAGGAAATATAATATGACGTTAGGTCAGTTAGTGATTAGTGTTACAGTCGGCGGGTTGCGCGCGCGCTTATATCTAAGTACGTAGTGTATATCGATGTGTAGCAAGGCAATAATCGTTTCGTGGCCGCACTGGCCTCCCCTCGCCCGTCGCTTTCCGCTTGTCTCCCCACGTGGTCACTGTCCACCTATAGTTTGTGTCCAATGTCTTTAATCACTTTACTTAGCATGAAATGTTTATACTCTATAGAGATGCTAGCTCGGTTTGTATAATTAGTTAGCTATGTAATTTCAGCTGTGTATTGGATGCCAAAAGTTCGTACTGTTCTAACGCTGTTATATAAATACAATATTATTACTTGTTACATCTATTCATAAACATATGTTTATTTAGATTGTTAAATAATAGTTTTTTCCAAATATTTGCAAATATTTTATGTGACGACAAACTGAAGGGTCAGAGAATGTTAAATATGAAACTAATGCTGTTCGAAATGTAATATCACTATATATTATACCTAAATACGTTAACGAGTTTTAACCAGATTATTTTGGTACAGAGGCATATGATTACGTGTTTTAGTCGAGAAATGGATATTTTCATATCGAAGTTTACGGATTTATAGCCGCTGTTGGAAGAAGTTTTAATCGAGTTCTATATCCGATTATTTTGTTATCGAGTTCTGGATGTAATAGTTCAGAACGCTTGCGCGGAGATCACATACATATTATAAATCTGGTCGCATATCAGCATATATCAAACTATACGTATAAGATCACGGGGATCTAGGGATCCATCCTAGGGTCATATACTTTTGAGACGCCGCTTATTACATTTTCTACCTAATGCCCTTAAGATAAATTAGATTTTTCAACGTTATTTCCATGGATTGACGTTGTCACTTCATTCCCCATAGACTATAGACTGCTAGCGGTCGGGGTCGTGATTCCGGATAAAACTGAATAACCCACTCTTGTAGATTGTTGATACAATGTTAGGTATGTATGTGAGATTCTTTTAGATAGTTCTTTCCAAGTGTAATATGTATATATGTTTTTTATTCGCTAATAATTAATGTATTAATTTGGGTCAGTGTCATACTTAATTGTCCGTTGTTACCTGTGATATTACCTACCACCGGTAAGATAGAGCCGTGGCCGGTAAAGATGGGACATATTGAAATTAGTTCCAATAAACCGTATAGCATTCAGTGTGACACAGACTCGATATCTAAAAAAGCTTGACCATAGGATTCAACATCAAAAAATTACTTATTTGAATACCCTTGTTTGCATGCAGTCTGAATCTGCTGAAACATAACATTTAGTTTTTCTATTGTCAAGCTTTTGCTCTTACATGTTTCTGCCATTGTTGCATCTAGTCCGATGGGGTAAGGACCTCATCGCTACCCCGTGCAATATCTCATCCTGTTAGAGACAAGGGTGTTAAGTTTCTCGATTCTATTCATTGTTATGTAGGTCGAGTGGACAGGCGGCGGCAAAAGTGACTTATGCAATCATGAAGTGACCTTTGCCGGCGATTGTGGACGCTCTGTAAACGTAATTATATTGAGAAGGTAAATAAAAAACTATAGTTCCATTACAAACGCAGATTCATTTGGAAATTATGGGACTAAAATTAATAATAAGAATTGTAAATAAATAATAAAAGAAACAAAACTTGTGGCAAATTATTACTTGTTAACCTGTAACGGGCGTAGTTCATTCCCAAATATTATTTTGTATGAATTAGACGACTGTCTCTTTTTTAATCGTTCGAAATGAGAAAACTATCTTTAACTATACATATTGTATATAATGGATGCTGTTGAATTATATTGATTATTTAGTTTGGTAGATGAATTATAGTCATTATATATAAATAAAATTATGAAAATATGAAAATAAAATTATATCAAAATATTTAATTTCGCCTTTGATTTACCGAAGACCTTTCCCTGTCGCCAAGCCGCGGTTTCGTCGCGTAGAAGTGCCAAGCTTGAAACCTTATTCATGTTCCAATTCAGCTTTCACAAATTTGTGCTTGAGCAAACACCTACAACTACACAAAGGAATAATTGATGTGTCTGTATAAATTGATCTCTGGCGAAAACTTTGGATTTCTACGTAATATACTTATGATATACGTCACTTGTCTGTCGCGACGACATTAGCATTTGCAGTGCGGCTCCTCATTGTATGGATGCAGGAAAGGCAGCGTTGCTACGAGATGTCAAAGAAAATTAAATTCCTGAAAAGAAAAGACTGTTTGATGCACGGGAACATGGCTGAATTTTGGTTAGTCTGCGATTAAGCGTATGCGATTGCGTCTTGTCATGGGGCTTCATATACACATATAATAATAAATAAATATCCTTGGGCATACACACAGCTCCATTTAGTTCCACACTAAGCAACTAGGCTTGTTATATGTATACCAGATGGTTGATATATACTACACAATTACATTTTTGTAAATATATAAACGAAAATCTTCCATAACTCGAGTAGGTACACATATTAGTATTCGTCATACAAACATATGCCCCTAGAGGGATTCGAACCCGCGACCTTTTGGTATAGCAGTCAGCGTTTCCAACCACTACACCATACAGGTTGTCAATTATAAAGTGCTGTCTCGTTGTTCAGAGTACTGAGAGGTTCCATCAAGCGCCAGGTATTGCCGTGTATAGGTACGGTGCTGTGTAACAACGACTTCCATAATAAGTGTGCTTGATGCCCGAATCATACTCGGGTACGTCATAGTACCTACATTGTCGCACCTAACAGAAAGTGAGTCAGTGAACGGATCTATTAACGAATTGATCTTAATTTCAATTTATATTTTTAAAATTTTAAATCAAAGTTTTTGGCCTGGTTCCGTACTTAAAATTAAAAAATAAGTGTGCGTGCAGTGATGGATTTTCATATAACTATTTGCCATTAGCTCGTTGCATGCATGACGCGCACACCATAAATAAATTTGTAGGTCCAAGTAACACTTTCTGATAACACTTTCAATACGTAATACTCTTAATATATTTTAAATACTTGTTGTTTTAGCCTCATTGTAAACCAATAAATATTATTGCTGTTTAGAGATTTATTATTTTGGAGCCTGTCCATGCTGTGAACCTCGAGTATAGTCTAGTCTGGATTACGTTACTGAGATCGCGTGCTTCATCTTCGACCACATCTTCACTTTCCATCGGGTGAGATTTATGGTCTACGTATCCAGTTAAGGGAATCTTAAAATGAAACACCAAGCGTATTGAGCAACTTTTTTTAATAAAACTTTTTAACTATGATATAATATAAATACAATAGAATACATTACGAGCATTTATTATGTCTCGGGCGTGGCGAGGGGGCGGCGGGGGTGAAGGGTGCAGGAAGGGAACAGGGGGTACTGGAGGGGGATATAGGGTACGAGGGTGTACGCCGCGCCCGCTAACGGCCCGGAAGGCACAGTTCTCGTTTAAACAGAAATAGGCATTATGCGCCCAACAGACCACATTCCATGGAAGAAATCTATTACAAAGCGTCGTCCATAAGTAATAAACAACCATATACTTCAATCTTTAAAGGCAACGTGCTAAGTATCTTTTTTGTAAATTATAGAATCTCTGACTATTTGGATGATAAGCATGGTCATAGCTGTCTTATTATTCATATCATATTTTCCTCTGATTGTCAAATCACAAATTGTAACCCATAATCTGTTTAAAAAGAGCAACCCTTGAGTTTCTTGCTCCTTCTTCGAAGAAATACAGGCGAAAATACATCCGTATCTGTCTATGCACAAGCATTTCCTATTCTTTCTGGACTAAAGACCTAGAGTTTAGCAATTCAAGTGCTTAGATCGGCATTAAAACTCTCAAATTTAAATGAAATTTATATTAACGCCGTCCCTCTCTGGCACCAAAATTATGTATTAACCTATTCTTTTCGAACTGGTTTTAAGTACAGATCCATAATTGAGTTATGTAATGGGGTCCTAAGTATCAGGCTTGTGTGTCAGAATTTTCAGTGGCCCGTGTAGGTGGTAAATTCTCACAAATTCGCTACTGGACATATTTATTTATAATTCGCATTGACACAATGTTATGTTATAACAATGTCTTGGCATATGTATATGTTGCACACAAATGAGAACACAAAGCTAATTGCACAGAATACAATCCCCAGGCAGAGACGTAAGGGAACACCAACGTAAAACCCAAATTATCATTGTTTTCATAAAACATGATCGCTCTTTAGAACTATCTTATGAATGAGGATAATGTTTTGTCTTTTATTATTTTTAGTAGCCAGCTTTTAATTAAATTTTTAATTTTAAGGTGATTTTATTATATTTTAAGTTAGGGATATGTACGTGTTGTCGTTTATGGGTACTGACAATCGCCAGACTAGACATCGTACCTCCGAACATCTCAAAATCCACTCGAACTCTGGAAATAAATAGTCTAAAAATACTATCGATTTCAAATAAATTACAGCGGACTTATAAAGAAAATAATGTCAAAGTCATAAATGCATTATTTTGTAGGTAAACAGGGTACACTTAATTTTAAGCTACTGCTTGTTCAAAATGCAATTTTCCTCTGAGAAGAACAAGCCAGAAACTCGAGGGGTTGCTCTTTTAAAAACAGGTTTTCATATTACAAAAAGGTTTTTATATTTCATTATTAAAATTCTGAAATAGCCTGGTAGGCGAACGAGCTGGTTATGTCCAGAGCATGGACTTATTATTAAGTCCATGGTCCAGAGATGTTCATCATCTAAATAGTCTCATATTTTATAATCTTAATTTGTCAAAACTGCTTTGCAACTTCTTTTTGTATTCACTGACTTTGAGTCAGCGCCATCTAGTTCCAATGGATTTTGAGATTGTCTGTACGATTTCGAGTATGGCGATTGTCAATCCTCTTGTTTTATGGGTCTATGTTAGTGATGAAGTCTGTAAATACGCTGTATGTAATGTGTGACGTCATATTATATGAAAACAACTACAATCGCTCCTATCTCTAGGAATATTGGTGTTCTAGCGCAGGCTGATTATGCCAAGTTTACAGAGACCGTTACAGATTTCTTCCAAGGAAGGACACTACATATTTCGCTACGTACTATGTACACGACAACATAACGTAGTGAAGTAAACACATTTGAATAGTGTTATATCGGAGAGCAGGGTCATTCAACATTTTGTTAACGATATTTATGGCAGTGTTTCACCACAAGCATTTTCTCTACTATTCTCTACTAACCTTTTAGATCTTAAAGGTGTTAACGAAAGAACGCAAAACCTCACAACTGGGAGCTCAGACCATGAGACTGAATATCCATACAAATTGATCGGATCCGCTATTAAATTTGTATAAAGAGTCGAATTTTCTATCAGTGAAGAGTCGTGGAACAAAAGATATTCAGTCTCATGGTCTGAACTACCATTCACGAGGATTTGCGTTCTTTCATTAACACCTTGTGTATACGTGCTTTATGCTTATAAAGTTTCATTACAATCGGTTTATTCCTTTCCAAAAATTTGCAATTGAAAGTTTGTATGGAATACCGTGCCGGATAAAGTATATCAGTATGAAGGTGAATGTCTTTAAATTCATAATTTTCATTCTTTCCTAAGGACGTGTAATACCTGAAATAAAAATAACTAAGTAAATAAATTACTAACAGACCTGAAATTAAATCAGCAAGTGGTGAAACCCTTTTTAACTAATAAGTAGTCATTCCCTGTTTACTGTAAGATATGCATCTATCGCATGGGACATTTAGACCCGTATTAATAAATGGTTCTTGAGATTGAGATCGCATCTCAGTCTCAAGACCATTTTTTCTGATGCTGTTTTAATATGCAACAGATTCTCAAGCGTCAACTTGATGCCGTGTCAATCTTGAGAACGGTTTATTAATACGGGCTTTAGAGCATTACACTTATCTTGCGCACGCGATACATGCGCCCCGTTTTGACGCCCCACCCACCGGTTTCAACAGCGACCTAATTGCATTGACAACCAGTTGGTGAAGTAAATATTTTAAAAAACATAAGGTCTATATTTAGCTATATTTACAGCTTCGTCGCAAATGTGAATACGACAGTTATTGATCTTTAAATCATATGTGTTCACCTTCACTACAAAATCATCATCTACACGAGAGCGTTCCAAGGCATACTTGACAACTTAACTGGGGATACCGGGGCGCGGAACGTCCTTTGGTGCATCCCCTATTAGGCGCGTATTAATTGAATCTCAAGATTGATATGAACTCAAGTTGACCCTTGAGACACTGTTATGTTAAACAGCATCAAAATAAATAGTAGTGAGTGAGACTCGATCTTGAGATCGCTGTATTAATACGGCCCCAAGTGTCCACCACCGCCATAATGAGGCACGCTCCCGTACAGATGAAGTCTACAGATCGTTCCAAGGAACATAAACATAAAGTTGCATCTTTTCTCTTACAAATGTACAAAATATCTAACAGACTCGTATATAAAGCTCTCACGAAAAAACTTGGCAACCAAAAGTTGATCGCTCATCAAGACATTACATTATATCGACGATCTACGTAACCCAGTCGTAACCGCTATGAAACACCAATTTAAAAACATGATATAACATCAAAGACATTATAAGAGATAGCCCGCGAATGATCAGGTTTGAAAAGGCCAATTTATCTGAAAGGAATTCACTTACCGACTTCCCAACAGATCTTTAGAAATTACGCAATTTTTTTATAAAATAGTCACGCTTTGAATCATACTCAATAGATTTCCGAAGTATTCAGTGACACAAAATACACTGACTAGAGAGTTAATACTGACCCTCTGTCATACATTACCATCTCTTACGTCTTTGAGTCCGACATACGTTATGGCGACAGAGTTACGTGATCCAATATCATGTCTGATCTCAATAAATAACCTAAATCATTCTGGAAACATGTCGAATACTTTAAAAATTGACTAAAGTAAAGAGCTACACACGTACATGCAGATTGGTGCCGATGCCGATTCATGTTACACAATACTTCGAATCATATATTACCAATACAGGGAGTCAGGTAAGTCATGGTGCAACCAGAAAATAGAGAAGAGAGACCAACGGTCCCGAAATATAAAACAACGTTTAATAATTTTCTTAATAATTTTTAGTAAACAATTTTTCGAACTCATATTTAATTATTATGTATCTAGTTTCAGAACCATATGTGTTCCCTCCACCGCTTTCCGGTTGATCATGTTGTTAAAGATACATGCCGCAATGTAACGTGAATCGGTTTCCTTTCGATGTATGTAGACCGCTATAACACTGCTCTCTATGAATATAATTTATTTATATGAAAAATTACAATTACTAAAAGGTAACGAAGCATTTCAGAATATATTGAGGACGGTGACAATAGTCTTGACATTCGAAATCGAAGAACCTATTATATCACAAAATCCTGTACACTGTAAACTCGTTGGAAGATTCCCTGAAAAGTGAATCCGAAACTGCGTAAAAAGGATCACATGTTGTTATCACACTCGCTCTATACAAAACGCTAAAACACTACAAACTTACTAATTATCCAATTGTAAATATAGATAGTGTGGAACGCTACCTTTGGAAGCGACCAATCAGGTCTTTATGACGTCAATCATTCCGAGCGCCGATTGGTCGCCTCTGAATCGGACATCGTTTCACACGGGGTGCAAATCTTATTTTACAATAATTTGGTACCAGACTTGTACATAATATGTTAAGTAACGAATACAGCGAGTATTCTTTAGTGTAGCGTTAGAACAGAAACAGTAATAGAAATCATTAAGCCGCCCTATATCCTGACCTTGCAGCGTCAACAAACCCCGCGGGCTTTAATTGCACTAATACAATTGTTTGCGTTCCACAGCATTTAATGCTAACTATTATAACTAACTTTAGGAAGACGAACAAACTTTTTTATTTATGCTTTTTATTAACCCAACGATATCGACGCCTTGTAGCTATTTAACTATTGAATATATGATGCTACAAATTGCTGATAAAACTTCGTTGGAACTCTTAGTGGTAAGTAATATGCGTCTTCCTAAACACTTCCAACTTACAGGCGTGTAGCTATGACACATTGTTCTGCGACACGCCGCATTCACTAAAGCGCTGCGATGTTGAGTGCACGATCCATTCACAACCGCTTAGATCAAACATGCGAGTTGGCAACCTCCAAACTCAAGTCACCTTTTCTTTGATAGATAAGTAAATTAATTTTCTATATTAAAAAAAAACATACCTAATTTCTACTTCTCCATTAATTAGTTATTTTTTTACGTTGGACATAATCGGGTTCAGTATGTTTCTTATCGACTCTCGCGGAAAAGACTACCTAGTGTTATAGCCGGTGTAATTTTGGTACGTCTAAAAATCTTGTATTGTATTTGTATCTTTGTGAGTCAAATAAAAGTTATGCAATCAAAAAATATATCTTATCAAAAATTTTACTAAAAAAACTTATCTGTCAATTTAAATGATAAATATGCAATTTCATTTTGGTTATATTATTAAAAGAAAGTGAAATTATGTTTCAAAAATAATTGCTTTTCACACCTTTTATTTCACATATATTCATATTTATTAACTTTACAGCCGGTACAAGTTTGAAATGTTTTAAGAACTGTCTTTCTGCGGCGTAGCACAAAAACAGATAGGCCAACTTCGATGCAGTTTTAAATGTGGAATTTGCAAGAAAATTCGCGTTACACAGAAATCGCTTCAACCCATGAAAATGAACAATCTCTAAACCAGGGTCGGGTCCTGCAATTAGTGCGGGCATTAGGTCCCAACTTACTCGTCCCAGCCACACCCTCCTCTCACCAAGAGAGAGTATGGCAGGACCAGTATGGAACTGCGTCACACACGGCCCAGAAAAAGGACTCCGCGCCACATTATAAAAGCTTAAGGGAAATTTTCCACGTGTTGTTCACTGTCCATTTATTATTACTATCTGGTAATTGAAAACCGGTTACTCATACCCTCTTTTTAACCGACTTCAAAATGGAGGAGGTTCTGAATTCGGCCGTGTCTGTTTTTAAGTATGTACACTGATAATAGTCTTTTCATAAGTATCTTTACTGCAGTTGGACATAAAGGTTAAATGGAGTTTAAATTACTATGCAACCTTAACGAGGTCAATAAACGTTTTAGTTATTATTATATTGACATTTAGTACATGATCCAATCTTGAAAACTATTATGATAAATCTCAAATGCGCCCGTCGCAGATAAACAATACAG
The DNA here is from genome assembly GCA_949316235.1 of Oegoconia quadripuncta. NCBI lineage: Eukaryota > Metazoa > Arthropoda > Insecta > Lepidoptera > Autostichidae > Oegoconia > Oegoconia quadripuncta. Next base: position 447,332 of record OX438743.1, on the reverse strand, counting down.
TTCTATTGTCTCTAACTAGAGTCTAACTGTAATCTTTTTCTAGTGACCATCAGACTGCAGATTGCCAAGCCGTCTCCTAATACTTTGTGATGCAAATTAGTAATGAACCTCGTTTATTAGTGATGGATGACGTATGCAAACAACACCACAACGCTGTTAAGCTACAATATTTACAATGGATACAGACAACGACATGGTACGCACACAACAAGCGACAGTAATGTACAGACTCTCTTACAATTAGCACCTCTAGTGACGGCGCGGGTGTCACACCTATTGTACTACTCACAGCATGTCACACCGACCGCCTGGCATCAAACTAGGATACCCTGTACTAGGAGAACCAGTAGGCTTATCATTACAACAGTCATATTAATAAATTAAGAGGTTAAATCGAGGGCGGAAAGTAGAGGGACGTGGTCTAAAATATTAATAAATTATTTATTTGCATTATATTGTATTCTCAAAGGTTTGCAGAAAGCATGTATATACATGATTAAAGTCGTTTAGGTTATGCTTTCTGAACGAAATGATAGGACCATAATTATACCACTATTATATTGTCTACAATATTTCTATATGTGAGAACCGGTTATTAACCGTCAGGTATAATTTTCCATTGTTATTTGTGATTTAACATAGCTGTTGGTTTCCCTTAACATAAATAAATAAATAATATCATGTCCTTTTCGTATGCTCGTTGTCAAAAAATGATAGACTATCCTAAGTTTAGTTTAAACGCGTGCCAATCGACGTCATTGCAAAGTATACTTGGAAAAAAAATGCTAGAGTAAATTTTTGCGTTTGTGTGTGTATTTGTATTCATTGATACATAAGGTAACTCTGCTGTCGACAGCCAGCCGCCAAGCATTTTATTGTAGAGAGGGCACTTTTACCCGACTGCCGCAGGAAGGAGGGTAATGTTTTTGAAGTGTATGTATGTAGATTTATGTTACCTCCTGTAGCCTAAATGGCTTGATCGCTTTGAAGTGTCGTTAGATTCGTCGTAGTCCCCAGAGTATCACAGGATACATTTTAAGGTACAAAAACCAACAGGTCGCCGGCAGAAAATATCCTGTTAGATTTTTAGGTGTTTACATACTTCAATTGTTATTAGTGCCTCTATTACTTTGAATATTTTTTGTACTTTTTGTAGTGGTAGAGCCACGCTGTAAGCTATTAGCTTGCAGCATGAATGGGCCGGCTCGACCGGGGAAGTACCACCCTCTCGCAGAAGACCGACGTCTGAGTAGTGGCATTTTGCCACTGCGCTTCGTCCGGTGAGCGAGGGCGCCGGAGGCCCACCTTCCAGTCTCTCTCCAGAATGGTAGCGGTATTTAAAGAGTTAGTACACCAGGAGGGTACCAGCACTATTAGTGCTGGAGAATCCCTCATCGCTCAGGCTGCCCTACTTATTCTGGGGTGGACACCTTCCTCAAAGGCCGGCGACGCTTCTGTGACGCTTTTGGTGTTGCGGGTGTCCATGGGCGGCGGTGATTGCTTTCCATCAGGTGACCCGCATGCTCGTTTGCCGCCCTCTCATATAAAAAAAAAAAAAAAAAATATTACTAGATTATGAATTTGATGTGTGACAGTGACATGATAAGCCTACAAAGCTATAATTCCAGGGGGCTATACCATCACGTGTACACCCGCTATGTAAACAAAGTTGCCTTTTAGGAATCGAACAGAAACTTAGTTCAAATAACACGTTCGCTCACACACGCTGAACACAGATACACCAGATGTGGCACCCGAGCGCAAACTACTTCACACATCACATTAGTTACATTGGAATCACATATAGTAGGTACTTAATCTAGGGTCCAAATAAATTTCTTCTATACTAGGATTTTACATAATGTATATATACAGTGCAGGTCAATACTTCGACCGCTCTGACCACGAGATGAGTGTTCACCACCTGACATATCTCCGCTTTAGAAAATATACATAATTGATAATACTTTTAGATAGTCTAGATATTAGAAAGACGCAGGTTATAGACGTTCGGCGACGTGAAGCGGACGTGGCGGAGACATTGACATATATAAAGACGAGCATATATACATACGCAATAATACGGCTATGTTAGGAAAATAAATAATAAATAATAAATAAATATCCTTAGACATACACACAGCGCCATCTAGTTCCACAGTAAGCAACTATATGCTTGTGTTGTGGATACCAAATGATTGATATAATACATAAATACATTTTTTTTTTGTAAATAAATACTTATTATAAATGAAAACATCCATAACTCGGGTACACATGTCCGTATTCATCACACAAACATATGCCCCTAGCGGGATTCGAACCCGCAACCTTTTGGTATAGTGGTCAGAGTTGCTAACCACTACACCAAACAGGTTGTCAAGGAAAAGCAATCACACATACATGCAACATTTCTGTCGCTTGTGCTGTTTAATTTGAATTATTATTGTACAGACGACATAGATACTCGCCATAATTTTCGATTTATTCATGTTCATTTGTAGTGACGACCTGTTTAGTGTAGTGGTTTGAAACTCTGACCATTATACCAAAAGGTCGCGGGTTCGAATCCCGCTAGGGGCATATGTTTGTATTATGAATACGGATATGTGTATCGGGTACTTATTTACAAAAATGGATTACGTTATGGATGTTTTCATTTATAATAAGTATTTATTTACAAAAAAAAAATGTATTTATGTAGTATATCAACCATCTGGTATCCACAGCACAAGCATATAGTTGCTTAATGTGGAACTAGATGGCATTATGTGTACGTCCAAGGATATTTATTATTATATTATTTATTTTAAGGTCCACTACGTGATCGAATGAGGAAATCCGTAGGCGGATGAAATTCGCTGACATAGCCCAGCGAGTTAATTTAATGGGCAGGGCACGTAGCTCGAAGAACTGATGACCGGTGGAGCATTAAAGTTCTCAAGTGGACACCACGCACCGGCAGGCGCAGTGTAGGACGTATACTTACAAGGTGGACAGACGACTTGATAAAGATCACGGTTACTGTGGAATTCTATGGGGGAGGCCTATGTTCAGTAATGGAAGTCCTATGGCTGATTGTACAGACATTTGAAATTCAAAGCAGTTTCCCATGACCGTAGCACAAAACTCTAAGCCCCTCCAAGAAAATTCGATTGGATGTAAGCAAAGCGCAGAAAAATTGCTTGAAAAGATGCTGTTTTTTATTTTATATCCTCTGGTCTAGAAAAATCGTACTGGTCCAAACTTTACAGACATAGGACTACCGCACATGTAGAAAATATATAGACCCTTCACGGAACAGTTTCCGTGAGACCCTTACTGTTATGTCGTCGAATTTATCGAAATTGAATGCTTGCGGTGGCTGACCAGCTGACCGACAGCCGGATAATCCCGTGGTACAATCCCTAGCTACGCCAAGAGTATGACTATAGGATTACATATTCACAATTGTATGACGATTAGAGTGGCATTCGTAAAAATTACTAGCGAAATATGCGATGTCTCCGACACATGGCCACCTTTGTGCATAGATTTAAATACAAACATACGTCCCACCGCTTAAGTATAAACCTCGCGAACGATGGCGGTGTACGCACGGGCGATGGCGGGTGACGTCACTCGTTTCGTGTTTAACTAAATACCGTAACTCGTACATCACAAAGATTACATAATATAGACATTTACTCATTACATCGATCCCTCAACGAATTAATCAAACTTCTTAATTTAATAATAGAACGAATAACGAAATCTGTTTACAACAGTAGAATCAAGTAAGCTCTTACTTAAGACGATTTGTTCGGAATATTAATTTAATGAAGAGAGGCCGTGGCCGGGTGACGACAACGAAGACCGAAGTCTATTGGACGAGTCACACTTGACACATTTTATAATTATTATTATTATCTCTATGTTTGTGGCCGTTGCCAAGATTGAGATCTCAATTATCCAGACATTCCATGTGAGTCCAGAGTCCAGAAAAAATACAGAATATATTCGTAACTAAGTACAGCAAATAACTGTACGTAGAGTCATTTGACTGTACTTAGTTACGAATATATTGTGGTATACCCGCGCACAAAAATGCGTCCCAAAATAATCTCCAAGGTTTCAATACTTAATAATATTTAGATTAGGATTTCTCTGTAGGTTGATTATAAAAAGTATAATTTTGTTTCACGATGAACAAAATATTTACTTGTCCGATTAAAACCTCAAAACCCCGATATTTTTGTCGAGATATCTATCGATCTGGCAACCCTAACGCATACGACGCTCACAAGAACTTTCGGTGTGTCCGTAAAGGTGATATTACACGGTCCATTACTGCCTTTCAATTTGGATGAAGCAACCAAATTGAATCATGTAAACATAAAGGTGAATCACCCAATGTTAATGTTCAATATGTGAATCCATTTGGTTGAACCGTGTAATATTAGCTTAAGAGTCATCGTCCATAGACTAACGATATCGTACACGTTCGCTCTCCAGCACCGTCCTCTGTGATACCTCTATTGCGCACACGCATACTCAACCCGCGATATCAACGTTTGTACATAGTATTCTCAGAACTAAACTTTACGATATGAATTCACAATATGTTTAGGAGATATTGCACAATAAACAACCGCGTCCATTGATGGATGCGGTTGTCGCTGATTGGTTAAGAAGTTTTTTGAAAACTTTGTTTTGGCACAGTGTTTAAAACAATATTAAGCGCTATTCAAGTTAAAACAGTCAAGTTAGAGAACATAAAACCCATGACTTATAAAATGTTTTGCATAAAGGCCTTTTAAAAGATTAATAGGTACATTCAGAGACCACAACGAAGAGACCATACGCGTGACCATCGAGAAGTACAATTTACCATAACAAAATGTATATCCCGCATAATGTCACGCAACAATGAAGTCACTTAGAGATTACAAATAAAGCGAACTTATACTAACCTATTGATATTACGTGATATGTTCACGAAACTATCCCGACGCTGGGAACTAAGAGATCTCATCGATTGCACGAATGATGTCGTTACGCGTATTGCAATGCAACACCGACATGCTTTAAGAATTCGAAAAACTCGATGTGAGGTGAGTTTTTCATTTACAGCAATATTGTTGAGGAATGAACTAACCTCCGACGATTTTTCTCTATTGGACAAGAGGGAGCTCTCAAACAGCGTGTCCTATCCTGTGACCCGTCAGTTTGTAAAAGCTCGAGCTGAGCTAAGTCAACACCGAGTCATAAATGTGAATAGAATCGAGAATAAGGTTGTCAGAATCACAAGAGTACCGATATTGTTCAAACATATAAACAGTAAGTATACCTTGTCTTCTATATTGGATTTAGAAAACAATACATTAAGGAGTCAATTTTACATACTAAAGTCTCACCTAATCTCATTAGACAAATATGCAATAAAAACACAACTTTAAAATAACCATGCGTTAGTATTTGTTACCTTCCATATATCAATATAAGGTAAATGTATGTGTGTGACTGTGGAAGCAAATATAGCCGCCTCCCCACTAATTGACATTTGTCGAGCGACATGTGTCAACGGAGACACCGGTCGACATCGCCCGATGTCTTGTCGCCGTTCAAATCAGTTAAGTCAAACGTATCAGACATATCGGGCCAAGTCTGACAACGTTGCCCGATATCTCCGGGTACATGCGCTCGACAAATGTCGCCTAGTGGGAACGCCATTAAAAGGCTTTATTTTAAAAAAAATCTCACCACAAATGATGCTTTACAAAGTGACTTTAAGAGTAGATAATACATTTGTGGGAACACTGGTGCCTGAAAAGGAAGAACCAGAATTACAGGTCACCAGGTATATGTAACCTAATCAACTCATTTTAATAAAAGGTTTTCTTTTTCAATATTTCTTGCAACAATGGAGCACCTTAATGACGTATCAACAATGAGAGGGCGCACCGCGGCGCGACGTATACACGTGTCAGTGATGTTTCAATGTTACAAAACATACACACGTTATTTTTGACTCCCGGCCAAGACCTATAAGGATATATTACAAATAAAATAGTCTTTAAAATGTTTATTTAATAAATTAACACACAATTCCACTACTATTAGATGAAATGTTTATAGTTCAATTACCAGTCGCCTTTAAAAGTGTAAATTATGAAAATATTCTCAAAATATAATCAAAGTAGTGTCTCGTCAACTATCGATATGTTAGGAGATATTGTTCGAATCGATATGAAGGTCCACGGAAATCGTGCTTACGTTCTGGCCGCGGTGGCTGCCTGTGTACAATGACTACACTTAGGCCCGTATTAATAAATCGTTCTTGAGATTGAGATCGCGTCTCGGTCTCAAGACCATTTTTTCTGATGCTGTTTTAATATGCAACAGATTCTCAATCGTCAACTTGAGGCCATGTCAATCTTGAGTACGGTTATTAATACGGGCCTTAGTGTTCAATACACAACGAGCTAAAAACTTTGTGTGACACAAGGATAAGGCTCTGCGTCGTATCGATAACCGCACATCACTAGTAGCACAGCGAATGACACATTATAACAAAAGATAACGCGGTAAATGAAATCTGAATTAAAGCCATTTAAACGTGTGGCAACAAGTTATCCATATACAATAAAGCTCTTAAATTCTCAAACAAATTAAAATTATTGTGACATAACGGATGAAACACGATAACGTGATGATTTTACATTATACGAATTCTAATAACCTCCAGGGACGCTAAAAAGCTCCATGAGGACTGACGTCGCGCCAGGACAACGCTTGGTTCGTCTCAACAAACCAGCAAAAATAACGAAAACTGCTCCCTATTCATTGGGCAACTTAACCAATTTGAAACAAAAGAAGATAACATAAACAGCAGCCTTTAACATAATAAGAGATTGCCATTAAAAATTATCATTCATAACCTTCGGCCACAATGTGTTGTCCAAAAACAAACAATACTTGATCGGATTATAAATACTGGCCGCATATTGAGACCAATTGTCCTTCAAAATTATCAGACATATGATCAGTAGTAGATTCAGTTCCATTCAGAACTACATATAACTGAACAATAATAAAACAATTATTTAGGCAAAACGAACGTCTCTATCAATGACTATATTTACAATTTTTACTTAGCAACAAATTTCACTAATTCATAGATTAACAGTGATGTCAATTCGCTTGACATACGTTAAACTAAAAGACTGTCTGTCCTTTTTTCACTACAATAAGACAAGAGGAACGACATGACATTTCAAATCTGTCACTTCGTACCGAAATCATAATCTTTTTTGTTAGTTAGCACTTGACCTCAATCACACCTGATATTAAGTGAAGATGAGGCCGAAGGTGGAAGCGTACTGACCCGGATACCACAACTCATTTGGGGGACTGATTATCTTATCTCTGACAACCGGAACACAACAATATGCTATTAAAATTGCTGTTTGCTAACTTAGATAAGATGGTGGTAGCTAGACAGGCGTACATTTAAAATGGCCTACCACCAATCAAACCGAGAACTAAACATGTACCCTCTGCTGGGTATCGAACCCGCGACCTTCGATTCGAAAACCTTATGTTCTTTAATAGAGCCACGGAGACGTTACTTCTAACTTCAAACTTCAAGCATTTATTTCAACGTAAGATACATGATATCATTTGTTGAATGTCAATTTAAATGTACTGGAAATAAAAAAAGTTTTTTGAATTTATCTGTCAGTCGGTATGTCCAAGCTACTACCGCTTCGGAAAGGGAATTCATCTGAGGGAAAAGAAGCGGCGCAAGAAACCCACAGGATCATTGTTGTTCTTTTTTTTTTAATAAAGTATATAAAACCATTTTTAGCTGTCATGTCTTCACATGCGCTCTAAAAACCTCTAAGGATGCTGTTTTGTGGTTCTTTTTGTGTGTTTGTAGTTAAAGAAGGATAGGCTAGTCTAAATTCAGTTTTAAGGGTATGCCAACAGAGTCGACATCAATGACGGGAATAATTTTAGTTTTGGTTAAGACTACATATAATTGGGGTTTTATTGTTACACGAAAGCTGAAGAATTGACAACGAAATAATGGTCCACTAACGCTGTCGTCACGATTTTAGTGACCACAATGACGACAAGCCAGTTACCAAAGTCTGAAATGTTGTGGATTGGAATGTCTTAGGAAACGGCCGGGATAAGATACAGATGTTGGGATAAAGGACCAATAGAGAACTACGTTGTACTCAAATTCAAAGCACCATATGTTGACATGAAACATTTGGAATCTCACAACGATACCAGCACTATACCAGTAGCATGAAAGGCGCGATAAACGTTTATGTCATGAGAGATAATATTTGCCCTGCTCATTCTCTTGGACGAAATATTCAACTATCCCACTCTCACCTGCGACGTAGGCGCGCGCGCCAAACTATGTTATGCTACGGGGGCAGATTAGACATAAATTAACAAGTTCAAGACTCATCTGTCGCAGAATTGATGGCCGTTGGAGGAATCAAACTACAGAGTGGACAAAACGTCTCGGCAAAGGTATGTGGAGCCGCGTGATTGCTTGGCTGGCACAATACAACCGGAGATCAGGGTCAGCTGGACACCCTGGAAAGCGGAGCGACGTGACACGACATCACGACACATAAACTAGTATGTAACATAAAATAGCAACTAGCTAGACATAGCCTCGTGCCCGTCTGGACACATTGGCCGACAACCACTAAACGTACTAAGCGAGTTGCTGTTTTTCTCGTTATTAAGAAGACTTTAGTCTAAAGCGTCCTAAGAACCAACTAAAATTATAGACAAATGTGACGTCACAAACACGGAATAATGGAACATCACTTCGCTTTTATGGGTGTCCGGCCGTCCAACACTGGACTGGGATAGGTTAATGATGATTTCGGCTATACAGTAGACACCAATGCCTACAACCAGTAGTGGCTGGGATCATCAGTAAACCTGTTACGACACCTTGTGTAGCCTGTACCAAACGTTACCAAAGTGGACAAAGCACATCAAGTACAAGTGCTCTTGCTTGCAGAATCGAAATACATTATAAGAGATAGAGCGCTAATATGGAAGAAAATACCACTTTTTGCTGGTGCAGGAGGGATTTTATGAGATGAAGAGGTCTCAAGTCTTACTACTCTACGTCGCTCGAGGGGTAACACTAACAGACGAATACATCAGCAGTATATCTCTTGTAATGTATGTGTTAAATGCAATCGTATCCTACATGTTGGGACCTTAACTATATCTATTAAACAATAACACCTCACCAATCTATAAACTTTTAATTTACACATTTTGCAAATCCGTACAAAAACGTATAAAACATTGGTTTGTACCAGCCTTTCTAGGCTGCAGAATATGAGCCGACGGCACGACGAATCGTTGGACCACAATAGTTACGACGCGAATTACAAAACTTAACAGTACGACTACAACACTTGTAATACAATAGTCAAAAAACTTATATGGTTTTTTTTAATAATTCATTATTAACGTTTATACAAGGGCACAATATCCTGTCATAAACTAATACATATCGCGCAGTGTAAGCGCCATCTAACGTCGGTTTCGCGTAAATATTCCCAGTACATCTTGGTACAAAGATGGGTGGAAAAGAAACAATAAGATTGACAAGGATCTTTCAAGAAAAGGAGGGACGTTATCAATCTAAGCAACAACCAGGTCGTAGTAAGGGCTATTATACCTCTACATTATGTATAGTAATATTCGTTGTTAACAATTCTATGGGTAATCATTACATAGTTCTGGGGCCCCAAAATATAACTCGAATAAATGCGTTTACGATTAATATACCACGTGCATAAAATCAAAATAACCTACTGCACACATCGTTCGTTTGAGGTACGTAGTTCTGTATCTTAGACGATATGGGGCAGTGCGGAGTGACGCAAGGTTGTTCGCTGTCACCACATTCATTTATAACTGACGGGAACATCGCCGCTGACGAAGCGGACGCTAGAAACTTCCCGGGAATCGAGATTATGCTCTTTTAGTATAGTAAAGAACTATATCTAAGAGACTACTATCTGGTTCAGTTGATTAATGAAATAAACAACTGTTGAATCGTCCGCACGGCGGCAAACGAGAGAATTCCCACGCGATCCCTCAAAGTTGCAATTTAGTAAATTGTAAAACGCACTTCTATTCGCGCCGACGACGAGGCACATCAGACAAAAGAAATATTAACTATTTTAAACGCCAAGTAATGTTCCAGACGTACACTTCTGCTCCATCTGTGAGCCAAACGGAACTGCTTCGCTCCCGTCAAGGTCGACATCACCCATTCACACTCACAAAACAAAACTAGCTACATTCATCGCACCTAATCTATAACGATCAATCAACTTTCACTCTTGTCGTCCTTATCTTTACTTTCCGTACTCTCCTCGAGGTATATGTCGGGGAAGAGGTTGGCGATGGCGTCGGGGCTCATGCCACTCAAAGCTGTCCGCATCTTCTGTATGACCTCGATGGTGCAGGCCACGACCGGGTCTGAGTACTGCTGCTGTGATGAAGGCTCGGGGTCCGAGGTAAGGCGGAGGTCCACCATGTTGTCCTCCAGCTCTTTGGTGCTTGTGTCTGGAACGGAACATCTGTATCTGACAATTGAATCGGCAAGCAGCCTACTTCAGTAGGTTTCCGTTTACTATCTCTGGAGTGCATCATTGGATCTCAACCAAATTTATAAGGGACTACTCTGAAAGTGCAGGTTTTCAAATGAAAGAATTATCGCAATCGCTTCCCAATTGACAAGCGGTTCGATTCTTCATTCATAATACGAACAGCCAAGGCATGGAACTCCCTTCCGGCGTCAGTCTTTCCTGAATCCTACAACCTTGGGATCTTCAAGAGCAGGGTGAATAGGCATCTACTGAGATCGCATGCTTCATCTTCGGCCACATCGTCACTTCCCATCAGGTGAGATTGTGGTCAAATGCGTATCCAGTTATCCATAAAAAAAAAAAAAAAAAAAAATATTGCGGAAAGTATACAAAAAGAAAATAGTCAAATTGATGACCCTTCTCCTTTTTTTAAATTCGGTTAAAAAATAATGAACAGCCTCAATATAGCTGAGCAGTTGTTCCAATCCTTCTTATTTTTTAAAACATTAAATTATTTAAGGCTTCTGATATTGGTTCGATATAATTTCGATCTCCATGTTTTGGATCGATTGCGGCCGAGCTCGATTTATATATAGTTATAAAATGAGCCGATCGCAGGAACTCAGATCCTTTTAAGAAGAAAAACCCGATGATATGGCTGTCGGTCTGATCAATTATACGCCGATTTTCTTCCAGATCGCTCCCACGATCGATTCTGCGATACGATTACTCGATGCATACTCGTATATGTTTAAAACTTTGTATCGATAAATCGATTTTAACGGATAAATCCTTTGACATTTTTCGATCGAGCGATCTCGGACTTTTCGATTCGAGTTGATTCGTGGGATCGATCTTTTCCCATAGATCCGAATCCCTAGAAGTTATAGAACTTTTGAAATCCAGACACACAAAGTCGACTCCAGCTAGCTGTTGATGTGAACGTGTAAAGTAGTAAGCTGAGGGTAGTCACCTGGCGCGTCGGCGGGGCCGGGCGCGGGGGCGGGGGCGGGGGCGGCGGCGGGGGGCGGCGCGGGGGCGGGTGCGGGCGCGGAGGCGGAGGCGGGGGCGGGGGCGGGGGCGGGGGCGCCGTGCGGCCAGAAGGGCACGAAGTCCTGCGGCTGGGGAAACTGGTCGTCGAAGGGCGGCGCGGCGGCGGCGGCCAGGAAGGCGGCGTCGCGGCCGCCCTGCGCCTGCGCACCGAACACGTCCCCGAACTGCGCCCAGCCCTCGCCGCCCGACTGGGACTCCTCGTTCGCCGACTCCCACGCTGTCGGGGACGATCGAACATCACTTTTTGTTATACATCCTCAATTTCACCCACAGATAAACTTCGAGCCATTATTGACCCTGACAGGTTGCGCGACGATTGTAGGTGGAATGACAGAGTCCATAAAGTTTCGAATGAAAAAAAATTACAAGAATCACTTCACATGAAGTACCAATCGTTAAAAAGATCTTTTAAAGTGCAGTCGAAAAATTGGCCGTGTGGTTCCCGGCAGAGTAGAATACGACCACTGGTGTTTTTACGTGGGTATCGTAAAAACGCCAGTGATGGGCAGCAGCACCGTTGGTGAGGAGCTCCCAAAATAAATCTGCAAATCCGCCGATCCAGCATGGCTAATACAGCAAATTCCCCCATGGAAAGCGATGTAAAAGTTACCTTACATTTTTTATTTATTTATAATTTATTGCACACGAGTACACAAGTCAAATACATATAGATACAGTATGTACAAAAGGTACCAGCTTACATGTCCAGTAGTAAACTTTAATAGGCTGCTAATGTGAAAAAATAAACTCACGCGAAACGTCTGCAAGCAGGTCGTGACCCGACGCGCTCTCTGGTTCCGGGGAATCCTCCCACATACTGACAAACAAATATCATACTGTTACACCAGCATCGGTCCGATTGGCGGACTGACAAGACACGTAATGTAAGGTTTAATAGATATTTTCAAATAGTGGGAGCAAAGCCAGTAACTTTACTTAGTCGAAAATATTGGCATAAGAAACAATCCTCTTGCGCTGTGTATAGTCTACATAAGGCAACGTAAGAAAAGGGTCAAAGTTGGACAATATTACAGTAAAAGAACTGACATAGCTACGGCGTACCTCAGGGAAGTGTCTTCGGCCCCACAGTGTTTTTCATTTATATAAATGATTTGTACAACTTTAAGATAATTAAGAGTCACCTATGCGAATGATACTGCTCTTGTCTTTCATGGACAAAATAGAGGAGAATTTTTTTAATTAGGTATCCGAAAATGTTCTCTTTTACACATATGTATCCCGCTGATACCTATGAACTGTCATTAGAATCGGTTAATGATTTCGAACATTTTTAACTTGTAAATTTATACGGATTGCCTTGTGGCCTAATCCATCTAATTTCAGACTAATTTCTCCCGTGATACACATAAAAATATATGGCCAGCACTTCCAGCGCATTCTGTTTCGATGGCGAACTTAAAGAACGTTTGACAGTACTTGGGTGACACTAGTGGCATCTCTATACGAGTGTTCCCGTGCTTTGCAGTTGTTCGCAGCCAACTAGAAAACATTGAATATGAAGTGACCAACCCCTAATCTCACACAAATCCACCAAGCGACTATTTCCATTCTGACCTATACCCTCACCAAATTAGAGGTTGTGCCCCAGCAGTGAAGAAATACAATGTGTCCCTCAACAGAGTGCAAACCCGAAATATTGTCATACTAGACCAAAAATTCTCTAAGTGCGAAACTCGGTCCATTCTTTAGACAAAGACTTGGAACTCCCTTCCGGCGTTAGTCTTTAATGAATCCTACAACCTTGGGATCTTCAAGAGCAGAGTGAATAGGAATCAACTGGGATCGCGTGCTTCATCTTCGACCACATCGTCACTTTCCATCAGGTGAGATTGTGGCAAACGCATACTAACCGTCATAAAAAAAATTATAACAAGAAAATTACAGACCACAGAGAGATCAGCCTCTAGATTACTACTCCATCGGTATCATTATCGATAAGGTTCACCAATAAGGAACCCTTTAATTGCCGAGCCAACGATGAGCCAATCACATGTCAGGGCTTAACCGATGACGATATCAATGAAGTTATGTAATAGAACCCCTGATTTAGACTTCTCGTCGTTCGTCGATAATTTAGAGTCTAGTTTCACCTCCTGCCGCGCTTTCTCTTTATCGAAGGACACACCGTAAAAGGCTGTGATGATGGTTGACTATTGGCACAGAATAACTATTGTATGTGGGTCCATATTGGCTCACCTAAAGTTCTTTACCCGAAATTGTTCTTCCTAAAGTTCTCATTCATACTATTTGTAGTGCTACCGGCGATGTTCATAACACTCATGTTTCCGAAAATTGTAATTAATAATATCATTAATGTAAATATATTTAAACTCTACTGTTTTTTATCATAACGCTTTTATCCCTAAACATAATTGTTTATGGCCTGGGAGTTTATACCGCAGTTTTAATCGTACCTAAGCCAATAAACTATAGGACCGATTCGGTTCTGGCACTTCGCCGGCCGCTGCCGCGGCACGCTCACTTCGCTCGCTCGGCTCGTGCGTTGTGGTAACAGTTCTAACCTAACCTAAACCAATAATTATGAATAGGACCGATTCGTTTCTGGAACTTGACTGAATGACTGGAGATAATAGTGTAAAAGATGGTTATGTTGAGAAAATATAGGAAAACAGATAAAAGTATAATAGATGTTTATTGCTACTGACATTATGAAGTTCAATGCTTCGGAATTATGAACATTAGAGACAGAGTAGTTAGGAATTGTGATTGTTACGATGAAAAATGTTAGGAAGAACATTTTCGGATTTCCAATTATCGGTGTTGAAAATTTAGGTGAACTTTGGCGCACCTATTTTATGTTATTGGTTGAGTATTCACTTTTACATTTTTGTTAGTGTTTAGTTAACAGTTGAAGAACAATTAAAAATAGCACTTACTCGTCGTCAAATCGTTGATTCGCCAATTCCAGGAAATTGCTTTTTGCATTCGTCATCTGAAATATTAATCATTTTAAAAGTTTATTAAACAACCTAAATAATGTAGATATTCACATAGTGAAATTAAAAAGAGAACAATTTTATTAAGAACTATGAGATGTGTGTATCTGTGACTTCCCACTGACGATTATTTTCAATTTTGGATCAAATTTACTAGTGGAAATTATTAGCCACTTCAAATGCTCATCTGTTAATTTGAAGCTGTAAATATTTTTTGTATATTTCAGAAAACTTTTTTTTTTAAGCACAACGGGTTAGCACTTGACCTCAATCCCACCTGATATTAAGTGAAGATGAGGCCGAAGGTGGTAGCGTACTGACCCGGAAACCCCATCTTATTTGGGGGATTGGCTATTTTATCTCTGACAACCGGAACACAGCTATTAACATTGCTGTTTTGGCGGCAGATTTAGATAAGATGGTGATAGCTAGCCAGGCGGACATTTAATATATAACCATTTCTAACAAAGAAAATGTTTTGCATAACACGTCTTTTGAGGGTAGGTGGTCTGTGGCCACAATGGATTATCCTGAGCGTACCTTTTCCGCGTCGTGCAGACCGTCAGTCAGCTGGGCCGACCCGCCGCCGTCGCACATCTAGAATAAGGACAATATGGATCAGGACAAAGTTGGCTCCTCGTACGAATATTGGCAACGAATACGTGAGAGGTTACATAGGTGGGTATAACTTTCACTGATGGAAACATATTCACGTGGCATTTTGTTTGATTGTTTGTAAACGCTTTATTGTACTTCATATTAATAAATATACATTGATATATAAAATGAAACTTTTAAGTATAAAGGCGGACTTATCCCATAAAGGGATCTCTTCCTGTCAACCTTGCTAAATATAAAAGAACACATTGACTGAGCGTACAAAAAGCTAAGCATTTTCATTAAAACTATGAATCTACGTATAATACATACTATACTACAATAGATATGTATACGATACAGGCCGCTTACAACCGGTCACTCTGAAATGCCTCAATCCTCAAAGGATTTAATTAAAAACACATTGAACAAGGTCAGTTTCCTATTCATCATTAGATGGCTCCCCCATATGGGCCCCGACACCTTACTCCATAGTCAAATGTATTTAGACGGCATCCTCTTTGTTTTTGCTCCGCGGTCTTCATCTACCAGATTGAGACAGAGTAAAGCTTAAAAAATAACATACTTCATTGATATCGTCCGTGCTGATCTCTTCCCCAATGTCGTCCAAGCCGGCCGTCGCCATGTCATTGAACTGCGGGTACAAATGAGCGAGTTAGTAACCACAGACAGCCTCCGTAAATAAACACATGAATAACCCAATGTAAGTTAAAAAAAAAACACCCGTATATGTTACCAAATTAATCTACGTGTCTAACATTGCTACATTTATCTACATAAAATCTTCATCAATTTTTTCATTCAAAAATCCTATGACCAAATACCGAAAAAAAAATAGTGTTAGATTTTTAGCATGCATTTATTTGCAAAGTGCCTCAATATAATAGGAATAAAAAATCGACGACTAACATTCATTCTTTCTCCATTTTTCCAAATTAGAACACCGACTATTACAAAACACTCTGCCTCAACTGCAACAGCTCTCATGCCTCATGGCGTTCCATACAGACTGTCAAGTTAAAAATCCCCGAAATTAATGAACCGATTCTAGTGAAACTGCATTCAACGAAACAGCCATTAAAGTTTTACAAATATTGAATTCGAAAACCAGAGTGAGGTTACAGAATAACAATCTTTGGAACTCTCTATCCGTCCTTCCAGAAGATTTCCATTACTATAAACATTTACATTTCCAATTTTGTAAAAGGCAATTTCACAATTAATAATGAACCAAATTGTTTCTATGGTAATATAAGAATCATTTTAAAAAGAGCCTTGATAGTTTCTTGCTTGTCTAAGGGGAAAATTGCCTCTTAAACATGTGTAATGACGAAGATTTAAAACTTGAAAGTTTACATGAAATGCACTGCGGCGCAAACGATTTATAATAAAGACTACCTACAACACAGGTTCGCTGCCCGCGAGGACCTTTATTCAATGATTGATTCATTCCGGCTGCCATCTGCGGTCAAGTCAATTAAGAAAGGAAACTACGATGTCAATATGAGTCTCTTCTTTTATGTAACTATAGCAAAACGAGATTTCCACGGAAGAGATTGGATATTCATTGACTATTAATTCATTAAAGTTCGCCGATTTGGTGAGATGGCGCCTCAATTTTTTTTTTATTTCCACGAGTGAACAAGAAAAAGACATTGTGAATATTCACCATAAAATTGTAAAATTTGGTGGTAGCAATGTACGTTCTGACACCGGAATAAAACAACAGACAACGCCGCCGTATACAATATCTGTATACGAATCTGTACTGTATACAGGAGGGGGTCCTGAAAGAGGAAGGAGGCAGCTAGAGTCCGAAGTAACCACCCGGCCCCCGGTCGCTGGTATCCATATAGGATTTCCATTGGGAAAGCCCCACATAATGATCCGCCTAGGCATGCAACTGAATAGCTATTTTAACCATCTGCCTGCGACATACACCGGATGACTTTTTAGGTAGTGAAATAGAAGTTATTGGCATAGGTAGTATAATTTTTTTTATCAGAAACACATGCGCCGGCCTGTGATTGATACACGATTGGCGGGAGTTGTAGGGTCTTGCGAAATTTATTTAGAACTCATATTTTCGCCCAAGTTTTCTTTATTTACTTAATTTAATGATGTAATTATGTGAAATAGGCCAAAAACGCGACCGTCAAATGACAGAATTAACGCTTTATTCGATGATAGGTTTGAAAAAAAAATTAAATTACCCATGCCAATAACTTCTATTTTTTTTTATCCACAACGGCTTAGAACTTGACCTCAATCACACATGATGTTAAGTGAAGATGAGGCCGAAGGTGGTAGTGTACTGACCCGGAAACCCCATCTTATTTAGGGGACTGGCTATCTTATCTCTGACAACCGGAACACAACAATGCTGTTTATTTTCTTTCAAAGAACTCATCCAGTATAATACACTTGTAGTTCAGTATTCTGGCTCTGTGGAATATAGGCCTCGCGGACAGCGAACCTGCGACAATAGTGTAAACTAGACTACAAGAGAGTGCGGTAGGAGGAGCGACTCACTTCGTAGCTGCCGGCCATAGTGTCGGCCATGTGGTCAATCTACAACAGTTACGGCATGTCATTTCGAAGGTGGACAGACAGACTCAAAGAATTTATGTCATATTAAATTGCCATACAAATGGAATACCAAAATCATTTATAATTGGTGTGTCCCGGCTTTCCTTAGGCTCGTATTAATAAAACTAGCTCATAATAGAGATAAACTTAATTTGATACTTGAGATACTGTAGCATCAAAAAAATTGCTTGCTTTATTAATACGGCCCTAAGTTTGGGTTTGCTGTCTCTCATTTTTGACGACCTGTTTGGTGTTGTGGTTAGCAACTCTAACAACTCTGGTCACTATACCAAAAGGTTGCGGGTTCGAATCCCGCTAGGGGCATATGTTTGTGTGATGAATACGGAAATGTGTACCCGAGCTATGGATGTTTTCATTTATAATAAGTAATAATTTACAAAAAAAAATGTATTTATGTAGTATATCAACCATCTGGTATCCACAACACAAGCTTATAGTTGCTTACTGTGGAACTAGATGGCGCTGTGTGTATGTCTAAGGATATTTATTTTTATTTATTAACACTAAGTTGCACTCTTGATACTTAAAATTAAAAAAATTGTACCTAATTTTGAGAAAAATTTATTATCACACATTTTTGCCCAACTACAAAGGAGAGTTATGTTTTACTGTAGTATTTATTCATTCACCTAATTTACAGTTGGGACTCGAACTAAATGAAGGCGTAAGGAATGTGTAACAGTATTTATTTCTAGCTTACGTTTCCAAAACTTAAATGATTTTGGTATTCCTTTTCGGGCTTTGAGTATTCGCCTTATAATAATTGTCTCTTACCTCGTAAATGTTTTCTGGAGGATAGTAGCCGCCCTGAAAACAAATATTATTGGTTAGGTAACTTCTAACAGTTGGCAACAATTCGCCAAAGTTTGAGCTGTGTATTGACACCGGGCGGTAAACCACAGAACATTGGCACGAACCAACTTAAAAAACTTTGAAAATTCCACTACAATCTACAGAGAGTATTAGGGGAGTGCAGGGCTTCTCTTTGGAATAAAGAGTATCCATGGACAGTGCCAGATTAAGACAGATAGAAAGGCAGTGCCTACCCTAGCAAAATGGAAGCTTTCCTTGAAATGCATGTTCAAGACAGCTGATTCATACTGATGTGAACAGAAATATTTTAGAGCGAGCATTGTTATAAGAGTAAATCATTCTGCCTACCCTGTGATAAAACGCTGTCCACGCTACTAAGTTAAAACTTAACTTCATACATTACAACGTATGATTGGTTAACTCATCGCTCGCTCGGCAATTTGACGGCTGCTAATTGGTCAACGTTTTCGACACATCACCCCGTCCATGGGCTACTAATAACGAAGTGAACGGCGTCTGTCAACACATCAGGAACTATCTTATTTCCTTTTTTCACTTCGGCTCCGTCGAGTATAATGTGAATAGTATGAATGGATGTAAAAACGGATATCTTACGAAAATAAAACAAACCCTTCCCCTCTTCACCCGCGCTGCCCGCGCGCGAGATGTGTATGCATACACATGCCCCTTTGTTCCCATTTTTTTTTTGTGTAATGTTTCGATGAAATAGGCACAGGAGACTCGGCTTAATGGTTATACGGTTTTCGAGATACCATAATTGACATCTAGGATGCTTACGTTTTGAGAGACGTGCCAAAAGACTCATTGGTGACCAATCTCTCAGTCTTTTACAGAATTTACTTCGGTGAGAGTGCGTTAGAATTACATAATCTTATTGCACCATCGCCATCACCATGTTCGGACTACTAGCCATGGGGAGGGATTTCACCCGTATGTAGTTAACATATCAAACAATCGCACTAAGCGGTTCGACTCTTCATTCTTAATGCGAACAGCCAACCCATGAAACTCCCTTCCGACGTCAGTCTTTCCTGAATCCTACAACCTCGGGATCTTCAATAGCAGTGTGAAATGGAATCTACTGGGATCACGTGCCTCATCTTCGGCCACATCGTCAATTTCCATCAGGTGAGATTGTGGTCAAACGCGTACCCAGTTAATCATGAAAATAATACGTAGTACAAATTTAGCGGTCGAAAGCAAACAAACTAAACGGAATGTTGTTGGTGGTAGGGCT
This sequence comes from Oegoconia quadripuncta, assembly GCA_949316235.1. NCBI lineage: Eukaryota > Metazoa > Arthropoda > Insecta > Lepidoptera > Autostichidae > Oegoconia > Oegoconia quadripuncta. Next base: position 427,371 of record OX438743.1, on the reverse strand, counting down.
GCAGGTGTAGTGTCTCACCAGCGGGGTGTCGTGCTGCTGCAGCACGGGCTGCAGGCGCTGGCTGAAGGCGGCCCAGCGCTGCAGCGCCGCGGCGGGCAGCGTCACGGGCTGCAGCGAGCCGTCCTCCAGCGCCAGGGCCAGCCGCCGCAGCATCAGGATCACGTGGCCCATGTACCCGCTGCGGGGGGACCCGCCCACCCTGGCACACCACACGTTACTGTCACTTTTGACCAAATAGATCATAATATCCGCCCGCGTGAATAAAAAGACTTGGCTGTATGGACTCGGTACCCTTTGTGGTATTAAATACACTACAATCTATACATTTGCACGTTTCATTAAGCTTCTAATATTTGGAACACCCAAACACTATTATTTGGGCTATCTCTGACCACCCCATTTGGGATAAAGGTCGTGACGTTATGTATGCTAGCTAAATAAACTTATACTTACTGCTTCGCTTCATTCTCCTCGTAGGCGTCCATGAGCCGGGTCAGCAGGTCACATTCCACTAGCAACTGCAACATAATATTTCAAACATATCAATTATCTCTTTCGAAAATATGCAAAAATCAGACGGTTTTATATACAAGCATAAATCGGGAGAGTGGGTTACCTGTGACCACCCCCTTTGGGATGAAGACATGTATGTGAAATAGATGTTTGTGAATATTTAAACTAATATTTGCATGTCATTGTAAGCGTGGCAAAACACGAATGTTTCACATCTTACCCTTGTCGTCATTGTATTGTTATTGAGAAAATTTTTTTTATTCACTTGACCTCGAATCACAATTGATCTTAACTGAAGATGAGGCCGAAGGTGGTGGCGTACTGACCCGGAAACCCCATCTTATTTGGGGGACTGGCTATCTTATCTCTGACAACCGGAACACAACAATGCTATTAACATTGCTTTAGATTTAGATAAGATGGTGGTAGCTAGCCAGGCGGACATTTAATATGCCCTACCACCAACCAAACCGAGTACTAAATATGTACCCCGATGGGGATTGAACCCGCGAGCTCCGAAACGTAAGCCCAATGTTGTTTACATTAAGCCATGGAGGCGGTTAAATTGTAAATTCTGTTAATATTTGCTCCGTCAAAATAAAACAACCGACTTCAGTAAGGTTCCTTTCTCAGTTTTTCCTATTATAGTCCACATACTAACCAGATAACATACTTAGATTGGTGGTAGCTAGCCAAGCGGACATTTAAAATGCTCTACCACCAACCAAACCAGTACTAAACATGTATCCCTTCGTAAACCCTATGTAGCTTACATTGAGACACGGTGGCGGTTTTCTGTAGTATCAACATCTGGTATTCATAATACAAGCATAGTTGTGTAGTGTGGAACTAGATGGCGCTGTATGCCTAAGGATGCCTGTTTTGGATATACTCGGTGTTGTGAGTACTAAACATGTACCCCGCCGGGGATCGAGCCCGCGACCTTCGATTCGTAAACCCTATGTTGCACTGAGCCACCGAGGCGGTAAAAATAATATTGTACATAATACAAAAATAATTTTGTATACAGCGGCACACAAATAATATTTGTTGTTTCTGTACTTGTATCGTTTTAGTTGTATATTTCATATGTAAAATTTGTTATGTGTGTGTACATAGATGCAAATAAAAGCTTATCATATATATATATATATACAGAATACAATTAGCTATGATGGATGTATCTATTCCTATATATAATTGTGTTCTATTGTTATCATCAAAAATTATTGTAAGTTACTTTGTGAAATAAAGAGTAATCGTTGTAAATTGTGTGACACATAACAAACCTAACTCTATATATATATCCTTGGACATATACAGACAGCGCCATCTAGTGCCACACTAAGCAACTAGGCTTGTGTTGTGGATACCAGATGGTTGATACACTACACAAATACATATTTTTTTTTTGTAAATAAATACATATATAAATGAAAAACATCCATAACTCGGGTACACATGTCCGTATTCATCATACAAACATATGCCCCTAGCGGGATACGAACCCGCGACCTTTTGGTATAGCAGCAGAGTTTCTAACTACTACACCAAACAGGTCGTCTGAAACTCTAGATGTATGTTATGTTATGACTTGTATTGTTCATTTTTCTTGATCCAGCTATTTAAATCTTAACCATCATTATTGTACACGTGTATCATGTAGAAGTGAATGAATATAAATAATTGAGAGGGTAGTTGGTATCGCGAGAGGCGGCAGGCGGCAGGCGGCAGGCGGCAGGCGGCATGTATGTACGTACATGGTCGGCGTAGTGCGCGCGGTAGAGGCGGTTGGCGAGCGCGTGCTGCAGCAGCGCGTGCACCTGCGCGTGCAGGAAGTTGTTGTCGGGGCACGCGAAGAACAGCTCCACCAGCGCGCCCGGCGTGCCTGCAGCGACCCACACTCACCCTTACTTACACACTTAATGAAATGAAAATCATTTATTCATGTAGGCAATACAATATGCACTTATGAACGTCATTTGTTTTTTAAACTACCACTAGCTCGGAACGCGACCACTACCGAGAAGAGCTAGCGAGAAACTCAGAGGGTTTTTTTTTTCAATCAATCATTTACGATCAAGAAAGGTTACAACAATTTTATATATCGTGTAGAGGAGCCGTTTAATCCCATGGATTACTTTCATTAATATAGTCTGAAATTTACATAATTTTTGTTTTAAAATAAGTTTAAATTTATTAAGCGGAAGATTCCGTATATCCATGGGAACCTTGTTGTAGAAGCGCACACATTGACCTCTGAATGACTTATTAACTTTACTAAGTCTACTAAAAGGTACAGCTAATTGATTTTTGCTCCTTGTATTGACATTATGTCGGTCACAATGTTTCTCGAATGAATATATATTTCTCTTAACATATACAAGATTTTCATATATATATTGTGACGAAAATGTTAAAATATTAATTTCTTTAAATATTTGTCTTAATGTATCCTTTGACCTTAATTTATAAATTGCACGAATAGCTCGTTTCTGTAAGACAAATATGCTATCTGTATTACATACACACAAACTCCCTATTCGATTGGTTCCACAGTCAATGGTGTCGATTCGGATGTACACCGACTAAACTAAAACCAGTTTTAAAGTAGTACTGTCTCTTTCTCCCTGGAACAGTACGATGCGACGGCACCACTCCAAAACGGGTTTTAATTTAATTTATGTACATCCGAATCGGCACCATTTTATTTGAAAGGAGACTTTTACAGCGTATGAATATAGTTATCAAAGTAAAAAATGCTTTACTTTGTAGGTACACAGGGTACAATTTAAATAGTCACATTTTTTAAGGTAGGTAAGGTTGGACATAGCCCAGTGGATTACCATGTTGAAGTGGTAATGGGCAGGGCAAATAGCTAGAAGAGCTGATATCTGTAGATCGTTCACTCACAAGGTGGTCAGACGATCTGATCAAGATCGCGGCAAATTGCTGGATTCAGGCCGCATTCACTCTGGAATTCTATGGGGGAGGTGTATGTTTAGCAGTGGACGTCCTGTAGCTGATATAATGATGATGACAGCTTTTGATGTATTTCCATGACATCATAGTCTTTCGACGGTGACCTTCATTTTAAATTTTATTATATTAACCCGTGATTAATATCTTAGCCACGTTTAAAAATCGGTTTAGTGGTTCCGAAGACATTTAGCTTTTAACATAGTTGGTTTCGTCTGTCTAGATGATATAACCATTTGTTTTCTTGAAGGTTTTCTAAATTTTCAATTCATTCAATAAATATAAATTTAACTTAAATATATATATATATATTTGAATGGATGCGTTGTTGATGCGTGTGCGCATGAGGACTCACCAAGCGTCAGCATGGTGGTGGGTACCTCCTGCACCTCTGAGGCCGCGAGGTGGGCCAGCAGGGCCGCGGCGTGGACCCGCGCTGCGCCCACTGCTGGGGCTGCCGTCCGAGCCTCCCCGCCCGCACCCTCTTCCTGCCGAGACAGGGCACAACACAGACTATAATATTACAATATAGAATACAGTATCATTCCAAATATAATGGACTGGACACCGTTCTATAAACCGCGTAAAAGAGGCAGGACGTTCAAACAATGTAATGAGGAGATATTTTGTGTGGCAGGGAACACATGGTCAAGAAGAGCAAGACAAAGAGAGATTGGAAATCTTTGGAGGCTTACACCGCGTTAGGCGGCCCTTACACTAACAATAAACATACTGACAAAACTAATAAGTACACAAAATTACAAATGTAAAAAAAATGTAAGGAAATAAAGCTTGTAATATGTAATAATATATCATCCTATGTGGATTGTTAATTTAAGCTGCTTAATGATAGAACTTATGGTGATAACGTCAGTCGTCGTAGCGTCGTCATAATCGTCATCGATCACGTTGACCAATGAGAAACCGTTAAATAGCCGAGCGAACGATGAGCCAACCAATCACACGTCAGAACGTAACCGATGACGATAACGATTATGTAATTGAACCCCAGGTGTCGCGTATGACAGATGGTGCCACTACTTATATAGATCGTGCAACAGTAATTGCTTTAAATATAGTTGTAGCCTTTTTAATAAGGTTATGAGTGATGATATAAAAGATTTATTAAAAATCGAAATTTCGTATGTAAACCTTTTTTCATAATTTAATAAACACGTTACATACATGTCACGGATAGCGATGAATTAGCGACGGAATTTATAATTTGAAAAGTCACATGAATATCATGGTTCGCGGTTTGCTACAAGAAGTGAACCTGGTGGCGCTGGTATCACCGGAAATAGCGCGGTGACGACGTTTAATGAAAAATGAATAATCACTTTGCTACCCGCCGTCATACCTCCACTTAACATATCAACGACCGTGAGTGACTGTTGCTATTATCACTTACGCTTGGAAGAACCCGGTGAGTCGTTACTTAATAAGTTGAGCATGGAATTTGAGCTGGAGGAATTATAGACTAGATTGGATGAAATCCACAGACTGCATGCGAGGGCCAAGTTGGATGGCGTGAGGGGGCGTGCATATGTTTACTCTTCACCAGTAAACATCTCGGGTTCCATGATCATAATTTAATATTAAGATTTATGTGAGGGTACGTGATTTGTAATTACCACCTTACTTTAAGATTTAAGGTTATCAGGCCTAGTGTCATTCTGACATCCTATTCGCCTGTATTGGCTTAATATTATATTGCAAATTCCCGAGCTGCCCTATACCACGAGAGGCTGGCACCGTTCCTGTCGCTAGCAACGCCCGCGTTTCCCCGACATATACATTTATAATTAAAATAATATTGTTATGTAGATAGATAAACTTTATTCGCATTACAGTTACATACACATTTATGATATACTTATAAAAAGTGATTAAATTCATCGATTCATAACTTTGTGAATAATTCATTATCTATCATTTTTTTCTTAATATTTCGGACTCTTACACCGATCAGATGATCGGTAGTACAACCTTTTCTTAGTTTGGGACTAGATGTGCCAAACTAAGCAAAGGCTTGTACTATGGATACTAGATAACGATTTTTTTTATATAATAAACATCCATGACTCGGGAATAAATATCCGTATTTTTTTTTATTTGCATTAATGGGTATAACATACGTATTCTGGTGCATGTAGCGCCTGAGGAGGATTCTGCAGCAGAGCCTGATGCAGCAGCGGCAGGTGCGGAGCCACGGCCAGCTCCACGCTGCTACGCTCCGCCTCGCACTCGCCAACCCTGCAACACCACAAATCTACATGGCCTTTGCGAAGCTATCGACCGAGTGAATCATGTAAAATACTAAAAAACTGTAAAAAATTAGTACTCAAGTTAACATTCAAGAATGGATAATGTTATGTAATTACCAGATGTCTAGCCGGAACATAGTGCAGATAAGGGTACATAATTATAAGGGCATGTTATGAGGAGTTCCTCAAGGATCTCATTTGGGACCTGCATAATGATTTTCTTTTTATGATACATGTAGTTGCCTTATTCAAACTAATATTTCATGTGACCCTGTTGGATATCTTGTAAATCTGTGGCAGCTACACTCACAGTATGGGTTCTTGGTCCAGCAGGGCCCGCAGCACTTGACAGCCGTTGACTACAGCATGGCGACGTGCCGACGGAGGCGATGTGAACACCGACTGCAGCAGCAGACGCACCAGGTGCTCCGACTGCAGCCGCGACAGCAGCACCCAGCTCGTGCGCGGTCTAGGGGCAGAGAACCATACAGATAACCTATTTATTCAGTACACAATGATCTGTGATACTCCAAGGAAAGTTAACTCACTCATACAAACTTAATATCAAAATTTATTGTAAGATATTATTATTACAGCGTATTTATTCAAAATTACCCACAATATGTAACACACATGCAAATATGATTCCCACAAGTAGGATACAAAAACTAATATCCTATCTACTATTAAAATTACTATGAAAAACATGAAATTACTATGGAAAACATGAAATCACTATTATTTAAGTATTATATTTAGGATTAAATAATAAAAATGTCAAAACAGTTTTTAGAAAAAGCGGTAAATACGGAGCGTATTATTTCTTTTTTTAGAATTTCGTGTCGGGTTTGTGTATAAAGTTGTATTTCTAAATGTTATTACATCACCATACGAGATTTGGTATTACGACTTGACTCACATCCCACGCGATGGTGTACGAAAATTAAAAAAAAACATCGTCCCTTTATGTGTAAGGGAGCTACCCTAAAAAAATTTTTTCGAGATTTTATAATATGTATAGTATACTCATGCCAAAATCCAGCTTTTTAATATCAAGAGCCTCTGAGCTAAGCTGCGGACACACAAACGGACATGGAGAAACTACAAGGGTTCCTTGATGACTACGGAACTGCTGCTGTAATTCGCACTGCAAATGCACCCTTAATATTGTCTTCTTTGTCTCTTTACTCGTAAAACATGTACCATGTACCTGGTGGGGAATCCGTCCCCAACGCAGCCGTTGAGGATAAGGTCGCAGAGCAGCCCCGCGGCATTAGCGGAGGCCACGGCGCGCGAGCGGGCGTCCCGCGCCGCCTGCCGCGACCGCTCCGCCTCCGCCTCCGCCATCTCCGCCGCCATCACCATCGCCCTCGCTGCCGCCTGTATTAACGCGAACGCGGAAGCGAGCGGCTGCGGCTCGCCGTCGGCCGTCTCTGTGCTGTTCGACGTTGTGCTTGTTGGGGCTACGGAAACAGATTCATTTCTTTTAGATGAAAGCGAATATTTTATTCCTGACACAGTGCCATCTAGTCACTAAACAACTAGGCTTGTATTATGTACAGATACAGTTGATATCTGGACAGAAGTGTTCCCGAGTTAGAGATGACATACTACTTTTGCTTCTTCCATTCTCATCAAATGCTCGTCGGTTAGTGGTTGACCGCACCTGACCTTTTGTGAGTACGACAGTCACTTGACTGACGCGCGTCCTTCTAGGTCGACCTTTACCGACCCCATTCATTCTATGAATGAATGAATGAAAAGTCCTTTATTTCATAGGACACCAAGTATCACTTGAAATCGTCAACATTTTTAAACTTAAATTTACTAGATGCCCAAACCACCTTCAACGTCGTTTTGAACGCCGCACCTTCCTCTAATCAGACAATTCTTTTATCCATCATTCAAAGTCACTCCACACTTACTACGCAATGAACCCATTTCTACTGCGTTGATACAACTTTCATGCTTTTAGTTTAACTAAATAATAAATACCTTTAGCCTCATCCTCATTACTTGACTCCTTGTGATTGACGTCTACTTTCTCGCTCAGTTCGCGCTCCGCCTTCTCCGGCACATCAGCGCAGTCAGCGTCGGCCGGCGGCGCGGCCATGGGCGTGGGGCTGGGCGTTATCCTGGGCATGTGCTCAAACAGCGGCTCTGGCACATACGTCCCACAAATGATCTGGATCAGGCACTCGAGGAACTGGTGCTCTTCTAGCCACTGCGGACAGTTGAACAATGGTGTCGATTCGGACGTACACCAACTAAACTAAAACCAGTTAAAACTGGTAATGGTAAACTACTTTAAAAAGTAGTACTGTCTCTTTCTCCCTGGAATAGTACGATGCGACGGCACCACTCTAAAACTGGTTTTAGTTTAGTTGGTGTACATCTGAATCGACATCAATATTAATAATTTTATCACCACAAGTTTTTAAAACACTTTTATTAGGTTAGTTTGTGTGTAACTGCTAATATTAGATAAGTGAAGTAGCTGAGGTCGTGGGTTTGGTTCCCAGCAAGGTATTTTAGCATAATGTTTGGAATTCTTAAATGTCCGCTGACTAGTTACTACCAATTAAGTCTGCTGCTAAGCATTGTTGTGCCCAGCCAGCCAACCAGTCATTTGAGAGAAGATTATTAATTTTCTTAATAAGTTCATTGTGAGTAAAAAAATTCCCAGGTTTCGTTGAAACTTTGATTTAAAGTTGAACTCACCTCCATAATGATCTTGTTGAAGAGGTCGTCGAGCCGGATGAAGTATTTGAAGGTGTCAGCGATGGCGGAGGTGGCCAGGTGACGCAGCAGGTTAGGTAGAAAGTCGCGTCGAGACTTGAAGAAATCCAGGACCCGTAAGCACACTATGTGGTACAGGTACCAATCCTGCAGGGAACAATTCATGAGAAAATAAATAATATATTTGTAACTCAAGAATTTAATCGGCTCCGTATTACATATTTAAGACCACCCTTGAAAAATAACTTCATTGAATTTCCAATTCTACATTCGATTTAGAATCAATATACGTATACAGAGTGAATATGAATTAGTGTAATTCCCATTAACTATCAACTTATGTCAACTTTCTCCAAGGAACCATAGTCGAATTCAATCAAAAAAACCTTGATTAACCATACGAAGTAAACCATTTTAATATGGAAGTCCAACAATTTGCCGCCGAATACGCATAACCGTATTCGGCCGAAAATTGTTGGACTTACGTACGTACGTACGTACGTACCTAGTGGAAAGTTGTTCATAATCAGGAATTACATGAATTAAATTTCATCCTGTATACAACAGCAATAAGGCCCCTTTGTATATGAAACCCTTATTTATTTGTTGTAGAGATCAGAACAGTCGTAATACAAAAATACAGTTGAAGGAGATAGACAAGAACTTGTAACTTCAAGCCTTTATTTCAACATAGGATACATGATATCATTTGAACGTCAATTTAATAATGTATTCTTTATTGCAACAAAATATTACATATGACAGAGTAATAACGATAGGTCATGTACAAGTAATAACAGGGCTGAAGCATTTCTCTGTCAGTCAGTATGCATGAACTACTACCGGTTCCGAAAAGGAATAAAAATATTTTTGGAATACACACAACGCCATCTAGTTCCTAACTTTGCAACTAGGCTTGTGTTGTGGATACCAGATGGTTGATATACTACACAAATACTTATTTTTTTTGCAAAATTTTCCATAAATGAAAACATTCATAACTCGGGTACACATGTCCATATTCATCATACAAACATTTATTGTGCTCATTGAAGCAGAAAGACACGGCTCCTGGATATGATAGAATTACATACTCTATGATATATCACCTACCAGGGATAGGAAAACGATATTTGCTTGATTTATATAATCGTATTCTAGCTACGGGGGACCTCCCGAGGCAATGGCGCGATGTATTAGTAGTTCCAATTCCTAAGCCAGGCAGTCAGTCCAAATTAAGGCCTATTTCGCTGATATCATGCATATGCAAACTATTTCATTCGATGCTAGCTAAACGTTTAGAATGGTACACAGAAAAGAATGGTATATTATCCGCCCTTACTACAGGTTTCAGGAGAGGTCAGTCTTGTCAAGATTGTTTGTCACGACTAATATCACAAATACAAATAGGGTTTTCAAAAAAACAGTGTACAGTTGCATGTTTTTTGGATATAGAAAGTGCTTACAATAATGTTTTAATTGATAAAATGATTGATGTGCTAAACAATTTAAATGTAGGAAAAAAGTTTTGCCAGTATCTGTGGAATTTTCTAAACGAAAGACATATCATAATTAGAGATGAATTTGATCAGAACAACACTATGGTTAGGTTTACTAATAGAGGTTTAGCTCAAGGGGACCCTCTCTCGCCATTATTATTTAATTTAGTGACATATAAAGTATGTAAAACTATTAATAATGTACATATTTGCCAGTATGCTGACGACTTTGTTTTTTATTCCTCTAATAAGGATCTTAATCAAAGCAGAGAGGAGATTCAGACTGCCCTAGATAATTTAGTAGTAATATTAAATAATTTGGGTCTAAATTTGTCAGCCACCAAATCTCAATTTTGTATCTTTAGAAGAGGTCATAGCAATCAGAGCATACAATTGATGATAAATAATTGCAGCATTAGCCATGTACAGTGTTGTAAATACCTAGGACTTTGGCTAGACACATCCTTACGATGGAGTAAGCACATTAATGAGATTGCTGAAAAAACTCAAAGATATGTGAATTTACTGAAAGTCCTGAGTGGTCCTGGATGGGGGTTACATCCTAAACACATTCGCAGGTTGTATATATCTTTGATACAAAGCAGATTGGACTACAGCTGTTACTTGTATGACAATGCTGCTAAATCTGTTGTTTACCGATTGGATAAAGTACAAAATCAGGCGTTAAGAGCTATAGGTGGTTTCATCCGAACTACTCCTATTCACGTTATGGAGAGCGAGCTATGTGTCGTTCCACTGTGTTTAAGGAGAAAGTATTTGGCTTATAAATTTTGTTTAAAGGCTGGATCATGGCGTAATAGTGTCACAAGTGCATTACTGACTGAACTGAGTACTCTGTGTAGCAATAGATATTGGTTGAAGAAAAAATTACCACTGCTTGTAATAGTACATGAAGAGATTAAAGAGGAACAGATTCATTCATCACCAATTCTAGAAATGTATACCCTGCGAACATGGATAACCAATTTAAGGATCGGCAGTAATATAATTGTGACATTAAATTCAGTGCAATTAGCAAAAAAGGCATTAAATCCAAGTGTTATAAAGTATGAAATCTATAAGGAGTTAAGAGAGAAATACTTTGATTGCTATATAATATACACTGATGGTTCAAAGGGTCCTAACGGTCATGGTGCAGCCTTTTATGATTCTAGGGGATGTAACTTAGAAATTTGTAACATGTTTAAAATAACTAGGAACAACACCTCCATTATGTCACTGGAACTCACTGCTATTTCGGAAGCGCTCTCATATGTAAAAGCCATTAATATGAGTAGAGTCGTAATATGCTGCGATAGTAAAAGTGCTCTACAACATATTGCTCTATGTGCCTCGGGGAAGAGGAACGGGTTGTCTGTAGGCTATAGCATATTAAGTAAAATGGATGAGCTTGATTTATGTGGTACTAACGTTATTCTGCAGTGGGTCCCATCACATATTGGTTTGAGAGGTAACGAGGAGGCTGACTCTCTAGCTAAACGTGCGATCAGTGAGGGATTGAGTTTGAATGTTGTACCAAATTTCTCTGAAATCCTCCCTAAGTATAAAAAAAGATGTTTGGACCTATGGGATGAATATTTTGATGAGAGGTCAAAAGAAAAGGGAATTTGGTACAAATCCATCCAGAGTCATCCTCCTCATACTCCCTGGTTTATTAGTAGTAAGTTAAGTAGGAAAATTATTGTTTTAGCATATAGGCTTCGGTCTGGACACATGCCACTTAACAAGTTTGGCTTCCTAATGAGAAAAACCAGTTCTCCAAACTGTGAGGTGTGTGGGACTGTGGAGGATGTCCAACACTTGTTAGTGGAGTGTGTCCGGTACGAGCAATCTAGAAGGGCACTGATGAGTGAACTTAAACTGAACGGATTTGATGTAGGAGTGTTTCACGCTATTCTGTCCCTACCAAACTCGGAAGGAGCTAGGAAATTATTCAGTTTTGTGAACTCATCGGTGTCTCGTTAAGTGTAGCGATTAGTTAAAGGGCACGATGGGACTGCCATACAAATTTGTAAAAGTCCCTGTAAAAACTTTAGATTTAAAAAAAAAAAAAAAAAAAAACATAGCGGGATTCAAACTCATCTGAAATCATCTGTAAGGAAAGAAACGGCTCATGATACCCACATTTTTGAAAGCTGTTCAAAGTGCATCAATTTAATGATGGACACATCATTCATGGTTGACCTAATGAAATATACAGAAATGCACACGTGACAGGGGGTCAGCCCATCGCTGTTGAAACATGCACCGTCATACACATACATAATATATTATGTTATGAATACACACGGGTTTGTCTTCTTTTACTTCATTATACAGCATAAATATTTGAAGGATCTATGATCCAAGAAAAACCAAAAAAGTTTTGCAAACTATACCATGTTATTTAACAAATAAAATGGTTCGTTGTGATGGTCCCAAATATTGTATATTTATAATTTGGAAAAAAAGTTTGAAGCTATTTAAAGCAATAGATGAAAATTTACCATTCTTCTCCACCTTATCTCTGAAACTATTCAGCCTAAGATTTAGCAAAAAAATACAGAAATTAGTGATTTACTTGCAAATTACAGATAAACCTATAATAAGACTATGTTCTTAAAATAATATGGTAAATCTCTCAATATTGTGTGCACAATTTTACATTTGCAGTTTGAATGTAACATGATAAAGAAAGTCTGATTTTCATATCTTGTATTTAGATTATGTGTAGGTATCACAAATTGTGGGAAGAATCTTTTACAATGTTAAAAAAAACAATGTAGGTACTGAAAGGACACTATGAAGGTCACTCTCACCAAGTGCAAGCAATCCTAAATGCCACTTCCTATGAAACTGAGTAGTGAAACTTGTGTGAACTGTTTCAAAAGCAGTCTGGACAAATATTTAAAAAAATAAAGAGATCAAATACATATCAGTAGTGATATAGGTATATGCATGAATCTGCTAATAGTAATAGTGTGTCATAAAATATTTAAGATGTTCTTCAAGATAACACAATCATTACGAAGGTCATTCATCATATTAAGACAAAGCTATTACGGTATACCCTTCAGTTATTTTTTTGATAACCATTTTGTTAGTTTGGAGCTAAAAGTACACAATGGCTTTTATCAATTATAGTTACTGCCACAAAAAAGACGTACCTGTTTAGGGCTTCTCTCCAGCAACATTTCAACAGTTTTGCTAAAGTAGGATGCTAGCAGAGGGTTCAGCGGGGGGTCCTGGTTAATAAAGTCACAGAGACGGTTCATCTGCACTGTGTCGAGAGACAGGCGGTCACTTAGCATTGATAGGTGGCTCGTGAGGACCTCACACGCTATGCTCGCATGCCTGTACTGTGACGCAAGCTCCACATGCTTCGGAGGCTCTTCTGTGATGAGAGTTATCAGCTCAGCCAGAACGTCTGGCTTTGTCAAACTGGAATTGAGTTGTTTATTTAAAAAGCTATTCACACAATACAAATACACATTACTGCACAACTGAAAAGAAAATACAGTTACAGAAAGTTGGTAAAAGATCCTTTTAGTGATTAGGCCGCAAAATTGTTGTTTATCCTTGTTATATGATTGTTATTGTTGTGGAATAAAGAATATTTTATACATACAATTGTTTTGTAAGAGTACTATGTACAAGTAAGTCAGAGTAATAATGTTTTTTGTAAGAGTAGAATGTACAGTAAGTCTGAGTATGTTTTGTTCATTAGTTATTGCACATTTTGAGTTTTGTTATGGAGATTCAAATAAGTAGATATTTTGTTTTACACTAAATTAAAAACACTTACACATAATTACTCAATCTAGGCTGTCCAGAATGTATGTATTTTAGACATAGATATATTTTTTTCAAATTTATTATTATAATCATAATATAATTGATCATAATATAATTGAATATAAAAAAATTATAACCAAATGTAGTTGATTGATTGTAATCACAATCAATCAACTACATTTGGTTCCTTAGTCATACATAAATTATACCTACTACACATTACAATGTTAAATGTAACATATATGTTTTAAAGGGTTTTGTAAGGACGGCAAGAAGTTTTGTTTAGTTACATCTAAATGAAACAGTGGGGTATTAGTGCAATAATATAGTTCACCAGGTCATTAACCCGGCAATATAGCACTGCCACAGACAATAGTAACAAACCACTGATACAAATTGAAGCTGGAGACAGGTCACATTTACATAGATAGAACAAAAGTAAGTGCACTCACAACTGCATGAGGGCCTTGTTGTCGGCTTTGCATTCCTGTAGGATATCATCCGCCTCTAGAACTTGGCTCAGCGACACACTCTGCAATAAACACCAACCAAAACTGACATTAGAGACACTGTAACCGCTACGTAACTCATCACACCACACAAAAATCTACTACATGCACGCAGATTGAGACGCAGCTTACACTAAAACGAAAAAATAGCGCAAATAGCGTGAATTCCTCGAAAACGGAAGCAATCCGCCTTTCATAACCACTGCTTCAACAACAAATACGCACCTCATCCTTGAGAAGAGAATTTAACTCCCTAACTACGATATAATTTCCGCTCCAAAACATAATTTAAATTAATAAGTACAAGAGGCTTTTGATTAATCTAAATCCATAGAAAATTTATTTTTACAGAACTCAGCGTTTCTCCGATAAAGGTGAAGTGCGTTCTGAAATTATTTTCTAAGATGTATGTCACGACACGATCATTTGATACGCCCCAAGCACGAGCTTACACACCCACCACAGATAAAAGATAGAAGTGATGTATCGGATTTATTTTGAAATGAAATGTTTGTTGCTAATGATTTGGTACATGAAGTTCTTAAAGCTATTTGTGTCCGCAAATTCTATCACTGTATGGTGTGCAGGGTGTGTTTTTTCTGTGCAGGGTCACGCACGCAGTGTATATCATACTATACCTATTCGTAACCTTGACCTTCTTTTTTATATTTTGATTTCTCATCACCTCGCCTGAGAGTCTTCGGGGAGAGCCCAAATGAAATGAAATGAAATGAAATGAAAATGAAATGAAATGAAATGAAATGAAAATCATTTATTCATGTAGGCAATACAATATGCACTTATGAACGTCATTTGTTTTTTAAACTACCACTAGCTCGGAACGCGACCACTACTGAGAAGAGCTAGCGAGAAACTCAGAGGGTTTGTCTCTTTTCAATAAATCATGTACAATCAAGAAAGGTTACAACAATTTTATATATCGAGTAGAGGAGCCGTTTAATCCCATGGATTACTTTCATTAATATAGTCTGAAATTTTGTAATATCCCTTTTTACATAATTTTTGTTTTATAATAAGTTTAAATTTATTAAGCGGAAGATTCCGTATATCCATGGGAACCTTGTTGTAGAAGCGCACACATTGACCTCTGAATGACTTATTAACTTTACTAAGTCTACTAAAAGGTACAGCTAATTGATTTTTGCTCCTTGTATTGACATTATGTCGGTCACAATGTTTCTCGAATGAATATATATTTCTCTTAACATATACAAGATTTTCATATATATATTGTGACGAAAATGTTAAAATATTAATTTCTTTAAATATTTGTCTTAATGTATCTCTTGACCTTAATTTAGCTCGTTTCTGTAAGAGAAATATGCTATCTGTATCAGCAGCGTTTCCCCACAGCAAGATACCATATGACATCAAGCTGTGAAAGTAGCTGAAGTAGACTAAGCGCGCTGTTTCAATATCACAGATATTTCGAATTTTCTTAACAGCATATGCGGCAGAACTGAGTCTTTTCATTAGTTTTTTAATATGGGGTCCCCACTGTAACCGAGAATCTAAAGTCATACCAAGGAATACAGTTGTGTCCACAAGTTCCAACTGTTCATGTTTAATTCTTATTTTGGTGGCAACCTGTTCAACATTAGGTAATGAAAATCTAAGACATTTCGTTTTGTTCTCATTAAGGAGCAAGTTATTGACTGTGAACCATTCGACTATTTTTGAGACAGCATTATTCACTTCGTCATATGCTAATTGATATCTGTCAACTTTAAATATTAAAGAAGTGTCATCAGCAAACAATACGATCTCGTGTCTATCCTTAGCGAGGTGAGGTAAATCGTTGATATAAACTAAAAATAGGAATGGTCCCAGTATTGAACCCTGCGGTACGCCCATGCTAACTGCAGATCCTGATGATCTCTCTCCATTGATATCAACCCTCTGAATTCGATCACGTAGATATGATTTCATTAGGCTGAGTGCTTGGCCCTGGACGCCATAATGGTGTAGTTTCATAATTAAGATGTCATGGTGGACGCAATCGAAAGCCTTGGACAGATCACAAAAGATGCCAAGGGCGTCCTGTGAACCCTCCCAGGCATCAAAAATATGTTGTAACAACTCAATACCGGCATCTGTTGTCGAACGTCCCTTAGTGAAACCAAATTGTTTGGTTGTAATCAAATTATTCAAATTGAAATGTGAGAGCAATTGATTTAAAATTAAGCTTTCAAATATTTTACTTAAAGTCGGTAAAATTGAGATCGGTCGGAAGTTTGTACGAACTTGAGTATCACCAGACTTAAATAACGGAATTACTTTACTATGCTTCATCATATCAGGAAACACACCATTATTAGTACACTGGTTGAAGATAATAGCTAAATGAGGAGCAATATCCTCTATAATAAAACTAATTATTTTAACTGATAGACCATGAAGATCCGCTGTCCTTTTCATATTTAAAGATTTAAATGTCTTAATAATACATAATGGTGTAACGTGATGAAATTTAAATACATCGGTACATTCGGTTACATTTTGTTTTAGTAATAATTCAGCGAGAGTGGGGGAAGAATTAAGAGACCTAGTTATCGATACTGGAATGTTAGTGAAAAAACTTTCAAACGCGTCCGCGATTTCAGGAGCATTAGTTAATGTTTGACCTTCTACGTTAATTTGGTAATCGAAACTACGAGTTTTGACTTTCCCAAGACGGGCCCCCCTATGGGAAACAGGCGTGACTTTAGGTATGCGTGTGAAATATATAAAAAAAATCTAATTCGTTAATTTCCTATCATATATATGAAGTCAGATCTCAGACTAAAATTCATAATAATTTACTCAGAGTAATTATCATAAAATTATGAACCTGTGTTCAGAACGCATCCCAACGATCGGGTTTTCATTTTGACAGCATGCAATGTTGCCAGGTTTCAAAACTTGGGGGTAAACTCCATAGAATAACGTATATATTATTACGACAGCTAAGGAGAGAACAAAGACTTACACCTAAATAAGCTCAAAAGTTTTCACGGAGAACGGAAGTAGAGTGGTTTCTTTTTCTGTAGTTTTCCTATTGCCGGAAAAGTAGCGGTAGATGTAGATCCATTTTCTGGGCCAAATTCCACAAAAATAGCGTTGCTATTCACATTTATTACTAATATATACTCAAAGAGTCCGCCAGCTCTTTGAAGAGCTGACGCGCCTCCGGTCCTCATGGTCCCAGTCTCTACCCCAACGAGCAGAAATTCGTAGCCCTATCCCATGGCTGCGTGCGGACATAAACAACAGCGCGATCTAGTTCCACACTAAACAACTAGGCTTGTGTTGTGGATACCAGATGGTTGATACACTACACAAATACATTTTTTTTGTAAATGAATACATGTAGGTAGGTATAAATCAAAAACATCCATAACTCGGGTACACCTGTCCGTATTCACCATACAAACATATGCCCCTAGCGGGATTCGAACCCGCGACCTTTTCGGATATAGCAGCAGAGTTTCTAACCACTACACCTAACAGGTCGTCTTATTAGTGTAAGGTGTTATTCCTCTATGGTGTAAGTATGTATATAAGAGGCGAAAATACGCAGCCATGGGATAGGGCTACGAATTTCTGCTCGTTGGGGTAGAGACTATGGGACCGTGAGGACCGGAGGCGCGTCAGCTCTTCAAAGAGCTGGCGTCGCGTCTGGTAAAAGTATCGGGTGATCAAAGGGATCAAAATCTTCCTGGGCTAAGTCGGGCCATACAACGTGGCAACGCCACTAGCCTGTGTAAAATATGTTCTACTTATGACGTCAACATATGTTCCTGGGCCCTTTTTCATTATTTTTTCTCTTTTAATTTGTTTTGTTAATATCTTATAAATTATGTCCTGTATTATACAATTATTGTAAATGAGTGATGCATAAATAAAATACATACAGACGAACATAAACCTTCCTTTTTGGAAGTCGGTAAAGTCTATATATGAGAAATGAGGCTTCCAGCCACATGCTACGCCAGAATGCTCGGCACAATTTTTTTCCTTTGGGCACTGTTTGCAACTATTTGAATACAATTTTATGATGTTATCAGAATAACTGAATTCCACTGCGTATCCTAGCATCACGGGCGTCAAATCGGCTAAGCCGGCTAGGCTGTAGGCATATATAGAGACGCGTTGAATACATTACCCTTTTGGCTTCACTGTAGTCGGGTAAAAAGAGCAACCCTTCAAGCTTGAACCTCTCTTTGCTCAAAAATTTAACCTAGTGAGTACCCTTACCTAGAAAGTCAAGGAGATTTTTGACTTTGAATATAAATAACTATAGACATAATATTATGTACAACATTTAATTATAGTTATCGTTTAATCTTCAACAATTGCATGGCTAGGGTCTCCGCCTCATGAACCGTTAGCGACGACGACAGTTCCTGCAGCTTCTTCACCTTACGCGGCGCCACGCTCTCCTGGGGAATGCCTCTACTTTCCACCAGCTTCCGTTTTAAAGGCCTGAAAAAAATTTAAAATTATTTACATATAGTATCATTATTGGAGGCGTCATTTTATTTGCCTTTTTGTTATCATAACTTTCCATTAGACAACATACTTTTAGTCTAGACTATCCATCATTACTGTAGTTTCATTACATGATGCTCTATTCCATAATCTTTAAACCTTACCTATGATACTTGTCCTCTTCAGATTCTTCATCCGAGTTTTCATTACTAGATTCCACATTATCCCTTTCAATAACAGAATTACCTTCCTCACTGCCATCCTCATTTCCATATATTATGTCAGGATCAGGTAACCACGACAAATCAGGTCCATCAGATTCTGATTGTGTTCCAAAGTCATCCTTTTCCCCTTCTTCCTCCTTCTTTTTATTTTTCAGTTTGCGTTTTTGTTCCTTGTGCTTTGCCTTTACTTTCTCTCTGAACCTTATCTTGTCATATTTGTCTTCTTCTCGTAATACTTCTTTTGCTTTTTCAATATCAATTCCTCCAACATTTTCATTTACAAATTGTTTAGCAACTTCAGATTTTAAATCATTTTCATCTCCTATTGCTTCACCTTCTTCGGTGAATTTCACAGTAGTGTTCACTTTGATCTTTTTTTTCAAAATTTTCTTAGCCAAAGCAGCCTTTGTAAGTGGCTTTGATTTCTTCTTTGACTTAGTGCTTTCTTCAATAGGTGTAGGGTCAACATCAACATCTGCTTTCTTAACTTTTAAGAAATCATCTTTATCACTCTCATCATCATCATTATGAAAGTCCAATTTAGGTATTTCTTTTTTTACCTTTTGCTTTTTATCGATTTTTACTTTATGCACAGTTTCTTCTTCCTCCTCAGATGCACTTTGATCAGATTCATCTCTCTTAACAGCCTTTGCCCTCAATTTCTCAATAATATTATTTTCCCCTGATTCTATGGGTTGCTTACTGTTAAGATTATTCTTCAGCTGTTTATTTAAAAATCGAATTCTGGGTGGTACAATTAAACCTAAAGATCGTGCATATGCATCTGTGTCTATTAGTTGAACATTAAAAATTGTCTTGTTCTTCATCAAAAATACAGATTTTAAATAGTTCATAAAAGCTCTCTGTGCCGTTTGCTTCAGTTCTGTATTATCTGACAATAATGATTCAATTTTCCTTTGTGGAGCAACTACTTTTGAAGGGTCAACTGATATTTTGTTAATAGGGATCTTACTCTTACTTAAATCTTCTACAATTTTCTCTTCATGTGGCAATAACATTAATAACCCTTCTCCTTTACCAAGCACGCCCCTAGCAGTGCGACCAGCCCTGTGTATGTAAGTCTCCACATCTTCTGGGCAGTCCATCTGAATCACCCAGTTGACTCGAGGGAAGTCCAACCCTCGTGATGCTAAATCTGTTGCAAACAACACCACATTTGATTTTCTACAAAACTCATTGTATATTTTTTCTCTTTTCTCTTGATGTAGGGTGCCATATAGAGCTAGTAAACTGACGCCTGGTCTCAGTTTACAAAATAAATCATAAGTATATTTTACTTGCTTGCATGTCGCCATAAAGACTAGGACTTTCTGTTTTAAGTGGTTCCTTATGAATGACCAGAGAATACCAAGTTTTTCATCAATATCGCATACAATGTAGCTTTGCTGTAGAGACTCAGGGGTTATTGTGGCGGCCTGTTCATGTGGTGCCACATATGTAGGGAATGATAGGCTAAGCCGAGCTAGGTCTTTAATAGATTTAGTTTGAGTAGCTGAAAAGAGAAGAGTCTGCCTTTCAGTGGGTAAATTCTCAATAATAGCGTTCATAGTAGTTTGAAAACCAAGATCTAGACATCTATCAGCTTCATCGAGAACAAGAATTTGAAGGTTAGTGCAGTTGAACAGAGGATTTTCATCCATGTGTTGGAGCAAACGACCTGGTGTGCAAATAAGTATATTCACTTGATCCATGCGCTTTCTCTCAAACTTGAGGTTTTGACCACCTATTATGAGACCAGCAGAGAAGTCATGAAGGTGACCAACCTTCCTCAATGTCTCGTAAATTTGATATGCCAACTCTCTTGTTGGAGATATGACCAAAGCACCAACACCATCCATTCTGGACCATTTTTTACAAAATAAGTTTTCTACCACTGGAATTAGAAATGCTAATGTCTTTCCCGAGCCTGTTTTTGCAGCTCCTAAGATATCTTTGCCCTGTAACGCATATCCAATAGCCTGTTTCTGAATTTCAGTTGGAGTCATATAATTGTTTTCCCTTAGCCCTTTTAAAGTCTTCTGCGATAGAGGCAAGTCCTTGAACATTTTAACTTCATCAGGAACAATCTGCAAAACAAAACGTTGAATGGTTTCATTGCATGTAGTGGCTGAAATGATGATGTTTTACAGTGTGGACACTTTTAAAGCATTTTTTATACACGATTATGTTAGGGGAGGGGTTCTCAATCACACAAAATGGATGAAGATGAAGTCGTGTAAAACATCACCTCAGATTACAGAACATCATAAATTTACCTTATCATATTGGCCCTGCAAATATTTTATAGCAGCATCTTCTTCATTATTTTTCTTTTTCCTAGGTTTAAACAATCGCACTTTTTTACGTCCGCTTTGATTATTTTGGATTTCATTGTCGTGCTTCATTTCTTACTTATTGTTTGGTCAAAATAATCAAAAGTCTAATCAAATTAACCTCACTCACGACCACACATGTAAAAACAAAAAGCAGCACCCACCACAGATTGATTATTAGGCGAAGAAGCTGTCAGTAGTCAGTTGTCAAATGCGCTTTTTTCGGTGAAGTACTTTGGTCGTCAAAAGGGTATAGACATAATTATCTGTCTGCCTCGTCCATGGGTATTGAGAATTGCAAGAAAGACGTGATAAATTTTTAAATCGATTCATAATCGAATCACACACTGAACAAAGCTGCAAGTCATTCAAATTCATTCACTTCCCCTTCCTGCGAGCATAAACAATCACGATTTTGTCGAAGGTGGGCGTGTTTTTCGTTTAATATTTTCTGTTGATCATTGAGTATCATACCTACATTGTTTTAGTGGATATTAGTAGTAGATATAAATAAAATTTTACTTGGTAAGTTTTATTTAATAACGAAATCACTACATTTTTTATCTTTTTGCAATGTTTGTAAACAGTAGGTCCTACAAATGAGATTTGATTGATGAGCGCACCTTGAAAACACCTTCTTTGTTCCTCTAGTTCAAAGGCGTAGTTAGAATTAATATTCCTTGTTGAGTCACGCAACAACTCATGTTAATTCCTCTAATTGTAAGTTCGAGTTATGGCTGTGTTGATGGGGGGCGTAAAAACTTACACTTCTTTTGCACCAGGGACGCAAGTCATTTGGGCAATGTCAAACCATTATAACCAGTTCCACCAGTGCTACTCTGGTACTTACAATGAACTCTGTTAATTATGAATACTCCGTCGCTTAGCTATCTGTTTATTTTTTTTGTTATCCTGAATTGAAATAAATGATGCAACATTAAATTGTGAATGTAAAAATAATCGTTGTAATAATAAATTTGAATTGCAACTTCATTGATTTAGCCATCCGTGTATGTATATTGTATAATCCCTTGGACCAATAATATTGTCATAGAGTTGACCACCTACACTACCATTGTACCTACCTAAAACTTGTACAAATGGGAAATTTGTTTATCTTCCATGACGCATAATACCTACATTATTTCATATCAATAGTTATTACTTTTGTCAGAAAGTCGACAAGGGCACAGATACATAATAATACCATCAACAGACACAAAGAAATATTCGAAAATCACACTTTATACACATTGAGATTTCTTTTTGTCTTAATGCTCTTTTCGTTGTTCTGTATTCTACCAATAAAAGACTTCAACTCCCAAGAACTCTCTGCTTCAAACATGCTTCAAACCTATAGTGCTAAATTTTTTTGTCATTCCTTGGTACTAAAATGAATGCTCACATAGATCTTAATTTGGGGGATATATATGTATAAGTCTACTACTGGACATAGCCTCTCCCATTTGCATATCTTTCCATTGGAGAATTTGCCCTAATTGCCACGCTGGGCAGGTGGGTTGGCAGAGTTTTGTAGAAGATCCAGAACAGTGCCATTTCAGCACATCACTGTCGCCTTTCATGATACCCATGGGAAGAGACTGGTTCCATTTCACTCTGCCACATGGCAATTATTTTTTTAAATTTTGACCAAAGAATATTGATCTAGAGACTGCATGGTTACTTTCTTCCTTGGTAGGCTAGTAGTAGTATTTGTATTACAAAATTATGAAATGTATTGAATGTGTTTGTCTGCATTCATAGGAATCAGTGGACAATGAAGACCTTAGCAGTGCTGTTATGTGTGGTGGCAGCTGCCTCAGCTGTCTCCTTCTTTGACCTGGTGCATGAGGAGTGGAATGCTTTCAAAGTGAGTATTGGAGAGAGATATGTACTACTAAAGTGTGATGTTTAGTTATAATGTCTCCAAGTTAAATACCATTTACTTCTTTAAATGTATTTTCCTTCTTTTGTGCAATCTATCAGTGGAAACCTCTAATTGTCCTCCAATTTTTTTTAGTTTAAGTGATACTTTGTAAAATAGGTGTTGGTATTCCTAAGAAAATTAAATAAAGTGTATTTGTATTTTTGTCCATTTTTTGTGGAAAATGTTTATGCAGCTTTTTTTTATTAATCTTTCATTTTGCCTCATTGATGTCTCACCTTTTACAAACCTTACTCGATATGCAGGTTGCTTTGTAGAAAGATATTATGGTCACTCATGATGCCTGCATTGCATCCTTATAAAGACAAAGTATCATTTTTACCTCAAAACACCATCATTCGTAGATGCATTTGGTTTTTCATTTCTGCTGAGCCCTATCACAACAATATTATGATATCAAATTGTTTGTTGTTACACTATTTCTTAGAAATAGTTGTACTATATTGGGTTACTTTAAATTAGTCCTTGATAGCAATGGTATGCATGTACTCATGATTACAAACAACTTTCCCAAAGAAACAACTTTATTAAATTATTTTCAAATTTATTTTTAAAATTTTTGTATAAAAAGCAAGGGTTCATGATAATAATAATGTTTTCAAAATTTCTGTTTCGTGCCATATCTAGCATATGTAGTACTAAAATAAAAAACTATTAAAAAAAGTAGTTGTCCTTTCGTATCAACGAATAATTAAAATTAACCCAATCTATGTATTTTATCAGATAAGTTAACAATAAACATTGATTAATAGAGCTCAGCATTTAGCCCGCCCATATCTACCCAAGGCTTGTTATCTTATGTTTCAAAATTAAACGAAATCCTCTCTAGGCTGAAAATAACAAGGACTATGCCAGCGAAGTGGAAGACAAGTTCCGAATGAAGATTTATGCAGAGAACAAACATAAGATTGCCAAACACAACCAACGCTTCAAGCAGGGGCTAGTCACCTTCCGGCTGAAGCAGAACAAGTATGGGGATCTCCTGCATCATGAGTTTGTTCACATCATGAACGGATTCAATAGAACTTCCTCCAAGTGAGTAATTCATAAAATGGACAGTCACATCATCACTCCAACAATAAGTCCACTGATAGGCAATCCTTTTGCTGTAATCATTAAAGTGATCAAAAATCGGAGATCTCCACCCACTCTGTGGTGACCACAGATTTATTATCATTTTAAGGCATCAATGTTTCCATAAACTATTTTAAAACCATTGGTTCCGCATATTTTATTTGTACTTTGCATGTGTTATAAAAATCTATACATAATCATGCAGTATAGCTTTAACACACTGTCTTCGAGTGAGAGAACTGTGACATACAGACAGACACAACATACACATTCCTAGTTTGACTATGTCATTCGAAAATGGGGCAGAAGAGTAACAATATAAAGAATAAAATTAATTTTCGACCAAAGAAGGAATAATTTGTGAGAGACAAAGTCTCTGTAACAATGCCATCCATTCTTAACAATAATAGTTACAGTACAGTGGTAATAAACACACCTGAAGAAAAAGGTTTCCTAATAGTTAATTGAAAGTTTGTATGTGTGTAGGTCTGTATGTTACCTCTTCACACCTGAAAAGAAATTTGGTTGGTAGACAGATTAGGACCTAGATTAACATATATGTTAATATTTTTGCTACACCGATTTTGATGAAATGTTCTACACGGACGAAGTCGCGGGCGGAAAGCTAATAAATAATATAAAATGAAACAGTGGTGACGAATCGCGTGATAACGGAAACAAATCGATTTTATGCCTCATCTGTTTGATTGTATATTGTCAGCTGTAACTTGGCAAAAGCCACCCATTTTATAAGTAAAATAATACAAGTTTCCGAGTGTGACCATCAGTCACTTGGAACCAAGTATCTCTACAGAGTCGGACGGAAAAGTGGAGAATCAAATTTTAAATGGGTAATAGATACGATCATTTTTTTTTTTCTTGATTTTTTTTTTGAGGGTTTTGTCGCTTTAGCGATTATGTCACCCTCGTGACAGACCTCAACAACTCAAAGAGTACTTATTACCTACATACATTAATCTATGGAAGCAGAAGATCAATACGATCATGCTTGATTTTTTATTTTGTTGTAATTTTATGTAATAATTGGCAAAGCAACTGACGTCAGTTGTTCTGTCCTTAACCCCAAAGTGCATCACAAATGTAATTGATATCGCATGACTTACATAAAAATAAAATACAGTCGAATTGTAATCTCATTTGGAAGTCTGTTAGGAAACAATAATACACACATTGCCAACTCATTGTTGCCAGTATACATGTGTGCGTTATCGCGAGGCGTGTGATACGCTGCGTATTATATACATATTAATGTTTTTGATTAATGGCGTTATATGATGCTTTGTTATGACTGCCTTAGCTCACCATACCAATATTATAACAGATAAGATAACAATGGCTCGATACAAAATAAAACTGTTTTGTATCTGTAAATGAACGTCATTACATCCTACCTAATTTTTGCATTTAATTTATAAGTAGTAGGTATTACTAGTAGACAAAGTAAACGCCGTTTTAGGGTTACGTATACATCAAGTCAAGAGTTCACAATCTTTATCCCAAATGGGGTGGTCGGAGATAAACCAAATTTTTAACGTTTTGGGTGTTAAAATTATTTTTTTATTGAGGTTTTTGTCGCTTTAGCGGTTATATTACCCTCATGACAGACCTCGACAACCCAAAGAGTACTTAAAAAATAAAATAAAATAGCCTTTATTTCTCTGACCAGGTAGTAAATAATATGTATATAAATCGTAATTGTACAGATTTTAAATTAAAATTCTTGACTGACGTCAGTAACGTTTTTAGTTTGGCCAGGTTGTCCCTTGACATAGGCCTCCTCCATATCACGCCATTTTTGACGGTCCTTGGCAAATCTTCTCCATCCTTGTGGCAGATCATCTTCCCATCGCTTCACCTGTCTTCCTCTCCGTCTTTTCCCATCTCTAGGGTACCAGGTGGTTATCTCTTTTGTCCACTTGGCTTTTTCTGACCTTATCATGTGTCCAGTCCAGCGCCATTTGAGTTTCTTAATGTTGTATGTTACATCACTTACTTTTGTATTATCTCGGATTATTGAGAGTCTCCATTTATCTTTCAATTTCACGTTTAACATGCTCATTTCCATCCCATGCTGACATATTTTTAGCTTGTTGCTGTTTAATTTAGTTAGAGAGTACTTATTACATACTAAAACTTTATTACATAATGGAAAGTTTAATGCTTGAAATAGCATCCCTGGTTCACCTTTTGAAAAATATAGAAGAGCCACATCATGGTGGTGGTCGTGGTGAGACCATCGCCGTTAAAACGTACAAATCTATAGATGTTTTTTTTGGGGGAGTTCCCATGTCGTCTTTTACGTCACCCACGGGAAGAGACGTGTTAGTTTAATTCCTTGTACGTGCCGAATGCCAAAAATGGAAGCTTAATGCAAAAAGTAAATTAGTATATGAAAAGAAAAGAGTGGCTACCTACTCGAAAATCTTGCGGGGTACGAGATGAGAGGTAGTGTCATCCACATAATTGTAATCGAACTAAAGGAAAGTCGTCACAAGCATATCTATAGTAAGTAATTATATCACTTATTTTTCACATTTTCATCATCAGCCCGTTAACATCCCGCTGCAGGGATATAGGCCTTCCCTTGTATAATGAAGGAGTATGGGCCATAGTCCACCACGCTGGTCCAATGCAGGTTGGGGACTTCACATGCCCTTGATTTTTTATTTCTCAGGCAGGCAGGTTTCCTCACGATGTTTTCCTTCACCGTTTAAGAGTTTAGGGTAATGACCTAATGAATGATAAAATATAATCCCAACTCTTTATTTTCTCAACAAATTCATGGTAGGACAGTGAATTTGTGACCATAATGATTTGCCTGAGCCAGGTAAATATATTACCTGTGTTACAGGCTCCCAATGGATAGCACAAAGTTATATTGTATGTACAGTTTAATAAGAAAGCGAAATTATTATCGAATCTCTCGGTTGTCCCAGGCGTAAGGTGCTGAAGGGCGTGGAAGGAGAGTCGTACCGTGCGGCGACATTCCTCCCCCCCGCGCACGTGACCTACCCCGCGGAGGTGGACTGGCGCAAGAAGGGGGCCGTCACTGACATCAAGGACCAGGGGAAATGCGGCTCGTGTTGGTCTTTCAGTACGGTGAGTGCTACGATCACTTGTGTGTATCCTAGGTATAATGAAGAGGCAGCTTTCTTGTGTCTGAGGTCATTTTCGATCTCAAATACAGATGTGTAATCGGTTAAGAAAGTAACGCCTCAAATAATTGTAATATCAGTCACTTTTGAAACAAAGGGTGGTAAAGTGGTCAATCATCTGGGTTTTTATTCAACTACTAAGTAATGGTTAATAATAATTATGCAGTCGCATATAATACTTTTCATAAAAATAAATAATGAAATAGGTTGAGGACGGTCGAAGATGTATGTTGCTCGTCATCGTGACCTATAGGCCCTACATTTTTGTCACCGTGCGTGGTACGGAGCGGATGCAGGGGAGCTGCAGAGGTCTCTCACTGTCGAACCTCTAATATCTTTTGCTCTCCTGGTACTTTTAAACATGACTCCAATGGTATAGTGTAATGATAACAATGCAACACTGGGATGTAAATATGTAATGTGTACTTCGAAACGGTTTTTAATTTCGTAATACATTTGTTGTTAGCTAGCAGTACTTATATCTAATTATCATAATTCATGCTTTTCTAGCAATCAATAATAAGATTAAACATTTTAATGTTCGCATGCAACGCAACATAACATTCGTAAATCCCTTCAGAACCAATCATAACAATTGCATAGTTTCATGTGCGTACATGACGTCATGAGTAGGTAGGTAGGTAGGTTGTAGGAACTAGTTGTTGGACTTGACATGTTAGTAGTATATTACAACATAATTAAACTGCCAAAAATTTGGCACAACGACTGACTTCAATGCATTTCCATCTATCTAAGGAATGCATAATCTGATTTACCAAATTTATAGAGGACCATGCTGAAGATATAACCTTTCAAACATAAAAGAATTATCTGAATCAGTTTACAATTGGCGGAGACATCGTGAAACAAGAAAATATGTTTAGTCAGAACTTCCTTCTTTAAAGTTTGTAAAAATAGAGATCAATTATAACTTGTGTAAATACTTGCTCAGTTATTGACTATCGGTGTTGTGGGGACCCTGCCTGCGAAACCAATGGTTACAATCGGTTCCAATTCTGCTAGGAGTAAATATTTGTGTGATGAATACGATTATTTATTTGGATAGTATCATAGTACAAGCTTAGTTTGGGACCAGATAATTGGTGTAAATGTTGCAAATGTTATTTATTCCGGTAAAAAACTTTTCGTAGTAAACATGCGCGGTCATTTCTATGTGATTCCGTGTTTAATTTCCCATACAATCACACATACATTACTTTTCTGAGTATTCCCAATATGACCCAATCAAGTCGGTCATCCTGACACTTAAACAACCACTCTACAGAGTAGCATTAGTCATTCGTTCACTCATTTCATGTTGACATGGAGTAGAACAAAGGCAGCGGCGGCAGTCTGTTTGCAAAATTAATTATTCATTGATTTGCCGAACTGAATCATTCAGTCGATTTATTTTATTGTCTCATGATAAACATTTCCATGTTACAATTAATTTGGGGTCATGTTAATTCGTTACATTTCCGCCATCCATGACGCTAGTCTAGTTAGACTCATTGTTATTATGTACTTAATAACCATGAAATATCTACATTACTGTTTCAAAATAAGTGCTTTTGAACGTCATTGTAACCGTTTTCCTTCTTACCGCCCATATGTGAGAAATGAGGCGTGATGGATTTACCTTATATATTTTTTTAAAATTCTGGTTTTGTTCTTAGCTTCATTCCTACGAAATATAATTACCCGTCTTGGCAAACTGAGTTTTATTTAGATATCGTCATATCTTAGAGAATTTTTCGTCTCCAAATTCTGAAAATGTAAATGGATTTTATTCCTTCAAATCTTAAGTTCCCTGCCCTTATCTAATCACTCATCCAAGCATTTAGGTCAACCGGTGTTATTTTTTTTAGGCAAGTATTACTGACAGAGAACTTTGTTTTAACAAAAAGACACTGAAGCTTCAATGTCTGTCATTTATTTATTATCATGCCCGCATTGATATCCCGCGACCCAAAGTTGAATCGTGCTAAGAACCCTTATCGAATAGTTGATACATCGCATTTGACGATTCGTAGAAATTAATCTAAATTTGGTTTATGTGAAGCGAACGACGCGGCAATAAACAGAATTATCGTGTGGACTCGACAGAAGCCGCATTGCTGTTCTTTCGGGAATACGTCGTTCTTTATATCGTTATCAAATATATAAAGTATATGTATTTATACAGCACAATGGTAGATTGTTGCATCATACAATGTTGATGCCTAAAATGTTGTATATTACAAATTCATTGGTAACTTTCATAGTTACGTAAATTTCTTAACTTCATAAGTATAATTAGGCTCCACTGAAAACCAGCGTTGTAGTCGTTTTTCTTCACTTTGCGAAACCGACAACTAGCCTACTGCTTATTTTTAGATCGCTGTTCCATATTTTATGTTGTATTATGTAGTACATACAACCAGATTAATTATTTGTGATGTATACGTATGTGTCGCTAAATGGATCAAATAAAGTTTTCGTATCTAACTAATATTATAATGCGAAAGTTTGGATCTTTGTTTATTGTTTGTTAGTTGCTCAATCACGGCGAAACAGATGAACGGATTCGGATGAAAGGTATATAGGTAGAATATACCCTGGAGTAAGACATAGGATACTTTTTATCCCGATAAAGTGAGGAGTTCCCGCGGGATAAACGAATTTCCGAGATAAAGTTATACCACGCAGCCGCTGTTGGAATATAACAAAATTTAAATCTATGTACAGTTTCATAATAATTTAGAACAAGGGTCTCTTGTTCTCATTCATGGAATCAATGCACAGCGGAAGGATCTACTTTTGTTAGGTCAGCCCCCTTACTTCGTTACATGCGCTTTACGTGTGCGGTTCAGTACTGTAGTGCACCTCTCCTTATAAATATATATTCAAATATATTTTAATTATCGTCGAACTTTAATAACTCTGTTTTTATTCAAAAGCCCCTCCATAACCTACAGGTTATGGGCCCAGGGAAATAAAATTAAATAATAATAAAAAAAGGGACACTTTTTGTGCCTAGTGTTTAAGTGACATTTTAGTGATTTAAGAAAATGGATAATTTAAAAATGAAACGTAATATTAAACAATTTGACGGTGAAAAGTACAGTGTTTGGAAAATGAGACTTCGTATTTTGTTAAGTGAACTTGAAGTGATTGACGTTATAGACAATGACTTTCCTGGAGAACCAAGTAATGAGTGGTATAAAAAGGACAAACTCGCAAAGAGCACAATTGTTGAGTATTTATCCGACTCCTTTCTAGGATTCGTCAAAAGCGATTATAATGCAAAACAAATTTTCGATAATTTGGATGCAATTTATGAACGAAAAAGTCTGGCTACACAATTAGCTTTGAGAAAAAAAATTACTCAGCCTCAAACTCCAAACTGATACACCGCTAATAAAACATTTTCGTAATTTCGAGGATCTTTTGTCTGAATTGATTGCTGCTGGAGCAAAGCTGGAGGAAATGGATAAAGTTTCCCATTTATTATTAACATTACCTAACTCTTACGATGGAGTTATCACGGCTCTTGAAACGTTAGCTGAAGATAATTTGACATTGGCATTTGTCAAAACAAGGTTGTTGGACCAAGAAATAAAAATATTAAATGAAAATAGAGACACAAGCTTGAAAGTTCTACAAGCTGCAGTTCCTCATTCTCCTCAGAATTATCCGAAGAAGCCAATGAAGTCTTGGAAAACAAAGGCAAAGTTTAAAAATACAAAAATAAAATGCCACCACTGTGGAAGAAAAGGGCACTTGAGAAACGATTGCTATTATTATAAGAAAAAAAAAAGGACAAAAATTCAATAATTATGAAACAAAAAGAACGCTTCAAACTGTCCAAACAACCGAGCCTACCAATTCTTCAGACTTTTCAGGCTTTGCCTTCATGGCCGGCGGATATCCAGAAAAAGATGAAAATTCTAACAAAATTTCATTTATATTAGACTCGGGAGCATCAGATCATATAATTAACCGAGAAGATCTAACACAAAACTTCACGTTGTTAGACAAACCATTGAAGATATCCGTAGCAAAAAATGGGACATTTATAATGGCCATAAAAAAGGGTACACTTGAAGTAACCAGCAATTTAGGCGTAAGCGGAACACTTCAAGATGTTTTATACTGTCCCGACGTACCCTATAACCTACTTTCCGTAAGGAAAATACAAAATGCTGGATTAACGGTGATATTTAACCAAAATGGCACTGTTCAAATAAATGATCACCGTGGTAAGTCGGTTATAACTGGTACTGGTAAGTGCTTGAACAATTTTATTACTATTGATTTCAAGATACATATAAGCATGTTAAATGTGTCTGCATTGCATAAGACCGTTGAAAATAATAGCGATTTATGGCACCAACGTTTGGGTCACATTAGCAAAACAAAATTTTTGCAATTAAAAGGAAATGATATGTTTGGTGACACTGAACGAATAAGTCAAATCAAACCAAAAGAAGACTTATGTGAAGCTTGCATAAACGGAAAACAAGCTTGTTTGCCATTTAATAAGGTTAAAAATAAGGAACACTTAAAACGGCCCCTATTCAATGTTCACACAGATGTGTGTGGTCCCATCACTCCTTCGACACTTGACGGCAAAAACTACTTTGTGATTTTTGTTGATGAGTTTACTCACTACTGTGCAACATACCTGATAACGCATAAATCAGATGTATTTGTAATATTTCAAGATTACGTTTCTAAAAGTAGTGCTCATTTTAATTTGAATATAGTTAATCTATATTGTGATAATGGAGGTGAATATTTGTCAAATGACATGAAAAAATACTGTGTGCAAAAAGGTATTAGTTATCATTTAACAGTCCCACGAACACCTGCTTTAAATGGTATCGCAGAACGTATGATACGAACTGTGACAGAAAAAGCTCGCGCTATGCTGGTTGGTTCCAAATTAAATAAAACCTTTTGGGGCGAAGCGGTTTTAACTGCTACATTTTTAATAAATATTTCTCCAACTAGAGCTTTAAAGGTTTATAAAACTCCTTTTGAAATGTGGCATGGTAGAAAGCCGCATCTTAAATTTTTGAAAATATTTGGATCAACTATATTCATGCATAACAAAATCAGAAAAACCAAATTTGAAAATAAGTCCTCAAAGGGTATACTGGTTGGTTATGAAACAAATGGATACAAAGTATGGGTTGTGGAAACTGAAAAGTTTGTTATAGTAAGAGATGTGGTTGTGGACGAGATAAATTTCTTGTCTAGCAGACCTTCACTGAGCTCTAAGGGGGTGGCTCATGAAAACTCCTGTAATCCAAGTGACTCAATGCACACTTCACCCGCTAAGAAGGTGTGCAAATCTGATGAGGTGAAATCAGATATACAAAAACAAACAAATGATAACTTAAATGAAAATACCTCATTAGGGCAAGTACCTAATAAATCTGTAAGAGAAACAGATGAGCACAACGGGTCTTCCTTATCACAAGACAATAAGATGTTGCCTAATTTAAGACGGAGTGATAGGATCAAAGATCTTCCCAAAGTTTCTTATAATGAAGATAATATTTTTCAAGATTATCTGTTGTGCGCTCAGTCATTGGTATGTCAAGTACCAACATCCTACAAAGAAATCGAAACAAGGGATGATAGGTTACTATGGGAACAGGCTATAAAAGAGGAAATTAATTCACTCATCGAAAACAATACGTGGACCTTAGTACCGAAACCTAAAAATAAAAATATTGTTGATTGTAAGTGGATATTTACTATTAAAAATGACGAGTTTGGAAATCCACTTAAATACAAAGCACGGTTGGTCGCACGAGGCTTTAGTCAAAAATATGAGATAGATTATAACGAAACTTTCGCGCCAGTGGCGAGAATTTCTAGTTTCAGATTTATATTAGCTTTCGCGAATCAATTTAATTTATTAATTCACCACATGGACGTGAAAACCGCGTTTTTAAACGGGGAATTAAAGGAAGAAATCTTTATGAAAGTTCCAGAAGGTATTCCATGTCAAAGTGACCAAGTATGTAACTTGAATAAAGCCTTGTACGGACTAAAACAAGCAGCACGATGTTGGTTTGAAACTTTTGAAAAAGCTCTTATAGAAATGGGTTTTAAAAATTCATCAGTTGACCGCTGTCTCTATGTGCTAGATAAGGGTGATATTTCGAAGAACATCTACATTATTCTTTATGTAGATGACCTAGTGATAGCCACAGCCGATCTTAGTTCAATGAATAATTTTAAAAGATATTTGATGAACAGATTTCGTATGGTTGATCTAAAAGACATTAAACTATTTTTGGGCATAAGAGTTGAAAGGTGTGGTGACAAAATTACTTTGGATCAGAGCAGGTATATAAAAACAGTCTTACACAAATTCAATATGAATGACTGTAAAAGTATCGTCACCCCACTTGAAACGAAGTTGGATTACAACGCGTTAAATTCAAATGAAATCATTGTGGCCCCTTGTAAAAATGTTATCGGTTGTTTAATGTATATAATGCTATGCACTCGGCCCGATTTAAGCGTAGCAGTAAACATCCTTAGTCGGTTCAGTAATAAGAACAATGGATGTCTTTGGACCTACTTAAAACGTTTACTTCGATATTTAAAAGGATCCATTGATCTAAGATTAACTTACGTTCGTGGAACTTATGAGAATGTTTTGAGTGGTTTTGTTGACTCAGATTGGGGAGGTAATGACTTAACAGACCGAAAAAGTACATCTGGTTATGTATTTAAATTATTTGAGCGTTGTACTTTATGTTGGCAAACCAAGAGACAGTCATCAGTAGCTGCCTCATCGACTGAAGCAGAGTATATGGCTCTTTTTGAAGCCGTCAGAGAAGCTCTGTGGTTAAGGTCTCTGTCTAACAGCATTCATTTAAGTATTTCAAATCCTGTTCCTATTTACGAAGATAACAATGGATGCATAAGTATTGCCAGTAACCCAACAAGTCATAAACGCTCTAAACACATCGACATTAAATACCATTTCTCTAGGGAACAAATAGAGAAAAATGTAATTAAAGCAATTTATATTCCCACAGGTAATCAGCTGGCCGATATTTTTACAAAACCATTGGCGGGACCGAGGTTCATTGAACTGAGAGGAAAACTTGGACTTTTGTAGATATTCGGCTCAGTAATATTGTGCAATTTGTGTTGACTGTTTACAATTAATAATTATAATTGAATTTCATTGGATTACTATTGAGGAATGGCCTGATTAGGTTTTTCTGGGTTTTCCCTAATCCTGCGCAACGAATGTTGGGTCATTTAGTGTCTGTATCCCCAGAAATAAGGAGAGCGTGCTAATTTTATTGTGTAAACTTAATTATAACAAATTAAGTAGTATAAAAAAAAAATATTTCATAGATTTATTTTTGAGGGGGGCGTGTTGGAATATAACAAAATTTAAATCTATGTACAGTTTCATAATAATTTAGAACAAGGGTCTCTTGTTCTCATTCATGGAATCAATGCACAGCGGAAGGATCTACTTTTGTTAGGTCAGCCCCCTTACTTCGTTACATGCGCTTTACGTGTGCGGTTCAGTACTGTAGTGCACCTCTCCTTATAAATATATATTCAAATATATTTTAATTATCGTCGAACTTTAATAACTCTGTTTTTATTCAAAAGCCCCTCCATAACCTACAGCCGCAGCCGGAAAGCTATTACATAAACAAATAAAAGGCATTTATTCATCACAAAAAAACTAGAATCGAGCACCACAGTGATGTGATGAATGAGTAGGGACTCATAGCTTATTTTCAGAGCAGAGTAGTTACTGCCACCAAAGAAAGTATGGGCGACTTTCCAATGGCAATCACGTTTTTTTTATGCTTAGGGGTATCCTATGTCTTAATCGCCGTGATTGAGCAATAAACAAGCATCCAAACGTTCGCATTTATTTAGTTAGATTTGATACATTTTTAAAGAATATTTGTAATTTATCTCTTAGACGGGCGCCCTGGAAGGTCAGCACTACCGCAAGAGCGGGTTCCTGGTGTCGCTCTCTGAGCAGAACTTGATCGACTGCTCGACAGCATACGGCAACAATGGTTGCAACGGCGGCCTCATGGACAACGCGTTCAAATACATCAAGGACAATGGCGGCATCGACACTGAGAAGAGCTACCCGTACGAGGCCATGGACGACAAGTGCAGGTAATCATCGGGCCACGTCTAGGGTTTGGTCATTCCCGTTTTTTTGCATTCTCAGGGTTGGGTAACCATATATGTAGGTTCCGTAGCGTGCGACAGAAAAAATAGTCTCCAGGAAAAGTAGTCTCTAATGAGAGACAATTTGTCCTGTATTTACTAATGAGTAAATATCAATTAGCGAGTTAATATTAAACATGAGTGTATTCGGATCTGGTTCTAATCTAAATTTAAAGTTAAGTAGCAGCTATACAACTTTTTGCTTTATATACAAGAAAACGCTGTTTAAAAAATTAATTAAATTTCCAATTATTCCGTTAGTAACAGTTGCTCTTTGCTCCTCAAGGCGTTCATTCATTTTTCATGTTCATATATTTTCATAGGACGACTTGGTCCGTAACGGACTGCCTTAAGCTGACATTCAGGGACTGATTATGAGTTTTATATTGAAACTTATACTTGAAAACAAATCATATGGAACATTGACAGTTGTGAGTTTAAGTGCACACTTAGTTTCGTCTCTGTATGTCAACCATAGATAAGTTTCGAGATACATTATAATAGGTTGGTACTTCATCTACAAATGAACGTAATGGCATTAAAAGAAGAAAAGGTCCAATACTCCTGGTCTACTGGCTCTGAAGAAAGACATTTGCCCATGTTAATTTATGAAGTTCATAGCGGGACACGCTGGGACGCTCTCAAGGAGTAGGTCCAGTGGGCCGATCTTCTGCAAATACTGTAGAACTGGTGGATTACGAAGAAGTACTAATTCCTTCCCCTCTAGAGCTGGTTATTCCTAATTTCAATGTGTAGGTATTAGACTAAACATTGTTATCTCCACTGTTGGGACACAGGCTCCTTGGGAGAGGGTGAAGGTATAATCCACCATGTGGGCTCAGTGCGGATTGGTAGATTTGTATCAGACTATTGGACAGTTGGTGTTTTGAAGCTGCCCTGGTTGGCTACCGACTGCATACTATTGAAAACAACAAAACGTCTAATTAACGTAAGTGAACCATTGTCATTGTGGTTAACTTTAACTACTATAGTTATTTATTTAGCGTTAACTAAATATTGTTTTTTTTTTATTCTCTTTTTCACTAATTTACACGCGGGTACTTATAATTGGCATTTTTTATACAATTTTCATATGATATGTATTAGCTGTAAGTTGTCCTAAAAGCAAATAAATAAAAGTAACGTGCCATTCAAAGTACGGAAGCAATCGTATTAAAATGCACTAGTGGTCACCCATCCAAACACTGACTGCTCGCTTCGCTAATCAAAAACGCATAGCGAAAGTGGCTGGGGCACGACTCCTCATACGAGTAACATTGGAGTGTTTCTAACCCTACCATTCTCTCAGATACAATCCCAAGAACTCTGGCGCCGACGACGTCGGATTCGTGGACGTCCCGGAGGGCGACGAGGAGAAACTCATGAAGGCTGTAGCCACAGTTGGACCCGTGTCTGTCGCCATCGACGCGTCTCAGGAGACCTTCCAGCTCTACTCCGATGGAGTCTACTACGACGAGAACTGCTCCTCGACCAACCTGGATCATGGGGTGAGTGGTGATGGGGAGACTTACTGCGAGAATTAAGCATTCGGTTGGTGACCGCAGTTTTTTTGGAGCTCAGAAATCAAGCAAACTTTTTCTAGGCTCTAGCGACCTAGTACTTCATAGCGGAAGATAAACTTAACACATTCACGGACACTGAACCAGACACAATAGAAGTTTTATTGTTATACGTCTATAGGCGTTCAGTGTCCGTCAATGTATTAAACTGTAAGAATATATAAAACTACAGTGTAATAAATGCAATGGGAATACTTTATAGACAAAGTTTAGATCACCGGCTATCACACTGATCTAGGGCTGTCATTACCAAAGCACTATATGAGTAGCTGTTGTAGTGTATGAGGTGAGAGCGTAGACCCTGACTGAGAGGAGCTGCAGTAAGACCCACATACCCCACGCATGGTTACCTTTCGAATTGCTTGTTAAGAGGGCTTATTCCGTCCAGTATATCCATAATTAGCTTGTATTAGAGAGATTTTTTAAATCTTAATTTATCCAGTGCGGGCGCGAATGAACCCTCTTAACTCAGACGGGCGAATGTGGTGAGTTGTGTGACTTAGCTTGAACGCCGGCCCTGTTTTACAAATATGACAATTGTAATTTACCATGACAATTATGAATACATTACCGAGGATATTAGACTATTTGTAACTATTTATGTTATATGTGTAAACATAGCCAGTAATGTACGTCGAATTGTAATTTTTTTTTTTTTTTTTATTTATTCTCAGAATCAACAGCACAAAATTATACAATATTTAAATAGTATTTAGTTACTAATGTTAAGCCAATTATAGATTCTTACTTCTTATACAACATTAATAGGTTTATTGCAAGTGGGATAGTTGTCATGGTTACATAAAAATCGATAAATAACTGTCAAATAAAATATTTAGACAATACAGTATGTATGGCAACAAAGTATGTATGACAGTAATGGCAATTTACAATTGTCATATTTTTGACACGGCCTTGTCATCGCTGATTATTTTTTTATAATCATAATGATACAATTATCATTGGCTTTATCAAGTTACGTGTTAAATTGTCAACCTTTTATATTTTTATTTGCCATAAAGTCGGTGCAATTTCACTGGCTATCCAGTACCTTAGCAACGAGCTATTTATCAATAAAATTATCGATTATTTTGAAGAAACTTTAAGTCGTTCTCTCGATAACGAGCATGTCTAATGGCTCCCGCATTGCGTAGTAAAGTGTTTGTTTGGTCAATTCGCGTACTGATGACCTCGCTCGTGTCAAAGCTTCAGTAGCAGTAGGTCACGGTGGTATCGCGTATCGCGTATCGCTCGCCGCACGTACGAGAGGCGACATATAACAATGAGCGTCAAGGTTATCTTTGTTAGTCTTATCTTTATTTTCATTACTGAATTGATTATTGATGTTTTTAACGACGATCTGTTTGGTGTAGTGGTCGAAACTCTGCTGCTATACCAAATGGTCGCGGGTTCGAATCCCGCTAGGGGCATTATGTTTGTACGATGAATACAGACAAGTGTTCCCGAGTTATGGATGTTTTTCATTTATACATGTATTTATTTACAAAAAGAAAATGTATTTGTGTAGTTTATCAACCATGTGTTATCCATAAACACAAGCCTAGATGCTTACTCTGGACCTAGATGGCGCTGTGTGTTTGTGCAAAGACATTTATTTATTATTATTTTTTGCAGTTAAGGATTCAGATTTGGTTATAGTTCTATTTCACTTACCCAATGTGCCCTATTTTTTTCCTTACGGTAAAAAATCCCATCTGGTATAAGAAATGCGCAAAATGAGAAAATTGTAATACTGTATAATATAAAATAATACCTGATCGGGCAGGTGCTGGTGGTGGGGTACGGCACGGACGAGGACGGCGGCGACTACTGGCTGGTGAAGAACTCGTGGGGACGCTCGTGGGGACAGCTCGGGTACATCAAGATGGCGCGCAACAGGGACAACCACTGCGGCATCGCCTCCGCCGCCTCCTACCCGCTCGTCTAGGGCCACATCTCGTCCACATTGGGTCGCCAGACGTCGGGCTACGTCCTGACATGTCAGTATTCCGACTGGATTTAGACGTCAAGATTGCGTGAGTGGCAGACTAGCAAGATTCATGGCTACAATAGTGTTATTAAGTACACCGCACCGCTAGCGCTTTTGCAATAAAATGCTTTTGTATGAAACTAAGGTCTTTTGTCAGGACTTTGCCGTTGTACGTCTGGTAACCCTACACCTGTCTACATTTAGGAAGTGAAGAGACTATATTATTAAATAAGTTAAACGATATTAAACATCACATTACAAACAAAAATTCAGGATTAGAAAGAATTTGAATTTAAAATTTCAAAGACATTTTCGAGGCGGACTTTGCTAAAAAACAAACACGGCAATAATATTTAATAATAATGTTTACTTTTGTAGAAAATATGTAAATAGTATTTGTTGGTAGGTAAAAGGCCCCGCCTCGATACCTTCACCTTCGTTTAGACGATCGCCTTCTTGGTGCCCAGTTAGTGTCCCCAGTAATGACGTCGTCGCTATCACAGACTTTGTATTTGCATTTTTTCTACTTCTCGCCATTCTAAATGTGTCATTCGCATTCCATTTAAATATATAGTTGAGCCCATTGGGGCGTAGATGTAAGTTAAAATAATTGTATAAAGCTATTAAGATATTTCTACACGTTGTCATTATTATAGCTCGTGTAATGTGATAGTAGCTTATTTGTGTGAATGTTAGCAATAAGTTTATATGAATAGTATAAATACAGATATTTTTAACAATGTATTGTTTTCTTAACTTCTTTCTTAGCATGTACTTTAATCACTTCCGTAGCGCAATGTAAACGAATCGGAGGTCGCAGGTTCGACCCTAGCGGGGTATGTTTAGTACTCGGTTTGTTTGGTAGAAATGCTATTTTAATTTTGGTTGTGTAAACCAACCAGCAATGTTAAGTTCCGGTTGTCAGAGATAAGATAGCCATTCCCCCAAATAAGATGGGGTTTCCGGTTCAGTAGGCTTCCACCTTGGGCCTCGTCTTCACGGAATCTTCACCGTTGTGCATAATTTTTTATTTCTAATTCTCATATCCAAGAATGGTGGCAATGAGTATTTTTAAAAACACTACTGGTAAGGCAAAGCCAGGTCATAAGGTCACACCTTGTTTGAAAGCGAATACTGCCAACGACTATTAGCACAATACATTTCGGCGTTGGTTTTTCTCTCGACCGCACATCATCAGGATGGCCATATTTTCCAAAATTCACGATTACAAAACAAAGTGACCGTTTTATCAATCTTCAGAGGGACGAATTGGTCGCAAATTAGCTCGTATATGTCAATCAGAGAGCCATGTATTAATAAACCATTCTCAAGATTGAGAACAGTCTTCTGATCGGTCTCAGTAAACGTGTTGATTAATAAACCTAAGTTGAGACCTAAAACGCACGTGGATTCTCAAGCAGTACTCACTTGAGAGGTGCGCCGAGTTTCACGCATTAACAAACGAAGCTCAAGACTATCATTCATTCGCCGCTGAGGCGAATACTTGAGAAGTGATCTCAGCTGAGTAGACCTCAAGAGTCAACTTCTTAAGACGCATCTCAAGTGATACAGCCTCAAGACTTGATTGAGATTGGTTTAAAATACGGGCCTAGGAGCTAGATTATAGTGCTATAAATACGTCACAGGTTGGCCCATTCTCGGTGGCTTTGGTTTGCGAGATGTGTACACATCTCAATCAGCGAATGGACGCTTCGTCGCAGTGTTGACAAAGCAATATAAGACGGAGGAGGCCTACTTTGCAGTATGAGATTTTGGGGGAGCCTCCACTTGTATCTTGACAACCGTGGGTAATGATCATGACTTCGAAACCAATGGTAAGTGGTTTGAATCCCGCGAGGGGTAATTTTTTGTGTGATGAATGCGACCATTTATTCCAGAGTCATTAATGTGAATATCTGGGGGCACGGCAGTGCCCCCGCCAAGTCGAGCGCGAAGCAAACACTGCCGTACCATCCTTTACTGGAACCATTTCGCCGCATTTTCAGGCCCCTATTTTAGAACCTCTGGATAAGACTATAACGCAGAAATTTTCGTCATCCAGTAAGCTATAGTCACATACTTAAAATCCAAAATTTCAAGCCTGTAGGTCATTTAGTTCCGAAGTTAAGCGAAAGCAAAGTTTCGCATTTATGACACTCACTCACTCACTCATGATCATCAAAATAGAACTAGTACTTCCCATAAACTCAGAGAGCTGAAATTTGGTACAGAGTTATGGTTCAATGGCCACATAAAGGGAAAACTATAAAAACTAGGATAATCGAAGATCTGGAGTACCTGGTGACCCTGATTAGGAAACACAAGAGCCCAACCAAACTATTAGAGATCGACATATACCGCCTTTACAAAAAATATTCAACTTGGTGGGCCGCTTCATTTGATGTCAAAAATCGAAGGTCTGAAGTATCTGATGAAGAACCCTCAGCTGGTCTCAGCTGTATTAGAGATATGGTAATGCCCCCTTCTACTATTGGTACATAGAAAAATCGACTGTCCAGCGTAGTGGGACACATCTTCTAATTTAATCTAGCCTATAGCGTCCCACTGCTGGGCGAATGCCTCCCCTTCTGCTTTTAATACGAATATAAATAAAATTAAAGGAAAACTCTGGATAAGACTAGACTGGCTTTTATACTTATACTTATTACAAGTTTACAAGAAGAAATAGTCAAACGATTAATTTTATTCTACTCGAACATTACACAAATTAAATAAACAAACGAAAATTTCGTCAAAATATAATGCATTGGCTAAGAGTGGCGGTGATACCCGCACGCGTCGCTAGATGGCGTTGACTGTATTTTAAAACGCGCTTACGTTTTGTTTTTCCGATAACCTTATATGGCAAAGTGGCAACCGGCCGCGTTACAGTCGTTTACGACATTCTTCTATTGCGCTTGGAAATGTTTGCTAGGGATTAGGAGGGATTATTTGCATTTCGTTGATTTCGCTGATTATTTCGTGAGGTTTGCTAAGGTTAATTGGCAGGTTGTAATTATATTAACTCAAAGATTTAAACAGGTTAGGAATTATATGGTTAGTGACGGATTACTGATTATTACTTAATTATCAGAATTAAAAGAAGTTTCAATACTTTATTTAATTGTTAATTATTTAGTACCTACTTTTAGTTTTCTAGGTTTAATTTACAGTTAGGCAGTACTTCGAATCGCGTTCGTGTTTATAAGTACTTTTCTAGTATTCTAGTTTAGTTTATTTAGTTAGATATTACTTCGTTTCGTTTAAAAATATCATTAATTTAGCTGTATTTCAGTACTAGGTAGGTAGCACCTTTGGTAGAAAGTTCATTGATAATTAATTATATTGACACTTGTCTAATAATTAAGAGTTAACGTTTTGCTTATAGTTTGTATAGATTGAGTAGGCAGAGTAATATTTTGTTTAAGTTTTTTTTATTAAGACAAAAGAAGTCTTAAAGATATAAGTAGGTTTTAGTCTAAATATTATCGGTATTTCTGATTTGTTGTCCATATACTAAAGGTCGTTGAGTTTAATTGTGTTTGATTTCGCAAGATAATAATTATCGTAAAAAATGTCGATAATATTAAAAGACGACGATGAACTTAGTGGCTACCAAGTAGTTGGTATGCCCAAAGACGGGTCTTGTCTCTTCCATTCAATATCTTTCTTGGTGTATGATAGAACTGACTCAACTTTCAGTATCAAGTATATTTGTAGAAACGTGGTGTATATAATATGCCCACGTTTCTACAAAAAGAAGTGAAATCCCATCAAAAACATTCTGTAAAAAACTAGCCAAGTCTCGATGGAGCTGCTTGATTATCTCTAAAAAGTAATGAAATCTATACAAAGTCGTGCCAAGTGTAAGGTTCCTTACTGCGATTTCTTTATTATTATAGTTAATGTTGTGTGACTTGGCCGTTGAAGGGTACACAGGGGTACAAAACCAGGTGCTCCATGACACCATTGCACCAATCTGTCGCCAGAACCGCTACGCATTGACGATGGAAAATTGCCACTTGGGAAACGTTGATTCAATAACCAGTCAATTGTAGGCTTGATAAAGCCACTAACGTATAAAGAATGTTATGTAAACGCCACACAGATTATTCGCTAATAGTTTGCCGTTGAACATTCTTAATAACATAATTAATAACATTAATAGCGGTTCTGGCGACAGATTGGTGCAATGGTGTCATGGAGCACCTGGTTTTGTACCCCTGTGTACCCTTCAACGGCCAAGTCACACAACATTAACTATAATAATAAAGAAATCGCAGTAAGGAACCTTACACTTGGCACGACTTTGTATAGATTTCATTACTTTTTAGAGATAATCAAGCAGCTCCATCGAGACTTGGCTAGTTTTTTACAGAATGTTTTTGATGGGATAAATATTTACAATACAACACAAATACTCTTTATTGCACAAAATAATTTACAATAATTTTGATGATAACAATAGGACACAATTAGGCAGTCTTATCACTAAAAGCGATCTCTTCCAGACAACCCACCTACCATTTACCCATGTATATCTGTTATCTAGGAACCATAGTAAGTACGGCTTTGCCTAGTTTGGGATTTGATTAGATCCAAAAGAATTATAGGTACCTGGAAGGTGTCGCTGGAAGGCCGCTACCAACCAGTAGCTCTGGAAATCTAAGGGGGAGGCCTATGATTCAGATTTCTTTGTAACTATTTTTTTATCCCGCGGGAACTACTGACTTTATCGGGATAAATATATCCTATCTCTTAATCCAGGGTATGTTTTACCTATATACCAAATTTCATCCAAATCCGTGAAGCAAAAATATCCAAGCGCAGCTACAACCTCTACCATCTAACTAATATTATAAATGCGAAAGTGTGTTTGTTTGTTCCACAATCACGGCGACACGGATTTGGATGAAATTTGGTATATTATATAGTAATATGGATTAAGATGTAGGATATTTTTATTTTTCCACGCAGGCGAAGCCGCGGGCAGAATGCTAGTAGGTAAATTGAATTGTCTTTACGTTCTAG
This sequence comes from Oegoconia quadripuncta, assembly GCA_949316235.1. Taxonomy (NCBI): domain Eukaryota; kingdom Metazoa; phylum Arthropoda; class Insecta; order Lepidoptera; family Autostichidae; genus Oegoconia; species Oegoconia quadripuncta. The sequence goes on along the minus strand of OX438743.1, from coordinate 383,003 downwards.
CGAGTGTCGTTAGTCCCAAACCCAACATCCATATGTACTGAATAGAAGACTGCCCGATGCATACTCTAATAATAATATCTTTCATTATCAGCCCGTAAACATCCCACTGCAGGGCAATTAGGCCTTACCTCGCATATGAGGAAATCTCTTCTTATATAAATAAATAAATATTTGGGGCACTTACACCAATCATCTAATCCCAAACTAAGCAAAGCTTGTAGTACTATGGATATTAGATGACGGATAAACATACATAAATATTTATATAAACAGCCATGACTCGGGAATAAATGTTCGTATTCATCATACAAGCATTTAGCCCTCGCGGTATTCGAACCCGCAACCGTTGGTTTCGCTGACAGGGTCACTATCCACTACACCAATCGGTCGTCAAATATCTTTATTATAATAATAATGAAAAAAATATATAATAATAATCTTTTATTGAAATACTCAAGTAAAAGAATAACTTACATAGGTATGTAAACTCTGGTGCCTAAACTATGTATTTATGTTTCAGGCGGAAAAGAGCATAATTTAATATTTTAAACTTAAAATAACCACTAACAGCATAGGTACCTATAATAATATAAACGTAACTTCAAGTAAATAACTTATGTATACAAACTACAGGTATTGCTATACTTACAAGGAGACCTTAACAACTCATTTATTAAAACTGATATTTTACTGAAAATAAATAATTTTGAATTTTTGAATACAAACACGCTACAAATATAAATTTTTACTTATGTAGGTATACAAAGAAACAAAGCTATGTAATACTTATAATAACCTGAATTTTATTTCAATACAACTAGTTTCCTGGAGTATTCTGAAGAACTGTTCGAGCTAATACCCGCTGCTCAATTTAACCGATACACTTCTCGGAGAAAATTAAATTTCCATCCACATCACCTGGATGAGTGGAAGTCTACCACTGTACGTTTCTCAAGAAATTTCTTGCCACGTACGACCACCCTGTGGAACGGACTTCCGGCAGCGGTATTCCCGAACGAGTACGACATTGGAACCTTCAAGAAGCGAGCCTACACCTTCCTCAAAGGCCGGCAACGCATCTGTGACCCTTTTGGTGTTGCGGGTGTCCATGGGCGGCGGTGATTACTTTCCATCAGGTGACCCGCATGCTCGTTTGCCGCTCTCTCATATAAAAAAAAAAAAAAAAAAAAAAAAAGTATTTTGATGACATAGGTATTATACTAACTTGGTACAAACTCCTACGGATCCTTTGACGCCTAAATAAATATTTGGTGAATTTAAAACAAAGCAGGCGGAAAATAAACGCTTGACAATTGGTTAACTATCATCTGTTGCATATTAAATCAAATAAAGTCGCGCGCTCCAAGTTTTTTGCCTGTACGTATCTCAGGAGTCAGTGGCTTCTCCTAATTTTAAATTTAAAACAAAGAAGCTAATTTTATTTTTGTTTTAAGGTGGTCTCTTAGTATAAAAGTATATTATCCCAACTAATATTATATAAATGTGAACGTTTGTGTGTGTGTATGTGTGTTTGTTAACTCTTCACGTCTAATTTCTGGACGGGCTTGGATGAAATTTGGTTGGTAGATAGATTAGGGCCTGGATTGACACATGTAATGTTCCACGCGAACGAAGTCGCGGGTAACAGCTTGTCAATAATAAGTAACGGTGCACCTAATTGATGTATTCCTCCATCTTACTAAGACCCGCCGTATTCTAAGTTCTCAAGATTGAGAACAGTCTTGTGACTGGTCTCAAGTAAACGTGTTGATTAATAAACTAACTTGAGATCTGACAAGCACGTGCACACTCAAGCAGTACTCACTTGAGAGGTGCGCGTATTAATAAACGAAACTCAATACTATCATTCATTCGCCGCTGAGGCATATACTTCAGAAGTGATCTCAGCTGAGTAAACCTCAAGATTGGTTTATAAATTAGCACGGAGCTTGAGATCGTTTGCCGCCCACTCATATATAAAAAAAAAAAAAAAAGATAGCTTCAACTTCTTAGACGCATCTCGGGTGATACAGCCACAAGACTTGTATTGACATTGGTTTATTAATTCGAGTCTAAGACAGCCTTTTTCCTGTTATGTACCTATTATGTCCTACTTACTGTAATATTTCTATTCTTAGGTAAATTTAAATTCAACAAAAGGTTTTTATTACAGTACTAGTAATTCAGTAAAATATATACATAAAATAATAGTGGTACCTACTATAATATATAGATACATACAATGCACTATGCTGCGCTGCTCATCGAAGAAAGATTAACACCTGCGCGTCGTCATTAGAATCATGAACATACCTACCTATGTTCCTAGGTTCTTAGAGTCATGATCGAACACGGCGGGGTCAATTACCGCCTGTTATTTTTAAAGTATATGATAATATACGAGTAGAAGACAATACCTAGCTACCTATTAAATATAATTTATTATAATTGTATCATTAATTACGCGCAATTGTACAGATTACGAGGTAAAATCGTATCAGTAGGAAAACTGAGTCATCAATTCATCATCCTGCTTTTCATTATGGTCTACAAAAGCCAGTTTATGTAAATGTTATAACAAAGAAACTTATTGGAAATGGAATTATTAATATTATGACAACACTAAGTAAACCATATGGTAGGTATTCGGTATAACTGGAACTCTACAAATTATTATTGTTAAGAAATTTTAATGTAATGAACAACCGCGATGCGGGACATTGACACGTCATGTAACGGTGAGTTTAAGGCACACACCATAAGGGATCTCGAGAAAGGTCCGTTTCTCTAATTTTAACCCCCGACGGGAAATGATGAGTTTTATGTGTTTGACGGAGTTGTGTGTGTCCAATCGTATCTCAGCAATGTGTAGTTCGATTTGAATTTTTTTTTTTTATGTACAACGGGTTGGTACTTGACCTCAATCACACCTAATGTTAAGTGAAGATGAGGTCGAAGGTGGAAGCGTACTGACCCGGAAACCCCAACACATTTAGGGGACTGGCTATCTTATCTCTGACAACCGGAAGACTACAATGCTATTAACATTATTGCTTGGCGGCTGACTTTACATAAGATGGTGGTAGCTAGCCGTGCGGTCACTTAAAATGCTCTACCACCATCAACACCGAACTAAAAATGTACCCCGCTGGGGATCTAACCCGCGACCACGATTCGTAAACCCTGTCGTTTACATTGAGCCACGGAGGCGGTTAAATTAGTATGGGAGTCCAACAATTTTCTGCTGAATACGGCTATGGTTCCTGGCGGAAAGTTATTCGTATGGAGTGGAGTCGTAAACAGGAATTACACGAATTAAATTTCACCCTGTATACTTTACGAAAACTTAATGTCTGTAAGAAAAGAATCTAGAATCCTTTAATAAAAATAGTGACATACATAATGTGATATCTCCTGTGGCTGGCTGCCGGAATCAATAGCGAATATTCTTTGATTCTTACCACGAATATATCTATGCGTTAGTGGTAGGTACCGACTAACTCGATGTCAATAAATAAGGATATAAGACGTTTAATTGACATACAAATTGCGTCGCAAGCGAATCTGGCGCAGCGATCACGAGACCGCCTTCCGCGGAAGCCGATGACCCCTGGTCCAGGGTCGTAGCACAAGCGCCAGACTATCACGCAAACTACTTTACAAGAGATAAGCTGAAGCCCGCTGCCCCCGTCACAATACACATTTGGTCGACGATGTTCGATCTAATAGCAATTATTTTTAACCGACTTCAATCAAAAAAGGAGATTCTATGAAAATGCGAACAGTCTTTTCATTCATAATGTTATGTGTTCCGGATCTATTCTGTGGTTCCGGTTGTCATAGATAAGATACCCAGTCCCCCAAATAAAATGGGGTTTCCGGGTCAGTGTCGGTTCCGGTTGAGGTCAAGTGCTAACCCGTGGTGCATAAAAAAAGGAACTGAAGATGGTTTCAGAATGGTTTACTTTGTTATGGGTGACAAATCGCAATTTTTTTGATCGAATTCGACTAGGCTTCCTTGGGGAAAGTTGTTCCTAATCAAAAGTGCCGTCACAATTTTTTTCCCGACACTTACAACCTTGGGATCTTCAAGTCTAGAGTGAATAGGCATTTACTGGGTGCGCGTGATACATCTTCGGCTACATCGTCACTTTCCATCAGGTGATTTTGTAGTCTAACGCGAAACCAGTTTTTAATAAAAAAAAAAAATCAAGAATTACACGAATTCAAATTCGCCCTGTATTGCAAAGCCAATGTTAATATAGATGGCACTAATTACTCGTGTATGGCGCAGTGACCCGTATGTTATTGCTTTGGAGTTAATAAAGAATCATTGACATAGACAGTGGTATATTTTAAAAACAAACTATTCACAAATCATATCGCCTACTACACAACGTAATACTTATATACTAAAGTATATAAGTACCAACACCAGCAGGAGCGTCGTTAGCTCAGCGGTTAAGACGCGGTCTCCCAATTTGGGAGATCGGGGTTTGATTGCCAGGCAAGCCATGTACCAATGAGTTTTTAAATTTAATTAAATTACTTATGTGCATTTATCCGATTGCTCTTAAACGGTAAAGGAAAACACCGCGAGGAAACCTGCATGCCTGAGAAATAAAAATTCAAAGGCATGTGAAGTCCTCAACCCGCATTGGGCCAGCGTGGTGAACTATGGCCCATACTGCCTCATTAACCGAGGCAAGGCCTATACTTCTGCAGTGGGATATTTTCGAGCCGATGTTGATGAACAAAACATCTTAAACTGTTCCATCTGCCAGGGACCATACCACTTAGCAGTTTTGGCTATAAGACGTACCATTGAAGCAAATTGGTGTACTGGATTCGCTCTGGCCACGTGGTACTATCCATTACTACCCTATCAGGGTAATGAATACGAACATTAATTCGCGAGTCATGGATATTTATATAAATGTTTATGTATGTTTATCCGCTATGTAGTATCCATAGCACAAGCTTTACTTAGTTTGGGAGTAGATGATTGTAGTGTCTGATATATGTATAAAAAATCTTTTTAAAACGTAGAACACACAAATACAACGCTTTGTTAAGTAGGCGAGGAAGTATCAGCGACGTTAATGACGCGATAGTTTAGAGGAGCGCGTCTTGATTACAAAGGTTACGAGTTCAATAAATGTGTTAACGTATTTGGGTTGGTATACGGCATAAATCCACATCAGAGGCCCAAGTATAATAAATAATACGTATTATTTGTTATTTTTAGGGCCCAAGCTCGATCTACTCAAGCAGGGATTCTTAGGCCGGTATTAATAAATCAATCTCAATAGAAGTCTTGAGGCTGTATCAAACGAGATGCGTCTTAAGCAGTTGACGCTATCTCAAGCTCCGTGCTAATTTATAAACCAATCTTGAGGTCTACTCAGCTGAGATCACTTCTCAAGTATTCGCCTCAGCGGCGAATGAATGATAGTCTATTGTACGTAACACGCACACCTCTCAAGTGAGTACTGCTTGAGTATGCACGTGGTTTTCAGGTCTCAAGTTAGGTTTATTAATCAACACGTTTACTTGAGACCGATCAGAAGACTGTTCTGAATCTTGAGAATGGTTTACTAATACGGGCCGGCCTTAGTTCAATTTACATTCTCTAGATGGCGGTATGATAAATTTTGGTGGAAATTCGTAACGGTATAGATATAATACATTAACGGGATAGAAATGGAATTTGTAAATTGTAGTACTGTGAAATGTGCCCTTGATACCCATGGAACTTTCCAAAACAGTCGCTAGCTTCGACTTCCTGACAAAATCCGCGCTGAGGCTTTCAAAGTCGCAGCCTACCAAGCTTGGGTTAAATCTCGTGACCGCAAAGACAGACCACGGAAAGTACGGGCGAAGAAGAGAGCCTTTAACTCTGCCGCCAAAATCTGCAAGCGGGTTTTACGCAAGGCACGTTTCGACCATGTCGGCCGTATTGGGGCCAAATTAGCATCCTACCCTCCTGGTAGTAAGCAGTTTTGGTCCTTGTCGAAATCGGTCGAAACTAACTTCTGCCGCTCTTCGCTACCTCCTCTCCAGAAACCGGATGGTTCATTGGCTTTCTCCGCAGTAGAGAAGGCAAACGTATTTGCCTCTCTCTTTGCGAGCAATTCCCGTCTAGATACAGGCTCTAATCAACCACCTTCATTACCTCGATGTGACTCTTCATTGTCGGAGATCACAATCCACTGTAAAGAGGTACAAAGAGCGCTCTGCAGTCTAGACGTGAATAAGGCTAGTGGTCCAGATGGTATTCCAGTGAGAGTTCTTAAAACTTGTGCGCCTGAGTTGTCTCCTGTGCTGACTCGCCTATTTCGCCTCTCTCTTTCTCAAGGAACTGTGCCATCAATCTGGAAGCTTGCAAATGTGCAGCCTATCCCTAAGAAAGGGAGTCGTGCCGACCCTGTCAACTACAGACCTATCGCCATCACCTCCATCCTTTGCAAGGTCATGGAGAAAGTGCTTAACAGCAAGTTGTTGAGGTACCTAGAGAGCAATGATCTGCTGAGCGATCTACAATTTGGCTTTCGCCAAAGGCGATCGACTGGCGACCTCCTAGTGTATCTGACACATTGCTGGGGCGAGGCCATTGAGAAGTGTGGAGAGGCATTTGCTGTCTCTTTGGACATCTCAAAGGCTTTTGACAGGGTCTGGCATGCAAGCTTGCTCAACAAGCTTTCAGCATATGGCATCCCCGTTCGGTTCTGCAACTGGATATCTGATTTCCTGAGCGGACGGTCAATCAGGGTAGTCATTGACGGCTGCTCCTCTGACCTCATGGCTATTAATGCCGGAGTTCCTCAGGGATCTGTTCTCTCTGCGACCCTTTTCCTGCTCCACATTAATGACCTGCTTCGGCCCGGTATTGTAGGTTATGCAGATGACAGTACGGTCACAGAGAGATATATATCTAGCCAAGGAACCGACGGGACAATCAGTTCCTTGAGAGAGGCCATGTTGGAGCGGATGAACCTGACCTTAAGTCTTGTCTCTAAGTGGAGAGATGACAATCTGGTCGGATTCAACGCTTCCAAAACACAGGCATGTCTCTTCTCCACCAAACGGAGTCCACCCAACTTGACTCCGACTTTCCGAAATATAACCGTTCCTGTCTCCGATCACTTGGAGCTACTTGGCATGAAGTTGTCCTCCACCCTAAACTTCGGCACATCCATTGAATCTACAGCCCAAACTGCGGCCAAAAAGCTAGGCATTCTCAACAAGGTCAAGCGATACTTCACACCTGGACAGCTTCTTACCTTATACAAAGCGCAAGTCCGATCCGGTATGGAGTATTGCTGCCACCTGTGGGATGGATCTGCTAAGTATCAGCTTGCCGCTTTAGATTCAGTGGAACGCAGAGCCAAGCGATTGATAGGCAACAAAGAGTTGGTAGATTCCCATCTACACAGCCTTGAACACCGACGGAAAGTCGCATGCCTTTCAATCTTCTATCGGATATATTTCGGAGAGTGTGCTGAAGTACTGCATGAGTTGATCCCGCCATCCCCGTTCTTACATCGAAATTCAAGACGTACCGCAGGATATCACCCGCACTTAGTTGACGTGCCATTTATAAGGACCAAGCGTTTTAGGTCTTCGTTTCTCATGCGCACGGCTAAGGAGTGGAACGCATTACCTCCGTCTGTGTTTCCAATCGCATATAACCCGCAGCTCTTTAAAGTCAGGTTAAATAGGCATCTTCTGGGAAAGCTCGTTCCATCGTAGACCTTATCTCGACATTAGTCCAGATTAAGGTCAAGAGCGATCCCATTCTAATTAAAAAAAAAAAAAAAAAAAAAAAAAAATGAGTTGGATCTTAGGAAAATGTTAATCTTATATTTTACTGTTTTTCATAAACTAATTAACTATAGGAAGCCTGGTGACCTAAGGTATTCCTGGTTTAGGCACCAGTCGCCACATTAGCGAATTTTATAAATAAATAAATATCCTTGGACATGTACACAATGCCATCAAGTTCCACTTTAAGCAACTATATGCTTGTGTTGTGGATACCAGATGGTTGATTGATATACTACATAAATACATACAAACATAATTACATATACATTAAAAATAAAAAAAATCAACATCATTCTAATTGGTACAAGTTATTTATTACAGCAACACTCATTGATCAATTCTTAAACAACTATTTAGACTAGAATATTTACACCTTAGCGGCTAATAGACATTGGAACACTTTAGCTCGCTAGTGGCTAATAAGTCGCACGTGGCTACAGTTACATAAATACATAATACAGGATATGTACATAATCTACACTCAATTATCCTCTTACCGTTATAGAGAATAAAGTTCAAAGGTAAAGGTAGTAACGACTACACAGTACATCTGGCGACTCAGAGACTTTAAGGGAATATTATATGCATCATTTTGTTTATTAAAGAAAAAACAACCGGAATTGTAAATAAACTTTTTTCTTTCTATTTATGCGGGTTGGGTTGGTTGGATCACCTTTTTTATAGATGAAATGATGCCGAGATTATCTAAAAAAATAAATCTATAAACAGGTAGGTAACAGAAAAAAGGTTACAATCTTTACAACTCAAGTTTCACTAATTTTATTCGATATCAAATGGCTACATTTTTCTGATTAACAAAGTGGCTCCCACTTCTAGAGAGTTGGGGAGCTTATTTTACTAGATAAATTTATGCAAAATAATAGAAATCAAATATTTTGAAAGGGTCAGTAATCGCGACTCTCCATTCGCTCTCAATTGCAATGATCAGACCCATTTTTAAATGTTGTATGAACACGTTTATGGTTTGTAATTGGTTCCTATTGCCTAGCAATGAAGACAAAAAAAATAGAGAAAACTTAAAATAAATTAATGAGTTTCTTTTTTCGCGTTTGACCACAATCTCACCTGATTTCCATCAGTCCATGTCCATGTCCAGTCCATGGTCGAAGATGAAGCACGCGATCCCAGTAAATGCCTATTCACTCTGCTCTTACTAATATAAAATATAAATAAATATTTCGGACACTTACACCAATCATCTATAGTCCCAAACTAAGCAAAGCTTGTGCTATGGATACTAGATAACGGATAAACATACATAAATATTTATATAAACATCCATGACTCGGGAATAAATGTTCGTATTCATGACACAAACATCGCGGGATTTACCCTTCGCGGGATTCGAACCCGCAACCGTTGGTTTCGCTAACAGGGTCACTATCCACTACACCAACCGGTCGTCAAAATTAATTAATGTAGCACAATTATGCAATCTATCTTGACAAAAATAATAAAAGACAAATTAAAAATTGCATCCAATAGAAACCAATCATTTCGATTGTTCATATCAAAATCAAAAATTGCCGGCTGCAAGAGAACAAGTCTGAGACTGAATCTTGTCGATGAAATGTCGGTTTTTAGAAATTTTTACTTTAAGGTATGTACTTTATAAATAAATAATCAAGAGTTCGACCTCATCTTCACTTAACATCAGGTGTGATTGAGGTCAAGTACGAACCCGTCGTGCATAAAAAAAAAAAAAAAAAAAAAAAAAGTTATTAAGGTTTTCTTCAGTGTCCCCGCTTGTGTCGACAAATACAACTCGAAATTCAGTGGTCAGATTTCATCGCAAGCAATGAAACTGTTAAGTGCATCATATCCTTACATTAAACACATCGTATTAGAGCATTGGATGAAAGATATTAGAAAGGTTATACAAATGTTTTTATCAGGTAAATCATAAACAAACTTAAATGATTGTTATTAATGTGTTACCATTCTGTATTTAAATCCTGACGCAAAAAGACGAGTCGTAACTTTGAAGCGTATATGTGTATCTGTATGATTGTCTGTGGCTTTGTATCGCCAAAACTGCCGAGTTTGAAAAGGATTTTTTATTTTCGAAAGCTAGTATTTAAAGGATTGTTCTTAGCCATGTTACTTTGTTTATTTGGATGACAATTTCGTTTTGAGTGACTTTCAGGAGTTAATTTTTTTAATTATTTAATATGCATTTCTTTTGTGGTAAAGACTGCACGTTGCCTTTTGTATCTATTTTTATTTTATACCCTATCGTTGAGCGGTGATGCGAGATGGCTTCAATAAGCAGTTATGTTTGTACCTACATTTAATAAAACTTTTAGATTTCCCTGTAATAAAAAAACATTTGGATATCATTCTTAAATAATTTTCATCCAGCCTTTCTAATGTCGGTCGCAACAAAAAAAATTAAATCGTACTTGTATGGAGCCTGATTAATAATTTTCAAGGAGCATACATTTACACCCCAGATTCCCTTCAACAGCTAGATTTGTTCACACATATACTTATCTAGTCTGCCACATCTAATCTAAACAATTAGAATAAAGGAACCTATCTAATTACTCTAATAACTGGACATATATAAAATACGCCTGTTGTATTCGGTTCCATTATTTACAACTGGATGCGGACAATTGTTCAGTAAATATATAGTCAATTGTCTCGCAGCGAGCTCGACACTTATCAGGCATCAGATCACATAATTAGTGGACACACTTTAATTGTTGGTTATTTCGAATTAACATAGCGATTATTTGAATAAATGTTCAGTGCAATAATTCGGGTAGTAAAATTAATGAATGGGCAGTTTATTAAATAGTTGGCCTTTCCTCGGCTTTCGATAAAACGTCGCTTTAATAATATAATTTTTATATTTTAACTCTAATCTTGAATTAATATTTATCTCGGAACAATACTGACTAGTAACTATTCTCAAGTAACTGCTCGTTAATTTATGTTACACTACCATTCGATTGTCGCACATTCAAATATTTATTGAGCTACTCATTTGAAGATATCTTCATCTCCATTATTTTCCGAACTCATGTTTTACCACCTATTTACTGAACAATTTACTGCCCGAAACTTAAATATTACAGCCCCACTAAGTATTTCTTACCGCAATCTTCGCGGATAAACTGCCACAAGAATAGTGTTCATAACATTACTGGCCGAACAAACAGACGTGTTTCAACCTATCTACACAGAGTCGCGCTCCGAGGGCGACTATTTCTTCTTCGGCTTCTTGGGGTTGCGTGAACGACTCTTCGCTTTGCAGAGCGGACAGATGGGCGCGTTGCGGTGGATCTGCTGGTGGCAGGACAGGCACGACTTCATGGGGGGAGGCTGCTGTCTGCAAGTACACACCGCCAGCGACAAGGAGGTTAACGAGCGTTCAGACAAAACATTGATTAATTTAAACAATATTTTTGAATCTTTTTATTGAAATGGCTGACAAAAGAGTAAGCAGTACACCTGGTGCAAATTGGTAACTATCGCCCTTGATATCACATACACTTACACCTTCAAATAACGGGCTACAGAAGTAATGCCTCATAAACAACTTTAAACAAAACTGGATGAAGAACAGGTACTTCATGGCATTAATACAAGATGTTTGTGTATACCCTCCTGACACAGGCAAATGTATTGTATTTGCCTACTAGGAGTACCCAAAAATTATGAATAAGCTGGTTTTCGAAATAATAGTACATTATTGTAAAGGCCGGGAAATAGGCAATTGCAGGTCGAGTATGAGTTTGAAGGCCGAGCCGTAGGCGAGGACTTCACTAATACGAGACAGGCAATTGCCATTTCCGCCGAGGCATATATAGTGCTTTTCTCAAAAGAATGCAGGGAAATAATAAATATCTAAATAACAAATCAAGACGAATTTTCAGCTTTGCCGCCGATTTTATATTTATCATCTGTGCCGAAAGGCAAACGCATTTATGCATACAGCCACGTGAACGCAATTTGTACTAAGCAAAGAGATTTTGGTATGCCAAGAATGATAAAAGAAATCCAATCAAAGAGTATACAGGGCGTCCCAAAGTTATGGGACATGAAGGGGAAGTACCTTAAATATCGTAGATAGTGAATTTTGCTCAAAGAAGACTATGTTATTTTTAAAAGTTAGTAATTCTGCATTCATAGATTTTCTAAAAATTATTTGCTTCGGCTGGGAATCGAACCGACTCAAATGTGAAAAAAAAAACACCCTACTTTTATGATGCCAATCGAAAGAATAGCTAAAAAATAATAACTCTGCCTAAGTAACATAGTATTTTAAAAGAAAGGAACAACGTGAAATTAATCATTTTAATCAAATAAAAAACATACATGAAACTGCCGTAGTCAATTAAGTAGGTATTTTTTTGTAAATTAATTAATTAAATGCTCAAAATGTGATCCCTCTTGTCTTACTTTTAATGAGCCCGCTGCCTGTTGATTTTCTAATCATTTTATGGTGAACACTCGATGTGATATGGCACAATTCTGTTTGCAACTCGCCTACGTTCTCGTATCGCTTTTTGTATAGCATATCTTTCACGTATCCCCAAAAGAAGAAATCTAATGGTGTGAGGTCCGGGGATCTGGCCGGCCATCTAATCGGTCCATTTGTACCAATCCATGTAGGAAAACATTCATTTAGAAAATCTGCTGCTCTCCGACTATTATGAGCCGGAGCTCCATCTTGTTGGAAAATTAAGTTTTCTTGCTCCGCCGCGGAATGGTTTCTTATCTTATCCCTTAAAATTTGAAGTATTCCTAAATACTTTTCTGTGTTCAAGGTTCCTTGGTAAAAATGGATTAAGAAAACCCGGTTTTTTAAAAGTCCGCACCAACAGTTGAGTGAAAAACGCACTTGGTTATTAGTTTCAGTCACTCGTAGGGGATTTTCTTTAGACCAAATACGATTATTGTTGCGGTTATACATACCGTTATTGCTAAAGTTAGATTCGTCTGTCCAAATAATATTATCCAAAAAATTTGGATCTTCGAGCAATCGTGCCTGGATATCAAGACAGAAATTTTTTCTCCTTTCTGTATCGCCCGGAAGTAATTTTTGAACCAATCGTCCTTCAACATAACTCTTAAAACCGTGTTTTTTTAATACACGGTGTATTTTACTTTTTGAAACTCCAATTTCATGTTCTCCTTCTCTCACCGATGCTTTCGGAAAAGCCGAAAAGTAAATTAAAATACCAAGTTCTTCGTCGTTGATCGTATGGTTTTCTTGCTGTGGTTCTCTTGGGCGTTTATCGAAACGTCCCAGAGTTTTCAAATTGTTCACAAGCCTTTTCAAAACTTTACGAGACGGTATTTGTCTATCAGGATATTTTACGCCATACCACCGCAAACTTCTAGAGATATCTTTATCGTTCAAAAAATATGCTTCCATTAGATCAAAACTTACTTGATATGCCATGTTCGCAATAAATTAACACAATAACACTTGTGTAAGTGAATTGAGACTAAACAGATCAATATCCGAAAAACAAACGCTCGCACATACTGTTCCATTTTCAAATTTAAGAACAACATTTAAAAATATCACTTCTTTTTAAAATATCTTAAAAAGTATGCATTCAAACAAACGCTGTCATAAACTGTTCCATTTTCAAATTATAAATTATTTATTTTTGTTTTTAATTTGCCTTCTGTCTAGCTTACAGAGGACGTATTGAAATACAAGTTTTATCATTTCATCTACACGTGCACTTATAATAAGGAAAACTATGTTAGTACCTATTTTATGAAGTGGGTACTTATTTACGAATAATCAATGCTATCTTTGGAATGATAATATCGCTACTTTTCGAACGTCGTCGGCAATAAATAACTTTCTTGAAATTTGACTCAATCATTTTATGTTGTTCCTTTCTTTTAAAATACTATGTTACTTAGGCAGAGTTATTATTTTTTAGCTATTCTTTCGATTGGCATCATAAAAGTAGGGTGTTTTTTTTTTCACATTTAAGTCGGTTCGATTCCCAGCCGAAGCAAGTAATTTTTAGAAAATCTATGAATGCAGAATTACTAACTTTTAAAAATAACATAAAGTCTTCTTTGAGCAAAATTCACTATCTACGATATTTAAGGTACTTCCCCTTCATGTCCCATAACTTTGGGACGCCCTGTATAATAATCCCAGCATGCCGTTTCATACAACATTGCTGGAGCGTTGTAATGTTCCAAATTCAATAAACGCTCCTGCAATGGATCAATTTTTCGCTGTCCGTAAATTAGATACTTCGCGTGTTCCTTTTTCGAAAGTAATGACAATATTCCCATGCATGTTTGAGAAAACATACTTTTTATTTATGTCACAAAAGCATTGTGTACAAAAAAAAATCCATAAATAAAATCTGTCTGTCTACTACTATAAGCAAAGAAAAGTGAAACAACAAAATAAAAAAGAAATTAATAGTAATAGAGACGTCAGTAATGTTGCAAGTGGTACAGTGAGAGATAGTAAATACTCGTCAAGTCAGGGCGAGGCTAGTTTGGAGATTAAAATCAACAACAACGACTTCGGAAAGAGCTTTAAATTGCTTACGAGTTGTGTAATGTTTGTAAACAAATGTTTCACAAAACTGTACCACATTGAACCACGTGAACCTCTATCGGGAAAGGCAGCTGATTTTGTAACTTGCGACTAGCAAGCGGTCGGCGATAGTTGCAGTCTGTGCAGGCAACTCCACGTGCCAATCGGATCTCAGACAACATATGTCGTTTGGATCGATGACTAGCGCAGTCGATGGCTCAATCGCTTTCTAGACGCAACTCACAAAATTAGTTATCGGAAGGGTGGGAAGCATTAACCACGTAGCCCATAAACGACTAATGTATGATTTACTGTATCAATTAATTCTGAGATCTAAGACTAAGTGAGGCCCTCCCGAGGTTGTTATCTACGCGTCCTCGACAGAGCCAATCAAGTCAAATATATTTATTAATTCAAATGGTACATTAAAACATTACATTTCATACAACTGTAACACTAGGCGTGACTTTATGTATGTATGTAACACTTGTGCTTGAACTAGGAAAATTCTGTGTTTCAGGCGAATCTTCAATAAGAGTGCTGATAGGACCAGCCAATGGCGGATTCCAAGTTTTGGGCATCTGTTCTATTATCCTGATGTACTGACAGATACACCTCTGCCTGTTATTATGAATATATAGCCTGCGTGGTCGATGGAGGGAAGGCAAGGAGCAAATAACAACAAAAAAAAAACAAAGAAACATAATCGAACCTCAGCGAGACGGTAATGAAATCTTGTTCGAGGGCAGACCTGAATGCGGGCGGCGGGGGCGGCGGCTTGCGCGGCGGCGCCGGCGCCAGGAATGACGTCACCGAGCGCGGCGGCGCCGCCGACAGCGCCGGGAACCGGCTGCGGAGCCACCACACACTCACACCAGTGTCGCACTCATAGCGCACACATACAGCAAGACATATGGCGCTAGGAGTTGCGGGGCGGTACTAGCCGGCAGCACTGTCTAATTGTTTTACGACTAATTCTATTTTGTCACAATCTCAGCGATCTGAGATGTGAGAGCATTAAGGATAAAATTTGTAACTTGAAACATAAGGAAATAATTTGTAAATGAGACACATAAGTAAGTGAATTAAATGGCCCCTGCTCTTCCATGTTACAAAAGAGTAAAGATAAGTGAACCACAGATTTGTTGAAACTAATAAATTGGCTGAAAATTTGGAATACTGACAAAAT
This sequence comes from Oegoconia quadripuncta, assembly GCA_949316235.1. NCBI lineage: Eukaryota > Metazoa > Arthropoda > Insecta > Lepidoptera > Autostichidae > Oegoconia > Oegoconia quadripuncta. Next base: position 367,431 of record OX438743.1, on the reverse strand, counting down.
TTACGTGCACAAAACAATATTTATTGTTACTGTGTGTTAAATACGCTTCGAAAAATGCCGTACCTTTTTATTGTTACATTAGACTTAGGTTTTTTTACAGCAGCAGTATGGAGCTCTAGACCTTACCAATCGATATTAATTTAACAATTTGATACGTCCAATCGATTCTGAGAGACAGACAGGCGGACAACAAATTGATTGATGATGGTGTCCTTTTACAAGCTTTTTGCTTCGTATGTACATATTATTATGTAACTATGTCCGTTTATTAACTAAGGAGATAATCGGTGTACAGACGTTGATGACGTGATGGTATTATACTCACTCAGGCGTGATAGGGCTCCCCTCCTCCTCGTGGAGGTCAGGCAGACGGTCGAGCCCCAGGCACTGCCGCCGCAGCAAATCCACCTCCGCCTTCAGTGGCCGGTAGTCCTCGTGCAGGCGGCTCGCGTTCGACAGCTTGCGGGTCATGCTCTCCTCTGTCTGCTTTATCACAGTTTCCATCTGGAATGCCACCAAAATACTATATTATTACTACTGTAATACTATTACACTGACACAGGCAGAATAAGCTGACGATTGCCAATTGTAGGAAGAAGGTAGAAGAGACCTCTTCTACTATTCTGATATGTTCATCTGCATAGGTCTCTGATTGCCCATCTCTTAAGTCGTCTTTGATAACCAGGCGAAAGCAAATCTAAGAATAAAAATAAATTACATATTATTTATCTAACTTTCCTTTTATGTCTATTTATATAAAGTGAATAAATGAACTAACTAATTGGTTGCTCAAAATTAATGTCCCATTGAATTTATAAGTTATTGATAGATATCATGGTCTCCCTTTAATCTAAGATACCATGTAGATATATTTGATTCTTATGACTGACTCTATCGATTGGTGTCATAAAAGTAAGGGATGCTATTTTTGCATTACCATCAGTTTGATTTCCGAGAGTGACAACCACATTGACAAAAATAATTTAGTATTTTTTCTACTATATAAAAAAATATCTTTCGAAGTCGGCGCCAATGTATAACAGCTATTATTATGTAGATTGATTTACATTCAATTGTAGCGCCGACTTCGAAAGACATTTTTTCATATATAGTAGAAATAATAATAATTAGGACAGTGAACATAGAAAATAACTGATTGAGAGGTATGGGCATTCCAATAAAATGATTTTTTACTTCGTAGTGGCTGATTAAGTGAAGTCGGTTTTTGTTAAAAAGTTTTTATTTTTTCACTTTTCAGTATTCTAGCGTGCTTGCGATTTTTTTTGCGATGGCGACCCTTCTCGCTCTTACAGGTTAGGTGGGCAGTTGGGGTATACCAGCCCGACCTGATGATTTTCGATTTGTCATATTTTAATTATTGATAATCACACCTACCTTTCTACACTTTTTTGATACAAACCTTAACTGTATCTACTCCCTGTGCAAAAACGACACAATTGTCCAAATATGTAATTTATTTATTTATTGTAACTGCAACATGTACACAATACTTATGCTAATAACAGGTAATTATAGTATAGTACTCATGCACATACCCTGTCAGGGTGAAGCAGCGGTCAGAGGACGTCCTGTCTAATTTGTTTATCTACTATGCAATTTTTGTGTAATCTCGCAATTTATTTATTTTATTTATTTCCCTTTTTAAAGAACCAACAACAACAATTAAGTACATGTGAGATAATTTATATGCTACATTATGCGCGAGTTATCAGATTATTATTATAAGAATTACAGTTTATATATTTTAGATATTTATGTTTTCCGTTAGTAAATGAATGAATTGAATTGTTATTATTTAATTATTTATTATTGTCAATATATGATTGTTTTTTATTTTAATTATGGAGTATTTATTATTTTTAAATTAATGATTATCTTTATAATTACATAATCTATTATTATTAAGTTCTTTATATATCATGTCATTGTTACCTAATCAATTAAATTGGCTTTTTTATTTTAGAAGATTTATTATTTGTTACATTTCTCTGGGAGGAAGAAGCCTGGAACTCCTTATCGTTCATAAATTTAATGCTATTCTGCCGTTTACTATGATTATAAAAAAACTACTGAACCAATTACACTGAAATTATGTTACTGGGATCAGAGTATACTTACCAGAATATATTAAGGAATTAGTAGGTATTCAGTTTAAAAAAAAGCTGAAGGAATGGTTGCTATGTAAAGTTTTTTATAATATAGAAGTATATTTCAGGAATATCTTCTGATCCTTCTTCTATGTTAATGTTCTGTGTTGATGTGGTGATATAAAAATAAACATACAAACGGTTGAATTGAGAACCTCCTCCTTTTTGAAGTCGGTTAAAAAGTATTGAATACAGTTTGTCTTCTTTTAAAAATAAAGGGATGTTTCATTTAAATAACATTTGCTATCTTCAGTATGGTTCAAACATTCCACTCTGTATAAATGTTAGATTACCACAAAATTCCACCTCACATTCAAGGAATGTTGATGTAAATCCATTGGGCAGTTAAACTAGTAGCTCTGACAAATGTAAACAAACAACACAATGTTCCAACTGTTTGAGCCAACAATAGCTCCATGCTCTAAGCTAACAATAGATTATCCAAACTTCTATTAATTTATAGCTTCTTGATTTCAAACTTTCATATTGAAAGATTCTTAGTAACAGTAGTTGCATAAGTTTGAATGTTTGTTCACGATTACACTGCAAGGGACTATGTCCTGTATGATTCCGAAGTACTTTTTATGTAAAAATAAATGCCTGAGGATAAACTCATCCCACAAGACTAGTAATTATTATCATATCAGTCACGGGACATCCTCTGCTGGACATAGGTTTCCCCCAAGGATTTCTTAATTTACATAAGGGCGGTTTCCTAGGCATGGGTGATTTAGGCTATAAATTAAAATAAATTAATCTCTAAAATACAATGTTAAAGCACTGGAAATATATTATAGACATTGTACATAAACACAGCGCCATCTAATTCTACACTTAGGTCCGAATTAATAGGCCATTCTCAAGTTTCAGATGACCTTAACTTGATGGTTGAAAATCTGTTGCATATTAAAACAGTATCAAAAATTTGTATTGAGACTCATTGAGACAATCTCAATCTCAAGATCGATTTATTACGGCCCTAAGCACATAAGGCTTATATTATGGATATGGATACCAGATATATTACACAAATATATTTTTTTTGTAAATATTATACACGCATTATAATTTGGGCAGTCAGGTAAAGAAATATTAAGAGATAATCAATGTTTAATGGTCAGAATTGTTACCGGAATGAAAACACAAGGTACAGGGAAAGCCAAGAAATAAAAGATGCTGCTCAAATATTTTGTTATCACTGGTAAACCATGTAGGTACAATACTAATGACCCTATTAATATTATAATTACGACATTTACTTGGTGGTTTCCAATCCCTTTGCAGAGGATTGCTTACTGTGTTCTCAGATTGGTCTAACTGACCATTAATATTTTCTGCAATAATGTCTTGATACCTCCCCTTTTGTAGTCCATATTCAAATTTATTACCACATATCTCTAGGCTAATCCCAGAATAAAACTTGGAATAAAATTCGGAATAACAAGCGAGTGCAACTAACCGCATTGATGTCGGCGTGTATCTGGCGCAGCTCCTCTACATGGCTCATCTTTTCCTGCTGCAGGAGCTCCATCTCGCGCTTATACTGCGCTAGACACCGACCCTCCTGGTCCCCGCTGCGCACCTCGTTCACTATGCTGCGCTTCAGGCGCTCCAGGGTTATAGTCTTATTCCTACAAATAAATCAAAATGCTGTGATTTTGAAGCTACGTGTGAGAAAGTAAGCCACCGATAGTTTGAAAGAAGCCGCGCTATGTGAATTGGCGGAACCTTATGCGAATAGTTGGTCCGAGGTGCTACCGTTGGTCACTATGCTTCATCAACGGTGTAGCTTCAAAATGCTCCATGAGAATTTTAGTATTTATCCAAGAACGTTTTTAATCAGTGCTTCCTTAGTTATACCCTAACAAGTTATATGTACCTTGCATATAACTTACAATTCCTTCAAATGAGGAGCAGATAAAAGAAAAATACAATCGGTGTCAAGTGTTTATTGATCCGAGGAGTCCACAGGTGCTAAAATTTAATTTACCTGATCTCTTTCATGGCTTCTAACTTGTGATATATTTCGCGTTCGTTCTCTGCAGTCATCTCTTATTTAATTGAATGGTGAAAATAAACAGCTTCCAGCAAAAATATTGAAATAAATGAAAATTCACAACGCAACATGGACATGGATGAGTTAGCTAGCCGCACGCACGCACACATACACACACTTATACGCGTCCTTATTTGTTTATTTGCATACTCTTTGCACTTCACCACGAACGAGGTAGCAGAGAGAGACAGCTTCCTTTTTTTTATTCTCTCCTCTCGGAGAAGGCAAAGGGATCAGGCCCATACAACCATGTCTTATTTCTTTTATTTCTTCAAAAGTCAGTCTCAGTCAAAACAAGTAATTCGTCGTATACTTGGCGTCTAGTCAAAGTCAAAGTCTAGTCACGGTCAAGTCATTCTTCAGTAAAGTGTCAGAATACTTTTCAAAAGATTTTGGCGGCTTCTTATGGGAACCCGAAAGTTTCGTTACACACTTTAATTTACACTTCCCTTCACTTATACACCATCCATCACTAACTTTTATTAACAATATTGGGAGGCAATAATGCACAGCCATGATAAAGCCCAACCCGATAATGAACGACCAATAATGTACAGCCAATAATCCATGTACATGGTCGCCGATTATCGGGGCGTACATTATCTGGGTGCGCATTCCGCTTCTGTTCTAAAATTGTCCATAGCGATAAAGCACAGCCAATAATGCACAGCCAATAATTCAAGTACATGGTCGCCGATTATTGGCTGTACATTATCAGGGTGTGCATTACTGGTTGTGCGTTATCGGTCCGTGCAAATAATGTACAGCCAATAATCGGCAGCCACTTGTCACGGGCTATTGGCTGTGCATTATGGGTCGCGCATTATTGGGTGTACATTATTTGACCGGGCTGATAATGCGCAACCAGTAAGGTACGACCCGTTAATTGGGATCCACTTTTTTTTTTTTTACTGTCAAAACTGTCAAATTTCCTTTGTAGGTTTTCATAATAGGAGACCAACCATAAACATTTTTTTTGTTTTTCACAGAATAAATATGAAAAAAACAGAGTGAATTCAAACTTTACTTCACTTGTTGGAGCTTGTTGGGGAGTTCTATCGTGTTTTGTGTATTACTGTATTATGTATAAAAATTCTCGTTACTTTGCCAAAACCCTACCTTATCCTCGGAGATTTTAACTGTCGCCATCCAGCCTGGGGATCAGACTCAATGGACCGTAATGGAATATTTCTTTATGACATGTTTGATGAGCTAAATCTGTGCCTATTGAATTCCGGTATACCTACCAGACGCTCCTCCCCCAATCAGGCTAGTAGTGCAGTGGACCTATCCTTTTGTTCCCCTGAGCTAGCTTCACTCATGGACTGGAATGTTCTGAACAGCTCGCATGGCAGCGATCACTATCCTATAATCACATCTTATCCTAAAGGTAATCCGAACATGAAAAAAAAACCAACAATGAAGTATAAACTAGCAGATGCGGACTGGGGTATATTTAATTGTTTGGTTAGAGGACAGCTCCAAGTCCTACCAGATATTACTCCGCAAAATTCGGTGGAATGCATGAATGCATTCTCCGAAATTCTCATTTCTGCAGCTGATGAGGCCTTTCCCACTAAAGGTAGTCCTAAACTACGTCTCTCCCCCCCTTGGTGGGACTCAGAATGTACACAAGCCATCAAAAACAGGAAAAACGCTGAAAAAACTTATTCATTGCGTATGTCTGATGAAAATCTGACAGACCTACAAAGAATTGAGGAAGAAACTAAAAAGACCTTGCAGTCCAAAAAACTGCAAGGTTGGCGCAGTTTTTGCTCTTCCATAAGCCCAGGTACAGCCCCATCGCTAGTATGGAGAAATATGAGAAGGTTTAGATCCTCCCTCCAGGAACAGAGCCTGGGTGGAAGTGGAATCATTCCAGAGGAATGCATAGATGCTTTCCTAAACAAACTTGCTCATCCTTCCGTTCCTGCACAAGATGAACTTCCCCACCACACCTGTCAGCAAGGCGACTTTCAGTCTGACCCTTTGGATAAGCCATTCTCGATGGCTGAACTTAAGATTGTTCTGTCCCATGTTCGTGACTCTGCTCCAGGCCCGGACGGTATCCCTTATTCGTTTATATCAAAATGTCAAGATGAGGTCCTATCAGTGTACCTAAAAATTATTAACGTCATCTTGGAAAGTGGTATGATCCCTGATTCCTGGAGAAGACAAATTGTTATACCCCTTCTTAAACCTCACAAAGACCCTAATGACAGCTCATCCTATCGACCTATAGCCTTATCGTCCACTCTGGCAAAAGTTATGGAGCATATCATTAAAAATCGACTGGAGTGGTTTATGGAGAGCCGAGGCCTATTAGCATCTACACAATTTGGGTTCCGTAAAGGCAAAAGTACCTCTGACAATCTCAGTATATTTACTACCGATGTTAGGCTTGCGTTCTCTCGCAATGAATCTGTGCTGGCGGCTTTCCTCGACGTCTCGGCTGCATATGATAATGTGCTGCTTCCTATCCTTAGGCAAAAGATGCAATATCTAAGAATACCATTGAAGTTAACAAATATTATTATCAATATGTTGTTGGATCGGTCCATCCACCTACGTGTAAACGGAGAGCTCACCCAATCACGTAAGGTCTTCAAAGGCCTCCCACAGGGTTCAGTACTGAGTCCTATCTTGTACAATATATACACTGCGGACCTAGAGAAAACAGTATTAAACTGCAGAATTTTACAATACGCCGACGATATTGTAGTTTATAGAATCCATAACAGAATACAAGAGTGCTTAAAGGATGTGAATGATGATCTAGATTCTCTAAATGATTGGCTTAATAGGCACGGGCTGGAGCTCTCCCCAGCCAAAAGTAAAAATATTCTATTCACCCGAAAGCGTAACATCCCACCCATCGACCTAAAACTTAAAGACTCCCCTATTGCGAATGTTCAGGAAATAAAATTTCTAGGATTCATGCTTGACACTAAACTAACTGGTATCCCTCATATTAACAACTTAATTAAAAAATGCGAGAAAAATATTAATATTCTTCGAGCTCTATGTGGAGTCTGGTGGGGAGCACATCCATACTCTCTAAAACTTGTATATAACGCCCTTATTAGAAGTCATCTAGATTATGCAACCTTCCTCTTAGACCCTGCAAACAGGATCCATATTAATAAATTGAATATCATCCAGTCCAAGGCCCTTAGAATTGTCTCAGGGACCATGAAGTCATCCCCAATCAACGCTCTCCAGGTCGAATGCTGTGATCCCCCGCTCGATCTCCGGAGGCAATATCTGGCCGATCGATACTTCTTTCGTGCCCTCCAATTCTATAACCACCCCCTAATCCCTAAACTTCAGTTGCTTTCAGAATACGCGGACCGTAACAGATACTGGGCACATAAATCCACTCCCTGTTTGGTAAAAAGTTTTAAAAAATACAAAAACCTAAAGGACCCTACACACCGTTTTACTACCCTTCCCATTTTTGATAACCCCTATGACATCGCTCTCTACAAGCCCAAAATAAATTTTAATCTAGACATCAGTAAGACCTCCTTAGAAGCAAACAAAGAATTTCTACTCACCAGAGATAGAAATTTCCCCAACTCACATTACTTATATACAGACGCCTCCAAGACCCACCCACAAGGCTGTGTGGGATACTCCGTTTTCCACCAAAACTGGAACATCACACAAAAAGTTAAATCTCCCCCAGAGACTACTGTATTTACTGGCGAAATGTTGGCGATACTCCATGCCATCAAATACTGTATCCTTATGAAACTAAAGTGTTGTGCCATATTCTCGGACTCTTTAAGCTCTCTTCAATCACTTAATCAAGCACCCTTCTACTCTAAAACACATAACCCCATAATATTCGATATTAAGCAAAATCTCTGTCAAGCCGAGCGACGAAGTCTTTCCATCACTCTAGCTTGGATCCCCAGCCATGTGGGCATATTGGGAAATGAACGAGCTGACCAACTTGCCAAAGAAGCTATTCTCTGTGGGGATACCTTTAATTTCAGGAATTACTGCCATGACCTGGTGACACTCCCTAAACAACACTTGAAATCTGCCTGGGCGAAGAACTGGGAAGAATCCATCCAAACAAAAGGAAAGCACTACGCCCGAATCCAACCAGAAATCCCTTCGAAACCATGGTTCTTTAAAACCGAACTAAGTAAAAGAGCTACCTCTGTCATTTGCCGATTGAGATTGGGCCACTGCTGCTCCTCGGTCCACTTACATAAGCTCAGAATTAAGGATACTTCAATGTGTGAATGCGGATTGGATGAGGGTACCGTTGACCATATATTTTTTTCATGCTCACTCCATGACCACTCTGAACTATTTTCCTCCCTAATAACGCAAAAAATCCCCTTCCCAACTAACATAACTTCTCTATTAGCCGCAGCATTGGATAACGAATTAATATATAACTGCTTATCTAACTTTATAGCCCTCAATGATATCAAACTTTAACCCCCTCTATCCATAATCAACCTAAAACAATATATTTATCTGTACTATCTTACTGTGTATTTATCTTAGACAATATATAATATAATAACCTTTCTGTGTTGTCCATTAAGCTTGCAGAGGAGGAAGAGATCCAGTACTCAGAAATACCTTTTCAAAATTATTCGTCTATGCTTAGATTTGTCTATTGGAACACTCTGTTAATGACGGGACGCTGGCAGTAATGTTAAAACAATTGCCATAATTAAAATAAATAAATAAATATTATGTATAGCAACATCGCCTTGATGCATAGAGCCTTAAATGAAGGCCAAGGGCTTCTATACAAGGAACAAAGATTGGCCTAGGCAGAGCTTTCGTCATCAGTCATCACATCACGTAATCCACACCAACTGGCAGCTCAAAGAGTATAGTAACTGTCCAAAAGGAAGGTTGTGGTATCAAAGAAATGCAAATAGTCAGTGAAATGCGAATTGGCCTCTTTACATTTCGTTGTCGTCTATGTAACCAAAAATTTGTGATTGAGAATGACGAATGAGGAGAAAACTACGTAGACGTAAATAGATTTGCTGTTGCAGGAACTGTTTCTATAGAATGTGAGCATTCACAATTTAAAAGAGTTTCTGTCGTCACTGAATTTACCGTGGATATCTGTCGATACCTATATGAAGAGCCACGAATCTTGCAGTAAGCATTGGGACAAATTATTGAGTGGTAAGAATGGCTGTTTGTTACAATAAGTATACATAGGGGTGTTTAATCCAAATAGCATCTCTTACAACTTCAAAATACAAAATCTATCAGACGTATTAGCATGATAACTAATGTAATTTTATATATTATTCTTCTTCTTCTATATATTATTTAATAAATTTTGATTCAAATGTTTGCCTTTGTTCACAGAATCCATGCTAGAAGCTGCAGAGGAAAAGAAGCATTGGGCAGTAAAAGAAGGCAGTGTAAAAAATGGACTCCCAATTATAGATGTTATTGCTGATGGTTGTTGGTGCAAACGCTCATATAAGAAGAATTATTTAGCATTATCTGGCGCAGCAGCGATCATAGGGGAAAAAAACGGCAAAATATTATTTTTGGGAGTTAAAAACAAGTAGTACAACAAATAGTACCTGCAGTTTTGCAGCAAAGGAATTGAAGTTAAACACCATTGCTTTAAAAATTTTGAAGGAGCGTCTAATAATATGGAAAGCGAAATAATTGTGGAGGGTTTAAAAAAATCCATCAAAATGTATGGCATTATTTATACGGTCGACTTATCTCCGATGGAGACTAGTATATATTGGAAAATATTTCAGGCTCGTCCATATTCAGATGTTACAGTTGAAACAGTGGAATGTGGAAACCACATCCCCATCCTCCGCAATTTCTGTAATAAATTAGTGTCACTAGCTACTCATACGAATTACAATGTCAAATCACAAAGAAAGCCATGTGTGCAAGGGTAAGGTAATGTAGGATATGGTAAAACTAAATGATAACCCGTAACTTCAAATTATTTATTTTTACCTATTCATAATCAATTAATTATTATTATTGTTTTGAATTTAAATTATAGATAAATCTAGAAAATTGTATTGTATGTGTAGTTAAAGACCTATTATACATATCTAATTCGTTGCCTATTATGTATCTATGTACATGACTGTGTGTGTCTATGTACGTATAAGGTGCATATAAAATGGTATGGTTTGGGGTCGCTATTTACTGGGTTTTCTTTGCTACTATTGTAATGGTTTGACAATTTTTGTAAATAAAATACTAAATATTTACAAAATTATTTATTTCAAATACCTTTACATCATCATACATACTAAATAGTATTATAGTAAATAGAGCTGTATTACTGATAAATCATATACCTAATTTATTGGTAATACAGCTCTATTTACTTTTCAAAGAACATAATAAATACACCTTCGTATCGTTCCATAATTCACATATAGATAACTAGCTTTCCGCCCGCAGCTTCGCCTGCTTTCGATGACTTTATCACGGAAATTTGTTTTTCCCGCGGGAACTACTCACTTTATCGGGATAAAAAATATCCTATGTTTCAATCCAGGGTATGTTTTGCGTATATACCAAATTTCATCCAAATCCGTTCATCCGTTGCGCCGTGATTGAGCAACATAAACAAACATCCAAACTTTCACATTTATAATATTAGTAAGATTAGTAAATGATATAGCGATAACACAAGATCGATGCACCTCTAGTCTTTAACATGGTGGTGCCACAAGCGCTAGCAGATTTGGTTCGGCGCCTCCCACTCAGGTATAGGATATATATACCGAGAGGTTTAAAAGTTTAAACAATTACAAAGCATTAGTGATGCAGATTATGGTACTCAAACAGGACGTTTTACAACTGGTGTAGTCTGCGGGCTATAAGACAGGCATCCGTGGCGATAACAACCACAGAGGCTGAAATAGTCGCGGCAAGTGAAGCTGCTACATTAGGACAGTTACTATACTCTTTGCCACATCCCAAGGGCCCGTTGTTTTGCTGTTGTAGTAAATTGTTGGAGTCTAGAAAAAATTGAGTGACTGACACTATTTTGTCCAAAAAAATTTATATGTGGTCACATTTTCACGTTCCGTTTTGGAGCTGTAAAGAAAATCAGAATATGAATTAAGAGATATACATATTTGTCATGGAATTTGTAGAAAAATATTACCTAACCTCGCTCTCATAACTATTTCTCCATGCGCTTTATATGCCTACAGCAGAATTTGTTTTAAATTAAATAATTAGCATGCCTCTTTTATAAAAATAAATTTCATAATCCTGACAGAAATAAAAATAGGTAAGTATTGTTGTGCCGTCCTCCTTCTACGGGCTTAGGACCGACACATTCCATTGTCCAACTTGTAGTATAACACAGCACATCATGTGAATGGGTGGGTGTATTGGGTTTGGTATCCAGGTTGAAATGGGATGATCATGAGACAAGGGCTTGTGCCGCGACCCAAATATTTCTCTTTGACTCGTTTCGGTGGCAGAGTTCAGGCTTTGTACCGTGAGCCATAAAGTATGATGTGTTGTGTTACATAGAATGTGGCGGAGTTACACAACTATACCAATCACCTTGTATTCACATGCAACATGTAAAATTGTAGGAATATTATCCTCGCTCTTACTTCCCTTTTTTCACATGCAATAAAACGTACATATATAAAAAAATATCATGTACACAAAGTGTACCTACACATCTATTTCTTTCGCATGCAACTAAATAAAAAAAATAAAAAAAAAAAAAAAAAAAAAAACTAAATGCATAAAATTTACTATTTACTTTACCAAATGTTAAACAACTGCCTACTGACATATTTGTACGAGGTGATAAATTGGACCTTGTATACACTACTGTCTTTTTAGGACTGACATTGGATGCTAAGCTTCAGTGGGGGCCTCATATTGAGAAACTAGCGAAAAAGCTCGCTTCTGCAGCGTATGCAGTCCAAAAAATCAGAAATTTAACAGACATTCATACCGCAAGACTGGTTTACTTTATGACTTCTCAATACATTTATGAGAATTTGTTAAAAATATAACCTTATTCGCTAAAAATAGTGATAGGTACAATGTTAATACAAGGAATAAGAACCAGTTATCAGTTTATGCTAGCCGACTTCATAAAGTTAGTAAATCGTTCAAAGGGCAATGTATACGCTTTTATAATAAGGTTCCAAAATTTGCCTTTAAATAAATTTAAGGCAATCATAAAACAGAAATTATTAGCAAAAGGCTATTATAAAATCACTGACTATTTGAATGATAAGCAAGCATGGACATAGCTGTCTTATTATTCATATAATTATGAAATCACAAATTGTAACCCATAATCTGTTTAAAAGTTAAAAGAAACCCGAGAGTTTCTTGCTCGTCCTTCTCTGGGGAGTCAGCTTTGTGAATGAGCCGTAAATTTAAATGTAATATTAATAGTGACGTTTTCAAGTGATAATTTTATCCTATGAAGTAAAATATTGACTGCCTCAGCCCATACCCGTCTGCATAAACCTGCCTCTTCCAGCATTGTTCTAGCTTTTTCAGTGATAGTTCTGTTAGCTCGTTCTGTCACCCCATTTTGTTCGGGTGTATATTCCACTGTCAGTTGATGACGAATTTCCCTTGTCTTGCAGAACTCATCCATCTGCCTGTTAACAAACTCCTTGCCATTGTCGGATCTGATAATTTTCAGCTTATTTCCAGTTTGACGTTCCGTCATATTCACGAACTCCACAAACTTCTCAAACGCCTCTCCCTTGCTTTTCAAGAAGAAAAGAAATGTTTTCCTTGTGAGATCATCAATAAATGTGAGAAAATATAGGTAGCCTCCATACGACTTCTCACTAATAGGACCACACACATCAGTGTGAACCAACCCTAGGACCTCACTTGCCCTATTGGCACCCGTTTTCTTGAATGGCTGTTTGGTCTGTTTCCCCATGACACATGCTACACACTCTAGTTTAGAAGCTGTATGAGAAAAATTTACCCCTCGTGCCATTTTGTTTTTAAGTAATGTAAGGTTCCGTACCCCTAGGTGCCCCATTCGCGTGTGCCACAGTATCATCTGATCAGTAGCTGTTGCAGCTAACGCCACTTCCTGTGAACAGTATTGTAGCTTATAAACAACATTATCTACAGTACCTGCATGCGAAACTTCACCAGTAACCTTATATCCATCTGCTCTCATTATCTTAAAGCCGGATTTGTCAAACACAACAACTAGATTTCTACGTACGATTGTACTCACACTCAGTAGATTAGATGCTAATCTGGGTACATATAGGTAATACATGTCTTATTGAAATATCCATTTCCTCATTAACCACATTCCCAACAGCCTCACCAAATACCATTCCACCATTTGCACAAGCTAACTCAACTTGTTTATCTAAAGTTCTTAAAGTCCGTTAACCACTCTCTTCTATTAGTCATATGGTTAGATGCTCCTGAGTCAAGAATCCATTCTCCAGATCCTTGATTGCCTGCAGTTGCCATCGCCAAAGACGTCAAAGCATTCTTCTTTAGTTTCGGGTTCTTTGGACAATCGTTCGCTTTATGAGGGCCATCACAGATGAAGCATTTTATTCGACATGATTTGTTCGTGCTTCTCTGCAGTCGCTTGTCCTTGTGACTTTTAAAATTAGCTTGCAGTGCATTCGTCGCTGTACTAGGACTTGCTTGATACGCATCTGGATATGATCATCATATACATAGATACTCCATACTTTTTATTACCTACGCATTAATAAATAAATATTCTATTATAAATCTTATAATTTAGATATAAATATCTTATACTTAACCACTTGTGCACCCGTCTGTACAAAACACGTATTATTCTGTAATTTTTAGAAGGTTAGTATAATGTATTGCGCGGCCGCTTTTTTATAACATTTTAGATTTGGTCCGGTTACCTTGGTATAAAAACATTATTTTTTTCAATAATCCTTGTATGGTGAAGGTTAAGTCGGCCCTAAGAAACATATGTAACAGCTGTCAGGCACATAACTGTAAAGTTGAGTTTGTAGGGGTATGTGAATTTAGACAGCTGTCACTTTGCTAGAGAATCTTCTCACCCTAATCTCCGAAATATTCCCATCTTCTATTCTATCGTCTATTAATTAAAAAGTTTTACACTATATTTTTAGAATGATGGATATATATATACTGATATTTATTCACCTTGTGGATTGTTAAACCCACCCTGTACATGTATGTTGTGGTATTTAGATAATTGAATACAAGTATAAGTAGGCAAAGTTTTAATTATAAGTACATATAAGGATCCATCGTAGCTTATTTCAGGTGAAGACATACTATATATATTTTACACTATGTGAGTGTCGAGCTTAAGTATAGACATTGAGTACTTGTCTCATGTGAAATAATGATGCTTCAAGGATCACAAGGTCAGGAAAAAAAGCACCATAAGAAAACCTGACCTTTTTCAAGAACATAAAATCAAATACACAGCCTAAAAAATATATGTACATTTATTTAAGAAAATACAAATGATATGATATTTACAAATTAAGAAATACTTATATTAAATCAATCATAACACTTATTAAAATCACATAATACAAATATCTTAAAACTAATTAAAAAAGTAGATGGCCTCGTCAGCACTGCCCCTGCAAATCAAAAGTGGATTATTAGTAATCACCAAAACCATCCACAACAATGTAATCTCTCCTTGATAGCATCAACGGCTTTTTAGAGATGACCTACCCCAGTCTCACACTGGTGCCGCTTTATAGCTGAATATTACATCTTCTTTGTTCATTGTAATACAGAAAAGATATAATAAACTTTAAAACTATTTACAATTGGGGATTCAGAAGTTAATTGAGGGGGATGGGAGGAATGCTATCATTAAAGAGAAGTCAACCTCTTTCTCATACATACATAGGTTTGCTACATTTATCTCAAATGTGATAATCCTTATACATAAGGGTTAGTGTGTTATAAACATATTGCTTGTATCCAAATAATAAACTCATGTGGTATTAGATATAGACAAAATAGTAATCTAATAAACCAGACAAAATAACCAATTTCTAGATGTAGGTCAAGTCTAAATGCAGCTTATTACTTTGTATGAAAAGTGATCATACTATTTAAGCATTATGTTCGGTCTGCTCTAATATTCTGAGTTTGTTTATAATCTATAAAAGTTTTTGGTATAAAGTGTTATCCTTTAGAGGTTGGTTCAATTCTTATAACGCGTCGGTAACCACATGCACTGACCCTTTACGTTCTATTTACTCTCTTCCCGTTTTCATTCATCTTCTTAGAGAGTCGATGGCAAAAACATCACTGTCCCATCATGGGCATTCATCACGCTTCCTAAGTCTTCCCAGAGTTATGGGGTGCGCTGGCGACCAAGTCGGGGTGTTAATGTAAGACGGGAGTAACGTCTCCCCGTCCCGTCTGAGCAGCGTACACTCGTGTCCTAGGGCCTCAAGGAAAACGGGGTACATGGAGCGTAGCTGAAAAATAAATGTTTAACTATTTAGTATTTTGTTGTTTGGTTTATGTCGATGATTCTTTAAACACTCTTACTTACCCATTGCAAACGCCAAATGTAAGTTTATATGTATATATATGTATAAACAAAGTCCAAAGTAAGCAAAAATGTACTAAATTATCAAACGCTCCAAAAACTGCAACAAACAATAATAATAATATTATCCGTTTTTTTTTCGTTTCATTCTCTCCTCTAGGAGAAGGCAAAGGGATCTAGCCCATAACAGCCATGTCTTATTTCTCTTATTTCTTCAGTTTGTAAGTCAGTCTCAGTCAAAACAAGTAATACGTCGTATACTTGGCGTATACAGAGTCTAGTCCAAGTCTAGTCACGGTCAAGTCATTCTTCAGTAAAGTGTCAGAATGCTTTACAAAAGATTTTGGCGGCTTCTTGTGGGAACCCGAAAGCTCCGTTATGCACTTTAATTTACACTTCCCTTCACTTGTACACCATCACTAACGTTTGCTGCACAATATTCTGCCATTATTAAGCTTCAAAAGTCAGAATGCATAAATTATAAGAATTATAAAGAAAAATGCTACTTCACTACGACATTTTCAATTTCAACTTAGGAAATGTCGAAATCTAACAATTAGCTTTTTTAATTCAATTGATAAATAAAATATAAATTAAGAATCTCCACACTATTGCGTAAAAAGGAACAATTGTGAGTATTGAATATGTGAGTGTTGCTAGTTAAGGATTTTTTTTTACTATAACGTATTTCATGGTTTAAAATACATTTGGGAAGAAGTATATATTACCAACCAACGTTCGTTCTTAGTAGAACAAGTGGCCTAAGTATATTTTATTTTTAAGCTTTTCTTACGAAACTATTGTGTATTGGTCTAAATAAAAATTCGAAAATTATAAAACTTGTTTTAATCCTAAATCCTTAGATCTTTATTAGCTGCTACCTATTCTTAGTTTTACTCACAATTGGCTTAGTTTGCAAACATTTCTAAATATCCATTTACTTACATTTATAAGAAAAGATTGGATATGTTTGCAAACTGAGTCATCTGTGAGAAGTAAGGTTTTATTTTTCACTATAGAATACTCTAATGCATCCTAAGTACGTATAGCACAATTAGTACCACCCGCCTAATACCAGAGGGCCGATCGAGTCCATTTTGACCTCCGACACAGAATAAGTAATAGTGCCTCTGAGGAGAGATTTTCACAGTAGAGACAGGCCTTCTTTTCCGGATGTATTATTCTACTCTTTGGACGAAAATATGGTAGTCAGTGTTGCCAGCATATAATTTCATAGGCCCCCAAACCATATTTCAAACCAGGTTTTGTTCTTTTCTAAAGTCCTAAATATGTGTGTCACACGTCTGTTAAAATAAGAGTTCAAGACTACATTTATTAATTTCAGTGACAACAAACTGGTACACAGATGTATGGATCTGTGCGGTTGTCTTTTGACAGTTATGATACTGCCGCATTTATTGGTAATAATTGATTTCCATTATCAAAACCTTAAAACAACAATGAAAGTAATGCATTGCTTTACAGCGAAAAATTGGATGCTATCATCTACATAAATATTCTTGCGTCTTTTCACGTTGTCTAGTGAGATTTTTTCAATCATTTATTTTTTCTTCTGGAAAACGCCTCATTGGATAACGAAAATTTAACTAACTAATAAACCATTAGCAAGTTTATTATTATACATTTACTTCTCTGAGACATTTATATACACCGCTTTTTATAAGTTGTGGGTTGGTTGTTTGGGGTATATATTAGAATCGACCCCTATATTCCAAGCCAAAAAAGTCATAGACTAAGGTGAATAGGAGGAATAAAATTCCGCCAATGGGAATAAGAGGTGAAACATTTCTGCCAATATGGCGGAACCCTAACAGCCAATAGGAAGAGGTCACGTGATAGTGGTCTTGGATTATCGGGTCGTACATTATCGGGCTGTACAATATCGACACGGGCAATAATCCACGACCAGGTACTTCAAGTATTGGTTGCGCATTATTGGCTGTACATTATCGCCCCGAACAAAAAATGCTCAGCCAGGAATGCACAGCCCAATAATGTACGACCCGATAATTCGAGTCAGTGACTGGTCGCGAATTATTGGGTCGTACATTATTTGGCTTCCAATTATTGGCTGTACATTCCCGGGCCGGGCATTCCCGGTACGGGGTGATAAACCGAAGCCAGTGAGGAATGTCCGACCCGATAATTCAAGTACATGGTCGCCGATTATTGGCTGTACAATATCAGGCTGTGCATTACTGGTTGTGCGTTCCTTGGTCGTGCATTATACGGACTCACAATATTCCGCCATTATTAAGCTTCAAAAGTCAGAATGCACAAATTATAAGAATTATAAAGTAAATTGCAACTTCACTCGCCGAGATCCCGCCAAAAAGCCAAGACAGCTGCCCTATCTAAGTGCTATCTATCTACGTGAAGTTCAACTTCAACTTTTTATTTTATGGTAATCGATCGTCTATATTACGATCGACCATTACTGTCAGAGTCCGGTTGTATGATTAAAACGCCGAATGAGGTTGATCAGTATTGGGGACTACCTATATGGGTCTAGATCCTGTTTGAGCGATCTAAAACAGAAAGGAAGACAAACACGAACATATAATACAGGACAGCACAGGGACAGATCACTAATTAGATATGCTTAAATTTAATATTTGGGGTACTGGCTATCTTATCTCTGACAACCGAACCACAACAATACTATCAACGTTGCTGTTTTAACTTTTAAAATGACCTACCACCAACCAAACCGAGTACTCAACATGTACCCTCCGATTCGTAAACCCTATGTTGCTTACATTGAGCCACGGAGGCGGTTACAGAATGTTACTCATGCAGAGATCTCCGCTTCAGGATAGTTAAAAAGGGACAGCTTTATATAACTTGTATAGCGGCATCTCTTTCTAACTATGCTCAATCGCAGAACTACGCTTGAGCAACATTCTGAAATACGGGTCGTAGTACCTAGATGTACACGGAAGTGCAGACAGTCAGAATGTTGATACTTTTATGTTCAATATCATCATCATATCAGCCACTGGACGTCCCCTCCCCTTTTATGTTACTTGTTCACAATCCAAAGACCTATATTGCTCAATGATATACCTACCTATTACATCAAATGAATTTGAATTTGCAAAACTATTTGGTGGATGTGTCTTCTACATGACATAGACTGTGATAATGCAGTTACATTATCACAGTTTCTAGATAACCGCCCTATGCCCTCGTCATGACCCCACAGCTGCTTACTGCGACACAAGATAATCACATTCATCGATTCATTCAATTTGTGATGACTGTGAACTGTGAATGATCTTGATTTATTTGCAGTAATTATCCTCTGACCAATCGTCTGAATGATTATCTCAGACCGACCATCAATCACATCCCTATTCAAATGTTCCAGTAGCCACCGATTTCAAGCGTCACTTGCTTTCTATTTCTGTCTTACGCATAGATAAACACAGGAATTGCTCTCTTTTTATCTTAACTAATTTCTCAATTTGGAGCTACAGGAACACATCTTAAATCGAAATAAAATGAAAATGGCCGACTGATCGTCGAAAGCGGCTTGCTGTCAAAATAACGAAAATAAATTCTGCTAAAGCTTTGGCGATATTTTAAGAAGATAGTCAGTTTTCATGGACAATGCTATGTAATAGACCGGATGAATAAACTAAAATTCATATCCGATGTTGTAAAACTAGATCCGCAAAGGTCATTTACACCTTTGCAAATTGCTTCGTGTCGTGCGTAGTGAGGCATCTCGAAGTGTGCATACGAGTGAGGCAGCATGAGCGGTGAGGGCAGCGAGGGCTCGCCGCCGCGCCGCCTGATCAAGAAGAAGGTGATGGTGCTCGCTTCCTCGGATTCCGATAGCGACGAAAGCGTCGCGCCGACCGGGACACGTAGGAAGCGACTGCGGGTGATGACCGTACTCTTAGACCAGTTATGCAAATAGTGTAATGTTGATGTGACGGCGTGTAATTGTTGTTAATGTTTTGCAGGTACTAAGTGATGATGGCAGTAGTGACAGCAGCGGCAGTTCAGTGGGGACGCGGCGCAAGCGAATGCTGCCCAAGTTACGCGATTCTGAGGGTGACAGCGACACATCGGGCTGGGCCACCGACCACTCGGATGCGCCGCGCCCGGCACAGCAGCCCGCCGCCGCCAAGACTTCCTCAGGATTTGCATCGGACAGCTCTGAAGGCAATTCAGACAAATGCTCTATATGTCTGTTACGTTTCAAAGATCAGGAGGTGGGAACTCCACAGACTTGTGAACACATATTCTGTCTTGACTGCATCACTGAGTGGTCTAAGAACATGAATACATGCCCTGTGGACCGAATAATGTTTGAGTCTATTGTGGTACGAGCATGTGCTGGTGGGCGTGTGCTCCGCACTGAGCCTGTAAAGGTAGCGGAACGCCGAACCTCTGTGGACATACTTGTAGTTGAAGACCCAACCCCATGTGAGGTGAGTAGCTATTATACAGGGTGCTTTGCACTGTACATAACAGTTTAATATTGTGATATATAGAGTGGATAAAAAAGAGGCTACTCCACCACAGGAAATTACCTTAGACAGACTCTAGTCCATACTTCTCCAAAGACAACAATTGTTTTTATTTAACTATTTACACCATTATAGTTCCATTTATTTTTAGTAAATAATAAATAAGGAAACAACAGTATTTGTTATTCTTGTGCAGGTTTGTGGAAGAACAGACAATGAGGAAACAATGTTACTGTGTGACGGCTGTGACCTTGGATACCACATGCAATGCCTTACACCACCACTTACTGAGGTAATTATTTTCCTGTAATGTTCAGCTTCTAGTTTTAATATTTTATTTTCAAGTAAAAGTATGCCTGTATAAATCTGATGCAATACTCCATTGTAATGAATGACAATTTGGATATTTACTTAGTTCAATTATTCAGAAATCTGGATAATCTATGGAAATTATCAGCAGACGATTAAGTTATTATTTTTTTTTTACAATTTCAGATTCCAGTAGATCAATGGCTCTGCCCAAATTGTGATAATCTGCTAGATGTCATTCATTTCTCTGAATTAGATGATTTATTAGATGATATTGGTATAGACTTTCCTATGAGCCGTCATGTGACACCGATGAGGGAGCTGCGGAACATTAGGAGGTCTGTAAGAAACCATAATACATTAGAGGAACCTTCCACATCCAGTGGTCACAGGGAGAATGTCAGTGTGGATGAAGGACCATCAACCTCCAGAACCACATCGTCTCGAACCAGAAGAAGTACCAATACAAGACAGAGGAGCACTGCAGCTCCACGCAAAAAGTACAAACGGAGAAAAACTAAGACAGTTGTGATAGAGTATAAGCTTGGGGAGAGCGGGAAATTGGCTATCACTAAAACTGTTAAAAGGAGAGTAACAAAGAGAAAGGTCAGTTTTTCTTTGTTGTATAAGTAAAGAATGTATATGTCATATTCAGGTTGTTAATTAACCATTCAATTGCCTCACCTATTTTTTTGATGATAATCAATATGATAAATTATTGTTATTTATTATTTAGGCAAGCAGTTGAAGCATCTGATATGTGCCTGTATTTAATAATGCTCCTTTCTTCGTTTCATTTACCTGTATAATTGGCCAGTCTGTTTTTGAAATGCTATTTCCATCTTTTTGGAATAATTCTCTTCTTCAAAAGGTTCTTGTAATCTTTAACACTAGTCGTAGGTTAGAGAAGTGTCATCGTAATCATTGTTTTATGACACATTTTCATTAGTTGAAATGAATAGTGTGGGTTGCTTTAAGGCTCATATAATGATATGTGTAGCCTAGTACTGAAGTGCAAGCAATAAGGTTGTGTGGGGAGCTTTAAAGCATTTCTCGCGTTTTTACAGGTCTGTCCCAGGAATGAGGAACACGGTTTTATAAATGTTAGTCATCTCATTCACAGATATAATAAATAGTAGCATACCCAATATTAATATACATAAGTACTAGCGACGTTTACGCCGTCTATGCAGTTCAACGTACAGTCAGCTGCAGAGAAATATTACCTCCTATGCATATAATGACTAAGTACAGCGGGTTTTGTTTCCCTGCAGCTGACTGCACATGCAACTTTTTTAAAAAAGAAAAAATTATGTATAAATATTGCATGGCTCCAAACATTTAGGTGTAAACAAATTCGTAATTTGATATTACAATTCCTGGTACGTAAATTAATGTAACGCGGTTTTTAACTGATTTCAAAAAAGGAGGATATAACTGGCGAAAATATGGGCGAACATACAGACTAGCATAGAACCTCTATGCTCGTCTGTATGTTCACCCATATTTTCGTCAGTTGTTTACCAATTTTGTTGATCACTTCCTAAAGTGATCAACAAAATTGGTAAAAAAAGTTCCATCCTAATGGAACGTCCCTGAAATGGGTTGTTCTATTAATTTTTGCTCGATCAATTACTATTGATCCCTATGTTTGGACTGCTTCTAGTATTGGAACGGTCTATCGTAGATGTGTAAAGTGGTTGTCAGGTGGGTGACGGCAGCTTGCTGTATGTGTGTGTGTGTGTGTGGTTGCAGAGGCGAGCGCGGCCCCGCACGGCGGCGCGGCGCTCGCACGTGCGGGCCAGCGTGCGCGCGCGCATGGCGGCGCTGGGGGGGGCGGGGGGGGCCGGGGGGGCTGGGGGGGCCGGGGGGGCCGGCGCGCTGCACGCCGAGCTGGCGCAGGTGGCCTCGGCGGGACCCGCCGTGCAGGTACACACCACGACCTTACGATATGTAATTGGATTTTGAAATACATAATTTTTTTATTAAACGAAGACGAGGGTGAAATGCAATCCAAAAGAGCAACCCTTGAATTTCTTGCTCGTTCTTCTCTGGGGAGTCAGCTTTGTGAATGAGCAGTAAATTTAATATTAATCTTAATTTGTGACGTTTTTAAGCAATAATTTATCCTATGAAATAATCTCGAAATACTCTTTATTGCACAAAATAATTTACAATAATTGTTGGTGATAACAATAGAACACGATTAGACGGTCTTATCACTGTAAATCAAAATTTTTGAAATTAATTTGTATCTTTTCGTTAGTCAGTCAGTGAGCGCCTGCGGTACTGAAAGGATTCCTACAAACAGAATGCTTAACACAAAAAAATATTCCGCAATCTCCAGAGGACTCTCGACATATTGTACGTACGCCGCGAGAGTCCTCATATTCCCGTGGTCCGTGATGACGCCTATCGTGTTGTGAGCATGTGTGCGTGCAGGAGCTGGCGGTGACGCGGCGGCGGGCCGGCATCCCCGCGCTGGCGCTGCTGGGCGACCCCTACGGGCTGGACTACTTCTCGGACGACGAGCGGGGCGAGGCCGCGCCCGGCCTGGCCGTGCGCCGCGCGCCCTCGGCCTCCGCGCTGCACGCCTACAGGCAGCAGGTGGGTGCGGCCCGCACACGCCCCGGCATGTATCTTTAAACGTGACAATGGGCTTTTTGGCGGGAACTCGGCGAGTGAAGTAGCATTTTTCTTTATAGGTCTTAAAATTTGTGCATTCTAACTTTTGAAGCTTAATAATGGCAGAATATTGTGCAGCAAACGTTAGTGTTGGTGTACAGGTGAAGGGAAGTGTAAATTAAAGTGCGTAACGGAGCTTTCGGGTTCCCACAAGAAGCCGCCAAAATCTTTTGTAAAGCATTCTGCCACTTTACTGAAGAATGACTTGACCGTGACTAGACTCTGTATACGACGAATTACTTGTTTTGATTGAGACTGACCTATAAACTGAAGAAATAAGATAAATAACACTCGAAACTGGCAGTAATGTCCCTCGACAATGAGGTTGACTGGTTGCCATCCTCAAAAATAAGAAGAAGAAGAAACGTGACAATCTATCACTGCTAAACCGGAATGTCACATTTACGGAACGGTGAACTTATCCCAGGAATTATCAGCTTTTAGTTATGATTATATGACTGGTGATACTGTCCTATGGGGAAGGACACTGTAAACTGAAATACAGGTTTCTTCAACCTAGTTCGGCAACAGGGGCTATGTTATTGGAATTTGAGTGCATGTAAATTGAGTGATACTCTCTGTAATTTTCACAAAAATTTGAGAGGATTTCGTAAAAAATGGTAAAAATATCAAAAAATTTGTAAAACCGAGAGGAAAGAGGTATGGTCAATAAAATGGATCATTCACGCGGCGCGCCTCAGGAGAATGGCATAATTTATACCACCCAATATAAAAACGTTGACCTTTTTTAAAATTAAATTTAAAATTAAAAACTCGTTTGCATTTCCCATTTACAATCCATAACGGTTTATTTGGTTGACTCAGTCCGCACACGGGCCATATGAGTGCTCTTAAATATCATTATTATATACTGAACAAATACGTATTATTTTTGTTGTATATTTTAACTAAAGCTAAGAATGAATTTGTAAAACAATGATGGTGACAAAAACTTGTATTCGAAATGAAGAAATTAAAGTTTCTTTTCTGTCTCCAATATGCCGTCTGAGTGATCCTTCTTTTGTCGTCCATTTAAAGGAAACAATTGCGTTTCATTATTTTGTAAGACTTTTTTCATTATCTACCTTCTTAGATACTACTTACTTTTGATGTTTATCTCATATTGAATTCTTATGAATCACCTATCTAATCAAATATGTAAACAACGGCTGTAAGTTTTTCCAAATAAAATAAATAATTTCGTGGTGGCAGTCGAGACGGAAGATGGTATCCATGCCGTCCCCCCCGGCGACCGACCTGCTGAGCGACATCCTGGAGAGCCAGGCGCGCCTGCACTCCAAGCGGGCCGTGCTCTCGGTCGCCGACAGCGACGGGAAACTGGACATCAAGGTGGTGGGCGCCACCGGGAAACAGGTGATACCACAACCAAAAAGAATCGGTTTGCAAATAATCCAATGGCCGAATTTACATTTGGATTATTTGTCAATCTTAATTTACTAACTCTACAAAGTTTTGGAGGAATTGAGGTATACCTCCAGCCGTCGTATTACGTAATTTTTTTTTTGCGTTCATCATCGTATCAGCCGAAACACGTCCACTGCTGGACAAAGGCCTCCCCTAAAGATTTGATAACGATCGGTTCTGTACTGCCCGCATCCAGCGGCTTCCCCCGATCTTTACAAAATCGTCGATATCGTCTCTTTGCGTTCGATCGCTATATCTGGTGCCACGTAAGCGCCCTAGAAGTGAGGATAAGGTTAAACGCTTAATGGATAGATGTATCGAGTTACTGTAATTAGCTGCTTGGGTGCTTACATTCTACCAAATTCAACGAATGTACGGAGCAAAAATAAAGTAGTCTGAAAACAATTTGAACAACGTGTTTTTTAATTTATTAAATTCCTTTTCTCAAACATGCTTGTTCTTCGAGATAAATTGAAAATACGGTATTGCTCAAACCCATGCGAGCAGCGGGCGGCATAGTTGTATAGAAACCTCTGTCGTGTTTAGTGACCGAATAAATTACTATGAAAACTCGTATCTGCCATGTAATTTAAAAATGGAACTATTCCTGGTTTCCCTTCAAATCGCATAAATCCTTCGCCATTTTTTTTTAATTTGCGAAACATAACAACGACCGACGTAACTTTCGAAGGCTTTATTTAAATTTCGAACTGGCTGGGGAATAGAAAGCTGGTTGATAAAAAAAAAAGAATATTTTGGCGCGTGAAATATTTTCGTTAATGGATTTTGTTCGCACTTTAATAATTTGGTAGAAAAAGATAATTTGGTACTAAATGAGTTCAAGCGAAGAAAGTGAGTGTGATGAACATACTTTGGCGCCACTTGAAATTCAAAAGGCGACAAGAGCCGTAATAGAAAACTTGTTACCGCCAAAATCATTAGAAGAATATTGAAAAAAACTATGAGTTCAATGGAAGAATGAAAATTTTCTACACAGGTATTACTTAGTTTGAATTTCTGCGCATTATTTGAGAAAAGTACTATACATACAAGCCGTGGCCGCAACCAGGCTTTGATGAACCGGCGGAAACCTCGGATTCCCCTCGGCCCACATTTACACGTTCGACAATCAATGCCTCTTTTGCCGGCCGCTGCAGTTTATGTACTATTAGGGCGATTATCTTATTTTTAAAAAGCTTTTATTAGCTTGACTTGTAACTAACAATGTAATCAAATCTTGAAAGTTAATTTAAACTTACTTCTAATTGTCGTATGGAAATGAAACTTTGTATGTATATGTAATTCTGATGACAATACTATAATTTGGTATCGTGGAGATGATGTGATAATGGAGCCAGGAGGTGGATGGTGAAACTCTTCAGTGGCTACTAGTAAACCTATCGAGTTTGGGCACATATGATTCGTTTTGACGAGTCCAATATATTAACACGTGGTGTCGTTAACTACATATTTTAAGTGGTGCGATGGCTGGAGGTCCTCCAACGGATCATGGGGACTATTCATTATGTATTCCTATCTTGCATTGGTTGGCACATTTCCAACTCGGCAATTTGACGTTTTAGGTCAATGTACAGAGTAAAAACAAAGTAGTCGGTCTAAATACAATTTATACAATGTGTTTTTAATTCATAAAATTCCTTAGACGTGATATTTGATCTGTGGCATTTGAGAATCTGTCATAAACGCTGTTTACAGAATTAAAGATTATTTTTATCGTTTGGCGTCTGTCGCACTTAACTGGCTCCTACTTTAGCGGTTGTAATACTTGCGGTGGTCACCCTTCATTATTTAGAAATTAGAAATTAAAAAAAGGAAAAATACAGTTCTAAATTCATTTGCACATGAGCCAAACTAAATATAAAATTCTATTGGAATACCTAACACAACTTTAGTAACTTATTAGTAATCTGTGCTACAGCCTCGTTTACAGCCACTATTGTGCTCGAAGTCGACGGCATGGTATCGTGGACACGTTTGGTTACCGTATAATGCTTCGGGCATTTCAGGACCTGTATTCTAAGTGGTTCGATGCGTGAACAGATACACATTCTACATTTGAGGCTCCAATACCGAATCGAATATCTGACGACCAACGCTGACTGCTATACTAAAAGGTCGCGGGTTCGAATTCCGCAAGGTGCATGTTTGTATGCTGAATACGGATATGTGCACCCGAGTTATGGATTTTATATATGTATTTATTTACAAAAAAGAAATGTATTTGTGTAGTATATCAAGCAATTGGTATCCATAATATAAGTGCTGTATCTATTTAGAATATAGATGGACCTCAGAGGGTAGCCAGCCAGAGCCAGCTAACGTCCTCCGTTCTCTCGTAGGCGCCGGCGTACCCCGGGCAGCAGCGCGGGCACGGCGGGCACGGCGGGGGCGGGTGGGGCGGCGGCTACCGCGGCAACTACCACCGCTCGGCCGGCGCCGCCACGCTGGGCCGCGTGCCCGCCGCGCGCGCCCAGGCCCCCCGCGCGGCCGGGGCCCACGCCCACGCCCACGCCCACGCCCAGCCGTGGCGCGGCCACACGCCGCAGGGGGACTACGCGCGCCGCTCCGACCACTACGCGGATGACTACGACCGCCCCCGGAGACTCTCCGAGCCCGCTCGGTGCGTCACTCCTCTCGTACTAGTTGGGGTGTCGGGAGTGTTGGAGAGCTGCTCCAACGGTTGACGGCCGGTATGGGGTATCGTATCCCATCGCTGTTGATGCTGTCTTCTCGTCTTCATATTGTATAGTATAGGTTAATGATCTTGTGTCGAGCCAAATCAAATAAGTTTTATTTCGTAAGTTACAAAAATAGCACCTGACACTTCGTGACATATTCCAATTCATTTATTCACAACTCACTCTGACAGTACACAACCTATTATGTAAGTCTTAGTCAAAATTAAGTATAGGTTTACATACACATATCATTTTATTAGGCGAGAGTAGCGATCCACAATGATGTCCACGCTGATGTAGGGGAGCGAATGTTGGGTATGGCAGAGGAAGCATGAGAAGAGAATCAACGCAGTAGAAATGCGTTCACTGCGAAGTGTGTGTGGAGTGACTTTGAATGATAGATTGAAGAATGGGGTGATTAGAGAGAAAGGTGTGGCGTACAAGATGACATAGTGAGTAAGATAGAGGTATGTTAAGTTGGTTAGGGCATTTAGAATGAATGAGTGAAAGCAGATTAACGGGAGCAATATATTGGGTGGGTGGTATATGGAATTGGTGTTTTTTTTCTTCGTTAATATATGATTAACGAAGAAAATACCAATTTCTGCGATTTTCAAAGCTATATCCAAATTTGTTTATTATTTGGAAAATGGAATATTATTTCAAGGTTTCACATGAAATATTTTTTAAATTTGAACAGAGCTCTTTTCATGCGCTTCCCATAATCATTTCTTAGATTCGCTGAAACTTTTATAAAGCGGTTACCTTTATAAATTAACACTGCCTATACTTAACTTAATGTTATCCGATAATACACACAAAGTTTAGCTAAATTTGGATTGCCGTCCCTAAAAAAAAAAAAAAAATGTTTGTATGGAGAAAACAGTCTTAATGAAATTCTTCATACAAAACGCCAATTTCATAGGTAAGGACCTAATATAATGAAAGCGTGAATGGAAGGGTCGGTAAAGGTCGGCCAAAAAGGACGTACGTCAATCAAGTGAGTGACGTCCTCATAAAAGGTCAGATGTGGTCAACCACTAACCAACGAGCTTGTATGAAACATTTGATAAGAGTGGTAGAAGCAAAAGTAGTATGTCAGGATTGTTGCAAGTGGAAATCAATAGTCTCTGCCTACCGCTACGGAGAACAGGCATATGTATATGTGTATCATTTTATTACATTTTATGTATAACTATTAATTGATAAATTAATACTAATATCCCTTCCCTGTAGTCGGGTAAAAATTTAATTAATATTAATATTACATATAAGTACCGCTCATTCACAAGGTTGACTCTCCAGAGAGAGAGACGAACGACGTGAGACACTCTGAGGTTGTTCTTTTTACCGGACTGCCCAAGAAAGGAGGGTAATGTTTTTCGTGTGTTTGTATTTACGTATGTATGTCCGTTCCTTTGACGCATCCTGTAGCCTAAACGGCTTGATCGATTTTTAAGTACATGGTATCGTTAGATTCGTCTCGATACCCGGAGTGTGATAGGATGAATGGATGAATTTATTGGCCAATACATTTTAGTCTTATCTTCAGTCCCGCCCGAGCGAGGATTGTCCTTGGAAGTTTGGGAATTACTCTCAGCAATGATTGAACCTTGAATGAACTGCCCAATTAATCTCCATTTATTGTATCCTCTAGCTAGGCACGTAACTATCAAGGTCCCAAGTTTATGGGATAGAGGTGAACCGAGGACGTAGCATGTCCAATGAGAGCTCCAGTGGGTCCGTCTAACCGCGTGTCTCCGTCGGCAGGTTCCCCCACCAGCAGCAGCAGCAGCAGCAGCAGCAGCAGCAGCAGCAGCAGCAGCAGCTGCAGCAGCAGCAGCAGGGCGCGACGCGTGGGGCCCGGCCCTGGGCGCCGCAGCCGCGGCCCGGCCCGCTGGACGCGCCGCTCGACATGCGCGTGGCCGAGCCGCCGCTCGTCCGCTACGGCGGGGACGGCGGCCCGCTGGCTCACGCGGGCCGCTCCGGACTCATGGGCCACGCACCTGTGGGACACGAGAGACATGCGGGATACGACGGGTACACGAACCGAGCGGGACACATGGGCCACACGGGACCGGAACGCGAGGGGCACATGGGTCGTGAGGGATATCTGGGCCACGGGGGACATATGAATCGCGAGGGACACATGAGTCATGACGGACATATGAATCGCGAGGGATACTTGGGTCACGAGGGACGTATGAATCGCGAGGGACACATGGACCATGACGGACATATGAATCGTGACGGACACATGAGCCACGACGGTCATATGAATCGTGAGGGACACATGAGCCACGACGGTCATATGAATCGTGAGGGACACATGAGCCACGACGGTCATATGAATCGCGAGGGACGCGTGGGCCACGTCGGCCATATGAATCGCGAGGGAAACGTGAGCTACGAGGAACACATGGCTCGTGAACACGTGAGCCGCGCGGGACACATGGGTCACGCGGGACGCATGGACCACGTTGGACATATAGACCATCCGGGACATATGGACCAACCTGAAATTATGGCACACGAGCCGCTCGACGCCGAGGTGGACAGCGACGAGGGACTGGTCATCGACACGGACAAGTACGACCCCATGGAGCCCACGCGCGACGACACGCCGCCGCCCCCCGCGGTGCCGCCCCCCCCGCCCCCCCCGCGGCCCGTGCCGGCGGGCGTGCTGCACAGCGCCGTGGAGGAGGCGCTGCGCGAGCACCGCGAGCTGCTGGCGCCGGCCGCGCCGCCCGACAGCGACGGCGACGGCGACTCCGACGGCGACTGCCCCAACTTCTCCATCTACTCGGCGACCAGCGTGCACATCGCCAGCGGCGGCAGCCCCCCGCCGCAGCCGCCGCCGCCCGCTCCGCCGGAGCTGGGGCTGGAGGACCTCGTGCAGGAGGACGACGAGCCCTCGCCGCTGCCGGCGCCGCCCTCCCCCCCGGCCCTCCCGGCCCTCTCCCCGCGCCCGGACCCCCCCGAGCTCCGCGAGTACAAGGAGAGGGTGTCCAAGCGTTGCCCCATCACGACCAACACCCGCGATCCTATTAAAATAAAGCTGAACACGCCGTCGCTGATAAAGAGGCAGGTGACCCTGTACGACGACGAGGAGCCGACCGAGGACGCGGAGCCGGAGAGAGACAGCGTCGTCGAGGAGAACAGGTCGCCGAGCCCGGAGAGAGATAGCGTCGTCGAGGAGAAAGGGTCGACGAGCCCGGAGAGATATAGCGTGGTCGAGGAGAACAGGTCGCCGAGCCCGGAGAGAGATAGCGTCGTCGAGGAGAAAGGGTCGACGAGCCCGGAGAGATATAGCGTGGTCGAGGAGAACAGGTCGCCGAGCCCGGAGAGCGTCCCGAGGGATGACGTGACGAAATCACTCGTACCGGATTATGACGAATCTGCCGAGAGAGATGACACTCCCGAACTCGACAAGATGATGTCCGACGATGAAAAAGACGAAACGGACCCGCCTCCGCAGGAGAAGGCGGACGACGACGACGACGACGACGCGTCGGGCGGCGTGGCGGAGGGCCGCGACGGGGCCTCCACGCCCTTGGAGGACGACACGGAGGAGGGGGCGGGGGCCATAGTCAACGGCGAGTCGGACCAGGAGGACGACGACGCGTCGGAACCCGAGCTGAGGGTGACATCTCCACCCTCGAAAAAGGAGGACACCGTCGAGAAGATGACCGAATCTATCAGCGAAACAGAGGACGAGCGCAGCTACACGCCTTGTCTCGACGAGAACAAGTCGAAAGACGCCTCGCTGGACGCCGATAAAGATAAGGGCATCGAGGGCCTGGACACGGAGATGATATCCGAGGAGGAGGCGAACGACATATTCTCGGAGGAGGATGCCCCCACTGAACCTTCGCGGCTCTCTCCTCCTCTTCCCACGCCGCCGGCCGAGGATGGCGAGATTCTCGAAAAGAAAAAGAAGGATGACGAGAGCAAGAAAAAGAAGAAGAAAGAAAAGACGAAGAGCAAATCCAAGGGGAAGAAGGACGTGGCCTTTAAGAAACTTAGTAAGAGCGGCAAGGAGAGGAACTATCGCGACAAGGAGGCGAAAGGAAAGAGGAGAGACTCGAGCGATGCGGGGGAGAGGAAGCTGCGACGGCGGGAGAAACGAAAAGACCTCGAGCGGTACGACGTGAGGACGCTCGTCACAGAGAAGCGGAAACGGACGAAGGACGCGTTCGGACGGGACGTGTCACCTCGCCGGGAGGCCTCCCCCGCGCCCTCCCCCTCCGCCTCCCCGCCCGGTTCGCCGCGCCGCCGTCCCCTATCCGCCTCCTCGCACCGTCGTGTCTCCGCCTCCCCACGCCGCCGCCTCTCCGCCTCCCCACGCCGCCGCCTCTCCGCCTCCCCGCGCCGTCGCTTCTCCTCCTCGCCGCAGCGTCGAGTCTCCCCATCCCCGCGGCGTCGAGTCTCCCCATCCCCGCGGCGTCGGATCTCCCCATCCCCGCGGCGTCGGATCTCCCCATCCCCGCGGCGTCGGACCTCCCCCTCGCCGCGGCGTCGGACTTCCCCCTCCCCGCGGCGTCGCACCTCCCCCTCCCCACGACGCCGCACCTCCCCCTCCCCGCGCCGCCGTCCGACCGCGTCCCCTCCCCGACGCCGCCCCACCCCCTCCCCGAGCCCCCGGCGGCGGCGCCGCAGGACCGCGTCCCCCCGCGGCCGGCGCCGCTCCCCCTCCCGCCCCCGCAAGCGCCCCCGCCGCTCGGCGAGCCCCAAGCCCAAGGCCGGCAAGCGCAAGAAGCGCGCGTCCCGCTCGCCGCCGCCCCCCGCGCGGCCCCCCCGGCGCGCCCCGTCGCCCCCCGCGCCGGCCCCCTGGTCCCCCCCGTCGGTGGACTCGCGCCTGCTGTCCCCGCGCACGCCGCCGCCCGCCCCCGCCCCCGCCCCCGCCCCCGCCCGCGCCCACCGGCGGCGCGCCCGCGACCGGCCGCCGCCCGCCAAGGAGGTGTTCACGTCGGGCGACAACATCCTGGTGAGCGTGAGCTTCGAGGAGCAGGAGCGCGCGGCGGGCGGCGAGCGGCGGCGGCGGCGGCAGGCGCGGCGGGAGCGGCGGCGGCGGCGGCGCCGGGCTGCGGCCGCCGGCGCCGCGCCGCCCGACGGGGACGGGCCCAAGCCCGTGGCCATCATCGACCTCGAGCGGTCGCCCTTCCGCGAGATCACGCCGTCGCCGAAGAACGTCATCGTGCTGAGCGACAGCGAGCGCGGCTCCCCCCCGCCCGCGGAGCCCCCCCCCGCCCCCGAGCCGGCGCCGGCCGCGGCGGCTCCCCCCTCCGCGGGCCCGAAGACCCCCCCGTCGCCGGCGGCGGCGCCCCCCGCGGCCCCCCCGTCGGGCCCGGCGACCCCGCCGGACTCCCCGGACGCGTACGACCCGTTCGAGCCGACCCGGTCCCCCTCCCCGCCGGCCGCGTCGCCCCCCCGCACGACGATGACGCTGGAGGCGGCGCAGAAGACCAACATGTCGGCGGACGAGGTGATCGACCGGCGGCCGATCTCGCCGATCGAGAAGGTGATGGCCCTGCTGCAGTCGACGCGGGACGTGTCGCCGGAGCCCCCGCCGGGCGACCGCGTGCAGCCGAAGGAGCCGTCGCCGCCCCCCTCGCTGCCCCCGCCGGCGGCGCTGCCCCCCCCGGCGGCGGCCCCCCCGCCGGCCCCCGCGGCCCCCCCGGTGCGCATCGTGCTCCCCTCGCCGACGCGCTCGCAGCCGCCGAAGCTGTTCCTCGCGAAGCCGTCGCCCATCAAGTCGAACCCCGTGAAGCCGATGCAGGCGACGAAGATCTCCCGGCTCCCGCTGCCCACCCCGCGGCGGCCACCCGAGGACGTGCCGCTGTCGGACGGCGGCGAGTCCCCCTACTCCCCGGGCTCCAGCGACTTCGGCGACCTGTTCGAGCCCCCCCCCGGCCGCCGCGACGTGTTCGACGCGCTGTTCGACAAGCCGCCCCGGGGGCGTCGCAACAGATCCTCGGCTACTAAAGTGCCCGTCAAACTTAGAAAGAAAGGTAAACCCGCACTTTCTATTCTGCAGGATATCTAGTTAGACCCGAGAGGAGGAATAATAATGAGGATATTCTGAATTGAATTCAACCGACGCGTCCGTTTTCGTCGGTGTTGTAAAAGGCGACTGAGGGACTTTACAACAAAAAAACTTCAGAGGGCGAAGTGTGAGCTTTGTTTCGACTTAACTTTACTATCGCGTTAACGTTTACGTGACGATTTGTTTGAAGAAATGTGCAGCGCCTCTAGCGGATAGTTTGCAAAACGATTTTTTTCATAGATACTTTTTGCGTAAACGCGAACGCGATGGTAAAGTTAAAAACGAGACAAAACTCGCACTTCGCACACAGATTTCCTCGTTATATGCGGTTGCGATGGGGTCGCTGCGTGTCGCGACTGCATCTCTATATGTAGGGTCTAACAAAATTAACCCGAATTGCACGTACATGACAATAAAATAACATATTCATAAAAAAAACTAGCCTTAAAAATTATGTTTCTGAGTAAAAAAATTAAATGTAAGTGCAAATGAAAATACAAATTAATGGACTTACTTAATTTCGATTGTACCTTATTTTATCAATGAGAAAAAAAAGGCAACGTTCACATGGAACACGCCGGCGGGGGTGGCGGGGGTGGCGGGGCGGCGGCCGTAACCAATCACAGCGCGTCGCGGCGACGTCTTCAAAGATACCGCGGCACGTGGTTGTGTGTTGTGGCCAAGTACTTGGAGCGCGCGGCCATGAGGTCCAACTCACAAAATTTACATTTCTGAAATTTATTTTTTGAATAAAACCTGTTAACTTTAATATTTTATTTTTTTCGTAATAGGTACATCCTATACATACACTCAGCAACGTTTGTCGGGTTAATTTTGTTAGACCTTATATATTTCGAAAACGAACGATTATTCTAATAAGCTTTTGATGACAACCTGCGGGCCGATTGCCGTAATTTTATGACGCATTAGTTGGGTGTAGGTGCGGTTGAACATTGAACGCGAACAATCGTCGGTATTGCCGTAAAATAAAACTACACGTAATCTTTACTCACGCTGCCCGTCTAGCTTACCTACGCTTGAAACAAGTGTTAGCGCGCGCAATTTTCGACTGTCTTCCTATTGATTATTCGTTATGAAATCGAGTATAATCAAAAGCGACATCATACTTAACCTACGATCAATGTCATTTAGGAAATGTCAAAACTTAGCGCAATGCCGTTGTCGTGCAATGCAAAAGACGCGTAACTCGCGTTCTATTAATAGCCCAATGAAAATACGATAAAAAATTAAGATATAATTCTGAGGGCCTATTACGTAAATTTAAACGTTTCAATCGGCCATCGGCCATCGTTAACGATCATCGACCACTCGTATAAAAGTTACTGCATTACGTATGTCGTCGTTTGACACTCGTTTACAATGAATGAATGATATTAGAATTGTCTAAAAGTATTGCTACTCGACACTAGACGGCGCTATTGTGTACTATTTTCGTTAACACCTTGGGCTAAAGACCGCGATAGAAAGGGATGCCCTTATACGCAGAATAACGTTATCTCACTCTATTTTTGCATTACATAATTTCTAACCTACCAAATTTGTACATGCAGTGCATCCAATTACGAAAAAATTCCTCGATTTATGGGAAAATAGAGAGTGAGGAATAATTCAAATCGGGACTTTATCGGGGAATCAAGGCCAACAAAATTTGTAAAAGAACCCATAGTATTTTTATTACTAATCGTGTTACTCCATTTTTTACGTAATAAGAACAAGTTTTTAAGTTAAAGTAAAACATTAAATAACATTTTACATTAAACAATATTGTACTTCTTTAATTATCATTTCGGAGAAATTTCTGGAAAATTACGTAGGTACCATTAAAAATATTGTTTGATACATGCTTCGATCATCTACATGACTCATTACATTAATCATCATGTAATAAAAATAATTTTATAATAGTAGGTTATTTGTCGAAATATTCACTTTTTGGAAAAGGTATTTGTTCTACAAATTATTAGTATACGTTTATAGCTTAACTAATAAACGTAAAACACGTTTTTGAAATAATATCACCAACCGAACCGAGTACTAAACATTACCCCGCTGGAGATCGAACCCGCGACTTCCGATTCGTAAACACTATGTAGTTTACATTGAGCCACAGAGGCGGTTTTGTGTAGGATAAACTAATAATACAAGCATAGTTGCTTAGTGTGGCACTCGATGGCACTGTATGTCCAAGAATATTGTTATAATATTAGGAGTACCCAATCTGTGCCAATTAATTGTATGTAAATATTTGAATGGTGTGCCTCCATCCATATTCTCATCACATTTGGGCGAAACGTGACCTAAAAGTAATGATCACACAGGTAACAAAATGCAAGTGGGTGTCAAGATCGACGAGGACAACCTGAAGATATTGGACGACCTGCCGAACTCCGCCGTGGAAATGCAAGTCAAGAGTAAAGTGAGTTCATTGCACATTACATTTTGAATACAGAATACCTTCCTACATTCCAATTCCATCCTACCCTTCGTATCCCATTCATCATCTTCTTGCCCTGGTTACAATTTATTTGGGCTCGGCGCAGTACGTCTTTTTCTTCCAATCTCCTCTATCAGCCGGTATCTCATCATTCACGCCCATTTCGTTCATATCACCCTTTACACAATCCATTCATCTTTTCCGTCGTCTTCCTCTTCGTTTCCAACCATGGACATCCATATTCATCACTCTCTTAGTAACACGCGTTTCATCCTTCCTCATAACATGTCCACACCAAGCCTTTCCTTTCAAATTTTCTGTGACGGGTGCCAGTTTTTAACTCCCTCTTACATACTCATTCCTTATTGTATCCATCCTCGTCATTCCACTCATTCCCATTTAGCCGTTATCATTTATTATAATTACAATTGTCTCCTTAATTTCATAAAAA
Organism: Oegoconia quadripuncta; assembly: GCA_949316235.1. Classification (NCBI taxonomy): domain Eukaryota; kingdom Metazoa; phylum Arthropoda; class Insecta; order Lepidoptera; family Autostichidae; genus Oegoconia; species Oegoconia quadripuncta. The sequence continues at coordinate 331,084 of OX438743.1, read as the reverse complement.
TACATTTTCTTACTTTGATTGGACTCAGGGTTACTATCAAACCGTCGCTACATTATTGCCTCGCAAATAGTATCTCTCTAGGAGCAAATAAACCCAACCAAAATACAAATTGCCGACACGATGTAATAATCTAATTAATTATAGTCTCATTCAGATGATACAAGGTAACCTAGTAAAGGTCTTAGGAAGTTGCTACATGCAGGTCGCTTCCAATTGATCTGGAAATCTATGGGGGAGGCAGATGTTCGGCAGTTACCTTCGAACAATAGTGCTGGTGGAAACCTTGAGTCCTTAAAGTGAAATGTTCACCATCTGCCTCTTAAAGGTCATAACTTCAGAGGGATACAAAAGCGGGGTAAGACCCCCCCCCCTCACAAGTTTTAATTATACATCCATCACCCCTTAATATCATATGTTTTATACGAATAACAAAGTTCGCAGGTTCGATTCCCAGTGATTGGTGATATCGTGGCGCAGTATGTTTTCAACTAGCGAAGTTAAGCAATGTCTGGCGCGGTCAATCCTTGGATGGGTGACCACTGGTGGCATTTTTATACGAGTGTTTCCGTGCTTAGGAGGGCAAGTTCAATGGTCGGGCCCGGTTGTTTTCATGTGAAGGCAGTCGTCAAGCCAAGTTGGAGGCGTACAGGGGAGGTTTAAAAACACTGACTATTGTCATGTCATGAACATGACGCACCTCTAGCCTTCTTACTCTAACTAGGTTAAGCGGTGTATATAAGCGACTATGCGATGTGTCCGGGACGGATAACACGAGTATCATCAAGTCGTCTGTTCCTTACAATTGCTCTCCCAGGGCCCCACATCGCACTATCAGGGGGTCCCTAATCTGACACAAATCCACCAAACCGCACTGGGCTAATGGTTTATAATGGCCCATACGCTCTCCTAGTGAGAGGAGGATTTTTGAATATCCGCTAGCTATGGGGGAGGACTATGTTCAGCAGTGAACATCCGGTGGCTGACATGATGTTGATGTAAAAATCAACTCCCAAACAGCGGTGTTTTTATTTTTAATCAATTATTTTCTATTGATGGTTGTCATACAAAGGTAGGTATTTTATTTATTTTAATTTTATTTAACACAATCAAAAGACTTTATTTAACATCATTTCACTGAAACAAAGCACACGTCTAAACCAATATTGCGGTGTAAGAAAATGGTGTCGATTCTGAACTGGCCTCTAAAATTTAAATTTAGAGTGCTCTAAACCGATTTGCTATTCTACGTCGCATCACTAAAATTTTGACGTTTCTAAAATTTGAAGTTCACGCTAATCAATTCAATGTAGTTTTAGAGATCAAAACCTATTCCAGAAAGCCATCTAAGTATAATTATTAGCGAAATTTAGTCGCCATCTAAAACCATCACATTTAAAATTAGAAAGTAAGTTTTTCCAGATTTATTGGGCTATCTACAACCCAAAAAGTGTGAACTTTCTATAAAAGTCATTTGTAGATGTACAAAAGATTTTCCTAATGTTTTATTTTGAATTTAAGGCCGCGGTGAAAAATAATGAATAACCTAATTTTTTTTTAATTTAATTTTTTCAAGGCGAGACCTAATTCTAGTAACTCAGTATCAATGGTATCAAACAATTATTCTTTGATTGTAATATAAAACAAGTTAGTTGTCAAACACGAAGAATTATTTTGATAGAAGAGATCTTTTTTAAAAGAATATTGCCATTTTGCCAGTATAGGTAAAGAAACGTAATTAACCAAAGCCTATATTAGGCAAGTTTGGAGTCAAAAACGAAACCCAACTTAAATAATATATGGTAAAGGAACTCCATTATATTAAATCATTGATTAATAATAAATATTTAAAAAACCTGTTCTGAAGAAAAATATCTGATTTTGACTGTGGCAATACAGTAATCAATTCAATTTAGATATGTCAAAAATCTTTAAATTTAAAAGATGCTATTCTGAAATACACCTAATTTCAGAATAGCATCTTTTAGGAAATGGATTTAAAATTAGAGATTTTTAAATTTATGTTAGTTTAGCGACTGCTCGCCAGAATAGACACCAATAGCAACTCAAATATATCGTAATCTGTGCTAGGGTTAACTATGCAATTTAAGACAAGTGTGTTGTCTTTTTTTTTATGCACAACGGGTTCTTACTTGACCTCAATCACACCTGATGTTAAGTGAAGATGAGGTCGAAGGTGGAAGCGTACTGACCCGGAAACCCCAACACATTTGGGGCACTGGCTATCTTATCTCTGACAACCGGAACACAACAATGCTATTAACATTGCTGCTTGGCGGTAGATTTAGATAAGATGGTGGTAGCTAGCCAGGCGGATATTTAAAATGCCCTACCACCAATCAAATCGAGTACTTAAACATGTACCCCGCTGAGATCGAACCCGCGACCTCCGAATCGGAAACCCAATGTTGTTTACATTGAGCCACGGAGGTGGTTTCTGCAGTCATTGTGTGCCCTTAGTGCAATTATTTTAATAGTATAGTCATGTTTTTATAAGTATGGAATTAAGACATATCATTTGTATCTCAAATAATACACTACGATTACAAAATTCGACACCATGTTGACATCAGATGGAATCACTATTATAAGCACTATCATTAGTACTATCATTAGCAAATAAGAAAACTCAGTAGTAACACCTATAACAGTGACAGCGGTAGGTCTCATTCCAGTTCCTGAAGAAGCTGAACCGCCAGGAGCGCGTCGTGGAGGAGGTGAAGCTGGTGCTGAAGCCGCACTATAATAAGAAGCGTGTCACCAAGGACGAGTATAAGGACATCCTGCGCCGCACCGTGCCCAAGGTAACACACTTTCTCAGTAATTGAACTAATGTTTTTTCCCAGTAGTTCTGAGGAATGTTTTACAAACCTGAGCAAGTTACAATAGAAAATTCTGGAAACACCACAAGAACCACGCCAAGATAGTGTGAGCAGTGTCAAAATAGTTCCCAAATTGTAACTTGTAGCTTTGTGACACAAGCCCCTGGGATAAAAAAAGGCTGGGTCATTAGACTCATTATTATCAATGGCAAAACCCTAAAATTCTTGAGGACCAGAATGCTGTCATAATAATAAAATAATCATAAAAATTGTTCTTGATTGTCATCATTTTACACCAACAAAGGTCTTATTTCTACAATGCCATATAAAACTATGCACAATAAAGTAATATTTATGCAGCAAATACAGGACGTAGATTTAATCCCTTTCAAATTTTTTTTGTATTTTACTGGGACCAACTCTGAAATCGAAACATAAATCAGTTGTTTCATACATTTGAGTCGGTATTAAACTTTTGTATGAAACAGCAGATTTTTTTTGTCGATTTTAGAGTTGGTCCCAGTGAAAGTTTGTTCCTTTTAATGGTCTGAACAACCATACAAAATTTTGAAGGTGATTAAATCTAAATATGACGTGTACATGACTATGAATTAAAAAAAATTTTTTGTTTTTTCGTAAGCCATGGAAGTAAATTATCTCACACCACTTTTATCCAAATGGTTGTCTTGCGAAATTATCTCAGAGAAGCACTGTACTCTGAAATGCAGCTTTTATCTATTTTAGGGTTCAATAATTCATATGCACCGTACAATCAAATATCAATTAATTATATTAAATTAACGGGTGCTTATTAATTAAATAATTACGCACTATCAAATAATTTATGTAAACGAGACAACGTCACTTACCATGAGGTCAGGCACATAAATAATTTTACATTTACAATTTTATGTCGTTTTAATAAAATCGATCGTTTCTTATAATAATCAGCCTTCGTAGCATGACATCGTTTGTCGCGCGCGACATAGGAGTGAGAATGGGATAGTTGTATATTTCCTCCAAGCGAATGAGCAGGAGAAATATATCTTGCGCGACATCATACGTTTATCGCGCCTGTCATGCTACGGGGCCAGGAATGATAAGCCTTTATGACACTACCTATCCTCATTAAATTAATTTTATTACTATGTCTTGTACAATAACTTATATTTTCGAATACATAAGTTTATTGAGTATATATTATATTATATTATGTAAAATCTTGATATAAGCCCAAAAGCCCGGCATGCCTTAATAAAATACTCAATTAGGAAATCAACGTCAAACTTTATTGATTTTTAAACAATACAGGAATTGCAAGACCCTCTTGAATGAATATAAAAGATGCAAAAACATGCATTTAACTCCATTAACTGCATAAAAATCACAAATCATTCATCAAACACATCTCGGGCTTGCCCTATTCTGAAACCCTAGGCACGCCACTACTAATTTATAGTCCCGATGCATTGAACACGTGATTGTGATGTCGGCCCACAGTATTCCAAATTTTAAACATAAAATTTAATTTTGTTTATAAAAATAATAAGAAAAAAATCGAACCTCCGCCGACAAATCCGACATGTGTCATCTACTAAAACAATATAAATATTTAAAATCCAAAAATAATCCTATGCGAGCGTCAGGTAGGATTTGCTAGCTGTGGAGACTATTTTGTCTATGCACTATTTGTTCTATGCACTTTATATCATAATGTAACGATTGTAAGTTTCTCGAAAATATTTTTTTACCATCTTATGAAACTGGGGGATCAACACGGATCTAACGACAGCTTGCACTTCAAAGTCGGTGAAACCGTTTAGGGCTACAGAAGGTAACATAGACATCGGCTAGTCTGTGTATGTGTCAATGTTAAAAAGCACAATAAGAATGTATCTAGGGGAGGTGCACATTTCTTCATAGCAATTGTCACGAAAACGTGAACTCGGTAGAAAAGTTAAATCGAAACAAAACTCTCACTCAGCCCTCGACCGAAAGTGAGGATGTGGTCGAAGATGAACATGATCTCGGTAAATACATATAAAGCATGATTAGCATAAAAAGTGTAGAACAGACAATTCAACGATGGGAGAATCAAAATCAAAATCAAAAAATGTTTTATTTTGTAGGTACACAGGGTACACTTAAAATAGTCAGATTTTACATTTTTAAAGCTACTGCTTGTTCAAAAGGCAATTTTCCCCTGAGAAGAACAAGCAAGAAACTCGAGAGGTCGCTCTTTTTAAAAAAAGATTTTTATATTACAAAATTATTATTTTATATTATAATATTTCATTATTAATTGTGAAATAGCCTGGTTATGCGAACGGGCTGGTTATGTCCATGATTGTTTATCATCTAAATAATCTGATATTTTATAATATGCTTTCTTAATAAGTTTCTGTTTTATAGTATCTTTAAATTTATTGAAAGGAAGATTTTGTATATCAACAGGAACTTTATTGAAAAAGCGTATACATAACCCTTTGAATGAATTACTGACTTTGTGGAGGCGACTTATGTGACCTGCCAGTTTATCTTTATTTCTTGTATTGACATCATGTTTATCACTATTTTTCCTAAATGATGCTATATTTTTTTTGACATATATTAGATTTTCAAAAATGTACTGTGACGAAAAGGTTAGAATATTATACTCTTTAAATCTATCTCTAAGTGACACTGCAGGTCTCAATTGATAAATTGCGCGAACGGCTCGTTTTTGTAAAACAAAGATTGTATTGATATCCGCGGCATTTCCCCACAGCAAGATACCGTAAGACATCAGGCTATGGAAATAACTAAAATATACTAATCTAGCAGTAGCTTAGGTATTTATGTTCAGTAGAGGTCTTATTATACTGGGTGAAGTTGAATTCGTGTAATTCCTGTTTACTGGTGATTCGACTCCTGTTTACGAACAACGTGTTACTAAGAAACATAGCCGAATTCGAGCAAAAAATTTTCCATTCCCTATGCAAAGTATACCATTCTGAAAACACCTTTATTTATTTATTTATAATTTATTGCACACGAGTACACATAAAGGTCAAATACATACTAGATATAGGATGTACAAAAGGCACTAGCTTATCTCTAAAAAGAGATTTCTTCCAGCAAGACCCTGCAAATGTGAAGGAAAACATGTTCGATAGGATAGACATACATACCTTAGTACCTTTAGTATGGAAGTTCAACAATTTTCGGCTGATTTCGGCCATGGTTCCTAGTGGAAAGATGTTCGTAATCAGGAGTGGAGTCACTAACCGAAAATTGTTGGACTTCCATCCATCCATGGACATTCCATGTGGTTTCAGAATGGTATACTTTGTATGGGTAGCTAATCGAAAACGTTTTTGAGCGAATTTGACAATAGTTTTGGTTGGGGAAAGTTGTTTTATTTTTATTTTATTTTATTGATAATAACAGCGATTGTTCGTAATCAAGAGTGGCGTCACCAGTTAATTGGAATTATTCACCCTATTTTGACGACCTATTAGGTGTAGTGGTTAGCAACTCTGATCACTATACCAAAAGGTTGCGGGTTCGAATCCCGCTAGGGACATATGTTTGTGTGATGAATACGGGCATGTGTACCCGAGTTATGGATGTTTTCACTTATAATAAGTATTTATTTACAAAAAAAAATAATATTTATGTAGTATATCAACCATCTAGTATCCACAACACAAGCCTATAGTTGCTTACTGTGGAACTAGATGACGCTGTGTGTATGTCTATGGATATTTATATTGGCATAATGATGCTTCATTCATATGTGTTTATATTATTCCAGATCTGCCACAACAAATCAGGCGAGATCAACCCGACCAAGATCCAGGCGCTCGTGGAAGCCTACGTGAAGAAGTTCAGGAAAAAACACAAGCTCGGGCTGGCGTAGCCTCGCGCCCTTTGTAACATAGCGTAATGTAGGCCGTAGTGTAGACACCCTGTAATGTACTTGAGATGCTCTATCATATTATTGTAATTATAATTTATGTACGGACAATGTATTTTACTTGAAACGTTTTATTTAAATAAAATCTAATATAGTATTAAATCATGAATTGATTTAATGTTGTACGTGTTTCAATTTAGCATAATTACTCCACTGTTTTTATGTGCTAGAAATAATTTTATAAGAAGAGATATAAGAGCGTTGTATTAAGAGTTTAGTTAGATTAATGAGATGAAATATTTTTTAACATTATTGATGTAACCACCACAGAAGAGTTTATATTTATAATTTAATTTGAAAAAGAAAAAAACTAACAGCTTTACATTATTCTAAAGTTAACTAAATAGTATTTATGTATGACGATTAAGTAGTTATTTTATTTTCCTTTTTCTCTTTTGGTTGCACTATAGTTAGTTCTTTGGCGCACGGAGTTGTGTAAAATGCTTCTTTAGACACTAAGTTTTTCAAAATAGTATTGCAACTAAAAACACGTGTGACATACTTGAATTACAAGTAAGATTGTGCGTTGTGGCACATATAGACAATGTCGTACAGTTATGTATTATAAGTAAATAAATATGTATATTAATATTAACCATGTTCTTAATTTAAATATTGTTAATGAGAAAAACACTGGCGTTATACAAATTTATCTTTTTATTTTCAAAGATATTATTACAAACAATGTTTTATAACAGAACTTGTCTAAATTATTCTTTGGGTTCGGCAAATGAGATGAAAGTTATCCATTACATTATTTCCATAATTCATATATAATAAAATAAAACAGTAAAGACGTCTCTAGAGCAGAAACAGAATACACTGGAATTTTTTTGCCAAATTGTATTAATAACAATCGCGACAAAATAATATATTTACTATGTGCTGCTCTACGTTAACATCTAACATGTCGCTAGCGGCACGTAATAGAGTACAGAGGTATAATAATAAGCTTACAACTGCAAAGGAACTTTAACAACTAATGCGGTCACGAAAAGTAGTTTTAAGCTAAAATTCTAAAATAAACACCACCAGGAAATGTAACAAACACAAACATAGTGGAACACACCAAGCGTGCGTGTGTCAGGATGGCTGGTGGCTCGTTGAGCTCGGTATTGATCACTCATCGCTACTGATTCATTACTTTTTGCCATATTTCACCAAATAGCTTAGTATTGTGTAACATTCGTACTTTGTGCTAAAAGGCTTAGATCCGTTACAAAGCTAAATGCAGGTACAATTACTGATTATAAATGTGTGAAAAAAACATGTTTCGATCACATAATAAGAAACTTCTAGCCGTCCTGATATCGGAAAGGCTGGTCGCAGATAAAAAGCGATGACTTATAAAATACTGAGGTAACATTACTTAGTGGATGGTAGCAAACAGTAGTAATCAGTAGCAATTTTTGCTAAGTAATCAATGCTGACCTGAACATGCAACCAGTCATTCTGACGCACACAGACTGCTGGCACAGAGAGAGAAGTATGTCACTGGGTGGTCAGACACATCTGTTACTAGAAAAGCTAAAACTATAAGGCACATAAAAGCAGCTGTTCCTAGTAACAAGTTACATTATTGCTGTTCCTGATCCGATTTCCACGGAGTTCCCTACGAATGAGTCGGGGTAGTCGTTTTCCCTTTTTACTAATGGGGAAATGACAGTTGAAAGGTTAATAACCCAACAATACACCGTTCCATTTCCCGTGGGCGTTAGTGACGTCATAAGCGCTCAGACGGCGGGCGCGAACCCGATGCGCTTGTTCTGCGCGTCGAACTCCGTGTAGTACTTCCCGATGAACACGTCGCCGAGGATCCACAGCGGCCCGTTCGGCGGCGGGATGTCCAGCCCCATGAACCCGGACAGGCAGATTGTCTTCCCGAACTGGGACACCTGCACACAACAACAGGTATACAAATATCGCTGCAGCAATCACGACCACTTATGAATGTACAGCTTAACGCACCCTCCCTACGCCAAGAAATATACAGGGTGACTGGAAATTAGTGGCGGAACCGTTACTTCTAAAAAAAATGTGTCAGAAAGACCAATTTTTAGGATTTATAGCTATTTCAAGATTCAAGTAGGAATTTTTGTAGAAAAAATTAAGTAGGAATATCTTGGAAAGGATTAACTTTAGGACAGTAGGTCTCGTAGTAATATTGACTGGAATTCCCTCATTCTATCACCCATTAACGGTTCCGCCACTAATTTCCAGTCACCCTGTATATAAAAAACCTAGTGTACCTGAATAGAAAAAATGCTAAGCAGCAAATAAACTACATCATACACCTTCATTTTCTCGTCATAAACAGAAAATTATACAAATAATTAATAGGTTTGCCCTTTGCAGTTTGGGTGACACTTGTCTAAACGAGATACAAAAAAATACATGTAGGTCATCAGGCTCTCGTCTCCAGTAGTGACAACAATTGAAATCCAAGGATAATGTTTTAACTTCCTAATAATCGGTCGCTTGCTTTAGATATTGTATAAGCCAGTTAGCTTTGTACACTTGTTCGTAGTTAGATGAGTTGTGGAGAGATGAGAGAAGGATGGATGGTTGTATGGAAGTTTAATGGTAGTTGTTAAGGTAACAAAGTAAATGGGCAAATCTCTCTCTATGTGTATCGCTCGATAGTTGAATATATTCTCTCGTAATATCATTAAAATAATGCCCATTTATAATTGATCGCGCTCGGCCGAAAGTAGGTCAACACGTGCGTAAAAACTACATTGTACAGTCGTCACTGTACAGATATAGGAATTTAGTAATAAAACAGACTATGATTAAAATTACCACCGTGAATTTCATTGCGTTGGAGATTATACTTAGAGCTCCTGTTCCTGTCCAGTTTTCAAAACAATCGACCAGCAACTTCTTTATATTTATGAAAAATTTCGCCGAGGACAAATATCACGAGTTGTTTAAGGACATCTCAGCAACGCAATGAAGTTCACGGTGGTAACTTTAATTTAATATTGTAGGTTATACTAAATACCTATACTATACCTAAAGCAAGCTACAGAATTGTTCAAATCATTATTATTCTATTACTGGTGGGTATTCTATCCTTCTACAAAAAAAATATCAGGAACTTTAAAACTATAACAAGGTACACCACAAACATTACGTATTTTTACTGGCCTAAAAGTTGGTCGAGGTGGCTGTGTCACCTCGCACTCGCACTGCTATCCCTGTACAAGTATAAGAGACTCACTCGCAGCACGTAGTCGGCCCCGGTGAGGGTGAAGCGCTGGCCGGCCACGGTGAAGGTGACGGAGGGCAGGTGCGGCACGAGGGCGCAGTCCACGGCGTACTGCCCGAAGGCCACGGGCGTGGCCCCCAGCGCGCGGTTCAGCGCCTCCACCTCGGCCGTGGGGCCGCCGATCAGCGACGTGCCCGTGTCCGCGATGGCCTCGCACCCCTGCACACGCACACGCACACGCACACACATACACATACACATACACGAGTGCCACCGCCTCCTCACAAACCCGATGTTAAGTGAAGATGGACCTGAACGAGGTGTGCTCACCCGGACCCCAACTTCTTCGGGGGACCGGCTATCTTACCTCGAACGACTGGAACGCAGCAACGATATCAAAATTGTTGCTTGGCGGCAGACTCGTGTGAGACGATTGTTAATAACATTGTTCTATGCGAGCTGCTTGAGATAGTCAATGTGTGGCTCTCTTCACGTGTCATCGGGTGTAATCGAAGTAAAGCGTTTGTTTTCGAAAGCTGATGATTCTTAGCCATTTTTGATGGAAATCGGTTGAACCGTAGCTTTTACCACAGCTGATTTGATTACCTAGATGATCGGGGGTTTCCAAATTTTCAATTTATAGTTACAATTTTTACTTTAATTACGCGACATCACCTGCGTGAAATTTATCGCGACTTTTTCAGGATAAAATAAGCCTATGTCCTTCTCCGGGCCCTAGGCTACATCTCTGCCAATTCTCAATGTGACCGGTTCAGCAACTTAGGCATGAAAGCCGGACAGACAAATGACTTTCGCATTTAAAATATTAGTATGAAAGTCATTGTCGATAAGTGTAACGAAATGATTAACTACAGTATGGTTCACTACGAACAACTGTCAACAATCAAACCGATCTGCACATTCTACGACTTATTTTGGCGTCGCGCTCTAAATTGAAATTATTATCTAGAGTGCTAACTAAATTGTATACATGGAAATTAAATTATGTGAAATATTAATATACAAGTATAAAAAAGCCAGTCATCATTTTTAATTTTTCTTATTCAAATGAATTGTTATCGCATTTTGTCTGTTTGGGTTGATTCGAGATCAGTGTTTTGTGCATTGTGAAAAGTTACAGAGTTTGTTGTATCACCCTTCGACTTATAATATGTTACATACACACATATGCTCACGCCTGTTTTCCTTAGGGGTGGGCAGAGAGTATTGATTTACACGTGCAACGATCCTGACATACTACTTTTGCTTCTTCCACTCTCATCAAATGCTTCATACAGGCTCGTCGATTAGTGGTTGACTGCACCTGACCTTTTGTGAGTACGTCAGTCACTTGATTGACGCACTCACCGATGGGCCCGCCCGAGGTAGTCATTGACGTGTGCTCAACAGAGCCAATCTAAGTGCAATAAGCTGACAGGAGTAGTCATTAACTGATTCGAAGTTCGGTTATCCTGGTGCATCAATAAATGGCCTCGTCTGTTATCAGGAGTCCATGGACTGTATAGTCGCTTGGCGTCTGTTCTATCCTTATGTGTCGACACAGGTGCTCCTCGCCCGTTACAGGGAGTGTGTGGCCTGTGTGGTGTGTGCGGCCTGTGTGGTGTGTGCGGCCTGTGTGGTGTGTGCGGCCTGTGTGGTGTGTGCGGCCTGTGTGGTGTGTGCGGCCTGTGTGGTGTGTGCGGCCTGTGTGGTGTGTGCGGCCTGTGTGGTGTGTGCGGCCTGTGTGGTGTGTGCGGCCTGTGTGGTGTGTGCGGCCTGTGTGGTGTGTGCGGCCTGTGTGGTGTGTGCGGCCTGTGTGGTGTGTGCGGCCTGTGTGGTGTGTGCGGCCTGTGTGGTGTGTGCGGCCTGTGTGGTGTGTGCGGCCTGTGTGGTGTGTGCGGCCTGTGTGGTGTGTGCGGCCTGTGTGGTGTGTGCGGCCTGTGTGGTGTGTGCGGCCTGTGTGGTGTGTGCGGCCTGTGTGGTGTGTGCGGCCTGTGTGGTGTGTGCGGCCTGTGTGGTGTGTGCGGCCTGTGTGGTGTGTGCGGCCTGTGTGGTGTGTGCGGCCTGTGTGGTGTGTGCGGCCTGTGTGGTGTGTGCGGCCTGTGTGGTGTGTGCGGCCTGTGTGGTGTGTGCGGCCTGTGTGGTGTGTGCGGCCTGTGTGGTGTGTGCGGCCTGTGTGGTGTGTGTGGTGTGTGCGGCCTGTGTGGTGTGTGTGGTGTGTGCGGCCTGTGTGGTGTGTGCGGCCTGTGTGGTGTGTGCGGCCTGTGTGGTGTGTGCGGCCTGTGTGGTGTGTGTGGTGTGTGCGGCCTGTGTGGTGTGTGCGGCCTGTGTGGTGTGTGTGGTGTGTGCGGCCTGTGTGGTGTGTGCGGCCTGTGTGGTGTGTGTGGTGTGTGCGGCCTGTGTGGTGTGTGCGGCCTGTGTGGTGTGTGTGGTGTGTGCGGCCTGTGTGGTGTGTGCGGCCTGTGTGGTGTGTGCGGCCTGTGTGGTGTGTGCGGCCTGTGTGGTGTGTGCGGCCTGTGTGGTGTGTGCGGCCTGTGTGGTGTGTGCGGCCTGTGTGGTGTGTGTGGTGTGTGCGGCCTGTGTGGTGTGTGCGGCCTGTGTGGTGTGTGTGGTGTGTGCGGCCTGTGTGGTGTGTGCGGCCTGTGTGGTGTGTGCGGCCTGTGTGGTGTGTGTGGTGTGTGCGGCCTGTGTGGTGTGTGCGGCCTGTGTGGTGTGTGTGGTGTGTGCGGCCTGTGTGGTGTGTGCGGCCTGTGTGGTGTGTGCGGCCTGTGTGGTGTGTGTGGTGTGTGCGGCCTGTGTGGTGTGTGCGGCCTGTGTGGTGTGTGTGGTGTGTGCGGCCTGTGTGGTGTGTGCGGCCTGTGTGGTGTGTGCGGCCTGTGTGGTGTGTGTGGTGTGTGCGGCCTGTGTGGTGTGTGCGGCCTGTGTGGTGTGTGTGGTGTGTGCGGCCTGTGTGGTGTGTGCGGCCTGTGTGGTGTGTGCGGCCTGTGTGGTGTGTGTGGTGTGTGCGGCCTGTGTGGTGTGTGCGGCCTGTGTGGTGTGTGTGGTGTGTGCGGCCTGTGTGGTGTGTGCGGCCTGTGTGGTGTGTGCGGCCTGTGTGGTGTGTGCGGCCTGTGTGGTGTGTGCGGCCTGTGTGGTGTGTGTGGTGTGTGCGGCCTGTGTGGTGTGTGCGGCCTGTGTGGTGTGTGTGGTGTGTGCGGCCTGTGTGGTGTGTGCGGCCTGTGTGGTGTGTGCGGCCTGTGTGGTGTGTGTGGTGTGTGCGGCCTGTGTGGTGTGTGCGGCCTGTGTGGTGTGTGTGGTGTGTGCGGCCTGTGTGGTGTGTGCGGCCTGTGTGGTGTGTGCGGCCTGTGTGGTGTGTGTGGTGTGTGCGGCCTGTGTGGTGTGTGCGGCCTGTGTGGTGTGTGTGGTGTGTGCGGCCTGTGTGGTGTGTGCGGCCTGTGTGGTGTGTGTGGTGTGTGCGGCCTGTGTGGTGTGTGCGGCCTGTGTGGTGTGTGCGGCCTGTGTGGTGTGTGTGGTGTGTGCGGCCTGTGTGGTGTGTGCGGCCTGTGTGGTGTGTGTGGTGTGTGCGGCCTGTGTGGTGTGTGCGGCCTGTGTGGTGTGTGCGGCCTGTGTGGTGTGTGTGGTGTGTGCGGCCTGTGTGGTGTGTGCGGCCTGTGTGGTGTGTGTGGTGTGTGCGGCCTGTGTGGTGTGTGCGGCCTGTGTGGTGTGTGTGGCCTGTGTGACGATGGCGGGTGGCGGTGTATATATACGTACGCTATTGCAGAAGGAGTGTCCGGCGAGCGAGACGGCGTCCATGCGGAACTGCCAGTAGGCAGACTTGTCGACGCGCACGTAGGTGAAGTTGCCCTTGTAGTGGTTCGGGTCCGAGCCGCCCAGGATCAGCTCGCCGCCCTGAGCCGCCGACGGGTCCCTGCACCATACGACACATCACTCCTATTACGTTATCGTACTGATATTACAACGTAAGGGCTGTCATACGATGATATATATCATCTATTTTTACTCAGAAAGAGACAAGGTGAAATTACATTTCGTGTAATGAGAATTTTTTCTTAAAATTGACGATAGAAGTCGTTTATTTCTGTCGTTCATCGTTTTAATCGTTTCTGTCATTGTCAAAAAAAAGGTAGTATATGCATTTACATCAACCTGCGGTAGAATTAATATTACTTTTAATTAATATTTTTAGAGCTAATCATAATTTTTTTATAAAAGTATTCATTAATCAACCCAAGCAATAATTATGGCAGCTCAGTCATCGGTGTCCACAATATAATGCCTAATTCGATTAGTAATATCAAAATCATATTAAAAGCGGTAGTTCACATTTAGGAATAATGAATTACCATTGCAATATAATTCATCTTTATTGTTTAATAATTCGTTGAAGAAGTACTTCATAGATGGATCTGTGTCGAAAGTTGCAACCCTTCGAGCTTCTTGCTTGTTCTTCTCAAGTGGAAATTGACTTTTGAACAAGCAGTAGCTTAAAAAAGTTGTAAAAACTTTTTAATTCTTTTTCAACAAATTTTATTTCGAGAGAGACACAGTCTACTTGCTTTCGTTACCAATATTTTCAATAATTAATAACGCGGCGGGTCAGTGACCTCATTCGCACTACACACAAACCTTTACAGGCTTTCGTAGCTGTCTTACAGTTAAGATTTTCAAATAATGTGTTTATGGATAAATGAACTAGAATAAATGTCGGGCTGCAATACCAAGGTATATTAAGTAATGTTTCATTATTTTACACGCTAAAATTCAGCACACGGCACGCGCTAAATAACATGTAATTTAGACCGCACATTTCTTTAAGCGTAATTCCGTGCTTTACAAACTGATTACTACCAAATATGGCAAAGTATCTCTTTGTGACGGGGTTAAAGGATACTAATACAGGGTGAATTCGTGTAATTCCCATGAACTGGTGACGCCAATCTTTATTATAAACAACTTTCCCCAAGGAACCATAGCCGAATTCAGCTGAAATTTGTTGTATTTCCATACTAAAGGTGGTTTCAGAATGGTTACTTTGCATTGGTAATCGAATTTTTTTTATTGCATTTAGACTATGGTACCTCGGTCGAGAGTAGCGTCACAAGTTGACGGGAATTACACGAATTCAAATATATCTATTTCCATCGCGAGAGTGAACGAATGGTAAGATAGCTGACCTGTTAAGATAGAAGGAGAAGACAGGCTTCACGAGCTGCTGCGCGACCATGTTGTCGAACACCGGAGTGACGCCGTCCACTGCGATACTGAAACAGTATTCGAACCTCCCTTAATTACTGAAGTCCACGGACGAGTCCAAATCATTGTTGCGACCCCATACTGTATCCGATAGTTTAACATTAGCTTCGTTCCCCCGCAACGAATAAATTTATCAACCCTCGGAATTATTCCGGAATGAAGCATGTAGAAGGCAAATTAATATTACATATGGCCATCCACTTGAAGCTGTTGGGGGCTGTAATATTGTATTGGCATTCCCTATATCCGAAATGGTCAAAACAATATATAAATTAGTAAGAGTCAGTGTAAATAATAGGGTGTAAATATTCACTGAGTCATTAAAATGCCTGAGCTCTTTAAATAAAATTAAAAAAAAAACCGTCGGAATTATTCAAAATTGTAGGATAAAACTACTATTTATATACTAATCTAAGCTATATTCTATCTCTGTACCGAATTTCATTAAAATATTCTTACGATTGATTGAGTAACAAACGTGCGAACATCTTCAGAAACTGTCACATTTATAATATTCGTATAATAAATATAATGAGTCACGACTTTGCTCCCCAATGAGTTGGTCGGTCACATCCTTCACTTTGCTCTGATTGTGAGTTGTTAACTTTATGGATATGAGTGATTGAATACCCTATGTACGGCAAAGTGAAGTTGTGTATTGAAAGAACACGGTTTATAATGGGTACATACATACATGGGTGTCGTACATGGCGGTGTGGTGTCAGGCGGAGGAGAATATAACCAACTCATTACACCCCATGGGTGTTGTACAAGGCGACTAATGGATAGGAAGAGGGTTCATAACATTTTGGCACAGAGATGGGCCGCAACCACACTGGCCTAAATCCCCTGAGGTCTCCGATCGCCAACCCGCTTGCTTCGTGGTGATTATACCAAACCTCACATTTAGACGATAGAAGAAAATCGCTCGATGCAGGCCACTTCTTATTATAGTCTTAATATTTTCAATTATTGTACAGTCAAATATATATAACACTTCTCAACAACTTACACTGCAGGGGTAGCATTCTATATTTTATTAAACGTTTTGTCGCCTGCATCTATTAAATATACTGCTATGTCGCTCATTTTGACAAGTGACCGCGATATAACGTGTGATATAAATTTTCGCGCGTTGTCCTGCTACCACTGTGTGGGTACATGACCACACGCGATATAATTGTATCTGTCAAAATGATGTTGTACGACTGTTATAGCGCTCATTTTGACAGATGACCGCGATGAAGTATGTGATAAACTACATCGCAAACAAGTACCACTGCTGTTAGTGTTACGGACGTCGTGCTGCCGATAGTACCTACCTAACATTATTAGGATGTGACGCACCTCCGCCTTATGTAAGCTTAGTATATAAATGATTGTACCGCTTAATTCATCCTTGAATATACACATAGCACGAATGAGGTAGTTAAATACAAAAGCGTTTGATGTCTTTTATATACCTGCTGAAGCCCATGCCGAGGATGCCGTCGAACTTGGCGGCCACGAACGCGAGCCCTGGCTCCGACATCGCCTCCGCGAACGTCTGGTCGCGCACCGTGATGCCGCCCACCTGCGACAAAACTTACGTCACCAACGAGCTAGCCACGAGCTAGCAGCCACGAGCTAGCCCTTTATAACCCCCGACACAAAACGACGGGCGTTATGTGTTTGACGGCGTTGTGTGTCCAGTCTTTGTCCGGACGTATCTAAGGGCCGTATTAATAAATCGTTCTCAAGATTGAGATGAGCTTAAGTTGACGCTTGAGAATCAGTTGCATATTAAAACAGTATCAAAAAAATGTATTAAGACTGAGACGCGATATAAATATCAAGATCGTTTTATTAATACGGCCCATAGTTATAGTGCGATTTGAGTGCGGTTTTTTTAAATTTTAAAAACTAAACGAGGGAACAGGTTAGATTAGCTATGTTTGATGAAAATCAGTAAGATTTTTAGCCTTAACATAGTTTTTGCTGTATTTCGATGTTATCATGGTCTTTCGAGTGTTCTCTAAATATTCATTTATTTTTAATATTAAAGATCAAACCTGTAGATATGTTCTTGGCTACGTTTGATGAAAATCGGTTTATCTTTTACCACTATCTTGTCTACCTGGACGATATAATCATGTGTTGTCTAATTACAGTTATTTCATCTTACAACTCTCGAGTTTCGGACGGTAACAATGAGGGGTAAGAGGGGAATCTAAATGGGCTCGGCATCGGCCCGTTCCACCTCTCCACAGTCTCTCAGTTGAGGTGTACCTCTCTCCTACTCGTGCGCTAATACAACAGCTACTCGAGTATGATAATGTACATTAAACAACCCAAGATCCACCTGACAGCTGCCACATCCGAAAAGTCTTCCCACTGTAAGGATAATACAATTCCTACGCTGTGTTAGCACTTGGCTAGTGAAACCCACGAAAGGTCTATCTTTGGGGTATCTCTCGCAGTATCATACACTTTCGTCTTCCCGAACGAGGGTCACAAATGCGATGTTCCCCTTTTTATCGTTCACACGAGAAGACAACAATGAGAGCAGCAAGAGGCCGTCTCCTGGCCGAGGGAAAAGGGCCCTCCACCTCATACTAAGATTTTTTAAGTCTGTATATTAATTAGGCAAGTAAACGGTAATAGATTTGTGTTGTACAAGTTGTTATAACAACATAAAAAAGATTTATAAAACTGCTAACACATACATACATACATAATGTCACGCCTGTTTCCCGTTGGGGTAGGCAGAGACCACAGACTTCCACTTGCTACGATCCTGACACACCTCTTCTGCTTCCTTCACTCTCATAAGGTTGTTCATACATGCTCGTCGGTTTAGGGTACTCTTGACTTGGCCTTTCTTTAAGACGTCCCCGATTTGATCATGGTACGTTAGCCGTGGTCTTCCCCTACCAACACTACCATCCACATTCGCTTTGTATATCTCTTTCGTAAGTCTTCTTTCATTCATCCTCTCCACATGTCCAAACCATCTCAGCATACCTTTTTCAATCTTTGTCACTACATCTACACTAACACAATATTATAAGGGAAACAATTCGCTTTAGAGCCAATCTAAAGTCAGTGGTAGAAGACGATATAATATACTATGCAATATAAATATAAGATTAGGTGGTAACAGCCGTGAAAATAAAGGACTGCTAGTAATGTAATAGCTTCTGTAACGGCTGCTTGTTTCGGATCAAACTAAGGATAATATTTTTTTTATGATTTCATGGTGACGTCTTTGACCATAAGCTCTCCTGATGGAAAGTGGCGATGTGGTCGAAGATGAAGTCTTTTCACCCTGGCCATGAAAACGTACATATAAGCGAAAATGTTAAAACCTAATCTTGTTCCTTGACGTCGAATGGACCCAACACTTCCAAGTATTTAATGCAATAAGTAGTTATCCTATCTCAACCAACCGAAAGAACAAAAAGGCAGTACTAATGAATTACATAACATCGATGTCATTTAATGTGCAAAAAGGTATTATAAAACTTGTGATTGTGCTCGGCGATATTCAGTTATTTGTTATGGTTCCTTTTTAATTTCCAACGAAACACAATATTGTGATAGAAATACTGTTTTTTTATGAATAACTGGATACGCGTTTGACCACAATCTCACCCGATGGAAAGTGGCGATGTGGTCGAAGACGATGCACGCGATCCCAGTTGATGCCTATTCACTCTGCTCTTGAAGATCCCGAGGTTGTAGGATTCAGCAAAGACTGAAGAGACGAACCGCTTAGTGCGAATATTCGGAATGTTACTCGTAGATACTGAATAAAACAGTTACAACGAACTGAGTTGCTCATTGATCCCTGGGGAGCCATAATGAACGGTAAAACTGATTAATTCAAGTGATCCTTTTGTATCATATACAGCAAGGACTCTTGTAGAAAACGGTCTTCAAGGAATCTGTCCCGCGCACCGAGGGTTACGTACCATTCACCATGGGAATCGAGTCTTAGGTACGTATTACAAAATGTTACTCAAGCAGAGATCTCCACTTGAGCACAGTTAAAAAGGAACAGTTTTATGTACCTTGTATAGCGGCATCACTTTCTAACTATGCTCAATGGCAGATCTACGCTTGAGCAGCTACGCCTTAAACTGCAAGTTTGAAATTACATTTTCGAATTGTTTACTTGTGCTTAAAACATTGCTTTTTGCCAAGTTTCATGATGTCCAACGGGAAGTCCATATAAGATTATAAGATAAATCAATTTGCATATTTTTTTTAAATAAACGTTAAGGAAGCGTACTGACCCGGAAACCCCAACACATTTGGGGGCTGGCTATCTTATCTCTGCCAACCTGAACACAACAATGCTATTAACATTGCTGCTTGGCGGCAGATTTAAATAAGATGGTGGTAGTAGCTAGCCAGGCGGACATTTAAAATGCCCTACCACCAACCAACCCGAGTACTTAAACATGTACCCCGCTGGGATCGAATCCGCGACCTCCGAATCGTACATTGAGCCACGGAGGCGGTTATATTTCATACAAAAAAATATAGTCGAATTGAGAACCTTTTTTGAAGTAGGTTAAAAATAAAGAATAAAAGAATTTATTCTTTGACATAAAATGCTCACTGCCGAGGAAAGAACTCGCGACGAAATTAAGTAACGTAACCAAAGCCAGCGTTTAAGTTACGCGAGATAATATTTGTCACGATAAATATACAACTATTCCACTGTCACTCCTCCGTGGCGCGTGATAAGAGTCGCCATGCTACGGGGGCTGATGTTAAACAAAGAAACTAAAAAGTAGAAGCGTCACGTGAGATACTTACGGTGACCTGGTCGGCGGAGAGGAAGCCGGAGAGGGAGCCGGAGCCGTAGTGGATGGCGAATTCGGTGCCATTCTTACGGTACGTCGACGATTTGGTGCTGTCGTATTTGTTGTGCAACACTGCCGGCAATACAACAACACGAGTCATAATTAACAATACAACTTTCAAAATAAAAAAAACCCACCAGCATATTTTGTATTGGGCGGGCGACATGTTGATTTTTTTAACATAACAACATCATGCACTCCGCTGCATCGAAATCGGTCACGCCCTTTAGGCTACAGGAGGTAACATAGAAATGTACATACATACGTACACTCGAAAAACATTACCCTCCCTACTGGGGGCTATCGGGTCAAAAGGGCTAGGTGGATAGTTTCAATTAGTGTGGTATTGTCCGCCTTATCAGCAAAATATTTGTACTACAGAAACGTGCTATTCGAGCAATTTACAAGTTAAGAGTCGAGACATTCTTTGAGAGAATTGTTTTGGGAAATGAATATTTTGACATTGGCTTTCCAGTACATATTTGAAAATGTCATTCACGTAAAGAAAAATATATTATCTTTTAAGAGATATAGCGATAAACATGATATAAATACTAGAAACAACTTGATCTGTACTCAACTCGACTACATAAGGTCAGTAATTCATTTAAGGGGCAATGTATACGCTTTCACAATAAGATTCCGGAAAATATACAGGATTTGCCGTTAAATAAATTCCAAGTTATCGTGAAGCAGAGGCTGAGTGCAAAGGGTTACTATAGCATAACTGATTACTTGGATGATAATACAACTTGGACATACAACTTATCAGCGACGTTTAGAATGTATTAATTTTGAGTTTCTTTTCAGTTCTTCTCAGGGGATTACAACTTTGTGAATGAGCAGTAAATTTAAGTTTAAAAATGCTGATGATTTCAAGGATACTTTGTGTCTTATGAAATAATAGCCTTTTAATTTTCATTATCAACTTTCTTATTGTTGATTTAAGGTTGACTGGAAAATATCTCTTTATGATATAAGTCCGGCTTCGCACTTCAATTGTTTTGCTATCGAGGAGGAATGCTCGAATATACTGGTGCCAGACATGTGTATATGATTAGAAAAGTACAGTTAACATTTGCCAAGTCCGGCAATCGAACCGTGCCGACACAGCGCGAATCCACTACGCCAGTTGTGTGTCGCGAAATGACTCAAAATAGTAAATATAAGAGATGTGACAATCTCGTATTCAATTCGTATTCGTAAAGAAATCGGCCATGAGTGTGTCGGACCACGTACAGGATAGGGTTCAGTCTTTATAACAATGCATTTAGGTATTTTTCATTTGACGTAACCACTTCGATAGTCCCTAAATTAAATAGTTGGTCAATTAAAAAGTGAATTTAGTCATATTCTGTTTAACGAGCTCAACCACGCTCCAGTCCCTCACACATAAAAAAATCATACCTTTTTTAAGTGTATGGAGGCACAGGGACTCTTATCTGTCTATGTCATGTCTAATTATATAACTGGTACACAAACTGTGAAAGTTTCAACTTCCTATCTCATCTCAATTCGGAGCTAGAGGCCTGTGACAGACAAACAAAGGATGTAGTTGACTCAGTAATGTTGAGTTTCTTGTGCCGCTTATTTACTTCACCTTTTCAAAGTGGTAGTGATATGGTCATACTTTGTTTTTGACATTCAAATGTTACGTTGAGTTAATGCTTGAAGTTCGTCGGTGGCTCAGAGGAGCGTCGGTGGCTAGCGGTTAAGATGCGGTCACCAATTTAGGAGGTCCGGGTTCGATTCCCAGGACTTCCATGTACAGTCGGCAACACAATCAGGCAGCAGGTCTTTATTTATAAATATGAAAGATAAAGTCTAAAGGGAATTTGTTACACAGTGTAAATGTCTATCACGTGATTATAATTATGTCGCAGGTGCAAAGAAAACTATAACAAAATCCAACCAAGACCCTCCTAACAAAACCATAAAATTTACACCAATGACTGTTTTAATTTAATTACTGATGTGCATTTATCCGACTGTTCTCTTAAACGGTGAAGGAAAACATCGTGAGGAAACCTGCAGGCCTGGGAAATAAAAAATTCAAAGGCACGTGAAGTACCCAACCCGCATTGGGCCAGCATGGTGGACTATGGCCCAAACTCCCTCATATACGTGGGAAGGCCTATGTCCCTGCAGTGGAATGTTTGCGGGCTGATGTCGTCATCAGCATTCATATGCTCGAAGTTTGAATGGGGTTCCGTTTGGACGCTTGACCCGAAGAGTTCACAGAAGCCTAAAAACGTTAGAACCATCAAAATGCTGTGTTGCACAAGTCTCTAAAAAATATGAATCCAAGACTTCCTCGAACCCTCTAATGATGGGCAGAACCAGAAATTGATTTTTAATTATACTTGGAGAAGACTGTAGAGCGTTTAATAACATAGGTATGTTTGTATAAGGGTATATATGTATACTAACGACAAGCTATGTTGGTGTAGTGACACTTCTTGGACGGCACCCACAGGTTGGAGGAGCCCGTGTCGAACACCACCTTGAACGTTTGCGGCGGCGAGCCCAGCGAGATTGGACCGTAGTACTGCGCCTGTAACATATTCACCAGCGTCATCACAAGAGCATGAGGTATTTCCGTGTGGCATCCTTCCTCCCGGCACGTGGTGTAATGAAGCCCTCGTGATAGTTTGAGTGAAGCATTATGATAACATAAAGATATCGTTTTATGGTAACAAAAAGATAAACCATATCGGAATCGATTTTTTGAAGAGACGGTTTTTGTAGATTTTTTTTTTCGCCTGGCACACACTCTCCTCTACCACACCCCATTTATGACAAAGTCTTATAACTAAACCCAGTCTCAATGGAGTTATAAAAGTTCCATTGGAGAAATGCCGCCGACATAAATTGTATTTTTGTTCTGCACAAGCGAGCGGTTCGTGCGATTTACAAGTTGGGCTCCAGAGTATCTCTGAGGAATAAATTTAAAGAAATCAATATATTAACATTGGCATCGCAATATACTGGATGAGTTTTTATACCGTAAGGAAAAAATAGGGCATATTAGGTAAGTGAAATAGAAGGTATTGGCATAGTTAGTTAGTTTAATTTTTTTTTTCAAAACCATCACGTTATATTCCGATAATTTTGTCATTTAACGGTCGCGTTTGTAGCCTATTCCACATAATTACATCATAAATTAAGTAAATAAAGAAAAGTTGGAGAAAATATGAGTTCCAAATAAATTTGGAATGATAGGAACCCTACTGTCTGTTAGAAATAAATGTGTCTCTTAGGAATAAATTTAAGGAAATTAATATATTAACATTAGTATCGCAATATATTTACGAAAACTTAATGTATGTAAGAAAAAATATAGAATCGTTTAAGAGAAATAGTGATATACATAATGTTAATACCAGATATACAAATAAACTTGTTGTTCATGCCAGCCGTTTACACAAAGTCACTAGGTCATTTAAGGGGCAATGTATACGCTTTTATAATAAGGTTCCAGTGGACATTCAAAATTTACCTTTAAATAAATTCAAAACCATCATAAAACAGACATTATTTACCAAAGGCTATTATAAAATTTCTGACTATCTGGATGATAAGCAAGCATGGACATAGACCGCTCGGCGATATTCAGCCTAATTATACAATATAATATAATTGTAACCCAAACTTATTTAAAAGAGCAACCCTTGAGTTTCTTGCTCGTTCTTCTCTGGGGAATCTGCTTTGCGAATGAGCAATAATGTGAATAATTTTAATATTAAGATAAAAAATGTGACGTTTTCAAGTGATAATCTTTATCCTACGAAATAAATATTTTTTGACTTTGACTACAAATCACGTCAGTCGCATATCAATCTCCAGCCGCTGGGGGCGTTTTTGAAAAAAATATTAATTAACTATCTATGCCAATAACTTCTATTTCACTTACCTAATACGCCCTATTTTTTTCCTTACGGTAAAAATACTCATCCGGTATTTACGAAAACTTAATATACGTTAGTAATGTCTGCAATTATTTAGGAAAAACAGTAAAATACATTATTTAAAGACAAAGATATAAAAATAAACTTGCTGTGCATATCAGTCGCTTACACAGAGTCACTATGTCATTCAAGGGACCATTATGGGCTTTTATAAGACGGTAGACGTTCAAAATTTGCTTCGAAATAAATTTAAAACCACCATCGGAAACTACGTGCCAAAGACTATTATAAAATTTCTGACTATTTAGATATGTTAACAATGCATGGACACGAACCGCTCGGCGATATCCAGTCTATTATTTTTTTACAATGTCGAACTGAGATTCTTGCTCGTTCTCTCTGGGAAGTCTGCCTTGTGCATGAGCGAAAATTGCACTTGCAACATCCCACCGCAGGTATAGGCCTTCCCTCGTATAATGGGGCAGTATGGACCATAGTCCACCACCCTGGCCCAATGCGAGTTGGGAACTTTATGACTATCTTATCTCACGCAAAATATTAGCACTACTAAGAAGCTTTAAATTATCAGGATACTTTCTTTGCCAGAACATAAAATTAAAAGACAATCAGCTTTTCACTTCCTGACATACGACGTCGTTCACAAATGAATGTCTTTCGGTAATGGGTCCTAGACAGAAGCGTTCGTAGTTAGTTATACTAGCTGTCGAAGTACCTATAATTTGCGAGGATTTCAACAATTTTTTTTTATGAAGTACATAAATAAAGGCATTGTTTGAAGTGTAATAGTAGGTGTCGCAAAGAGGAGCCAAAACGGTCTCCAACTCAGCGTGGGCTGTTGCTGTTGCACTAACAACACTAGTTTTCAGTGGAGCCTCCAAACTGACGCACAGACTCGGGTCAACAAAACACATACTGGTATAGGGTATACTACGAGTAAATAATAAATCATAACATACAATATTTCTTATTCTTATGAAAATACTGTGAGCGAATACGATCTTAGTCTGTATTGTATATTATATATAGCCATCACATCTACAGTCGACCACACATCAGAGGTAATACTTCAACCTTCGGACCGTCCGCTGGTTGTATGTGCGCGCTACCGTACGGGAGCTCAGCTTTTACTGGCAGTGTTACGGGTGACGTGCGGTCGACTGTATATACGTAACTAGTGACAGCATTTCTATTGTTACGTGTGTGTGTGTGTGTGTGTGTGTGTGTGTGTGTGTGTGTGTGTGTGTGTGTGTGTGTGTGTGTGTGTGTGTGTGTGTGTGTGTGTGTGTGTGTGTGTGTGTGTGTGTGTGTGTGTGTGTGTGTGTGTGTGTGTGTGTGTGTGTGTAGTCGTAGTCGTGTGGTGTATGTGAAGAGGACACTTAGAAATGGAACCTGAAAGTAGTCTTTACCTAATGTTGCAAATGTAATGACACAATCACCGTCACGTACAGCTATGATCATAAAGGTTATCATCACTCAGCTATTTATTATTATCATAACATAAGTCTATACATATACATACTGATTTACAATTATAAATAAAGAATTGTTATGGAAAAGGAGTATGTACTTTCAAACAAAATGTTGACTTCATATAATAATGCCCTCATTAAATAAATGTCTAATCATTAACTTTTATTGAGCAATTGCATGCTGTGGGCGAGACAAATGTAGGAACAGATCGCTGACTCAATAAAGTGTTTATTTTCCTGTTAACTTTACAGATTATTATATAAAATACCTACATGCAATAGTTTAGTTAATTCTTGAAGTCATCTACATCTATAATTGAAATAATATTCTAATGATGTATGGTGTAGGCCAGTGGACGTCCCATCGCTGATAGGATGATCATGATGATGTAAGGTGCAAGATCCAAGAAATTTATAGGGTGCATTGGTGAGGAGACACCTAGCTTTTTTTAATCTCTTTTTTGAGACTTTTGTCAGCTCTGAGTGATTACGCCAGCATCATTGATGTCTTCACCTTGTTAAACCTCACTCTCTTTTTGCAATGGACAACCCATCAAATTTATAAAAACTGATACAAAATAGTTTATATTCCAGTCTTACAAAATGGCACTTCTACAATGCACATCAGCCATACATAACTGAAATGTCGATTGCATCGAAATGATGATTTAATTACAGATCGTTCTAATATCTGCACTCCAGTCACACTCCAACAAAAAGTGTAATACGTCATCTGGTTTATTACAAACTGTTCACTGACTGATGGTTTCATTCCCATCATATTGTAGAAAGTTGTCGGTATATGTCCCGAGCGCAGTCTAAAGGCTGAAACCAAAGTCCCCCGAGTTATCTTGTCCCAATGCAGCTTTTGTTACGCATGTGGTGGGGAGGATGCCTTCGAGTCACAAGTACTTTATTTTTATATATTTTACTAGCTTTTCGTCCGCGGCTTCGCCTGCGAGGAGTAACTTTATATTTGTTTATCCCGCGGGAACTACTCGCTTAATCGGGATAAAAAGTATCCTATGTTTTAATAAAGGGTATATTCTACCTATATACCAAATTTCATCCAAATCCGCTCACCCGCCTCACCGCGATTGAGCAACAAACAAAGAAATAAATAAACAAACATCCAAACTTTCACATTTATAATATTAGTTAGAAGTTAGATTCGAAATACCAATAGCAAAGGGTTTAAAGATTTCGGTATTGTAATAAATCATTTATTCTCCAGACAATAAGGCCATGTTTGTTAGTATACCTACTGTCCATTATTTTGATTTTTTTTTTCAAAACCGCAGCCACAGACGAAACCGAAAGTTCACAGTATTACACTATAGCACTTCGTTTATGTCAATACAGACACAAAACATTATTTGACAAAGTTTTTAAAACCTATATTTTGTAGTATTATCATTGAGTCCTTTCAGAGAATGTTTTGTGTCTGTATTGACATAAACAGTTCCATCTGTGGCCGTGATTTGGAACAAAAATCAAAATGACGAACAGGACAAATACAAATGCTTTTTATTGCTCTAATAACAAAGTCACAACAATCATTATGTAGTCGTCATAGTAGTAGTCTGCCTTTTGTGAATGCAAAATTTGATACAACATAATATAGGGACTAAAGAGTCCCTATATTATGTGTATATAGGATAAAGATCCTGAAATGAAGACTACTTTGATCCTACTTCTAAAACATTTTCCATTCCTTTCTTGTGAATCAGTCCATTAAAAGTATGAACAAACTTTACTGGCTAAATATTGGAATATCTATTTTAACAAGGTAAATTAAAAACAGGAGGCGTTTATTGTCTCTTCAGATACATAGCACAACAGTCGTTGAGCTCGTCTATGTGATAACACCAAGTATCTGGGAAGGTTATCAGTTGGGAATAAACAACATATGACCTAAGAGCCAATCTCACTGAATCAAATGTCTTTATACATTATGATTCCTGTGTGTCTAAAAAAAGTACATTCTTGGATATATGTTTAAACAATAAGTTTCCTCACAACAATAAAAACCGCCATGAGTTCATTGCTGAAAACAATTTATTTCCCCTTGCCACATCTTGACAAGCATATACCATACATAACCAATTATCAATTTATCAATGCTTGTTTAGTATTATCAACACCAGTATAAGTACCTACACTTAACACAAACATTTGCCACTGGTGAAAGTATGATTTTGATGATTCAAGCATACCAACAATATCTTTGCAGTTTGGTATGCTATGTTAATGTTTAATTCTAAAACATGCAATGAGAGATTTGTGGTGGTGGTGGTGTGGATTTATATTGATTTGTGTCAATCAATATTTATCCATATAGAAAAAGTCTACAGGTCTTGAATGGACTGATAATATTTCATCAACTTTTTATGTTACTTTTGAGGAAGTCTGGGCCACATTACCTTTGCAGATTTACTATTTCCCCAAGAGAATTTCTATATAATTGATTAGTGTCGATAAGGGGGAGCAAGTTTTTTTTTGAATTATTGAATTTAAAGATGTAATTATGTGGAATAGGCTACGAACGTGACCGTCAAATGACACAATGCTTTATTTTGGTTTATTCTTTTGAAATAAAATTAAACTATCTATGCCATATGCTCTATTTTTTTTCTTATGGTGAAAATTATACTGTATATAATATACTGGATATTATGTACAGTATAATTTTGATTGTCCAGGCCCAGCAGTAATTCACTGCATTGATCAGTCAGGCATTGTGTCATATAAATCTATAATGGAATGACAGTTATTATTTTTTTTGAAGCTATATTTAACAAGTGTATTGTAAAATTTTGTGCAATAAAGTGTACTTGATTGATTGGCAGTGTAAACTTACATCAAGATAGTTGGAGAGTGGCTCGGGCGTGGGTCCTGAGATGCGGTACTTGATTCGCAGAGGGGCCAGCTCAGTGCCCACCTCCTGGAAGTGGGTGCGGGCCGTCTGCATGCGATACAGCGGTACCCTGAGAATATCGGAAGGCGGCCTTAATATTATTTACAAATAAATTGTAATGACGGTGTCGATGATCGGTAATAATAAAAGTACACACTTACCTAACGAAACTTGCCGTACAGGTAGCGCCGAGCGCCAGGAACAGAACAGTTAGCCTGATCATCATTGTGCAAGTCACGCAGGGTTCGGGATTCCACTCTGGGAACCAGCGGCGCAGTGAGTGAACACCGACTATAACTACGAAGCGTCGACGACTGCCGGTGCGGCAATCGGACAGTTAGCTACCTTATCTCTCGCAAAACAGAATAAACAAACAGAAAACGCAAAATACGTCGTATTTATCAGTGCGCGACGTGAAAATTAAATCAAATTACCGGCGCGCAAGTCAGACGACGGTGACCGACCACCACAGACTACTAAGAGTCCTTCCGACCACCACAGAACACTATTACTCCTAGCCGTAGACAGAGAATAGAATAGTAGTATTCTCTGTCTACGCTCCTAGCGGACCTTAGTAGCGGACCGACCACCATAGATTACTATTTAATTTCACTAACGAACGAACGAACGTAATGAATGATGTGATGACAGACCACTGTTACCAACTCCTAAAAAAATGCTCTGAAACACGACGAAAATACCCCTTTGGCGGGAACTCAGCGAGTGCAGTTGCATTTTTCTTTATAATTCTTATAATTTGTGCATTCTAACTTTTGAAGCTTAATAATGGCAGAATATTGTGCAACAAACGTTAGTGATGGTGTACAAGTGAAGGGTGAAGGGAAATTAAAGTGCGTAACGGAGCTTTCGGGTTCCCACAAGAAGCCGCCAAAATCTCTTGTAAAGCATTCTGCCACTTTACTGAAGAATGACTTGACCGTGACTAGACTCTGTATACGCCAAGTATACGACGAATTACTTGTTTTGACTGAGACTGACTTACAAACTGAAGAAATAAGACATGGCTGTTATGGACTAGATCCCTTTGCCTTCTCCTAAAGGAGAGAATAAAACGAAAAAAAATAAAAAATATCCCCAATGTCTTTAGACATTATCTGAGTAATCTGTGCCCCAATGTCCCCAGCACAGAACACTATTACGTCCCCAGTGACGGTTGCATCGAGACGCTGCGCGGGGAATTTTTCCCATCTGTCCCACTAATATAATCCTAAATCCAACAACCAACAAAGACCAACAAAGACTGCTGAAGGCATCACTCTAAAATATTACTAAGGGAAGGAATTTTAGTATGTTGCTCAAACGTAGATCCGCACTTGAGCATAGTTAGAAAGAGATGTCTCTATACAAGTAACATAAAGCCGTTTACTGCCCTCAAGCGGAGATCTCTGCTTGAGTAACATTCTGTTATACAGGCCATAGAATAGCATTTTTTAGTCCTTCAGATTGGTTTATGCATTTAAAAATAGCTAGACAGCGCTCTAAACAATTGCACCCTCAAGGTGAACGTCAGATGAAACTGAAGTCTCGTAATGAAAAGCAACTTAAATGAGGATTTACTATGGCCTACTATTTGATACCAGGTACCAAAACGGTATAGGACCTATATCGGCAGAAGTGAGCCGCCAATGGCAGGTGTATATATCGCCTTGGAAAACAAGGTGTAAGAGGCTCGAAAGTAAGGTTTGTACATGAGGCCGAAGGTGACCGCGTACTAAACATAGTACTCCGCTGGGGATTGAAGCTCCGATTCTCAAACCGTATGTTGTTCACATTGAGCCACGGGGGCGGTTACTAAATACGATCTAATGAACACCTACACATTTAGAGAGATGCGTTGAATACATTTACCCTCCTTTTGGCTTTGTCGTAGATGGGTAAAAAGAAAGACAACAAAATGATATATGTCTCTACAATTATTTACAGTAGGCGCCCCCCTTTTTTACAAGTTTTTATTGTAAGTTGTCCGTTTTAAAAGTTGCAAGTAAAATTTAAAACATTTCCTGTTTCTTGTGCGGAAATTTTTCATACTCTCAGTTCCTAAGTATACCTACACTAGAGTTAGTTCTTGATGAATGATTTTCGCCATGACCTGATGCTGCGGTCAGGACTGTCTCCCAAGAGTGATCTCCTTTACGGTATCCATGCTATTGGATACGAAATTTCGCATTATATGTCCATTTATTCGACTGCTTCTTAATCGGTGAAGGAAACTTGTGAGGAAACCTGGACGCCTGAGAAATAAAAATTAACATGCATGTGAAATGCCCAACTCGCATATACGAGGGAAGGCCTATATCCCTGCAGTAGGATGTTTACGGGCTGATGATGATAGTGACTCCTTCAAATATGAAGCACGTATCTACTTAATAATGTAGGTACGAAGCTAACGCCATCGCGTATTTGTCAAAATTTTTCTAGTTTTATGCACAACGGGTTAGCACTTGACCTCAATCACACCTGATGTTAAGTGAAGATGAGGCCGAAGGTGGTAGCGTACTGACCCGGAAACCCCATATCTTATTCGGGGGACTGGCTATCTTATCTCTGACAACCGGAACACAACAATGCTATTAACATTGCTGTTTGGCGGCAGATTTAGGTAAGATAGTGGTGGTAGCTAGCCAGCCAGGCGGAGACATTTAAACTGTTTTTTTTTTCGTCGTCGAAGATGAAGTCGAAGGTGGAAGTGTAATGTTCTTTACATTGAGCCACGGAGGTGGTTAAATACAATCGTATCGCATACACTATATGTGATAATCTTAGTAGAGTATTAAAAGCTTGTTTTCAAAAGTATTCTTAATTTCTAGCAGACTTCATTATTTTTATACAGAACGGGTTAGCTCTTGACCTCATCTCTCATCCTTCGGAGCCCGTTAGCTTCACTCCCCATGTGTTTAAGTGATAAAATCCTTCCTCTAAAATATCACGAGTTTCTCATCGCAAGTAACGGCCACAGGGTATAACTTATGCCTTCTTTCCATTCTAAAGCCGCTCAGTGTGAGTTGGGATAACATAAAAGCATATGACCGGTGCATTTCAGTAATAGAAAACTGCATGGAATAAATAGGTCATGGTAGCCTCCCAATTAATTAATGAACTACAGACAGAATTTACTACGTTACAGAACGTGCGATACTGGGTACATTAGTCTAAGGCGGACTAAACCGTTGTCAAGATTGAATACGGGCCTGTGTTGCAGTGAATCGACGACGCTACTTTTCTATTCAGCTCAGTAGTTATTCGTGGCACAGTAGCTTTTGAATAGCGAAGTTAAGCAATGTCCATAGGTGGCCATGGTGGTGGGTCTGTGCACGTTAAGTCGCACCCGGTGGTTGTTTTCCAGTCGTTAACCCAAATTCACTGTGGCCTCTAGTCTGACAAAAATCCACTAATTCAATTATGGCACTCTCCAAGGCAGGAGGCCGTGCCCTAGCAGTGGGGACGTGTAAGACTGATGAGGAGGAACCATTCATTGTTGAATGAAAGAGGTTCATTGTTTTTGATGAACGAATGCATTAAACCAATGTGCAGTACATTCCCTTGCGGTGTTCAGTTCATCCACCTTTTTTTTTCTCGCGGGGAAATGCGTTATTCATACCGCCTCGCCTTGGGGTCGGCGAGTATCGGTTATGTGGGATTCTCCTCCCCTAACGGTTACACCCACTAAAACTCCACGGCGACCTTCCTCGGCCGTAGGGAGGGCCTGGGTTCGCATAAGCGGCTTCCAGGTCCCCCCGATCCGCGACCCTGTAGGGATACCCGTTCCCGGAGGGCCTCCCATCCACCTATTTGATACTGGGTTAGGTTAGAAAATATTTAAATTCCTTCGCAAAACAAAAGGTAGCCACGAGTAGGTACCTACTATAAGTATTCTGTGGTAATTTCATAAGCATCTATACCTACTTAAATCACATTGTCCTTGCACATAGTATTCCATATACTATATTGGCACATGTATCTGAAACATTTCACATTTTGCTCACATCCTCCCTACTTACAAAACCTTCGATTACAGAAGAACGAAAGAGGAAACCTTCTCTTAGTGAGAGAAGGCTGTCAGACACGTTAAGGCAAATTGGGATAATAAATGAAAGAAAAATATGGCGCGCATCAACTTGTATATTCAAATCACATCAGTGGGGTTAGCACGAATTTAAAAAACTTAAGATTCGTAATAGGCCCTCTGATCGATTGGCCACAGCACAGCGCGAAAATACACACACATACTACAACAGTTTATGCTAACAAATAGTAGGTGTTCTGTGCTGGTAGTGGTGCAGTAGTAAAACGACCAATATGTATTACAGAAGTACCAAGGCCATTGTCTTCTAGTCTCGTGCAAATACACGCAATATGCATGCGTAGGATTAGGTCACCCATGGCACTTCCTGGTATGAGCATACAGAGATAAACGTTCTACTTAGTTACAATTGTTATTTTTCTGAATATTTGATGGGCCTGCGGTCGCTTTGACTAGTAAAACCATGCCCCAAAAGAGATCTGCACAAGGAACTACGGACATGGAATAAAAAAAATGGTTGAGTCAAGAAATGAGTTTATGGAAAGCCCCCTGAGCAAGTGCTGGGGAGGACTCTGGAGATTCGGCCCGAGAAATGGGGTCATGACAGGACAGACAGGGTTGCGAATTGTTGTTACGCACACGTCAGACTGGTCTGACACTTATCTGGTTACGCAGGGTACTGAGAGATTACACCAGTCTTCCACCCAGAATCACTTATTTAAGGTTTGGTAAATGTTTAATTAGAAAGTTTGTAATTTTGCAAAAAAATATTTCTATAAAAGGACAATTTCAGAAAAAACCATTTTGGGTAAAGAACATCTTAAGAAAAAGATATTTGGGGCAGAGGACATTTTGAGAAAAGGACATTATGCACCTGAAGGGGTTTGCGTTTCGCGGAGGGCAAAGAAAATGAATGACCCAGGGTGTCATTGATCACGAAGCCCTGATGATTCAGATGCTGCCTATGCAGGGTGGACAGTGACAATCAGCTGCCATAGGACATAGGTACAACGTCATGTACGTATGTTTACTTTTCCTAGCAATAAAATTAAATTCGTTGTTGTATGGCCGAGTCGGTGTATGGCACGGGCGGGGCGTTGGTACTTCGTGTAAAGAAAAATGTCCCTAGAGCCTATTTATCCTTAAATTATCCTTATTAATAAAAGGGCCAACGCAGACAGACCAAGTGATTTTTGCAATTAAACGGGCAAGAACACCCAAACAGAAACAAAGCTCCAAGTGGAGTGCGGCGTATACATTGTAGATCATACAGAAATGATTAAGGCCCTTATTAATTGCAATATGACCAAGGAAGAATATTAATAAAACTCACAACTCGGTCTCACGCGTTGCGACCTCAAGGTTGAGATCTCACCAGATCGATCTGTGCTGACCCTAACGATTACACAAAAGGTGCACAAAACACACCTAACATTATTATTGTAATTTAAAACATTGATTTCAAAAGCACAGCGTCGGTAGTTGACCACACTTTGCACAAATTGAACCTCACACCGTCATTTAACAATTGAGTGTCAATTTCATCATGACTGTCAAATATTTTAATGATTGTTTTTAATTTAGCTTTATTTAACTATTTTTGTTTCTTGTTTACATTAATGATTTGCCTTATCTTGCCCAGAATAAGTTTGAAATAGTATTGTTTGCAGATGACACCTCTGTGATATTTAAAGTTAAGATATATCAATTATGTTGTGACGATGTAAACACTGCTATTTTTGAACTTGTTAACTGGTTTACAGTAAATAATTTTCTTTTGAATGAGAAAAAAATGCATCAAATTTACTTTACCAAATGTTAAACAACTGCCTACTGACATATTTGTACGAGGTGATAAATTAGACCTTGTACAAATATGTCTACTACTGTCTTTTTAGGACTGACATTGGATGCTAAGCTTTAGTGGGGGCCTCATATTGAGAAACTAGCGAAAAAGCTTGCTTCTGCAGCGTATGCAGTCAAAAAAATCAGAAATTTAACAGACGTTCATACCTTTTTCACAGCTTGATGTTCAAATTTGTTCTGCAGAAGCGTGCTATTCGTGCCATCATAGAGGAACAACACTACCCGGTGCCATTTATAAATTAGGACCTAGAGTGACTCTTAGAGATAAGTTTAAGGAATATAATATCTTAACAATGGCATCTCATTACGTTTTATGAGAATTTGTTATATGCAAAAAAGAATATAACCTTATTCACTAAAAATAGTGATAGGCACAATGTTAATACAAGGAATAAAACCAGTTACCTATCTGTTTATGTTAGCCGACTTCACAAAGTTAGTATATCCTTTAAAGGGCAATGTATACGCTTTTATAATAAGGTTCCAGTAGACATTCAAAATTTGCCTTTAAATAAATTAAAACAATCATAAAACATAAATTATTAGCAAAAGGCTATTATAAAATCACTGACTATTTGGATGATAAGCAAGCATGGTCATAGCTGTCTTATATATTTTCCTCTGATTGTCAAATCACAAATTCTAACCCATAATCTGTTTAAAAAGAGCAACCTTTGAGTTTCTTGCTCGTTCTTCTTTGGGCAGCCAGCTTTGTGAATGGGCAATAAATTTAAATGTGACGTTTTCAAGTGATAATTTTATCCTATGAAATAAAAATATTTTGATTTGGTTATTTATAAATTGGTTTTGGTATTTATACATTAGTATTATTATGTATTCTGCGCATATAATGATTTTTTTTCAATCTAAATCTATTTTGATTACCTTTTTTAAATAAAAATAAATAAAAGTTAATATACAGATCAAAAATAATAAAGAAAAACGTATCCCAATAAGGATAAGTGCCGTAATATGCTTCAATCACTACAAACCCCGAGTTTGCGGCGCTTTGCAGCGGAGACATAGGAGCCTTGGTCTCCTGACACAAAACAATTTGTAAAGGATTTATCCATTAGATTGGTCCACGCCTCTGGAGATGTGAGAGCTGGTGTCTACTTTGCTCAGCAGCTGAGCTTAGCATTCAACGAGGCAATAGCGTACTAGGTACCTACTATGCCGCACGTAAGCGAATTGGACGGCATTTTTTCTATAAAATATATTTTCAATTGTGTATTATAAAGTTTTATAAATTTGTTGTTTTTTTCCCAACAAGTATACATTTTCTTATTCTCCATTGTTTGACAAAAAAAAAACATGACAAACTGTTTTTAAAAATGACGTTTTATAAACAGTTCATTTGACAGTGTCGGAGTGTTCCGACCCATCTTGTTCGCTCGTCACACTGTCGATTTTTAATGTGATTCTGTTTTTGTTAACTAATTATGTTCAACCTAACATCGAAGGCTAAGACGGAAGCGAAGCTTCCATCTTAAATACAGAAACTGTTCAATATGTCTTCAAAAAAGTTCCTCTGAATGTTTCGGTACAAACGAAAGACAAAAATCTCAAAATGGTATATCCTCTTCTCTATAGGTTTTTACTACAATCTTTTACCAGTCCTGTCATTATTTGACACACGAAACCGCTATGTAGAGAGCAGATTGCTCGTAAAACTATTTGATAGGCGGGTTGGTTCACTTTTGCATAAGCGTGGTCATTATTCGATAAAGTCGTCGCGCGCCAACTACACAACATTTACTACGTAAACACATACTACATGTAATGAAGTCAAAACTACTAACATACAATTCAGAATTATCATAAGGTGTCTAGTACACTCTGCATCTACACTACATAAGGATAGTCCCAAGTCCAAAAGGTTTATGACACAGTCCCAGGATAAATGTTCTATTTAGGAATTTTGAAGAAGAAAGGACTCAAGTTCATCCGTAGATATCTTCGTACCAATAGAAGACCGCTGGTCTATGCTCATCATAATTTGTCCAATAATAATCCGAGATAATAACAATACGACAAAGTAACCACCAAAAACATTCTGTAAAAAACTAGCCAAATCTCGATGGAGCTGCTTGATTATCTCTAAAAAGTAATGAAATCTATACAAAGTCGTGCCAAGTGTAAGGTTGCTTACTGCGATTTCTTTATTATTATAGTTAATGTTGTGTGACTTGGCCGTTGAAGGGTACACAGGGGTACAAAACCAGGTGCTCCATGACACCATTGCACCAATCTGTCGCCAGAACCGCTATTAATGTTATTAATTATGTTATTAAGAATGTTCAACGGCAAACTATTAGCGAATAATCTGTGTGGCGTTTACATAACGTTCTTTATACGTTAGTGGCTTTGTCAAGCCTACAATTGACTGGTTATTGAATCAACGTTTTCCAAGTGGCAATTTTCCATCGTCAATGCGTAGCGGTTCTGGCGACAGATTGGTGCAATGGTGTCATGGAGCACCTGGTTTTGTACCCCTGTGTACCCTTCAACGGCCAAGTCACACAACATTAACTATAATAATAAAGAAATCGCAGTAAGCAACCTTACACTTGGCACGACTTTGTATAGATTTCATTACTTTTTAGAGATAATCAAGCAGCTCCATCGAGATTTGGCTAGTTTTTTACAGAATGTTTTTGGTGGGATTTCACTTCTTTTTGTAGAAACGTGGGCATATTATATATTATGCCCACGTTTCTACAAATATACTTGATACTGAAAGTTGAGTCAGTTCTACCATACACCAAGAAAGATATTGAATGGAAGAGACAAGACCCGTCTTTGGACATACCAACTACTTGGTAGCCACTAAGTTCATCGTCGTCTTTTAATATTATCGACATTTTTTACGATAATTATTATCTTGCGAAATCAAACACAATTAAACTCAACGACCTTTAGTATATGGACAACAAATCAGAAATACCGATAATATTTAGACTAAAACCTACTTATATCTTTAAGACTTCTTTTGTCTTAATAAAAAAAACTTTAAGAAAATATTACTCTGCCTACTCAATCTATACAAACTATAAGCAAAACGTTAACTCTTAATTATTAGACAAGTGTCATTATAATTAATTATCAATGAACTTTCTACCAAAGGTACTACCTACCTAGTACTGAAATACAGCTAAATTAATGATATTTTTAAATGAAACGAAGTAATATCTAACTAAATAAACTAAACTAGAATACTAGAAAAGTACTTATAAACACGAACGCGATTCGAAGTACTGCCTAACTGTAAATTAAACCTAGAAAACTAAAAGTAGGTACTAAATAATTAACAATTAAATAAAGTATTCAATTGAAACTTCTTTTAATTCTGATAATTAAGTAATAATCAGTAATCCGTCACTAACCATATAATTCCTAACCTGTTTAAATCTTTGAATTAATATAATAACAACCTGCCAATTAACTTTAGCAAACCTCACGAAATAATCAGCGAAATCAACGAAATGCAAATAATCCCTCCTAATCCCTAGCAAACATTTTCAAGCGCAATAGAAGAATGTCGTAAACGACTGTCGGCCGGTTACCACTTTGCCATATAAGGTTATCGGAAAAACAAAACGTAAGCGCGTTTTAAAATACAGTCAACGCCATCTAGCGACGCGTGCGGGTATCACCGCCACTCTTAGCCAATGCATTATATTTTGACCAAATTTTCGTTTGTTTATTTAATTTGTGTAATGTTCGAGTAGAATAAAATTAATCGTTTGACTATTTCTTCTTGTAAACTTGTAATAAGTATAAGTAAGTATAAGTATAAAAGCCAGTCTAGTCTTATCCAGAGTTTTCCTTTAATTTTATTTATATTCGTATTAAAAGCAGAAGGGGAAGCATGCGCCCAGCAGTGGGATGCTATAGGCTAGATTAAATTAGAAGATGTGTCCCACTACGCTGGATTTTTGCAATGACAGTCGATTTTTCTATGTACCAATAGTAGAAGGGGGCCTTACCATATCTCTAATACAGCTGAGACCAGCTGAGGGTTCTTCATCAGATACTTCAGACCTTCGATTTTTGACATCAAATGAAGCGGCCCACCAAGTTGAATATTTTTTGTAAAGGCGGTATATGTCGATCTCTAATAGTTTGGTTGGGCTCTTGTGTTTCCTAATTAGGGTCACCAGGTACTCCAGATCTTCGATTATCCTAGTTTTTATAGTTTTCCCTTTATGTGGCCATTGAACCATAACTCTGTACCAAATTTCAGCTCTCTGAGTTTATGGGAAGTACTAGTTCTATTTTGATGATCATGAGTGAGTGAGTGAGTGAGTGAGTGTCATAAATGCGAAACTTTGCTTTCGCTTAACTTCGGAACTAAATGACCTACAGACTTGAAATTTTGGATTTTAAGTATGTGATTATAGCTTACTGGATGACGAAAACTTCTGCGTTCTAGTCTTATCCAGAGGTTCTAAAATAGGGGCCTGAAAATGCCGCGAAATGGTTCCAGTAAAGGATGGTACGGCAGTGTTTGCTTCGCGCTCGACTTGGCGGGGGCACTGCCGTGCCCCCAGATGAATCATTCGTCCTTTCCACATGCACTTGGTCTACCATCTATTTGGTGCGAGATAGTCTAACAGAAGTGATGGGTGTTTATACCAATAAAACACTTAGGTAAGTAGCACAGGCTTTTTGCAGTTTGGTATTAGATCATTTGTACGTAAACATTTTATTTTAAAATGTAATTCGTGATACAATGTGCACCTCGTAATTATGTCTGAACTGTCCACTGTGAGAGTACCTCCAGTACACTGTGAGAGTACCTCCAGTACACTGCTGGAGATTGACCTCCGTCATGCTCTGCACACATTAATGGTCAAAATAGCTTGCGCGTTCATTCAATTTCTTATGGCTTATCTGCCATCTTGGGCACAATTGAGGTACGTATATCATTTGCATGGTGACTAGATGTACTCTTAGTCGCACAAATAACGCTAAACCTCCCCTATTAATGATTTGTAACACTTCCAATAAAAAAAATCTCAAATGTAGATCTATTCTCATATTCATAAATTGTCTTCAGAAAAAAATTGTCGCAACCCTTGTAAAATCATCTTAACGATCCAATTATATAAAAAACTAAATATAAAGTTAACTTAGGCGAGGTAGTTAACTGACTTATTATGTATTTATAAACAAAATATTTAACCTTATTCTTCGTGTTAATCATTCCACCATATTCTATGATACACACACACACGCGCGCACACACAATATAGTATTGAAACTAGCTATTGCCCGCGATTTCGTTCGTGTGAAACATTTCAACAAAATCGGTTCACCAAAAAAGTAGCCTATATGTTAATTCAGGTTCTAATCTGTCTACCAGCCAAATTTCATTCAAATCCGTCCAGGCGTTTAGGCGTCAAAAGGTAACAAACAAACCTACATACATACAAACTTTCGCACTTATAATATTAGGTGGGAAGTTGGGATGAAATTTTTTATGGATCACTCAATGATTATGTTCTAAGAATACAGGGAAACTTGTGTTCAGATTTATCTATCTTTGTTCATAATAGTTTATAAAAAAGCTGTTGGTTTTCATATAAAGTAAAAATAATAACCTGGCTAAAGCGCACCACGTATTTGTCTGACGAACGCGCCCCGTTGTTTGAGCAATGTGGGTGTGTGGAGTGGGACGGGACTACCCTTGCCCTTATATTTAAATCGGCATTAGCTGCGGTTTATAGTTTGTTGCTGCGGAGGAATAAGGCCTGGTGAAGCTTTATTATGGATTTTCGAACACTACTTTGTGGTTATCACCACAAATCTGTATAAACAGGATACGTAGGTAAGCCTAAAAGCTAGTAGTGAGCATTTTCGAAATACCTAATATATATGTATATATATAAAAAAAAGCATTTCTCTGTTGTTGCATAC
The DNA here is from genome assembly GCA_949316235.1 of Oegoconia quadripuncta. NCBI lineage: Eukaryota > Metazoa > Arthropoda > Insecta > Lepidoptera > Autostichidae > Oegoconia > Oegoconia quadripuncta. Next base: position 290,824 of record OX438743.1, on the reverse strand, counting down.
AATGATAAATTGCACAAATCGTAATTTTTATACAAGCTGCGATCGAAGACTGCAAACATACTGAATTTTTATGTACCAAAATGGAGACAACTGGATGCCAGTACTCTTTATGGTTACCTATTGCATTTTCGATATTTTTTGTTCCGAATATTGTTATTCCGCTAACGTTTGGACATTTATAACTAAGACATTTTTTTTAATTATGCGAAATTATGTTTTGTATTAAATTTCCGCGTTTTGATTGACCTTTTTAATTATTCACCGTTGTTTCAAATTGCCGTAAAACTATTTACCGCTATACCGAAATCAGTCATAACATTAACCATTCTATTACATGTTCGATAGATCAATTGACCATTACATTACAAGGCCAAATTTCATTCCTCCATACATGCATGTTAACCAAACAGAAGGGAACAGAAAACAAAGGGAACCTTTCAAACTAACCAACAGATGTCGGGCTGCCCCGAACTCCCGTGCTCGCTTCGCTCGCACCCGAACTATAATCTTTTTGTGTAGTACTTACCTATGTTCATCTAAATTGCTATTTCTTTTTAGGAAACATTTACACCTGGCCCTATGACTCGTTTTTTACTATTTTATTGCAATGAAAATTAAAGTTTTGAAAGTAGATAATTCAGAAGTTTAACATAGGTGACAAATGAGTATTCTGTAAAATGGTTCTTCAGAATTATTAACAATTATGTCAAATGTTTTATTTGAAATCTGGCTTTAAAAAAAGGCCTCGTGTAATTTCGGTATTTATTGAAAAAGGGTAATCGTAAAGCGGAGTAACCTTGTGCGGACAGAGAATACTTCTGTAAAGTGTAATTGCGGTGATCTAAAAAGATGTCCAGACATACATATGGAAATTATAAAATGTACGATTCGTTTACGGAATATTGAAATTCGGATATCAGTTTTTCGAAAATATGATAGGTTACCCTTTTTTTTTATACACGCGCTATTTTGAGTCTAATTAACCTGTACTATATTGAAATGAGCTGACCCTCACACTGAGTAATTTTTCGTACAAGTATCATACATATAAATCTAATGATGGTCATACCTGTTGGAGACTTTATACATAAATTGTCAATATATAATTTCATTTGATCATTTTGGAATGGTTGCTTCAGTCCTTATTCCTCTTCATACATATGGTATACATTAGGAGTAGGGTTTTACCCTGACTTCCTACGTTTAACATCAGCTTACCACTATTGTTATTCTACTCTGATTATTATTACTAAAACATTACAACTGCAAACAAACCGTTAAACGTTAACCGTTCCTAGTGACACTACGGAGGACAGGTCCCAACTTTGTAATGAATATTAGACAACAACAAAGCGGTTCCAAGATTTCGCCATACTACATAGAGATATTTAACAGAACGCTATCGCTAACAATCTATATCGCGATATGTCTGAAACGACACTTTGGGACACTATACAGGGTTTAAAAGAGTGTACAGTCGACCGCACATCAGAGATAACACTTCAACCTTTGGATCATCCGCTCGTTGTATGTGCGCGCTACCGTACGGGAGCTCAGCTGGCACTGGTAGTGTTACGGTTGATGTGCAGTCGACTGTACGAATTAAATTTGTTAAATGTTTAAATATCAAATATAAAACAAAAATACAAATACTTTTATTTTGCCCTAAATGTGGTACAGAGATCCATTCACAATTTTACCAGTCACTGGAATGCAAAATTCAATTATATTTACACATTTAATTTAAGATTATTATATACACATGCACATTATACGTAGTTACATTCATTATTTATTTAAAATGTCAGATTCACAGTAGTTATGTATGTAAGTAAGTAATTATGTAGTTATTTCGATATCGATCATAGCTTACAGGAAAGATATAAAAAAAAAAATCAGGTCATTTTTTAAATAATTTTCTGTAATGTATGATCGATAACGATGTATGTCAACTATGACTAAGTTCCCTGTGTAATCAACACAGTGTGTTTGATTGATTAATCGATACTTAATCATTTCCCTAAAAATTTATTCGTACTTTCTTTTACACCCTGTAAAGCATGTTTGTTTGTCCTCAATACATGTAGATTTACAGAACAGCGCCCAGCAATTTTGAAAAAGATGTCGAGTCTACAAACGTCCATACAAATCTTAGAACCCCTTTAGACATAAGAAAAGCGATGAGATCGAGTTGAAATTAATAAAATAATATTTCACATCCACACAGATAACAGACAGTATGTAAGTATATATTATTATTTATTACTAATACTCTTATTATTAATTCACAGGAGTCGGAACATGTAATTAGACTTGTGGGCTGCATGCACACATGGAAACACTGAATCTCGCAGTATCTGTATCGCGGCAGATCTTTTCCATTTTTCATATTACAAGACAAGTGTTTGAAGGAATCATGTGTTTCAATAGTGTATTATTACTATCAGCCAATAATTATTTCAAGCTTCAAACATTTATTTTAATGTAATGTATGCTACATGAAATCATTTGTTAAACGTCAATTTAAATCTCATCCCAATCTAGTCCCAAACTAAGCAAAGCTTGTACTATGGATACTAGATAACGGATAAACATACATAAATATTTATAAAAACATCCATGACTCGGGAATAAATGTTCGTATTCATCATACAAATATTTACCCTTCGCGGGATTCGAACCCGCAACCGTTGGTTTTGCTGACAGGGTCACTATCCACTACACCAATCGGTCAATAATACGGCTGTGGGTTTCTTTCGCCGCTTTCTTTTCCGACTGATGATTTCCGTTTCCGAAGCGGTAGTAGCTTATACTGACTGACATAGAAATGATAAAGCCCATTTTTATTTGTAATATATTTAAATTGACATTCAACAAATGATATCATGTATCCTACGTCAAGATAAATGCTTGAAGTTTGATTGTATTACACGTATCATATACTTCATCGTTCTATTAAGTAATGTTCAAACTCTGGATCTAATTCATAGGTTTTTAAATATTTTTTTCACTAGGAGCATGACAGGCGCGATAAACGTTTACGTCGCGTGAGATATTATTTGTCCTGCTCATTCACTTGGATGAAATATACAACTATTTCACTCTCACTGCTATGTCGCGCACGACAAACGATGTCATGCTACGGGGGCTGGTGGTGACGCTTTAGATATACTTAGTTACTTATTCCGACCCCTGCTTATATATTATTAATTAGATTACAACAGTACACTGAACCGGAACACTACAATGATTTCTTATAACATATTCTATATTTGGTGACCGTTTGTTTATTATTTGCACGCTTTTTGTGGATTGGTGATTGACAGATGCACCATACAAGCTGTGGGGGTTTGCTTAATCGTTGTTATTTCATACGGTACATTCTCGATAATAATGTGATTGGTTAGGAACGCACCAATAGCATAGTTTTTATTGTGCAAATATAAATAATGGAATGTGCTTAATAAGTTATATACAAGGTGGAGTTTCCAAAATGTTGTGCAAAGAAAAATTGGGATGGGGCACGAAAGGCACGAGAACCGTTGTCATTGTAACAAATCATACTTAGAATGGTAACATTTTACTTGTACATTCACAGATTTGGAAAAAATATACCCAGTTTTTAAAAATTTTTATTTAATCTGTTCCCAAATTTTTGTTTTCTTTAGAGACTAAAAACGTTCAAAGTTTATCCAATAAAGCTATTAGAAGATTTATCCAAGATGGCGGTGACTTGTTAAATCTGTCCTTCCAATGACGATTCTGCTTGTCTCATTTAGATATTTTTCTATTTTTTATTTTCTGAGTTCTAATAACATGACTTCGGTTGACCCCATAGAGACTTATGTTCCTTATTTTCAGTAAGATAATCAAATGGGAAGATTTTTTTGTGAAAATTGTTATTTTGCCATATGACTGTAATGTTTTGATCAAAATCTATGAATATAGAGTGATTATAAAAAGTCTTCCAAGTATTACGTTTTTTTCAACTGTCCTGTATGCTCCTTTTCAACTTTCCACCCTGTATAGCAAGTCGTACAAATAACAAGCAAAATGTCCACGGGGGAACGTGGACTTTACGCGTTTCTAACACGAATAACATATACACACATAATAATACATTTAATTACGAGCATAATAACGTAATCTTGCCGTTCGCAATAGCTAAATGTCCCCATGTTTCAAAAGAAATTAATAATTCAATGTACTTAACTGACGTACATACATTTAGTTACGAGTACAATAACGTGATCTTGCCGTTCGCAATAGCTAAATGTCTCCCTGTTTCAAAAGAAATTAATATATAAATGTACTTAACGGACGCACTGCCGCAGTCCCGGACCACAGGGGAACGCAGTCCCCGAAATGCAAGCGAACAGTCGCGGAGCGCAAGGGAGCACACTCCCGAAGTGCAACAGACGCAGTCCAGCAGAGCTAGCATGAGCCGTCGTTTCTCTACAGACACGAGATAGAAGCCTCCTGTCACTTCCACCCATTGTGGGAGTAAGAGACGCAAATCTCGTGTCATTGTAGAGACTAAGGGGCATGCTAGCCCAGCCCGAGTAAGATAACACACAATTGTCACATTTAGTATGTGTATAGACATAACATTCATACTATAAAATTCATTCAGTTTCGGCTATGGCCCAACCATTCGCATAACCTGAAAGAAACTTTTACAGGCCTGCATAATACAACTAAAATGTTCATGAGTTCCTGAGAAAAGTTATTTGTATAATGTAAGTCTGTACAAGTTCCTCTGTTTCAGACTGTACTTACATTACATAATTTGTTTTATTCGTCACACTGTACTTCACGTTAGACGTGCGGAGTCCATTGAGCTCACATTAGTGTCACATCTCACTTACATTATACACTTCTGTAATCCTTACAACAGAACAAATCCTTTCACTTACGCATTATATTTACAAATACATCAATTTATTACATCATTCGAAATGTACAACAGTATTCATTTGATAAATCAATATTATACAAAACAAAATTAATTTTTTTAAACCATGATTATATCGTAGTTAATTATGAAACTCGACTACTAATACGGAAACGATATTCTTGTTTGAAAATTAATTACGAAACAGCGCAAAATAACTCCTCTCTCATAGTCAATTATGGAATCAAAATTAGGAAAGGGATGACAGAACGTTACTCTTATCTAGAAATAGAAAATATAGATTTGATCCCGTCAAAGCGTCAGCCGCGCACTGGCGGCCGCCGCCTCGTCACTACGAGTGATCAAACCTTAGACATCGATCGAAGACTACTATATTTACAATTCAAAAATAAACATCACATTCACATAATTTAATATCTAAGGCGTCGCCAATAGTCCGTCCGACGCGACGCGGCGATGCACACGACACTTTCAGCTACTTATTTTCAAGAACGTCAACTCACCCTACCCTATTCAGTCAGCGTCTCTCGATCGCGACCGACCGTGCGTGATCGGCCGGCGAGGGGGCGCCCCCCACTTGTGGGGGGGGCGCCTAGCTGTAGGGGGGCGCCTAGTTGTAGGGGGGCGCCCAGTTGTAGGGGGGCGCCCAGCTGTAGGGGGGCGCCTAGTTGTAGGGGGGCACGAACAGGGAGCAGGCGGGCATGGCCATGAGCGGGCAGCGATCCCGCGACACCACGCGCAGGGAGAACGAGTTCGGGGTGAGCGGCGCGCCCGGCACTATCTCCACGTTGCCCGTGTCCGCCTGCGGGGGAGCACACGGTTCAGTTGGGTACGGACACATCAGCCTTAATGAAAAATTTGCTACTCGAAGCGGGTCGATTGAGTTAAACCCTCAAATAATATCATTAAACACACGTAATTTTTCATCGAACGTGGCTAATTATCTGCCACTCATCGGTCTTTGATTTTAAAAAAACCGCACTCAAGCCGAGCCACGTGCTTAAGTAGCGGTAGGTTCGTATAACCCAACAAGCCTGGGTTACCATACTTATGGATTTAAATGTACATAGTATAGGAACATTTTTGATTTGAACATTCGCGCTGTATTACTCGTCCAATTTACGGCCCAGGTACGACTCGGCGCGAGGGGGGCGAGGGGGGCGAGGGGGGCGAGGGGGGCGAGGGGGGCGAGGGGGGCGGTGCGGCCACATGCGGCTAGCGAATGCAATAATCACTGCGCGCTGTGTGATATCGACCACTCGTCTCATCGACACGACCACGCGGTGATTATTGAATTCGTTTCCCCCGTCCCCCCGTCACCCCTACGGTGAGCTCGTGGCGGGCGGTTAGAGGCCTTGATACACAATTAGTCATTTCACTCGTACCCGCGGGCTTGCTTTTTCTCTTTTTAACCTGTGCAAAGCTGCTCATAATGAAATATAATTAAGTATTCGTTGTAGCTATTAATATGAACGCCCAAAGCCGTAACTGCTTATGAAGTTGTACACATATTCATAGTGAGCATACGATTAATTCACGAGCAACTTCACTTTATTTTCATTTGAGGACAATTTTTTTTATTTTGTAAGTTAAGTATTGTTTGAATTGTAAGATTATTAAATTATCTGGTTTCAATGGATTTGACTATTAGCCGCTCCCATCCCATTAAGTACGAGCTCTCCCGACATCTTCCCGTTCGTTACGTCATCTAATCTCTCTACGCAACATGTGTCTTACAAAATTCAACTACTCGTAGCTTCTCTTGAAATTTTCTCATGTTTCGTTCGATAGGTTTTTTAGTTGGTTATTTGTATTGTACCTACTTGTAGTGTAGACGATAGGAACGTCCTTCACAAAAAACTAGTAAGTCATGATGACTATTACAAAATAAATTGGTATGATTCAACCTATTTGTCGTATGTAAAGAAATACTCTATCTTGTTTATTATTCACACCTGATGTTAAGTGAAGATGAGGTCGAAGGTGGAAGCGTACTGACCCGGAAATCCCAACACTTTTGGGGGACTGCCTATGTTATCTTTGACAACCGGAACACAACAATGCTATTAAGATTGCTGTTTGGCGGCAGATTTAGATAAGATGGTGGTAGCTAGCCAGGCGGACATTTAAAATGTCCTACCACCAACCAAACCGAGTACTTAAACATGTACCCCGCTGGGGATCGAACCCGCGACCTCCGAATCGTAAACGAAAAAAGTTGCACCTACTTAACGTCATTAGCTCCATAAAAACCACAAAAACATTTTGAAAGCCTAGGCACGCCACCGACGCGCCACTGAGATACATCCGGATACAGATCGGACAAACGATAGCACGTTTTTCGTTGGAGTTTAGTAAATGAGTAGAAACCAGAAAGAGCGTGGCGAGGAACAGCCGGCTGACGTCGCTGGGGTGCTCCGCCGTCTCGCGCAGCACGTCCACGAAGGGGTGCTCGGGGGCCGGGGCGGGGTCCGACGTGGACGGGCCGGGGTCCGACGTGGACGGGCCGGGGTCCGACGTGGACGGGCCGGGGTCCGACGTGGACGGGCCGGGGTCCGACGTGGACGGGCCGGGGTCCGACGTGGACGGGCCGGGGTCCGACGTGGACGGGGCGGGGTCCGACGTGGGCGGGGCGGGGGCCGGGGCGGGGGCCGGGGCGGCGTCGGGCAGCGCGGCCAGCACGCTGGCGGCCAGCTGCTCCAGGCAGGCGGGGCGGGCCGACGCCTCCGCGGCCGCCGCCAGCACCGACGAGCGCCACTCCACCTGCGCCAGCGCCTGCGCCCACTGCAACAGCACAGCACACGCCGCACGTCACTGCAGCTGTCGCCGCGGGGGCGGGGCGGGGCGGGACGGGGGGGGGCATCCCACGTAACCATCTCGCCGACGTCCAGCCGTCGGATTGTGTAGCTCCATCGGTATCGTCATCGATCACGTCGACCGTTCCCGTAAAAATGTCGAGCGAGCGATGTCAGAATGTAACCGATGACGGTTTCGATGAAGCTATGTAATAGAACCCCGGACCACAGAAATGTCCCTCGCTCTAGCGCGGGGCTTCTTGGCGGGAACTCGATGACTGATGTTGTATTTTTCTTTTTATTTCTTGAAATTTGTGCACTCTGAGTTTTGAACTTTAAAAACAGCAGAACATTGTACGGTCGAAGTCGGTGATGGTGTACAATTGAAGGGAAGTGGAAATTAAAGTACGTAACGAAGCTTTCGAGTTCCCACAAGAAAAAGCCAAATTCTTCCATAAAGCATAGTCACATTACTGAGAAATTACTGCTGAGAACTAGCCTATATGGGCTCAAATCCCTTTGCCTTCCAACATTGTTGCGCAATTATTTAAATTAATTTTTTTAAATTTAGCGGCTTTGGCAACTGACCTATTAGCCGAATTGTTGGGGAAAATACCAAAAAAAAAAACACTCTGGAAGCGCCGCAGTGAGTCTACTGACCGAATTTATCAATTGAGACCTGCAGTGTCACTTAGAGACAGATTTAAAGAGTATAATATTCTAACCTTTTCGTCACAGTGCATTTTTGAAAAAGGAAAAATAGTGATAAACATGATGTCAATACAAGAAATAAAGATAAACTTGCAGGTGATATAAGTCACCTCCTCAAAGTCAGTAATTCATTCAACGGGCTATGTATACGCCATTTCAATAAGGTTCCTGTTGATATACAAAATCTTCCTTTCAATAAATTTAAAGATACTTCAAAACAGAAACTTATTAAGAAAACATATTATAAAATATCAGATTATTTAGATGATAAACATTCATGGACATAACCAGCCCGTTCACATAACCAGGCTATTTCACAATTCATAATGAAACATATAATATAGAATAATAATTAATAATTTCGTAATATAAAAACCTTTTTTTTTTAAAAGAGCAAAATCTCGAGTTTCTTGCTTGTTCTTCTTAGGAAAATTGCATTTTGAACAAGCAGTAGCTTTAAAAATGTAAAATTTGACTATTTTAAGTGTACCCTGTGTACCTACAAAATAAAGCATTTTTGATTTGATTTGAATTACTTGCACGCGACTCGGTCGATTATATGTTCAAAGGGTTAATTAGACAGGATATTAATCCTACCCAATTAAGTTATTCTATCCAACCACGGTAGCATTGGGAAGTCCGGGTTCGATTCCCACGCAGGCCATGTAACAATGAATTTTTAAAATTTAATTTAATTACTTATGTGCTGCTGCTTTTAAACGATGGAGGAAAACATCGTGAGGAAACCTGCATGCCTGACAAATAAAAATTCAAAGGCATGTGAAATCCCCAACCCGCATTGGGCCAGCGTGGTGGACTATGGCCCATACTGCCTCATTATACGAGGGAAGACCTATATCCCTGCAGTGGGATGTTTATGGGCTGAGGTGATGATGATGATGGTGATGCAACTACAGGTGGACTAACCATCTAGTCTAAACAGTTGTCTTGTACTACTGCTGATTGGCGCCAATAAAATGTTGCTTCGTAAAGTTAGATGATTGAACAAATTGTAACTAGTATGAAGTACTCCCATCATAATTATTTATTTATTTATTATTATTTTTTTTTTTTTTATGCATAACGGGTTGGTACTTGACCTCAATCACACCTGATGTTAAGTGAAGATGAGGTCGAAGATGGAAGCGTACTGACCCGGAAACCCCAACACATTTGAGGGACTGGCTATCTTATCTCTGACAACCGGAACACGACAATGCTATTAACATTGCTGCTTGGCGGCAGATTTAGATAAGATGGTGGTAGCTAGCCAGGCGGACATTTAAAATGCCCTACCACCAACCAAACCGAGTACTTAAACATGTACCCCGCTGGGGATCGAACCCGCGACCTCCGGATCGTAAACCCAATGTTGTTCACATTGAGCCACGGAGGCGGTTTAGGAATAAAATGTAATAATATGTCTCTATATATGTATCGTCTATAACAATCCGAGATAAAATATTTTCTACATTTTTCTAACATTATTTATCGAGGAAATGCAGATGTCTTATTTATTAGGTACAAAGTAAATATATTCGGCCACCAAATTATAATCCCAACTCCCTATTGTTAGTTTACAAAGCGCCAAACCGGAGCAGCGAACTGAATGTTAGATAGCACACATTTCTACGAGAAAACTAGTTTGATTTGCTCCTCTATCCGTACAACGTGGTACAATATAACTATAACGCCCCGCTGGCCCGGCTACGGCAGTGACCTGCGAATCCAGCGTGTAGTCGTCGCCGATGGCGGAGGTCAGCTCGAAGAAGCCGTCGTCGTCGTCGTCGTCGGGGCGCCGCGAGATCCACATCTCCGCCTCCTCGTGGGCCTGCACCGCCTCGCTCTCACTCCACCCCAGGAACCCTGCTCGGGAAAGTCACATATATCTGTATTCGCTTCTCGACTGATAGTACGAGGTGTGATGCGATGACGACCTGTTTGGTGTACTGGTTAGAAACTCTGTTATACCAAAAGGTTGCGGGTTCGAATCCCGCTAGGGGCATATGTTTGTATGCTGAATACAGACATGTGTACCACAGTCATGGATGTTTTTCGTTCATTTATATATGTATTTATTTACAAAAAAAAATCAACCATCTATCCATAAGACACGCCTAGTTGCTTATATGGAACTAGATGGCGTTGTGTGTATGTGCAAAGATATTTATTTATTTATGTGTGTGCCGCTGTAATACAAAAGGGTTATAGCTAGGGTTCAAAGAAAGTATCATAAAGAAAGATAAGTCCTTCATTTTTATAATTTGTCCTCTCGGCCTCCCTTACCTACGTCTTCCTCTTGTTATATATGTATTTAATGCATGCTGATAATGCCATGTGTGCCTTCTTGCCTTGGTCCCAATTTATTTGCGGTCGGCGCAGTATGTCTTGTCTTCCATTTCAAGCCCTTTTCGTTCATCCATTGATATTCATCCCTCCTAACATGTCCATACCAAGCCAAGTTCCTTTCACCTTTTCTGTCACGGGTGCCACTTTTAGATCTCTGCCTGAGCAACATTTTGAAATACGGGCCTTAAACTCAGTCTGACATACTCGCTCATTCCTTATTTTATCCATCCTCGTCACTTCATTCATCTCAACATTCTCATCTACACTGCATGCAATTTCCTTTCATCCGTCTTCATGGCGCAACACTCCGATTCATACATTACGACATGTCTTATCCGGATTTATAAGCATCCGTGAGTCACATATTGTTTCCGCGACCTGTCGATTTCATCCAAGTCGCGTTGATCCGATTTGTGATGTCCAGGTCGATCTCACCATTCCCTCGTACAAGTGACCCAAGGTACTGAAAGGATATTCCAGCTAGAGTTATGGGCACAGGACTGGAGGAACCGCCGAAGTCGCAAAACATGTAGTCAATTTTGCTTCTGCTCCTTTCAAGCCAACACTGTCCAGTCTTTGTCGCCATTCCTTCAATCTGCTCTGGACTTCCAGGCCATTTTAGAACCCAATATCTACAAAGTGAAAATTTAGAAAACCTCCGAGAAAACAAATGATTATAATATAATGTAGATAAACCCAACCAACCATGTTATAAGCTAAATATCTTCAAAACGGCTTCACCGACTTTAACCTACATAAAGTCACGCTTGTTTCCCGAAGGGGTAGGCAGATACCACAGACTTGGACCTGTCAGTCTTTAATAAACAAAACCACACTGAAATCGTATCACGCATTACTGACGTACGTCCCGACAACGACTGGATACACAACGCCGTCAAACACATAACACCCGTCGTTTTTCGTCGGGGGATAAAACTCAAGTGTCGCAAACATACTAAATCTATGCTAGTACCTCGACCAACATTCTCCCTATAGTCCGTACGCTGCCGTTGACAGGTCGCTAGAACGTATCCCAGGTGGATTCAATAAATTCGATAAAACAGGTGATTGTGAGAAAATCGTGCTATATTAATTTATTAATAAATATTATCTGTTATGGATATAAACATTCACTCAAAAAATGGCTGATATAGACATGTATATTATTTTAAAGATGCAGTTAGCGAGTGACTTTTATTAAACTTACCGTCAACGTCGATGCTCGACGATTCGAAGCCGTGAAACACTGCAACAAATGAGAACACGTCAAAGAAATTTATAATAAAATAAAAGGCGGCTGCCTTAATTGATGGACAGTTACCTACGCAAGGAGAGAGGTGTGGCGTAGGGCTGTAGTTTGTCCCCGAAGTTCTTTACAACACATGTTTTACATAACCTAGTCTATCAACAAATATAATAAAGGTTACTTGTTTTTGTAATTCCAAGAAAATAAAACGACAAATAAGTGCATTAGAAACTAAAACATTAATAAAATAACTTCGTACGCATGGTTCATTTCCTCAAAAAAAAAATTACCCTCACACCACTCACTAACACAAACTTTGACATTTATAATATTAGATGGGATATTTTGATATGATCACTTAGATAATGTATTCTCAGTGCTCTTGTTGTAATGTCTAATGTAAGGGAGTGAGAGCCTGGAGATTTTTTTACGATTCGAGAGAGATTCGTACCTCTTTCAGACTTCAGTCTAACACAAAGGAATTTGTTGGGTACTGGCAATCAGACCCGACAGCTTAGTTTTTAAGTTTGAAGATTGTTTCGGTAGATGTCATGTGGTATTGTCTCTCTGCTCTGGCTGTGAAGTGCTATTTTAGGCTATTTTTACTATTATATTTTATTATTAGCTTGCGATCTGCCTATCATTCAATTTATACAGTCCACTTGCTCCTCAAACATTCCGTAGTTAACAGAATTTGTTTGTATTTACCTAACATTACTATTTAATCAATGTATCTATTTATTTGTGGTGAGATAATATATATTTATTATTATTATTTTGAACTTGGGGGGGCTAGTCACGCCCCCCTGGCTACGCCCGTGTAACCGAACCAACTGCCTTATGAGTTTGTATGTAAACCAAACATCAACTACTCCGACACTCCATACTCTCGGCGAGTGTAGATACGAGTCATCGTCTCACCTTAACGCCACCGCGATTTAAGTACGACTACGAGTAAGGCCCATCACTAATTACCTATATCACCAATATTACACTTCATCAGCTTTCCAAATTGTGTGTCAGTTTCTTGCGTCGTTTCTTCTCTCTCATTATACAAATTACGAAGCGATGGTAGTCATGTCTTCAAAGTTCCCCCCAAGGATCGAACGCGCGCGTGTACCCTTAGGAGTCGGTTGGACAATCTTTTTACTACTGTGGAACGCACACTCTGTATGCAAGAGGGCAGAGCGCCTTCCAAAGGTGACGCTGATAAAGGTCCATCAGCAATAAACCTCCATCAAAAAAAAATTACGTCATAATAAACGGTTGGTCATTGTAGGTGGAGCCAGATTAAACGAATTATACTGCACATATTTTGTAAGTCTCACAATTATTAATACTGCCAGTACAGATACAGTACAGAAATTTTATAATACTATTCCATGAGACTATTCGCAAACATTTGGAGCTTTAAGATTAAGGCAAGGTAGTAGGTAGCATACCTTCCTCGTCCTCGTTGCGGAGCTGCTGACGCAGCGCCAGTATGCGCACCTTGCGGCGGGACACGTGGTAGCTGACCCACCGCACGGGCAGGCGGAACTCGCTCTCCTCGGCCCGCAGCCTGCTCAGCACGTCTGCGGACACGTCCGTCGCTCTGTTACCACACGTCTTAGATACAAGTCACAAACGAGATGCGGACTCTGCCTTTCTGACGGGAAGCGCTCGTTATTATTGTATACTAGCTTTCCGCCTGCGGCTTCGCCTGCGTGGAATAACTTTATAGCGGATATATTTAATTTTGTTTATCCCACGGGACCTACTCACTAAAATGGTCCTATGTTTTAATCCAAATCCACCCAGCGTCCAAATCCGTTCATCTGTTTCGCCGTGATTGAGCACTATACAAACGCTCGCATTTATAATATTAGTTAGATAACGTAACATGTCAAAAGTTATCGGCAGTTATTGGATCTCTTCAATATTTCGCTGAATATAGTATGAAATTTTGTATGGGTTGCGGCAGTGCGCTGAGCTCAGAGAATTGCAATATTCCGTAACCTAACAATACTAAAGATGTATCGTTTACGAGCATGCGTTTGATGGAGTAGAAGGTAAAAAAAAAGGTAGTTATGGCAGTTTTATTATAAGATTTTGCAAAGATGCGAGTCGGATTATAAGTATAATTTACTGTGAAAGAATAATTAGTCCTCCAGTCGTTAGACTACCTTCATCAGTTCTTAGATTGTTGTCATATTGTTGTCATGTTCATGTCATCCACTCCAATAAGTATTGACATTAATCTTACACTAATAATACGGTAATTTAAAGAACTTTTAAGAAACCCAAGAATCCTTAACCCTCCATAATCCTTTCGCGCTAAAGCGGCTCCCCGATCAGGATTACGGGATACCGACCTTCGTGCGTGAGTAGATGAAGCAGATCTTCAGGTAGGTCCTGTATCCTAATGGGGATCCGCCTCTTTCTCCGCACCGTGGCGGGCGGCGGCAGCGCGGGGAGGGGCGTGGAGGCGGCCAGCGGCGCCAGCGGCGAGTGCGGCGGCGTCAGGCACTGCCACGGCGACGCCGACCCCTCCCGCCCCTCCCGCCCCGACCGACCCTCCCGCCCCTCCCGCTCCGGCCTCCCCGGCCACTCCGGCCCCAGCGACAGGTCCTGGACCAACTGCCCCCCCTGAGGAACACCCACGTTGCTTCTATACTTTCTTCAATGCTTTGAATATGAAGTTTCAACAGATTTTTCACACAGTAGTGCGTTGACAACCTTGTCTCGTTTCGGTGTTTAAGCGAAGCCCGATGGTTTGCTCCAACTTGAACGCATATCGCTCAGTCGGCGGCGATCCCGATGTTGTATATACGCTTATCAATAATTAAAGGGCTCCGTTCGTGCGACATCACAACGGACTACGCGTCTCATTTATGGAACCCCCGTCCTCGATCAAATTAACCACCACCTCGCCACGAGAGGGATTCGAGTGAGTAGAGATAACTTCAAGCATTTATTTCGACGTAGGATACATGATATCATTTGTTGAATGTCAATTTAAATATATTGGAAATAAAAATAGGGCTTAGTCTCTGTCGGTCAGTATGTCCACGCTCCTACCGCTTCGGAAAAGGAAATCATCCGTGGGAAAAGAAGCGGGGAACAAATCCGCAGGTTCAGCTCTATGACGATAGGACAGTTAGGTTAGGATTTATTAAAAGCTGTTCAAAATTATTTTGAAAAGTTTGTATTGCTGCTGAGT
Source organism: Oegoconia quadripuncta (assembly GCA_949316235.1). NCBI lineage: Eukaryota > Metazoa > Arthropoda > Insecta > Lepidoptera > Autostichidae > Oegoconia > Oegoconia quadripuncta. The sequence continues at coordinate 275,606 of OX438743.1, read as the reverse complement.
CCTGATACATTATTAATATTGTAAATATTGTTGATAATAAGATTAAAGCAGTCTGGAAGGTTATAAATAGGGAAACGTCTTGTGTTAGACCATGTGTCAATGGATATTTCAATTAAAATTAATAATGGAATCATCTATCGCGATTTAGAAGTATTTCAGCTGTTGAATTTATTTTTTGTAAATATTCCAGTAAAAACTACTAAAACACTAGGTTCATCACCAATTCGCGCTAAAATATTGTTGGTGACTAAAACAAAAGCATGCCACACAATTCTTAAATTCAGCTATGTTTACCCTCTCGAAGTTATAAATGCTTTCAAAACGTTAAAATTAAAAAAAGCTGAAGATGTCTGGGGCATGTCGGTAAAGCTGCCGAGTTATATTGTCACTACGGTCGCTCCTTACTGAGCCTTCATCTTTAATGCGAGTATTGATTAAGGTGTCTTTCCTGAACTGATGAAACTCTTTAAATCGGGATGTAAAAACGATCTCAATAATTACAGGCCCATCTCCATTCTACCTGTACTTAGTAAGATTTTTGAGAAACTTATTATAAGTCAAATACTGTGTCATTTTAATACAAATGGACTTCTACATGATAAATAGTTTGGCTTTACTAACGGTCGGACATCTTGTGGGACTTTTAATGAAATACCAAAACATGTATTGAGTTTAAAAAAGCAGAAATTTAAACGTCGCATTAAAGAAACTCTGTGTAAAGAGGGTTATTACAGGATAGATGATTATTTAGGCGATAAGGTCTGGTGTTAGCTGAATTCCAAGTCAACTACGCTTATGTTAATTGATTTTGTTTTGTAATATGTAATATAAATTGTATTTGTAAAGATGGAAACCGATTTAAAAAATGTGTTGTTACGGAGTTTCTTGTCGCTTCTTCTCGCTAACCATGTGAAGCGATGTAGTTTAAAAAAAATAACATATTGACTTTCAATAAGTGATATTTTTGTATCCTACATTGAATTGAAATATTTGACTCTTGACTGTCACAGTATAACAATAACAAGCGAATCTTCTTTTGTACTATGGATTCTGGATAACGGATAAACATACTTACATAAATATTTAATGGACAATATATATGAAATGACAAGTAGGTATCAAATATTATGTAAATGTAATATAAATATAGTATTTAGCAATAAGTTACCTAAAATGTTGCATGCCGGTAAAGGTTAAATGTGAGAACTACTCTACATACTATTCCAACCTTATAAACCACATTTACTGCAAATAAATGATTTGATTGATTTATTTATACATCCAAGACGGGAATAAACGTTCGTATTCGACACACAAACATTGATCCCTAGCGAGATTCGAACCCGCAACCGTCGGTTTCGCAGGCAGAGTCACCACGTACTATACCAATCGGTCGTCTAACTCCTCCGCCTTGTGGAAGATGAATATACTGGTGAGTTTTTTTACCCTAAGGAAAACAATAGGGTATATTAGGTAAGTGAAATAGAAGATATGGGCAAAGGTAGTTTTTTTTAAACCATCATCGATTAAAGCGTTATTTGTGTCATTTGATGGTCGCGTTTATAGCTTATTCCACATAATTACATCAATAAATTAAATAAATAAAGAAAACTTGGAGAAAATATGAGTTCCAAATAAATTTCGCGTGATAGGGACCCTACGAATCATGCCAGTCGTATATCAAACACAAGCCGGCGCGTGCGTTTTTGAAAAAAAAAAAAACTACCTATACCACTTACTTCTACTGCAGTTAGGTAATATGCCCTATTTTTTTCCTTACGGTAAAAAACTCATCAGGTTATACATTATAATTTAATAACAGCAGTTAGTCACACGCGACACTAGCAGAAACGTCGCTGAAATGGAGGAGGAGACAAGAATCAAAGATGCCCACCTGCAGCCGCCACCCTATGTGGAGGTCGGCGAGGACGCCCAAGTCATCGTCGTGGTGGGAGCGCAGGTGCGGGTAGTGCGAGGGCCAGGAGCGCCTGTGCAGCTCGCCCATGCCGCGGGCCAGCGTGGGCGGCGGCCGCGGGGGCGCCTCCCGCCGCGCCGCGCTGGCCTGCTGCAGCGTGATGGGGGTGAACTCCAGCGGCGGGGACCCATTGCGGTTCTTGCGGCGGCACGACCGGTTGGGCCGCTGCGTGTCCGGCGTGGACGAGTCGCTGTCGACAGAAATGTTATGTGTGTTCGATGCTTTCGCTGTAGCGAGTCGCGAATGTTCACGAACGGTTTCCGCGAGAGATCTCACGAAAAGGAGTGGACTCCTCGCTAAAGCGCCTTCGAGTGACAACGACACGACACGACGAAAGTGTTCGCCGGCAGATCAGATCGCCCTCTCTAGAGACAGTGGGGTGCCTAGGGTTTTAAAATAGGGTGGACCCGACAATGTTTTTACACTGAAATTGAGTAGATGAGTACTTCTTGTTGCCTCTTTTCTCTTCAATCTTAATTCAAATGCCTTGCCTGTTATTAAAAACGTTGTAAATAGATGCACATACTATGTTTTTGTCTTTCGGCAAAATAAAATTTTATGGAATGATAACAGCCCACAATTCAATAAGTTATATAAACTAATTGATATCCAAATCGAGTACTGTAAGACGTGCCGGGCTTCTCGGCTTATTCACCGCGGAAGGTACGGGGGTTGTCTTTTAAATTAAAATTATGAACGTTAATAGTGCTAACCAAACTATATGAACCAAAGTTTTATTGCATTTATTCGCATGATTTTTCTTCGCAAAATTCATGCAAATACTTTGAATACTGCATGTGCAGGCACCACACTCGGTACAATTTTCTAAGCTGTCTTATACCGTTTAGAGATGTAAGAGGGGGATCCATGGTCGTGCCACGAAATACAATATGATACAACTGCACATTTCGCTGAATGATTCAAATAATTGTTCTTATATGTAGAAGGCGAGAGTGGCTTTGTTGAGCATTTTCTCCAGTGAGAAAACCTTTTCCTTCACTGTAACCATAAATTTGCTATGCTGGTTACTTCACTTTTTTTATAGCATAATGACTTATGGCATCCTGTTATGGAGAAATGCCGTGGATATAAATTTTATTTTTATTCTGGAGACGCGAACGGTTCGCGCGGTCTACAAGCTGGGTCCAGTCCACAGTATCTCAGATGAATAAATTTAAAGAAATCAATATGTTACACATGGGTTATATATCTATGCGGCGTTGCCAACTCTCACTGTAAATACACCCTTAAAATAGGGAAGAGACTTAACTCACCTGGTGCTGTTGTAGAGTGAGTCACTGACATTCACCACATGATCGTAGAGATAGTCGACCTTCCTACAGTAGATGTATGCAGACTGCTGCAGTAGCAGCGCCACCTCTGCGTAGTTGGGAGCGACCGCATTCACGGCGCTCGGGCCGTCCGCGGCTTCTGCGTCCAGCGCGTGCACTCCCGCCTCCGTCAGGTACCCCTCCAACAACTGAAACACGCGCTCTCACTGAACAACCACCACCACAGCAGCACTATCGACAAGGCGTATGGCGACCCGGACAATAGTTCCTCCATACGTAAATGTTTAATATTGAAGGAGGGACATGTGCTAGCGTCATACGAATCATCAGTCCACTAGACAGTCCATTGTTCCAAGCCAATTGTAAGCTATGACCAGGTCAATACAGGAGTTAAGTACAAGTCATAAAGCGATTTTAGTTCAGTATCTGTGGGAGGTGCTGTACATAATTTGATACAAAAATGACCTGCTATAGTCGCTAGTGAGTATAATTCCACATGTTCCTCATCTACATCATTCTATAATGGCTAATTCTGATTTTATGTACTTCATTTGGATGTGTGGTTATAACCAAAAAAAAATCTCTTTTTTTTTTGTTACAGACTTCACACAATAGCATATTGGTTTAATTTTAATACTTTAATTGTTTAAAGGCATATAATTGACTGTTTACTCATAAAATTATATATCAGGTTTACATATATTATTTATCTACCCATCCATACACTTATGCATGCATGCGCTCATACACACACACATTCACAAACAAATATACATTCACATTAAGTTATTATTATGTTAGTGTTACTAAGTAATAAGACTGCCATGTAAGTTTTGCTCCAGAGACCACGAAAATGGTCAATAAATAGGTTATGTTTATGAGACTGAAAGATTTTTCTTTAATATATTGATACCTTGTTTGGCTGAAGGTTTTATAAGGTGTCCTGTTGATGTAGTGGCTAAGACTATTATAACATTGTTGTATAAATGTTTACTCAATATAAATATATGACAAAAGTATGATACATTTTTATGACTTATTTATTAATCACTTTTAATTCCTAAAATTCAAAATACCATACCAAATGAGAAAATAAATTATTGGCAATCAGGGCAACTATTCACTTTGCCAAAACACTGCCTATGCTTTCTTTTAATTTTAAGAACTAATGCATCAGCAGTGACCATTCTCTCAGTCAATCTCTAGACTAGAAATCAGTTATGAAGACTAGAAAGAAAAAAGGGCCAATATTGAGCCCTGTGGTACACTCTATTCTCACTGGAATCTTATCCAATCTTAAACTTCTGTTTCTAGCTATCTCCAAAACTCAATGCAAACTACATAAGGATTACAAAACGGGAGGTTGCGGGTTTGATTACAATTATGTCGCAGGTGCAAAGAAAACTATAACAAAATCCAACCAAGACCCTCCTAACAAAACCATAACATATACACCTGTTACCTTAGTTGTGTTGCCGACTGTACATGTTTGGTACTTGGTTTCTTAAGTGGTAGTTTTTTTTTAATTCTGCCTGGTTAGCTTATCTATAATTGGCACCATGCAGCAATGTTGATAGCATTGTTGTGTTCCTGCTTTTTGTGATAAGGCCCCCTAAATAACATGGGGACTCTATGTGAGGGTGCTTCCATCTTCAGCCTCTTCTTCTCTTAACATTAAGTGTGATTGATATCAAGGGCTAATCCATTGTGTATAAAAGAATTTATTAAGAGCCGAACATACTGATGTTCGGCTCTTACCACATTGTGTAACTGTATTTTCTTTTCTATAGTGCAACAAAGTGTATTTGTATTATATCAAAGTTGAGCAGATGTTTCCCATAGTTTGAGTTTCGAACATACTGCTATTTTGGAAATTTTTCATTTCAGATATTCCAGAATCATTCATACATAAAAAAAAAATATGTTAACAGCCTGAGCCTAATGACTATCCTTGTTGCTGTATGTCCAAAGTAAGACACATGTATCTGCACCACATTTGGGTAACTAACTGTTAATAACATCAGATGTATCTTCTCCAGAATACAGAAACTAGGCAACATTTCTTAGCCGATTGTGTGGTCTATTTCAGCCTGAGGTAGCAAATATTTGAAAGACAAAACTTGATAACACAGCCTACTGCAGTGTAGAGAGTAAATGTCACTGGTTCACCATAGTCTATGATAATTAATTATGCATTTTTTTAACATATAATAGAATATAATACAATACAATACTCTTTTTTGGGCAAAATAATTTACAATAATTTTTGATGATATATAATTTGTATAAATCCTACTTGTCTAAGCTTAACTCTGTTAATGTTTGCAGAGGCATGAGTTGACAGCTCTGTGGCAATAATGGGTCAGCAAATAGCATCCCTAGAGCATCAGGGGCGTGGCAGTTTCAACAGCTACCTATGCATTCTTGATCCGTGCTTCTTTTACTAGTAGAACAGTGTTTAGTGTGTGTGAATAGTTGTAGTACTAGGTAGTTCCGTCTATTCCCGGTGCTATAATTACATACACACATTGCAATTTATAATTTTTAATGAGTATTGGACATTTTGTAATTGTAATTTTTCAAACCAATTTTGTCATTTTAATTATGGACATCTTTTGAATATGTACTATCTGTAAGGGACAGGAAACAGAAAGAATGAAGGAATCAGGTTCGCATTTTCCTATGCTCCATGGAATAATTCCAATGGAACCATCTGTGCCAGCAGATATTCGTTCATCACTACTACTACATAGGATTCTGTCCCCTAATCATATGTCACATTCTGAATGTAAGACAGAGATAATATATTATAAAGCATGAACAAAAAACTTTGCCATCGGAATCATAATAAAATCATTCATGTGAACTATTGGCGTTGTGATGTAATGCAACATTAATTATGTATTCATCTTTATTGATGGCTGATACACATCAAAGTATATTTTGTTATGTTTGTGGTATGGTATGAGCTGTGGCTGCAAGGCATTTTAAAAAATAGATTCTTTTTCAGCCCATATTTCTGCTTAAAGGGTCTGTAGAGGTGGGGTCTTCCGTCAGGTATTTTATTGATCGGCCGCGGCTACCTGGGTCGGGTGGGACGCCAGCGCGGGGGGCAGGGAGGGTACTTACTCCGCAGAGGTCTGTATTGAAGCTCTGGCGGTAGTCGCCAAGAGGGCGCAGCAACGTAGCAACGATCTCTTCCAAGCGCTGAGAGGACATACTCCAGCGCTTCTCCCTCTGGGACGCAAATTTTGTCCTGAAACCGTTGTGCGTACATTGATAGCATTACAGTCCTGGCAGCGACGCGGACACAACTACAACTATCCATCCAAACATCACAGTATAACAGTGGCGCGAAACCTTCTGTCAACGACCTGATTTCGGATTTGCGAATTTGGATCGCCAAAATTTTCAGCAGGGAAACTTTTGGAGGTTCTTTAACTCAGTTAAAACTTACCTCTTCCCTTCCTTGAAATCGGCGTCCATTTTAGAAATATATAATCTCACGAATAGAACAAACGTAACAACAACGGTGGCCATTTATTTATGTTTTTGAGGGATCCATATTCGCTGTCAAAGCGTCGTTCGCTGTTCGCCGCTCGGAGAAGTGCAACGTTTTTTTTTTTTTTGGTTTTTTTCTCCAACAATTTTGGCAGGCAAAGGGACCATGGCCTATATAGCCTAGTCTTCTGTAGAATTCCATAATATTCTTCAGTAAAGTGATACAATGATTTATGATGTTGACGGCTTCTTGTGGGAACCCGATAACTTCGTCCCACTTGTACGTTGTACATGTACATGGCGTTATTAAAATTCGCAACTCAGAACGCACATTTTTTTTATGATTAACTGGATACGCGTTTGACCACAATCTCACCTGATGGAAAGTGACGATGTAGCCCAAGAAGAAGAACGCCAGCCCAGTAATTTCACTCTGTTCTTGAAGATCCCAAGGTTGTACGATTCAGGAAAGACTGTCGCCGGAAGGAAGTTCCTAGGCTTGGCTGTTAGCATTGTCCACTCAACCGTGCGTGGTTACACCTGTTACCAAAAAAAAGGACAATGTACTGACCGTGGTTACAACAGTAACCAACGCGCGCCACCTTCAACTTTTTATTTTATGGCAATCGGCCGTCCGAGCGATTGCCATAAAACTGGACACAACGGGGGTCGGTGACGTCCTGGACATCGTGGTCTCCAAAGGCCTGCGCCAATTACCAAGGCAAGAGGTGTTGCCTGACCTCCCCTCGGACCATCGGCCAGTCCAACTAGTATTCAACTGAGTACCGGCAAGAATTACCCTACCCACCAAGAACTATCGAATCCAATGGGAGGCATTTTCGCAGGTAATGGAAGAAGTTGACCACCCAGGCCAAATAAACACCCCAGAGGAGGTGGAAAAAGCCATAGCTCTCCTCACCACTGCTATGCAGTCCGCGCTACGAACAGCTGAGCACACCATTCCAGCGAGGGAGAGGAGGAACGCCCTCTCAGCTCGGTTCCAGGCGCTGATTGCGGAAAAGCGCCGGACTAGGAAGCTGTGGGAACTTAACGCCCTGGGCACGAGGGTGAAGAAGGAGATGACGAACCACGCCGCAGAATCCTGGGAAGATCATTTCCTCACAATAGGCGACGAGATCCCGTCGATTCATCGACTATGCCGCCAGCTGGGTAAAACAAAGGAAGCGATCAGACTGCTCATAGATAGCACCGGCACCCCCAGGTACAAGGCTGAGGACATGGCGGAGATCTTCGCCGAATGCCGACCTAACCGTTCCGGCCCAACCCAACCGACGACGAGGAGCACGTCCGGCAAATCGAAGACCTCAATAGGAAATACTTCAAGCACCCATCAAGACGGAAGAGGACCCCATCTTCTTTTCCCCGGGTATGGTTCAGCGAACACTCCAACGAGAGAAACCAAGAAAAGCCCCGGGGTCGGACAGAATACCCAACATGGCTTTACGTCACCTGCCATTTATTTATTTATTTATTTATTCAGTCTTTCACATACAGCATTACAGTAAAATTACCAATGCACTGTACAGTTACTTAGGTAGTACAAATTAGTTACCAGAATTTATAGCTATTCTTAATTATTTATCTAGGTCAATCATCCATCAATCTCACAACACTGCAAACACGCCCTTCTAACACTCGGCCAACTCCCAGCGAACACATCACACTCCTGGTCTCGCTCCAACAAGGCGTTGAGTCTGCGAAGTCCGCGCAGGAGCGGAGAGTTTTGGTGGGCCACTGTGCGCACGTTCGGCAGCGCCAACAACCGGTGACCTCGAGCCCCCGTGTAGTTATTGGGTGCAAAAAGTCGGCAAACTTGCTTAATCAGCTCCGGACAGTCGATATCGCCACGCAGAATGCGGCATACTGTAACCATTAAGGTAAAATTGCGCCTAGTTTCCAAAGAGTTGTAACTCAACATGCCCAACAAGAATTTTGTGGGATACATGAATGGATAGTATCCAAACGTCCTTTTGTAAAGGGCCCGCAGAAATGCTTTCTGTACCTTTTCCATTTCCATTTGCCATTTCGCTCTATCGCGGCAGTGACGCGCCTGTTTAACGGGATACTACGTTCAGGCCACTTCCCAAACTCTTGGAAGACCGGAAGAGTCATCATGCTGCCCAAACCCGGAAAAGACCCCAAGAAACTGGAGAACTACCGTCCGATCTCCAAGGTCTTAGAAAGGTTGCTTGCTGTTGACCAGGCTAAAAGACCACGTCGTCCCAAGACCGGAAGTGTTTGGTTTCAGGGAAGAGCATTCCATAACCTCTAACTAACCAGGGTACTGCATTTCCTGGCGGAGAGTTCACGTAAAAAGGAATACCACGTCGCAGTATTCCTGGACAGGGAAAAAGCCTTCGACAGGGTGTGGCACGAAGGCCTGATCCACAAACTGACACAAACGTCGACGCCCAGGCGGTTGGTGGCGTTTTGAACTCCTTCCTACAGAACAGGAAGTTCGCCGTGGCAGTAGAAAACGCCACGTCATCGGAGCGCCCAATCCCGCAAGGATCCTTCCTCTCACCGACTTGCTACGCACTCTACACCGACGACATCCCGGTGGTAGGGCCAGTCCACCTAGCGCTGTTCGCGGACGACGCGGCATATTACGCCTCGTCCCTAAGCAGCTCTCACGCAGCCACCAAACTCCAGCCCACGCTAGACGCGCTCCCGGACTGGCTCTCCAAGTGGAGGTTGTCGGTGAACGTGGTGAAGACGCAGGCACTGATGACCGGTAGATACCACAGGCTGCCACCGCTATGACTCCAGGGCCAGGACATCGAATGGCAGGCCACCGCCAAATACTTGGGCGTTACATTCGACAGGGGACTCACGATGAGACACCATGTCGGCAACGTCGTACAGAGCTGCTGGGTCCAGTCCTCTCCTCCAGCCTCCCCCTGCGCACCAAACTGCGGATCTTCAAGACCTATCTGCGGTCGCGCCTCACGTATGCGGCGCCCGCATGGTACGCCCTGCTAGCAGAACACCACAAGAAAAGACTCCGCGCGCAGAAAAACATACCGCTGCGCGTGATCATAGACGCTCCCCGCTATGTGCGCAACAGCACCATACAGCGCGATCTTCACTGGGAAGGACTGGACAATTTTATTACTCGCCTCGCGCGTGTAATGTACGACCGTGCCGACAACTCGACATGAACATGAACATCTCGTGGGGATCGCACCGCACTACACCCGCCCACCAGATCGCCGAGCAAAAGGTCTCCCACGAGATCTTATCCACCACTCAGAGTCCCCTGTGCCATCAGAAGACAGATAAAGCAGCAACGGCTGACGACTTGCCAAGATAGCTACCCAACGCCCTGTCCTCAGGTGGACGACAGCGATAGAAACCGCCGAAAGGGCCACAAGCCCATACGCGCCTCCCCAAGCCCCCCTTCGGGGCGCGTGAGTAGACTTCTACTACTACTACTACTCGAGTGGTCAGTTATTTATTAATCCACCGGCGCTCCGATCGGGTGTATTGCTATCCAAGGTACAAAACTATGATATAATTTATTTATTTTGTTATTGTATTATATATAATTAATTAATAAATATAATTAATTTCGTGAAATAATAATTATCTAACTGCAGTATAACAAAAGTATACGGCAAAGCAGAAGCAGTGTAATCACTGTAATATATTTAGCAACATCTAGCCATGTACATATATCCAACATAATAAAGTATTATAATATAATACAACAATAACAAAATAAATAAATTATATCATAGTTTTGTACTTAACTTGGACAGCAATACACCCGATAGGAGCGCCGGTGGAATAATAACTAACCACTGGAGGCCCCAGGCCTCGTATTTATATTGGTGTCTATTCGGATGTACACCAACTAAACTAAACCCAGTTTTAGAGTAATACTGTTTCTTTCTCCCTGGTACAGTACGATGCGACGGCACCACTCTAAAACTGGTTTTAGTTTAGTTGGTGTACATCCGAATCGACACTATTGTTGTCTTCACCCACAGATACTACGTCAGTTGTCAATACAACACATGGTATTTAATTGAGAAATTATTTAAAATTACGTACTGTAATATTCTAATCATGCAATAAGAATTATTTGATTTATAATAGATTATTTTAGCTTACTATAATGATAATAATTATAACATGAAAAATAAACCAGATGTGACGTATTTAACACAAACTGTTTACTCGATCCCAATGCCCTACGTATTTCCATAAGTTTACGTTTGGGTGCTAAGTTGTGTGAACCTTATCGATGTTCATGTGGTAAGGTTGTGGACCAGCTAGGACGCCACGGGCTCTCTTGCGTGAAGAGTGCCGGCCGCGCATATCGCCATGGTGCAATTAATCAGCTAATTAGGCGCGCTCTCGCCACTGCAGCGGTCCCGGCGTCTCTGGAGCCTTGTGGCTTATTCAGGGACGACGGGAAAAGACCTGATGGAGCCACCTTGGTACCCTGGTGCTTGGGGCGCACCTTGGTATGGGATGCAACTTGTGCGGACACTTTGGCACCGTCCCATATACAAGGAACTGCGCAAAGAGCTGGAACCGCGGCTGAACAAGCTCAAAGTAACAAGCGCCGTAAATATGCGTCAATCTCTATAAACCACGAGTTTGCGGCGCTTGCAGTGGAGACTTTGGGCCCGTGGTCTTCTGACATGAAACATTTTGTAAAGGATTTATCCGTTAGACTGGTCCACGCCTCTGGAGATGTGAGTGCTCGTACCTACTTTGCTCAGCAGCTGAGCTTATGCATTCAGCGGGGCAATAGCGCTAGCGTACTAGGTACTATGCCTCACGGAAGCGAGTTGGACGGCGTATTTTTTCTATAAGATAAAGGTATTTTTAATTGTGTTTTATAAAGTTGTTTCGTTTACTATGTGTGGTCGAACTTAACAACTATAATAATACTTATAGTAAATTATTATATATTTACAATAAGAAATATACTATAATTTATAACACATTACGTTTTTAGAGTGATAGAATGTTTTAACGTGGCGTAGTACAAAATTTGGTTATTTACCTACTAATCGAAAGCCACGTTGCCGGTACAATATAACACGCGCTACACAAGGTTCGAAACAATTCCTCCTACTGCAGTTGGAAGGCAGGGAGGCGATTCTCGCGCAATAGACATCGTCACAGTCGTATTCGACATATCTCGAAATAAAATGGCGAATGTCGAATGAAACAGAGTTTTCGTATTCTCAAAATGCCACGTTAGAGAATTGTCTATTCCCAGCGCTCGACTTACAACGAGTGGTAAATGTCAGTCGACATTGGATCTCTATCGTCAAATCGTAGGTATCGTAGTGACATTTCTTTCTGCTAGTTTGGTATTGGAAAAGTGTTTGTGTTTTTGTGTGATTTATCGTCTAAGTGTCATTTATTTAGCTCTTAAATCGACAAATTCGACAATGTTAGGTGACGAAGTAATAGGAGTTGACAATTTTATATCTTCATGTCAGATTGACACTTGCTTGAGTTACGTTTTACGCTGATTTGTTTAACAAACCAGTCATTCTGTGGAATCTTTTTCGTTAGATTTCAATAATAGAGCAATACCTTGTAGTTTATTTATACTCTGAAATGAAGTCGGTTAAGTCTTATATTTCAGAACCTATTATAAGGCTGGATTCGTTGATCTCGATGACGACTAAACACAATCGATAAAACGGAACGTAACTTAGATCGACATCCCAATAGTTCGTGACATTTTATCTCTAGCGACCGCGAGAATACGTTTCTTTCGTATCATAGACATTTTTGTGACATTTTTAATCGACATTCCACGATTAGACATTATCTCGAATTAGAGATATCTCGCATGAACTGAGAATCGGGGCCTGATTCTCACATACTCGAGATTTCAATGTCGAACGACATCAATAGGTTTGTCACTTTTACACACGTATGTACGTGTGTAAAAGTGTATGTAAGTACACTTATGTAAGTGTGAAAGAGATAGACATGCCAATGTCTATCGATAGACAAATGTCTAGTGTGCGAGAATCAGGGACTAATAAGTCCATGGCGAGAATAGGGGTCCTGTGGAATGGTTTATTAATAATTTAGTTTAGTTTTAGTGAGAGCTGTACCTACTTTGCTCAGCAGCTGAGCTTATGCATTCAGCGGGGTAATAGCGCTAGCGTACTAGGTACTATGTCTCACGGTAGCGAGTTGGACGGCGTATTTTTTCTATAAGATATAGGTATTTTAAATTGTGTTTTATCAATTTGTTGTTTCATGTACATACTTTATTTTCGAAATAAAAAACTTGGTTTAGTTTAGTTTTAATTCACTCCTTACGGAGAAGACAAAGGGGTTTAAGCTCATACAGCCATGTTATATTTCTCTTATTTCTTCAGTATAATGAAGTCAGTTTCAGTCGTCATATACTTGGCGTATACACAGTTTAGTCACTTCAGTAAAAATACATTATAGTCTTTGGCAGAAGGCTTTACGAAAGATTTTGGTGGCGTCTTGTGGGAACCCGAAAAAGTCTCGAAAAAGTGGATTAACAGGTTACAGTGACAGCGAGCAGGGCACACAGTTCCTTTAGGACAGTTACTATTTGGCACACATCTTGAAGAATTGATGGCCAGTGAGGCTTAAGTTCTCGAATGGAGACGTCACGTTCACGTCTTGTGGCTGATATTCTTGATGATGAATAAAAAATAATATTGTATGCGTCGTTTTGCTTAGACTGTGGATGTTCTCATTTATATTGTATTTAGTTACAAAAAAATGTATTTGTGTAGTTATATCAACCATCTGGTATCCATAATACAAGCCTAGTTGCTTAGTGTGGAACTAAATGGCGCTGTGTAAATACAACGATATTTATTTATGTAAAATTCAATCAATTATGTACTCTCAAGATAATACTGGATCAGTTTATTTAACACGAGGGAAATAGTAAGTAAGTGAAATAGAAGTTATTGGCATAGGCATAGGTAGAGTGGTATAGCCAAGAAGCTTTTACTTGGGTATAGCCAATAGCAGTCACAGTTTTTAGCAGCTTAATAATGTTGCCATATGAAAACTTTTAAGAAAATTCATGAACGTTGGGTTGTGTGGCCCTAACAATTATAAATAATTTCCAGCAATACATTCTTTTAGTTTACAAATATAAAATAGCCCCACAGGTCAGTATTCATGAAAATTCCAGGCCACGCTTTCGTTGGCCAGACTTTTTTTTTCGTTCGATTAGTTACGGGAATTTATTTTTGGGCTTATAATTATTTTCGTTTCGTTTCGCTTTTAGGGGAATTCTTTTTGGGGGTTGGTAATTATCGATCTCTGTGTGTATAGACTATCGTAATGGTAAATTGGTGGACTACCGAGCGGCAACACTATAAGCTACAAAAGGACACGCTTCCAGAGCCGTAAAAATTAATACAAAAAAAAAAAAAAAAAAAAATAGAAGTTACCTTACCTATGTTCACAGCCAAAGAGAATATAATCACTACGTCAGCTAGCATAGACTGCACAGGCTATGTGTGTGTGAGTGGTCAGATAGAGCGGGCGGGCAAGTAAATGAAGAAAATATAATTTACATCCGTACATGCCCATACATGCCTACAAAACATCGGAGTAAATTAAATAATTTCTATTCTAAGTCTTCGCTATTAACTAATGACTGGTTATAATTGAACAGAGTACAAGTTTTCTAATACGGAATTGGCATAAAATAAGAAGCAATGGGCATGTCTCGGTGTTATTTGCTGATGAAAGGACTGATAATAGTGTTCAATATCATATTCCTGGTAAGTCGGATTAGGGATTTTCTAACATAAACTGGCATCGCCAGGAACATCTACTACAAAATCTGAGCTTCTAAATGTATACACATCTATGCACCCACATCTAGCATAATAACATTTCCTAAGAATCAGCTTTGCATATCAGGGAAAGGAACTTGCAAGTTACCGTGAATAGATAATATGTAGGTGTGTAAAATATATTAATTATGTGAGGTGTTCGAGGCGGGCCCTTCCCTTCGGGAGGACGGCGATCCGTCGGTTTGATGATTCCGAACGACAGACACATAGGTACGACGTACAAAAACCAGATGCTGTAATAAAAAAAGCCGTGCGTGCATTGACTTACACACTTTTTATAAACAGATGTGACAGAGAATATCTGTATATAAGAGCAATTAACTTGCAATTGATTTTATAGTGAACTAGACCTTCACTCGCGTCACACTAGTTATCGTTCCGCGCGATGGAGATAGCTCATCTCTGTATCAAAGTTTCATACAACTCTGGTGGGGCGTTATAGTGTGTGAGCAACAAACATCCAAACTTTCATATTTATAATACTAGCTTTCCGCCCACGGCTTCGCCTGTGTGGAAGAACTTAGTCGCGGATGTTTGTTTATCCTATGGGAACTACTCACTTTATTGGATTAAAAAATATCCTATGTTTTAATCCAGGGTATGTTCTATCTATATACCAAATTTCATCCAAATCCGTTCATCCGTTTACAAATTGAGAAGATATAACAGAATGCAGTATGTATATGAGTTTAGCACCTATATATTAACAGGGATACAAAAATCTGTAATTAAGTAGGTAAGAAGACAACAAACAAATGGAAAATTCATTGAACAAGCAAAATAAACATTTTTGCAAAATTAATATTAAGCCTCGTTATAGCAACATCTTTCTTACCCAGACGTATCAATGTGAAATTCCTTAATTCAGACTTAGGTATGTATGCACCAGTGGGTGCATAGGATTTTGTCACAGGGTAGGTACAATGATAAAATTTGCTATTATTAGAGAAAAATACAAGTACAAAATAATAACTTCCTCTTATAGCAATCATAGCAACTGTTTAGAATATTTTTCTATTCACATAGTATGAATCAGCTGTATTGACAATAGGAAAGCTTACAATTTGCTAGGGTAGGCACTGCCTTTCTGCCTCAGTGGAGGGCAGGCCACTTGTACGTACACTACTATGGGAAACCATTGTTTATATGCTATAGATGTGGTTGCATGAACTTTTTTTGTAACATGCACTTTTCTTAGTATATAAAACAGTACCATCTCTTAGAATCCTCGAAGAGTTTTCGAGAACTAACTAATAGGACTGCTGAGAATAAATGGCCACAATACAACCACAATTTTTTTTAGTCTGTGCTCACAACCTATAAGTTTAAGAAAAAATTAGAATATTGATTAAACAACTAATAATAATAAATATGTGGGACACTTTCAATCATTTAGTCCCAAAATAACCTAAACTTGTACTATCGATACTAGATAACGGATAAACATACATAATATAAACATCCATGACTCGAGAGAATAAATGTTCATATTCATCACACAAACATTTACCCCTCACGGGATTCGAACCCGCAACTGACTGGGCCACTATCTACTACACCAATTGGTTGTTATATACTGATATGTTATGTTTGTATACTTAAAAGATACGCATGTTTTTTTGGTCACTTTTCTGTGGTAGGTAAGTGGTGCATTTTTTTACAACATAAATCGGCATTTGATACGACAATTCGCCAAAGAGGTCGGTGTGTGACTGAGTTCTCATTGGTTCCAAACTCCCGTTTTAACACCAATGAAGTGGTGCCATTTTGATTGTTTCAATGACCCGGTCAATACGCAGTAATATTACGTTAGTACTATTACCTATTCTGTGGTAATATACAGGCTGAATTTGAATTCGTGTAATCCCCATTACCTGGTGACTCCACTCCTCATTACGAACATCTTTCCGCTAGGAACCACAGCCGAATTCAGCCGAAAATTTTTGAATTTCTATACTAAAGGTGATTTCAGAACGATTTACTTTGAATGGGTAATCGAAATAATTAGGAGTGAAGTCACCAGTCACTCACACGAATTAAGTTTCACCTCGTAAGTCTATGTGGGATACACATATATAATAAAATACCAGAACATGTTTTAAGTTTGACAGATCGGAAACAGGTGTCATATAAAAGGGATTGTAAGAAGTTTATTATTTTTTTTTAAATGTTTTATTTGTTTGGGAAAACCATTATTTCTTCATGAGATTATGGGAAAAATCATTATTTGGGCAATAAGGAGGTCTGATGTTAGCTGAATTTTCCGCCAAGTGGTCTATTATTGTCTTGTTTCTTTATTCTATTTATTGCCATATTTGTGTGCCCAAGCATCATAATTGACGAAGAAAGTTATAAGTACTTATGCTTATGTTGTTTCATAATTAAGTAATATGTTGTATAAAGGACATGTTCTCATGGAATTTCTTGCTGCTTCCTCGCACTAACACTCAACACGATGTTTTGCATCTTACGAATTCTTTACTCGCCGGTAAGTAAGTAATACCAACACGCAAAGAATTCGAAAAGTATAGAGTCGTCTAGGTCGAGCCAACCGCACAAGTAAAGCGAAAGCGAACCAGTTCAGCTAGACTCCATATAGATCGCTGGAATATGATTGCAAAATGACCTCGTCGCCAGTGCGTGGGCGGAGTGGCGTGCGGCTTCGCGGTGTGGGCGCTGTGGGACGGGCGCGCCAGCGAGAGCGCGGCCGGGCGCGCCGGGCTGGCGGCGCTGGCGGCGTGGGGCGGCGCGCTGGCGCTGGGCGCGCTGGCGGCGCTGCTGGGCGCGGCGCGGGGGTCGGCGCCGCTGCTGGCCGCCGCCGCCGCGCTGCTGGCGCTGGCCGCGCTGGCCGAGGCGGCCGCCGCCTGGTGGGGCGCCGCGCACCTGCCGCAGCTGCGCCACGCGCTGCAGGACCGCCTGCAGCGCTCCGTCACCCACGAGTACGGCGTGCTGCCCGCGCGCACGCACATCATCGACGCCATCCAGCACGGGGTGAGTCCTTCCGCCTCGCCCGCGTCTCTCGAGAGGAACTGTACTCGCGACGGGAACTTCCTAGTTAGTACGCTCCAGTGATCTCTACGTCACGGATGCTCGGACTTGTGTTATCATTATCAGCGATCTAGAGAAAAAAATTGAGCGAAAAGTGATCGACTCGACCTTTCGATGTAGATGTACTCTATTTGACACGAGTGTTTATGTTAATGTAGGTATGTATATTCCCGATTGATCGACTGCGAAATCTCTAGCGATCGACTAGTGGATCGCAATCCACTAGTCGATCGCTAATAAATATTTCGGACACTTACACCAATCTTCTAGTCCCAAACTAAGCAAAGCTTGTACTACGGATACGAGATAACGGATAAACATACATAAATATTTATATAAACATCTATGCGTTGCCCGAGTTGAATAGCTTTATCGCTTTGTTTATCCCGTGGGAACTATTCACTGTATCGAGATAAAAAGTATCCTATATTTAATCCAGGGTATGGTCTACCTATTTACCAAATTTCATCCAAATCCGTTCATCCGTTTTGCCGTATTTGAGCAACAAACAAATATCCGAATATCGCATTTATAATATTAGTTAGATTATAATATTATTTTCGTATATGTTCGTATTCATCATACAAACATTCACCCTTCGGTTTCGCTGACAGTCTATCCACTGTCGTCCAAACGGTCGTCAAAAACGTATAGGAGTAATGAGTCAAGAGGAAGGTAAACACACAATGTTATTGTTTCGTGTTTCATCACGTCGGTCGGGACGCTCGCTCTCCTGCCGCTCACCTCGGCAGACCTCCAGTCGGGTTCATAGTGCATATCCCATCCCAACTCAAACGATTTTATCCGTGATTAGATTACAGATATTATTGAACACCTTTATAATTGAAGGAAGTATGATTGAGGACTGAATATTCATTGTTGACGTTACTGTACCTGCCATAATTGCCATTAATAAAAAAACAAGCGCACAATTCGAAATCTTTTATTAATTAAACACTTTAGTTACATGTTACTGCACACCACAACCAAATACAGTGACTCTCAATTGATATGTGCATTGTTTCGGTTCTAATTTTAGACAAATACTCAAAGTTAATTCTGTTTCGATATCACATATTTATAGTTAATATGATGTCATAGTTTTATGTCGCTCAATTCACGTAACTACAGCGTCAAGGCGGCTGCGGCTGTTCGACCCCGTCCTCCGCCACCCGAATGGACGGCGGATGCCCGGTGATAGCCTTTCGATACATGTAGACTATTATCACGTCGTGGCATACCACCGCTGTAACCGAACGTTTGCTGGTTCATTTCCTTGACTTCTGTACGAAACTACACTAAAACACTAAAGTTTATAAGCCATAATTTAATGTATTCGGCGGTCTGTCCGTCAGTGGCATTTAACTCCGAAACGCGAGGAGATAGTTGAAACTATCTCAGTATGTACCGCTTTGATCATAAATGAAATAATAAATATTTCGGGCACTAGTCCCAAACTAAGCAAATATTGATATAAACATCCATTACTCGGGAATAAATGTTCGTATTCAATGTTTATAACATTTACCCCTCGCGGAATTCGAACCCGCAACCGTTGGTTTCGCAGACTCGTTCTATTTATAAAATATTGCATTAATTCTTTATTTTAATTTGACCGGGACAGTAATAGGAGGAACAACGTTGTTTCGGCTTGTAACTTATATAATTGTTTACAGCCGTAGAGAATTTAAAAGTGTGAAACCGTAATGGAGGAGGAGTAATTTTCATATATTTTTAATACTCGCGACCCAAAATTTGTCTCACAATATCGAAGGCCAAAAACTAGTGAGAAGTTAGTAACATTTGAAATAATTTTATTTTGTTGATTAAATGCATAATTCTGACTACTGAACTTTGCACGAGCACGCACTTGGTTCGTTTTTACTTTCAAAATGGCCTAAAATTACCGCTAAATGTAGGAAAGCTATCTATTTATCTATCCATAGATAACGAGCCGCTTACGTATTCATGTGACCTATGACATATACACGCTACATATAGTGTTTCTTTTCCTCAGATCTTTAGTAACTGCTTCAAATTTCCAACATCACAGTATTGAAATTTTGAGCAAAGAAGCCGGCATACGCCTAAAATTGAAATAGTGCCTAAAAATTGTTACCCATTTGTTACAACTGACTATCACCGTCTTATCTAAGTCTCACGCCAAGCATCAATGTGAACAGCATTATTGTGCTTCAGCTGTTTGAAATAAGATAGTCCCCCAATAATTGGAGGTTCCGAGTGAGCGCGCTTCCACCATTAGTCTCATGTTCACTTAACATCAGGTGCGATTGCAAGGCAAGTGCGAAACAAGCAAGCAAAAATAAAAACGGAACCCCAGAGCTAAAAAGCAGCAGTATATGCTATGATTGGGGGAAGATCTATAACCAGCAGTGGACGGACAGACTGGCGGTGATGATGGACGGCGGCGAATATCTACGCAACACAGTCGTATCATGATTATTGTAGTACAGCGATACCACTTGGATGTCGATGGACGTTACAGTTCCTTAGTGAATACTCACTGCACACAGAACAGGCCAAACATCCGTACATGCACGCGAGTATAAACTGCGAGGTCAGTTTCGCCTTGCGCAGGAAGTATATACCCCCAGCCGCGCCCAGTACCGTCGTGTACGACGCCATCAGCAGCAACAGCCAAAGCGATGCTGTTAACGCCCACACTTGTTCCTGAAAAGTAAAAAGCATCTTCAAGCTTTAAGGCCAAAACCGACAATAATTGTAGGCTTTATCACACACACACAATTTTTAAGCGAGGTAGTCTTCTACCGCTCGCCGCGCCCCGCGCCGCCCTCACTGCATCTAGGCGCAGTCCGTAACCGGCATGTATTCGAAAGCATGGTCCGAGCTTCACAGTTTTGCACTTCATCGGCTACTAATAATTTATTTAAAACATTTATAAATTATAGTAGAGCATAAAAATGTTGCTTTTAGTTTGTCAAGCAAGTATTAAATAATAACGGGCTCATTATATGTATAAGCTCTTTTAAAAGAAGCTTGGGTGATGCCCGAGGTAGCCATGTTTTTAAAATTAAAATAATAATCATCATCTGATTTAAGAGCCATGTTCTTGTCGGTGGAGATTTTTCCATATCTCTCTGCTCTCCACCTTCCTCTTGACCTCCTGCTACGACACGACGTTCAACTTCTCTTTTATCTGCTGCATGTAAACTTATAATAATAATAATATAGTAGTTTAAATACAGTTTAACGAAACGACAGGTTTCAAATTCATGTTAAACTTAATATCCTTATTTAAATGAAATAAAGATATTATCTAGTATAGACTATTAACAAGCCGGGCAAAGGCTCACATCCAGCGCGCCCATGACGAGGAGCGTGCCTATCACTATGTACACCGGGATCGGCACGAGCGTCGCTGTCTTCAACATTTCGGAGAAGTGGCCCCTACTGTAGAACTTCACTACGAAGTATAAGCCCAAAAATGCCAGCACACTTATCTGGAATAGAAACACAAGTGTAAACGTTGTGAGCGGGACTACAACGGGACATACCTGCGGGAGTCGGAAGACACGTGGGTGCCGAAATAAGTAATATTTTTATTTCATCAATTAATAAATCGATCTTGAGATTGAGATCGCGTCTCAATCTTAATACAATTTCTTTTTATGCTGTTTTAATATGCAACAGATTTTCAAGCATCAACTTAAGGTCATCGCAGTCTTGAGAACGGTTTATTAATACGGGCGTAAGTTTTCGCGCATACATCTGCGTGGATGTAGAGCTACGTGAATGTAGAGCTACGTGAATGTAGAGCTACGTGAATGTAGAGCTACGTGAATGTAGAGCTACGTGAATGTAGAGCTACGTGAATGCTCCCAAGGTACTTTTTAATTTAGTTGAATAGGTACCTATATGGTGAGACATAAGCTCCGAAAATCGTTAAGAATTGTCCCCCTCTAAGTTTTCAATCGTGCCATTAAAAATCTAACAAAATGTTGAATAGCGGCTTTCATGGGAACACTGTAATGTAATTTTTTTTGAACAAGATATGTTAACAAGTTTTTTTAAATATCCCAAATTTTTAGTTTCCAACAAACTCACCTCGATTCAAAGCTATTAGGTCGATTGAAGGTATCCGGTTAGTGCTACAGAACCCTAAATTTATACGTGTTCGACGCGGTCTTGTTCGGTTTTTTTATTAGGTAAGCAGCTTCCGTTACACTTTATATCCCTGTTTAGAAAGTTCACGCTAATTTAAATGACAAACTAATTATCAATTAATAATTTTGGTAATATAATATATCATAATGCTCCGTAAAAATCCTCCTCCTCTCTCCCAATTGTTGTGCCTTAATATTTTGTTAATATTTTTTAATATGACCACCTATCACAACATTATGAAATACAAGAAAAAATTGAATTAATGTCGAACTTGGTCAGGAACGAAAAAGAAAGGTCTTGGAACTACAGGCCAAGTCCTGGTCAGTTGCAGTCATAAATCTAGTATTCGACCTAATTTTCGTTTTGTCGACAATTGGAGGAGTTTCCCGGTGTGGAACATTGTTTTATATTAGACACGGCCGTCGGTATGATGAACGGAATTAAAATTACTATAAAAATATTTGTGTGTATATTTGTTGACCAATGTCCGTGCGTCATTTGGAGGCTCCACTGAAAACCAGCGTTGTAGTGAACGGCTACAACCCATGCTGAGTTGGAGACCTTTTTGACTCCACTTTGCGACACCGACAATTGGATGGCAAACACAGTGTTTACTCTGTGTATGTGTCTCGACTGTGTAATACTTGTATCTGATTGTTTGTGTCATGAGATGGGTTTAAATATTTTTTTCTCCTTCAAAAGTTCCCCGACATTGGTCGGAGAGTTCAAACTTGAAACCCAAAAGTGCTACATTCGATACTTGCAAGTCTCAGCCATCCTATGCACATGACTGCGTCCCGTAGGGCTGCTCTCCTGAATTCTCGCGTTTCTTCGTCGTCACTAAACCTACAACGTGTCGAGCTCCCATGCCTCACCAACATCATTATTTATAATGTTCTCACTACATTGGAAATGGAAAGAAACTTGCTAATTTCGATATATCCGTGCATGCTACACCAAGTGTTTGGTTTAGATATTTGTTTTTCAATAATTTTGGATTGTTTTTTAAGGTTTCTTGTTTGTTTTGTGATTGATTTGCGACGGATGGACAGGAATGACATAAGGCAAGGGTGACATCCGTGACGTTAGTATGCGTCAACGTGGAATATGTCTCTATGGTATTTGGTGTACCGAACTTCGTGGTAGGGAGTTCTCAAAGAAGATGGTAAATTGCGATTAGGAAAACGAAGTTTAGACGAAGAACGGTTTCTTAGGAGCACTCAATGACACTCGGCTGAGGTTAGAAGCAATCATTGCAGGCCATGTTGGTTTGGTTTTATATCTGTTTGCCTTTTACTAGGTGCGTGTCCTCCTTGTGTAGCGGAGGCCGTCACAGGGACATATCATGTATTGACGACGGCCTTGGTGTTGATTAGGTACAATCTATCAAAATGCTTTTACGTAAAATCTATGTGAAGGGCCTATGTTTAGCAGTGAGCCGTGGAAGCTCTATGAGAATGGTGATAACGACAATGTTTCTCGACCTGTCGCCAGCTGGAATGCTGTGGCGCGGAGGGTACGCGGGACTGGCAGGGCTCGGCCTACTCTCGCGCGGAGGCCGCGGCCCTGGCCGGGGACAGCGGGGACAGCGGGGACAGCGGGGACAGCGGGGCCGCCGGCCCGCCCGCCGCACTCGACCTGTCCGTCAGCGCGCCTTCCACCTACTACTGGGTGCCCGCCTCCTGTTGTGTGGTGAGTTTATTTGTGAGTGGGGCCCGGATTTTCGCGTATTTGACATTTTACTTTGCCGACAGAAATTGGCACGTCTATTGTCTATCTCTTTCAAACTTTGCGTGTGTAAAAATGACGCTCCTATTGATATTTATCGACATTATCTCTCGAGTGCGCGAGAATTAGGCCCCAGTGGGCTCAATTTATCACCTGCAATTGACAATGTCCTGGTATCTGTTAGAGATTTAGTCTTACAATGCTGGTAATAGTGTCAGTACCATAATTTTAATGACTTCGTTCGTTGAGATGGTAGTGTTTGAGGATCATCTTGGCTCATGGTATGATAAATGAGCAAGCAGCTCATCTGGTGGAAAGAGATTACTGCTGACTGTGACATCTGAATCTGAACTATCTTAACCGTTCTATATAGAGATAAGGTCGATACTTTTGACCCTTTTTAAAATTTGACACAGGATCTCTTATCTTTCACACCGAAAACAAAAATATGGCTATTGATGTTTGACGACACGAGTATATAAAATTTTGGGAAAAGGAAGGATCTCCTAATTTGGTTCGATTCCCAGGCGGGTCATGTACCGATGAGTTTTCAAATTTAATTACGTGCATTTATCCGACTGCTCCTAAACTGTGAAGGAAACCTGCACGCCCGAGAAATAAAAATTCTAAGGCAGGTGTGGTCCCCAACCTGCATCGGGCCCATACTTCCTCGGCACACGGGGGAGGGCCCACACCCCCGCAGGGGGACGTTTACGGGCTGAGACGATGACGAACCTGGCCGCCCCGGGACAGTCGGCTGCAGGGAAGCAGTCATCATGTGAATTGGGGGGGTTCTGCCGGCAGAGCGGCGACGCGGGCGAGTGCGCGGTGTCGCGGCGCGTGGCGGCGGCGAGCGGCGCGGCGCGCGGGCTGCACGGCGCCGCGTGCGGGCCGCGCGTCACGGCCGCGCTGGGCGCCGCCGCGCGCCTGCCGCTGGCGCTGGCCGCCGCGCTCGGCGCCGCGCACGCGCTCGCGCTGCTCCTCACGCTCGCGCTCGCCACGCACGCGCAGCCGCACGCGCGCTACAAGGCCTAGAGCGTCTCCCCCGCCTCCCCGAGCCTCCCCGAGCCTCACCTCTCCTCCCCGAGCCTCCCCGAGCCCGAGCCTCGTCTCCGTTCCCGTCTCCAGTGCCTTGTTTTTTTTAAAAGTACGGTCCGATGCCCGGCGCTTCTTCGCCTCCTCTCCGCCCTTGTGACCTGTAGCCCCCGAGTGATGAGATGCGGCTGCGGTGGAGCGGGGTGACGTCGCGAATCCTCTCGGAGGCCGCGGGCGGGTTGGGGCTGGGAATATGCGTCAGATTTTTCCATCAGATAATCGAATCCGACAGTCCGATCCGACCTCTGTCCACTGGGACCCCCCGCATGGCTCCGTTGACGAATCCTAGTGCAGTTTTTCCTCCACCCGAGTCCATCCGACTATCTGTAGGCGTTGGAGCCATTTAATTTAAACATGCAATATACGTCGGAAACGGCGCCGAGGTGATTACGACTTTTTAGCCGGTCTTTTCTTCTTTCGCGTAACACGAGCAAATAATTAAATTTCTCCATTTTCATTTTTTCCCTTTTGCTCCGTATGCAAGCAAATCGGAATAATATCTCGAGAAGTCTAACGGAAAAATGGAACATGTATCGAGTGGATACGATCAGACGATCGGAAACAATCTGACGTATATTCCCCCCCTTATTGACGTAACATTTTGGCCGCCCCCATCTCTATCTCGGACGAGGCGGCCGTTGCGAGGCGAGGCTGCATCTCCTCCGTTTCGCTCCGAAGCCGCCCGACGCTGCAGTGACGCGCGCTCCGTCGCGATCGTAGATGTGACGAATACCGAAGTAGCGGTAGGATTTGTAATATTTACATTACTCACATTTCATAGTTACAAAAATACAGGGAATGAGGAGAGGTAGAATGGTCAATTGCTTGACTTTACAATTTACTTCATATAGATACATTAGAACTGCAATCATTATAAAACTCGAAGCAAATAACATTGCTCTGTATGTCCGTTCGTCACACTACTGCGGAACTTCTAAGTATCGGCGTAGTCCTACCAGACCAATTTTCAGTTTTCAAAGTCTGCTAAGTCTGCGCCGACTTAAGCCCGATTCCCATCTCGATTATTTAAGTACGAAATTTAAAAAATAAAACTCCAATAAGCATCTTGCTGCCATTAGGTGAGGAGGTAGTTAGTTACCTATTAACTAAGCGAGGTGTGAATCAAGTGTTATGTAACTCTCCCATATTCTACTAATTTGCGTCGCGACCTCTCGCGGCGCCTTCTGCTTATTATCCATCATACTCAACGTGTACAAATCTTTGATATTAACCCAGCAAGGGACCCCTAGTCATTCAGTTCTCTGCCCCTCGACCCATCGTCGCCTTTGTAGAAATACCTAAAGTTCGATATCGAATTTGGTATAATAGTGTAGTGCCAGCTCTCTGTTTTTTTTTTGATATCGCTTAATAATATGTTCCTATTTACAAATTTTATTTAATTCGACATAATCCCAGAAGACTGAATTTAATTGGAAAAGACAAGTACAGCCATATTGATATTACGTTTTGTATGTTTCTTTTTTTTTAAGCGTAGCGGTTCGTAAGGAATTTTCATATTACAATGTGTTACACAATTAGTACAGCTACCTAGAAACAGTTCTCGTAGGTATTTATGTAGATCCCGCAGTTATTTTTAAGTTGTCAAATTTATTTTTTTAGATGGAGATCTGTAAGGAGCAGGGTTCTGTTTCTAAAAATTTATACAGTCACTTTTAAAGACATTGCATTTATTAAAAATATAATAAACAGAGCTCTGCTACCTCATATATTATATCTTGTTCTGTTTTGTGTCGGCACGTGACGACTCTGCGAAGTTCGCACGAATCGGCCGTGAAGGTTGCTCCTGGTGCCACCGCCTTGTCCATACAATCTCGACCGTCGAAACGGGGGTAGTCCCCGTTTTGATGGCTAGCGGTGGTACTCCGTTTTACATATAAAAGTATTTTTGTCTTATCTGGAAGGCTACTAATAATAACTAATAATAACTTAGAGCGTTTCGAGTGAGAAAAAGTCGCGCGCGACATAGTCCCAGTCTTTTGCAGCTGATTGACTGTCGCTTGACAGCTGTCAACTTGACCGCCAATCGGCTTTGTCACTCGAGTCGCGCTTAGTTGTAATTGCCCTGCTGATGTTACTAAACATTTCAAATTGAAATTTCTTATGTAATGCCTATACGGGGTTATCATCTGGTATACCTGAATGAAATATAAATTATTACACCAAATTTTGACGTTCCGTTTTATACATGTACCAGCCACCGCGAATATCGACACCTCTATTTTGACATTCTTTTTCTCATTGAAATTTCGAATCTATTAATACTGTTTTGTAGTCATAAGGTGCTGTTTGGTTACACGGAGGAGAGCTGCGGTAGATTCATTTCTTTGGTATTATCGTACAAATGCTATGTATGAAAATAAAATAACGCACTCAAATACTATTTGCACAATTAATAGAAACGATTTATGTGAATACAGCA
Source organism: Oegoconia quadripuncta (assembly GCA_949316235.1). Classification (NCBI taxonomy): domain Eukaryota; kingdom Metazoa; phylum Arthropoda; class Insecta; order Lepidoptera; family Autostichidae; genus Oegoconia; species Oegoconia quadripuncta. Next base: position 248,519 of record OX438743.1, on the reverse strand, counting down.
TACATTATTACTCGCATAAAAAAATGCCTTATCGCTAACTGAAATCTCTTCCAATCAAACTTTAGGGCAGAGATACAAGTAACAGAATTTGCAGTAACCGTAACAATCCTGGAGTATTTGTTATAGTAACGCACTCGTATGAAAACTCGTACTCGAAATTAATATCATGTGTTCTATTTATAGTTTGAACCCCTCCATTCCTGCCCCCTGATAACGCTTTCTAGCTCATGTCACTTCATAATGTTATTGTCGCAAAATTAACAACATGTGGTCGAGATTTATTAGAAACAGCTACTTATTCGAGTTAAACATTCAAATTTTTTAATGAAATAAGCTATTCGACATCTAAGACAAAAGTCTTCATTCAATGTGTTACTAGTGATGACATAATGACACTGAACCGTGGTCTCTCACTATGGGCCTCATAAGAAAGCTGAAAATCCCGCAACGAGCTATGGTGAGGGTGATGCTCGGCGTTTCACTGCGTGATCGAATCGGGAATTATCAAATCAGAAGGCGGACGAATGTCGCTGACATAGCCTAGCGGATTAACAGGTTGAAGTGGTAATGGGCAGGGCACGAAGAATAGATGGCCGGGGGCATTAAAGTTCTCTAGTGGAGACCACTCACCGGCAAGCGCAGCGGAGGACATCCGCTCACAAGGTGGACAGACGACCTGATGAAGGTCGCGGGAAATCGCTGGATGCAGACCGCTTACAACCGATCACTCTGGAATTCTCGGGAGACCTATGTTCGGCAGTGGACATCCGGAGGGCTATGAAGCTATTTATAATAAATTATATCTTTATTTTAGTCATTTTGCGGCAACAACGTTATGAATGGACCTTCTACACGCAGTTTGTAATAGTGTATATTAACATCGGTCACACAAAAATACTTTTGTAAGAAAAATTGTGACAGGAATTATGACGTCGGCGTAATTAGTTGCTCTCTCGGTATCAGCACCTCTGTACACAGGACGGTGGCGTTGTACTAACTGCGCAGAGCTCCAGCGCCGCGTCGACAGTGTAAAGCTAAAGTTCCACTGGAGCGGAGCGTCGAAACATCGACCAATAACATTCACCGAGCTTCGAATTTCAAAAACAGAACGCTGAATAAGCGTTCCTATTGGTTGGTTCTTCTCCGCTACGGTGGAACTTCAGTCCATACGTCTATTTACCGCTAACAGCGAGACCACTCGAATATTATATTATATACAATATATTTATACAATTATTGTAATTGGACGTGTAATAAGTACTAACTTTAGCGAATAAGCTCGTAACCAAATGTGTGTTAGATGTAAGTTTATACCGTTAAGTTATAATTAATATTGTATACTTTTAGTGGCCTATTTATATTAGTGGGTACGGGAGCGCGGGGGGTTTGGGGATCCTCGAGCACGGACAAGGCGTTATTGCGCCGGTCGCATACCATCCACTAATGTAAATGAGCCATAACATAATATCGATGTTCTATAGTCAAAACTATCTGTGGACTAAGAGGACTACGTGTCGTATGTTATAGTTTAATATTTAGTAGTTGTACTAACAGTATCAGTGTGTGTGTTGTGTCGATGTTGTGTTGTAGAAGTGTAACGCCGGAGGGGGAGCTTCCATATGCCGGTAGCTACACTGGCTTAATATTACCGTATAAAATTTTAATCAGTATTAATTTTGTTATTTCATTAGAAACGGATTAGTAGCACAATGACCCATTCACAAAGGAATTCTTACAAAATTTCAAAGAAATTAGTATGTTTGTATTTATACAAAGTTTATAAACGCTATGGAGATCTTTAAATCCCCCACCCCCCCCGCCCCTCCCGGTGCCCGTCACTGCCATACATAATACTTACAAGACTTATACGTGACTTTAAGTTTGAGACTGATTTACTTTCCACTTTACTTCGTGTTACTGTGTAATGAACTAACCTTTTAAGTTGTGACCGAGTACAAATGTTTAGCGTTAACTGTGTTGTTTTATTAATACAATTTTATTGTTTGTTCTCTTTGACCTGTGTTCTGTCGACTGAGTCTTTTTGAGTTTAAGTTATATTAACGCCGGCCACACCATACGTCATATGTCACACGATACACCGCCACCGACAGCCTGCTTTATCATTTGTAATACGCAGGGTTCATTTTAAATCACCGAATTCATCATAAATAAATAAATAAATTTTTTCTGTCACTTATTAAAATGCTGAATTTTGTAAACAACTACATCAAACGTTGACTATTTTAATGATACGATACTTTGTTAAAAGATTTTTGGTTATTTAAAAATAACCCCGTGGACAGCGTGTAGGTCCGAGAAATCCAAAAGATTTTAACCACGGCTTCCTGGACTCATATCATATACACGACAATTGTAATTTAACATGAGCATTCGGAAAATATTGCTAAGAATATTAGGTGACTTGTTACTATCCATCACTCACACCAACCAACAATCACTATCGAATGGGATTGGTGAAAGTTTTCGAATATTAAAATTACCAATTGTTGACATTTTTTGATCAAACATAGTTTATTTATAGCTTTACAACTTTATGTGATCTCGGATATCAACGCGCCTTTTGCGTTGTGCAGCGTTGTGACGGCAGCTGCAGCCCGGTGGGAGATGTGGCCGGCGTGGCGCGTCGGGGCGCAGTGCTAGTGTAGCGGGATGTGCTCCGTGTTGTTGTTAGATGACGTTAGTGTCGCGTGCGGCGCCGCGCAGCGCCCGGACCACTCGCCTGTATGTTCATGGAACTGACAACTGCCGAAACGTTCCCAACTACCGCAAAAATATTCCTAGAAAAGTGATTTAAAACACTGGTTTTGAGTAAATTTGAAAACTCGTAATTCGGAAGTTGAGGAACGAGTTGACAGTTTCCTTCCCAACGTTATAAGACTTATTCCACTTGCCATGATTGAGGCAAAGCGAGCAGAGCTGGGGCGTCGGGCAATGCGTGGCGACCTGCCTCAGTGCCATGAGCGCGCTGTCCGCCGGACGGCCGCTACTTTGTCTTAATTTGATCACTAATAAATGTATTGTGAACATTCCATGTGTTTTAATTTTCAAAAACTTGCTTATGGTAGATACATACAGGTAATCAACGATTACTATTGAGAACAACGATGAGCTGTCAGTGGGGTGTTGGAGTCTAAAGCCCGTATTAATAAATCAATCTCAATAGAAGTCTTGAGGCTGTATCAACAGCTGCCTCGAGCTCCGTGCTAATTTATAAACCAATCTTGAGGTCTACTCGGCTGAGATCACTTCTCAAGTAGAATGATAGTCTTGAGTTTCGGTTATTAATACGCGCACCTCTCAATCATCAACAATAAAAAAAAAATAATCAACACGTTTACTTGAGACCGGTCACAAGACTAATCTCAATCTTGAGAATGGTTTATTAATACGGGCTTAAGAAAAACCGGGCAGTGCGAGGCTGGCTCCGACGCCTACGGAGAGTTCCTAAAAAAATTTCGACGAATACGTTTTTAAACGAGGTGAAACGATTTTGAAAAGCAAATTACCTACCCTTTAACGCGATATAAAATAGGTCAGCGACGTTACTTGTCACATTTTATTAACTAATTTCTCAGTAATTACTCCAAGTGAGACGTATTTAGTGTTTATTGGTCTATGAAATATTTGGAAGGATTTTTTTACGTAACGCCGACATCACCAGTCGGGTCATTCATACTTACAAATTAACTAGATGGCAGTAGTTGTTACATCGGAACCGAAAAGAATAATTTTTTTAACTCCCGACTGGGTGTTAGGTGTTTGACGGTATTGTGTCCAGTACCTATTTGTGCGGACGTATCTGCAATGCGTGGTTCGGTTTGAGTAGTTTTTTTTTATATTAATACGGTTTTAACTTCCTATATTTTTAAAGACTTTTTTGATTGATTGATGATGATTTTTTTTCACATAGAGTGCCGGTCATAGAATAAAAATGTTTTCAAATAAATCGGTAGCTTGCTTTAGATATGGTATAGGTATTTAGCAATAAAACATAGCTTACTATAATTAAAATTACAACTGAATTTCATTGCGTCGGAGAATATAGTTAGAACTCCTGTAACAATTTTCAAAAAAATCGATCAATAACTTCTTTATATTTATGGAAAATTTCACCGAGGGCAAATATCACGACTCAATAAACAATATTTAGAAAATTGATTAATTTTTTAGAAAATTGTTTTATAGGAGATGTTGTTCTACAACACAATGAAGTTCACAGTGGTAACTTTAAATTTATTGTAAGTGGGTTTTAAAATCAAATACATTACTAGAAAACATTTTTATTCTATTACTGATGGCTACTCTACCCTTCTACAAAAAATCAGGAACTTTAAGATTATAAGAAGTTACACCTCAAAAACTTCGTTTTTTTACTGGCCTCTTAGGTTATTTATTAGCCATGTTTAATGAAAATCGGTTAAGGCGTCAAACTTCAAGCAAACTTTAAGCATTTATTTCAACCTAAGATACATGATATCATTTGTTGAATGTCAATTTAAATCTATTGTAAATAAAAATAGGGCTAACCATTTTTCGGTCAGACAGTATGTCTAAGCTACTACCGTTTCGGAAAGGGAAATCATCTGTGGGAAAAGAAGCGGCGCAAGAATCACACAGCATCATTTTCTTTTCTTTTTTTTATGTATACAAAAGTATAGAAGCGTTTCGAAGATACTTAACCAGGTTTTGGTGTGTTCGAATAATATCAGTCTTTCGGGGGTTTCCTATTTCATATTTCTTTTTACCCGACTGCCTGTAATGTTTTTCGAGTGTATGTGTGTATGTATGTACATTTCTATGTTACCTCCTGCAACCTAAACGGCTGGACTGATTTGGAAGTGCATATAGTGTTGTAGATTCGTCTTGAATCCTGGACTGTCATAGGATACATAGTATGTCAAAAAATCCAACATGGCGCCCGCGAAATACAAAATATGCTGTCGAGTTTTTTTTTTTTTTTTTTTTTTTTTTATTGAAGAGGTGGGCAAGCGAGCAAGAGGCGCACCTGATGGTAAGTGTCACCGCTGCCCATAACCATCTACGGAAACGGAAGATCCGCAGTGGCGTTGCCGGCCTTTAAGAAGGAATATTTTTTTCGCGCGAGCGAGCGAGTGACGCGTTTCTATTGTATCGTGATAAAAAATTAAAATATCCGGATAAGAGTATCGTCTAGTGCTTAAAACCTGTACTTAGTGAGTAAAATACATCAAGTGAAAGACCTAAACATCATTCGTCCCTAATTACTGTGTTTTATATGCTATTTTTGACGATTTTCGGTGTTTAATAACTGCATTAAGCAATATCCAAAGTGTGCGATGGATGTGCGTAAGTGACAAGATATACACGGTGCTTGGGCCCTTCTTAGCGTGACGCCTCCTAGTGTTATTAGTGATCTACCGCTTCTTTGCCACTCGCTGCAAACACCATTATCCTTACATACTTACAGCGCTACTACCGTTCGCATACTGTTAAACGGCCTATCTAACTTAAGCGCTGCAGCAACTTTAATGTTAAAGACGAACGGGCCTGTTATTAGTTAAACTTTAAAGATGGAGTGTTTGGCATGTACAATTTCGATCGAGGATAATGACCTTATCTTGTGTGCTCTCTGTACGGGCCCCTATCATTTCGCCTGCCTAAACATGTCTGCAGACTACTTTATGGCTAAGCGGGATGAACTTCAGAAAAGCTGGCGGTGCCCATCGTGCCAGAATAACATAAATACACGTCGCAATCTGAAAACCGACGAAACTCTCACCAAATCGATTTTTGAAAATTCACCGCCGAGTTTTATGTCCTATGAGGAAGAAACCGCCGGCGGAAGCCGCAACCTTAGTTCAGAACAGATTGGTCTTGACCAAATTGGAGCCTTATTGGACACTAAACTGGATCAATTACAGAAAGTCATTACTTGTGAAATTAAAAAAGAATTCCATTCTATGGTCGAAAGATTAAAAAATGATTTTTCTGAAACAACGGACTTTCTATCTGCCCAAATTATGGACTTGAAAAAGGATACTGATTCTGTCAGAGATCGACTCCGGGAACTCGAACATGAGAATACTAGACTTCGTGCCGACGCTGCGATCATGAAGTCACAGCTTGCGACAACTGCCGATTTATCTGGGTTGCACGCATCGATCGATAAGTTACAACAAGACGTGAACGAAAAGGATCAACAGACGCTTCTAAATGACATCGAAATAACCGGGATCCCCGAGTTCCCGGGGGAATCAGCTAACCATATTGTGATGTCTGTTGCCACCAAACTAGGTATGAACCTCGAAGCGCGCGACGTCATCAGCGCGTCGCGCGTGGGGCCCAGGCGGGCGGCTGGCGCCGAGGGAGCCGCGCCCGGGCCGCGAGCGCGCCCGCTGGTCGTGCGGCTGAGCCGACGCGCGCTCCGGAACGAGCTCATCAAGGGTGCGCGAGTGCGGCGTGGCGCCACCACAACCGACCTGGGCCTGCCCGCGAACCCACCAACCAAGTTTTACGTTAATGAAAGACTAACGAAAATTAACCGTATTCTTTTTGCCAAGACTCGGGAGGCTGGAAGGTCTGCGTCGCCTCCGTGGAAATTTGTATGGACAAGCGAGGGTCGGATCTGTGCCAAACGTACCGACTCAGCTAACTCACTTGTGCATAATATACGTAATGAAAAAGATATTGAGCGTATTTTTGGCACAGACCTCGGATCCAAAATTAATTAATGCAAGTATCTATTTAGCGCAATTTTTTTTACACATATTCGGTATGTACAACTGTTATTTTCATTTGTATAAATGTTCACCTCTAAGGTTAAGGTATTTTTTATATAAATGTTACAAGTTGCATAGTGTTGTCTCACTGATATTCTATTTATTACGACGAGATAAGTGTGTAGTGATTGTATCACTGTTAAAAGTGTTGTCAAGGTTGTGTGCTGTGGGGACAACTCACATTCAGAGACTAAAACTAAATTATATACACATCTGTGTAGTACCAGGCACAGTCATTAAGGATTTCCAGAAAGTTTTGGTAATAATGATATACAGAGTGTTTACTTTAAACTCACTTTATAGAATGTTGACTTTATTTTTAAAAAGTCACATTATCACTTTACTCGACTACACACAATCCATTTTATACCAATGTTTAATACAATATTGAAAATGAAAATGAAAATGAAAATGAAAATGAAAAACTTATTATCTTTATACCTTTATCTATTTATTGTTATATTTCTACAATATTATTATTACCCTTTTATTATTTATAATTGCACCTACTATTAAAAGTAATCTGTACTTCAATATAATTGAATATTTAATTGTTATACCTATATGTATAATGTATGTATATGAACGGGTTCGCTGGAAATTTGATAAATTTGACAAGTGCGTTGGAGATTGCCTAGCTGGAAATACCCCTTTTATACCACTGTTGACCGAAATCATTTGTACTTCGCATACTGTTTTTCTTTTATTATATAATCAATGACACCCAAAAATAAATTAGTTGGTATCTCTTTATATAACCCTGGGTCCCTAGGTACAGGCCATAATGACTTTTTAGTAGCTATGAACCGATATAACCCTGATGTAGTAGCTATTAATGAGACTTGGATTAAGGACGGACAGGAGGCAAAAGCGCCACGGGTGCCTGGATATGGATTGCGCTGCACTCCACGACCACTTCATATGCGTAATGGCAAGGGCGGCGGGGTGGCCTTCTACATACGCCGCGGGTTTCGCGCTCGTGTTGTAAACCATCCTGTGGCGCATATTGAACAAATGTGGTTGTCGACCACCATCAACGGTGTACGTATCGCTATAGGAACTGCATATCGTCCGCGATGGGTTAATGTGGATGCGTTTTTTGACGCACTCACGGATTCCTTCGCTTCTTTCTCCGCTCACGACAATGTGATCATATTAGGTGATTTTAACATTGATATGCTGAAAAATTCAGCCGGATTAAATAAACTTAAGCAATTCTTGCAGTCTACTGGTCTTCAGCAGGTGGTTAATGAACCTACACATTTTAGTTCTAACAGCGAAACACTTATTGATCTCGTTTGTACCAATGCCCGCGTACGGGAAGTCATTGTAGCCAATGTTTCGAGTGGATTTCATCACTCTATGGTTAATATTACTCTGAATATGAAAAAGGAAAAGATTCCCCCCAAGAAAATAATTTACAGGGCCCTTAAGGATATTAATATAGATAATTTTAATAAAGACTTGTCATCTGTCAACTGGAAATCAATTCTTGCGATGCCATCTGTTCATCATATGGTTGAGCGTTTTAACGTTCTTATTAAATACCTCTTTGATAAACATGCGCCTGTAAAAACTGTCGTGATTAAGGAAAGATCCTTACCCTGGATTACGGATACTGTTAAACTTATGATATCGTTACGTAACGAGGCGCATGCTAGATATCGCAGGACAAAACAGGACAGCCATAAAGATTATTATAAATCACTTAAGTCTCTGGTTACTAGCACTATTTATAAAGAACAGCGTGCTTATTATGATCATTCTATAAATTCCAAGGCCGATGATGACAAAGCGCTCTGGAAATCTATTAAAAAAGACGTATTACCCGAATCAAATAAAACTGAATGTCTACCGGAACGTTTTGATGACCCCGATGAGATTAATGATTACTTTCTTAAAATTCCAGGACCAAGTGATGTCCCTATTTCTGAGCTTACATTCTTCGAATACAACAAATACAGCGATGCTATCTTTAGTCTAAAACCTGTTGACGAATGTACAGTAGCTAAGATAATACTTTCAATTAGGACCAACGCTCAAGGTGTGGATGAATTCAGTAAGGATATGATATTACTCAGCCTACCTGACGCCCTTAATGTGATCACTGGCATTGTAAACAAATCCATTTCTTCATCCACTTTTCCCAGCCAATGGAAAATAGCTCTGGTGAATCCCATTCCTAAGGTGAAAAACCCGACAGAATTAAAAGATCTTCGGCCTATTAGCATCCTACCGTTTCTATCAAAAGTCATGGAGAGAGTAGTTTATATGCAGCTGAGTAAGTTTGTTGAAAATAACAATATACTGCCTGAATTTCAATCGGGTTTTCGCAAGGGCAGGGGAACAGTTACTGCTCTATTGGATGTTGTTGACAATATTCTTGTAGCTCAGGATAAAGGTATGGGTACTATACTAACACTGTTAGATTTCTCGCGTGCATTTGACTGTATTAACATCCCCCTTCTTCTCTCTAAACTGGCTTATTATGGTCTCGATGGTGCCGCTGTGGCTTGGTTTGATAGTTACCTAAGTAAACGTTCACAATTTGTTCAAGTACGTAGGGATGATGGTAAAACGTTATCTTCTAACGTTAAGCAGGTGACCCGCGGAGTACCACAGGGATCTATTCTGGGCCCTCTTCTTTTTATAATATATAGTGCAGATCTCTCACGGCATATTAACCATTGCAATTATCACTTGTATGCAGATGATGTACAAATCTATAAATCATTTGCACCCAAAGAGACTTTGTCTTCAATAACTAATTATAATAAGGACCTGGAGAGTATTACTAGTTGGTCCACTAAGAACAGCCTCGTACTTAACCCCTCGAAATCTAAGTATATGATTATTGGTTCTAAGAAACAAGTAGGTGACATTTCAAACTATAACCCGGACGTTATTGTGTTGAACAATAGTATCGAGAGGGTTGAGGAGGCAAGAAATCTAGGTATCCTGATGGATGATGGTCTGAGATTTGAGAATCACATTGTGCGTTTAGTACAAAATTGTTTCTTCCGCCTAACGGTTCTTTACAAAATTCGTCACCTTTTAAAAGAAGAAGTACGTATTAAGCTGTGTGAGTCGTTAGTCCTCTCAAAACTCAACTATGGGGATTTAGTATATGGACCGCGACTGCTCTCTAAAACGCAACGACTCATTCAACGTGTACAGAATGCCTGTTATCGCTACTGTTATACTATTCCACCACGTAGTCATATTACCCCGTATCTGAATAATAATGCTACTTTAAACATGAAGTCTCGCAGACAGTTTCATCTGGCCTGCCTAATGTTCGATATTATGAATAACCGGAGTCCGGGATATCTATATAACAAGCTACATTTATCTCCCTTCCACCGCAGGTACAATACCAGACCTACTCGGACTCTGTTGGCAGGTTATCAACACAAAACCGTCGCGTTCAGAGGTTGCTTTCGCTATCAGGCTACAAAGTGTTGGAATAATCTGCCCCCACCTCTCCGATGTCCAATGACGAAACTGACCTATAAAACTCATGTCAAACGTGCAATACTTGATAAGCAAAAAATTGGCATACCTGATAGATACATCACACCCTTTTGAAAAGTACCCACCTATCTAATGCATTACATTTTAGAATATCCATTATTTATTAATCTATGCACCTGTTTTACAATGTTTACGATATATTTATTTACATCTACTTAGATATTTATTCTAGTATAAATATAAAATAATATATACTTAAATATGATTTATTGTTTATAATAACTTGTATAATATCAATATACCTAATCATGTGTATTTCATATCCATTTCCGTTCTCATACCGCTCACTAGTTCCAAACTGGTCCCAACAGAATACCAGCGCTCCATCCGTCCGCGGGCGGAGCACCATGCTGAGTTGGAACCATTTTGTCCCTACAGCACATAATAACTGATATTTTAGAATTTTTATTCCTGTAATACTGCTATACTGTTCTGTTCTGTATTACCAATTGTTATAATTGTGCAATGTGCTTAGAGGCAAATAAACAAATTATCTATCTATCTATCTATCTAATATGCTCGCTTCTTGAAGGTTCCCAGATCGTATCGGTTTTTTTGATTTTTGATTTTTAAACTCATATTTAAGAGTAAACTTTTGAACGTTAGGCCGTTTCGAAGTTTATTTAATACAGTTTGGTTCATCTTATTGATATAATCACTTGTTATCTCGGGGGTTTTTCAACTTGCAATTTATAGTTATAACCTATCTAGTGTCACCTTTGCCCACCTCTTAGATATAACTACAGGGTCCGGGCTGAAATGTGTATCTACAACTCTAAATGGAAACTACAAATGCAATTTCCTTTCAAACTACTATAATGTTCCTTATCCTTTTAATATAGAAATATAAGCAGTTGAAATTACGCCGCCGTCGCTAATATTTCATGCATGAAATATGAGGGTACCTTATCATTAGTTGCTATAAAAAGGCAAAACAAAACAAAGTACAGGGACTCAGTTGGAGCGGAGTGAATTACTCTCGTGGATTTGTATTTGCCAAGATAATTGGACTGATGGTCATGGATGATTGAGACTTAGTAGAGATAGTTTCTTGAGCCACGGAACCTCACAAGTACCTATCATTACACGACCGCCGTTAACACATGCCCGGAGTATCCGCGATCGTTCTAAATTCACTTCGGTTGCGAGACAATGCGCCTCGACTAGGAAAACACATCAGATTCACATTTGCATCCAGCGCGTTACGCTTAGTGTGGAAATCGAGATTATTATGTCATCTACGTATCTATCGTCGAAGCACGGAATGGCTCTTTCCTTTCCTACATCATTTGCATTTGTTAACTAATGCCCAGCCAGCTCATCACTGTTGATGTCATTTGATGAGCCCTTTTGTTTTCATAATCAAGGCACCTACCTTATTTATGAATATGCAATAACTGGACGCCATGAATCCAATACGTGCCTAAACGCTTTGCGAAAAGAGCAGACCGTTAATGTTCGTATCAACTGTATAAAACCTGTAAGAGATCTCACGAAGCGGTGGGATGAGATATAGGTATCAAAGGAATTGTGCCTCTTCCCTATGTTTGAGCATTGTAAAAGGTGATAAACTTTGTTGTAAAAATGTTATTTTGCTTGGAGACTTGCAGCAGCAGGATGAGAGTGTATTACTGTTAGAAAATTGGACTACCTATAATGTGTTAAGTAATTCTAGCCATCGTACCGTCGAGTAAATCATCAATCATTAAAATCTATGCGAATGTTGTTATGGGAAACAATCAATACGTTTTTCTTTCTTCGTTCGGGTTCGTTTCGGTAAAACTTTTCTTATTAGACCAGGGGCTCGAATATCAAACGACAAATTTTCTCTAAATTGCCACACTTCTGCATTCACCGCACCGCGTTCGGAACCGCATAACTAAAGAACACGTAGCACGAATTCCGACGATGTTCATGTGACGCAATTCAAGTTCAGATTAATACTAAGTACAAAACAACCACCAACTTCCTATAATTTACCATCCCCTTCTGCCCAAAAAAAAATTATTTTATCTGTCCCGTTTTGACTAGTTTTAAGTAGAGATCAATTGACATGTGTAATCATGGTTCTGTAATACGTATATACGGCCTACGACTTGTCCGTATTTGTAAGTAGGTTAAAAGAAGATCTGTAATAGTAGTTCATTGGAGCCGGTGGAGGTAGGTACAGTCGACGACACGGGCGGCGGCGGCGGCGCGACGCTCTACCGGTAATGTGAACGCATTGAGATACTGCTAATGCCACCGTCGTCGTGCAGCCGTATGTACGTAATAATTGTGTGGGACTCCGTTGTTGTGGGCTGCCCTCAGTGTCACGGTAGTCAGTGACCAATTAATGAGTACCCACTGATCTCTATTGGACCCAATCAATAGAGCATTCCACGCTCGAGGCACATTAGTAGGTACTGTTTATGCGACGAAACGTGGAATGCGTGTCAGACTTTTTATGTGACTACTGTATAGGCCTGGCTGTAAACTTCTTTTGGCACAACTACAAAACTTGTTCACAAATCAGTCATAAAATCAAATGTAACCGTCAATCAGTAAAAAGTAATAAAATCATTAAGACGAAACAAATTGTTTAAATGAAATGTGTACACAATTTGTAATTGCGCATATCAATCCTTGTGCAAAAAATTAAGTCATTATTCTGATGCTCTTCTAGGCTATCTTACCTACGAATTTAAAGATAAGATCCGGGAGTACTTTCACTATAAATCATAAAACCCGGCTAAGTGCATGTCGGCCACCACGCAAGAGTTCCCCGTTCAGAATATGTATAGAATAGTTTTGCTCGTTTTAGAGCTACCACTTTGATTTTTCAACATTTCTGACCCACTAATGTGTAAATGCACCTTTTTCCCTTAGTTTATCTATGCTGTTGTAACGGTGACACTGTAACGATTCCGTTTTTACCATTTGTTTCTGGAGCCCTAAAAACGGACTCACATATTCGATCCTGCTTATCCCTTACTGTTTTGAATGATCAGTCTCATTAGAGATTTGGTAGTAACAGGTATTAGTTAAAGTTCTTTCATGTAAGCAACATAGAGTTTACGAATCGGAGGTCGCTGGTTCGATCCCCAGCGGGGTACGTGTTTAGTACTCGGTTTGGTTGGTGGTTGTTTTCCGGTTGTTATATTTAAGATAGCCAGTCCCCCAAAATAACATTGGGGACCCGGGTGAGCACGCTTCCACCTTCGGCCTCATCTTCACTTAACATCAGGTGTGATTGAGGTCAAGAGTTAACCAGTAGTGAATAAAAAAACATACAGTACAGGATACTTACAGTTACTTCAACTTCGCGTCAGACAAGCTAACCGAAACATTGGCATTATGACGTGTTTCATTGTATCAACTAAAATCTACTTTGACCCGGACGTAAGGTTTATTATTCCGTGGATAAAGGAAAAATACAAAATAATATTAATCATCGTTATATAAATATATCATAGACATAGAAACTTTTTATTCATAGCCACAATACACTGTAAACCACAAATATAATATTACACAGGGACAAATCTTAGAATAATGCACAACATAATTATAGCAGTGAAAGGGTTTGCTGGCTTTATAACACTTGATAAAAGTGGCGTTCAGCTTAAAATAGAACTCACAAATAAATAATTAGTTATTAATTAATTAAAATAATTAGTGGGATGGTAGCAGTATTGGCCTAATACATTATAAATTGTACCTAGCTTTTACTAATATTATGTGAGCGATACATGTATTTATGATATTTTAATAGTGCATTGTTATCCTAGAGATGAAAGTAATGTAGTATGAAAGTAAAGTAAGGGCGCCAATAGTTCGAGGGACTAAATAAGTCTTTAACTCGAGGTAAACGCTTTTCATTGCGAATACAAGGAAAGTAAACATGAGTTAATACAAATCTCTGTTCTGTAAACAAAACTCTACACATCGAAAAAACAAATGAAGATTGGATTTTTCCGTCTATTTTGTTTTGTTTTTTTTTCTGAAGCCTGCCAGCTATTCAGCCATTATTTTACATTTTCTGAAGCCTGCCAGCTATTCAGCCATTATTTTACATTTTCATAATTGAAAATATGTTAAATATTTTGCCCAAATCTATGTTATTTAAAGAACTAGTTAAAAGTAAATTATAGTAAAGTCATTTAAAAAAATATATTCTTTAATTATGAATTATTGATTAGTATTTTTATTGTTTAGACAGGCTAATTATAATTTTGCATGCTATTGTTTAAGGCTGATTTAGGTTATACAGTTTATACTATTTTACCAACTATTTTACTTAACCTAATCATTGCAAATAAATGTATTATATTCTATTCTATCCTATCCTTTAGTTTCTTTAATTTGGCAGCTGTCACTAGAAAACGATTCCCTCTAGGGCTGAAAAGTATTACTTTCAACCCGCTCCTTAGGCAACTTCAGACCTATTTATGAGTAATGAAAAAGTATTAATTTAGTCTACTTTATCACTATCGGATAAAATACAACTAATAATACAATGCCTAATGTTTTTGTGAGTTATAATTATCACCAGACAGTTTCCGACACGAAGTGAATTATCAGAGAATCAAAGTCATCGTAGCCGTAGCTCTGAAAATTGGCAGGCTGAAGCGGTAATGGGCAGGCCATAGCTTGAGCAAACGGGTGAGTGAAAACTGCGATTGGGGAAAACGTAGGATAGGATCCCAACTAGATGGAGAGATGATCTGCGTCGGACGGCTGGAACAGACTGTTGTGTTTTTTTTTTTTTTTTTTTTTTTTTTTTTTATATGAGAGGGCGGCAAACGAGCATGCGGGTCACCCGATGGAAAGCAATCACCGCCGCCCATGGGCACCCGCAACACCAAAGTCTAGTATAGGCCTAACCGTGTCTTAGTGTAAACAACATAGGGTTTACGAATCGCAAGTCGCTGAGTAGATCCCCAGCGGGGTAAATGTTTAGTACTCGGTTTGGTTGGTTGGTTAAATGTCCGCCTGGCTGGCTAGCTACCACCATCTCTAAGGCTGCCGCCAACAAGCAATGTTAATAACATTGTTGTTTTCCGGTTGTCAGAGATAAGATAGCCAGTATCCAATATGATGGGGTTTCCGGGTCAGCACGCTTCCACCTTCGGACTCATCTTGACTGTGATTGAGGTCAAGTGCTCGCACAATGCATCAGAACGGGTGCTTTGCGGTCAACTAACAGCAACGATTGTCTGGAATTTGTACAAACAAAGTTCGCCGTTTGAAGGCGGGAATATACTCACTTTTCAGCCGGTGCTGGGTCCACCAGGATTTGAATTGAAATTACAATAACCGCGTGTACCTAGGTACCTAACGAATTGAATAGGTGGACGTCCAACCTGTGAGCATTGAAATGAATGAATTAAAAACGCTGTTAAATACATTACCGTTTCTTTGCTGCACCGTAGTCGGGTAATGAAATGATTATCACTATACTTGCTAGTGTTAGTGCATAAAGTATTCCTTTGGATAATGTTTCATTATTGAGTTGGGTTTGCAAGTTTAAATCCCGTGTCTGTACGGTGAGTACGAGCTGATGTTGCTCTCCGATCGCTAGTAGTAATTTGTCCCCATGAACTTCAATGGAATTTGTAATTTCCTTATTTCATATCAGTGTTGCAAGCAGTGGCGTGCATAGCGCTTTGTCACAGGGTAGACAGAATTATAAAGCTATTAAATGAGAAAAATATAACAACATAATAACAACTAACTCGTAAAGCAATCCTCATAACTGTTTAGAATATTTCTGTTCACATCAGTTTGAATCAGCTAAAAAGCTTACCATTCTCTAGGGTAGGCCCTGCCTTTCTGCCTGTACGGAGGGCACGCCACTGGTTGCAAGCTAGGTATCAATCTGCGGAACTTCATCAAAATCGATTTACAGTTTTCAGTGGCTTACCAATGAAACGTAGCAACTTTTATTTTAGACGGGTGATATTGATTTTCATACTGAAGGAAACAATAATATACTCGTAAGAAGCAAAGCAACGTTCTAAAAATGTTACCGTGGCTTGCTCGGGTATCTCCCGCTCTCACATTTGTATCAACGGACTACTAAAAGATACCTACTATACTAAAAATAATTGCGTTCGACACGGCTTTCCTGAAAATGTTTAAGCCGTTAAACAAACCCATATTAAACGTTCAATTGTTCCTACCGCATCAAACAACTTTTGAATTCTGCGCGTTGCTTACCCATCTACTTTTTCTGTTACCTACGTGTGTTGCTTTGTGCTCTGTAGGCCGGTATTCTCACTTCGTCCAACTTACACAATACAAAGCTTTTTTGAACAAAAAACGTAGAGCTCACAAAGTAGAACTGGAACCTTGATTTGAGTAAGTTTGTAGTTGCGACTGAGTAGAAGGATATTTGGCTATCGAGCAGACTTTGGGATTTCTTCTCGTATGTGTAAAAGGGGATCATAAGTGTAACAGGTGATGGGCAGCAGTCTCATTGGTGTAGAAGCGAGCTTGGTAATCTACGTTCATAAGCAAAATCCTTGCATTGGGAAAACGAAGTGGGCTCCTACACGTTGTTGATATGAAGCAGAAAGTGATAAAGTACAGTTGCTGTAGCGTTTAATAAATATGTCGTAGATGGTGGGTTCGGGGGTGGGCGTTATTAGCGACCGGGACGCATGCCAGTCGCGTGGTAAAGGGTGCTCGGGCATAGGCGATATTATTGCAAGCTACTATAGGAAATCGACAAGATATTCACATTCGATTATGATCATGAAACCTGAGATGCTTTCTGTTCAATAGAAAACATGTGCACGCCCCTCGTGCCATACAGTGCCTCGATGTGCAGACCTTATATTACCGTTAACGTCATCACCGCTCCTTTTCCGGCGATACCAGCGCCACCAGGTTTACTTCACATTAACCGCGTACTATGATAGTCAGTTGACCGTTCGAATAATGAATTCTATCGCTAATTTGTCGCAATCTCCGACAAATATACATTTCGGACACTTACACCAACCATCAAGCCCCAAATTAAGCAAAGCTTGTACTATGGATACTAGATAACGGATCAGCATCATCATCATCAGACCGTAAACATCCCACTGCAGGGATATAGGCCTCCCCTCGTATATGAGGGAGTATGGGCCATACTCATACAGCCTGGGGACTTCACATGCCTTTGAATTTTTATTTCTCAGGCAAGCCGGTTTCCTCATGATGTTTTCCTTCACCCTTTAAGAGCAGTCGGATAAATGCACATAAGTAATTAAATTAAATTTAAAACTCATTGTTACATGGCCAGGCTGTGAATCGAACCCGGACCTCTTAAATTGGGAGACCGAATCTTACCGCTGAGCCACCGACGCTTCTATATGATATAAGGATATAACCGATAAACATACATAAATATTTTTATAAGTATATCCATGACTCGGGAATACATGTTCGTATTCATCACACAAACATTTACCCCTTGCGGGATTCGAACCCGCAATCATTGGTTTCGCAGACAGGGTCACTATCCACTACCCAAACGGTCGTCAAATGACGACAACGACGACAACATGGAGTTTATAAAATGGAGATCATGTGCTCGATTCCTAGTTGGGTATGTAGGTAGTCAATATGGATCTCTTTGTTAATTCATTAACAAACAAAAGGCACACACTAAAGGGATATGGTACCTAGGTATAGCATTATTATTACAAGTTATTGGTGATCATTGCTTGGCCATTGTTGAGATATTTCCTAGACTACGCATATATGGTTTGATGTCATTCATCGACTTTAGATACCGCTTTATAAAACACTTCACATCTTGTTAATAAATCACAAGTGCATTAAGCCCAGTAGAGCTTGTTTTATGTTATGACACACGGTTGTTAAGTTAATGATGCGTCTCTCTGTCTATCAACTGTCTCTTGGTTTATTATTATAGCGGATGTGACGAGAACTAAACTAAGTAATTAATAGTTTTCAACAGATTCATAATTTTAACAGGTGAATTAAATATACCATGGAAAAAACAAACTGGTGAATTAAGTGTAATACGAAAAACGTGAAAGTTACATTATTTTCCAATTTAAGTTATAGATGCATTAAGTTTAACGATAAGTAGACTTAGTTCAACGGTGATTTACTCTGGGTGCATTAGTCTAATAAACCTTTTCCGGACGGAGATGAGCGCGTCGAGGAAGAGGGGTGGCGGGACCAAGAATTGGGGGGTTTGGCTAGTTAAGGGTACCCTATGTAATGAAAATTGTCGGTAAATAATATACAGGGTGAATTTTTCAATTGGGCGTGCATTGCCAAATCCGAAACTACGAGGAATAGCGTCCTCGTAAAGTACTCAAAGGAGTCTCGGGCCCGATTTTCATGAAAACTAAAACTGCATCCTTGGATTTTGAGAAATCAATATTCCTAGCGAAGAATCAAACCCGTTGATTTTGAAAAAAAAACCACACACACTGTATTACACCATTCGATAATGTCGCTAATAAGGAACGAATTCTTGGAAATAATGACATTATACAGGTATCTCATAAACAAAGTCCTAACATTTAGATGATTAACATCCATGGACAAAACCAGCTCGTTCGCATGTCAGGCTGTTTCACAATCAATAATGAAATATTATTATGCGTTAATGTAATATAAAAACCTGTTTTCAAAAATAGCAACCCCTCGAGTTTCTTGCTTGTTCTTCTCAGGGGAAAATTGCCTTTTGAACAAGCAGTAATTTGTAAAATCTGACAATTTTAAGTGTACCCTGTGTGGCGTTTTCGCCTCAGGTAGGTAGGTTAGGGGTTCCCAATGAAAGATGTGGTAAGTTCCAACCTTTATTGAAGCCTGCAATTTCACTGACCGCCGCAACGTCTCGAGAGCAATAGTAAGGGGATCACTGGCCTGAAGGTCTTCGTTCTTCGTGGCAGGAAGCGTCCACAGCTCCGGTCGACAGGGTGTGGTGGCCGTGAGGTTAGGGTCCTCCACGGTCGCCTCAGCAGTGGTGGCAGGTGCCCTCTCAGCAGGGATATTAGAGCTCGATAGGCCTTTTAGGTAGGCTGGGATCCCTAGAGGGATCCAAAACACTTAAATAGTTAGCTGGTACAAAAGTATTCAGATGACCTTTCACCGAAGGACACAGCTGTCGCTTTACATGTTGGTCTACATGGCTTTGTTTATGAGATATATATTTATTTACTAGAGTGGCCTCACTGTCGACTGACATTTCGTGGGGTGTTCCCTTAAAGAAAGCATTTCCGTTTTCATGTGCTTTGTTAATTAGGTATTTCGATACAAGTATATCTAACATTCATCGATGGTGTTAACTTTTATAAATATGATTTCTTCGCGTTCTACAAATCAATTAGCCGTAGTGTCCTCGATCCAAAATACCTATATAGGTATTACCTATACCTACCTAGAGTCTAGAGGAGCTTCATAACGTTCGTTTTAAATTCGATAATCGAACACGGGACTTCTATACTTAAAAATACAAACAGGAAGCTTCCTGAATATATTTAATAAAATGTACCTACTCAACGACCATGTGTGGTGGTCTCTCATAGTCGTAGTTTTTAAAGTGTCGTTATCAAGTTGGTTAAGTAAACAAAATGGGTCCAATTCGTTGTACATTGCTGTAATAGGTCATTGTGATTCGTTACTGAGCACGTCGCCTAGGCAATGTAATGCAAAAGTATTACGGTGAGTAGCATGTGAGTCCTCGGGTACAACCGGGGAAGGGACGAGGGGAACAAAAGCTCATTCAGCGCTTTTTCCTGCTGCCTGCCTGTTGTCACACACATCTTTACTTTGATGAATTTCTTAATAGCGATAAGACCGCCTGGTTGTACAATTATTATTTTTTTGAAGCTTTATTCATGAAGTGCATTGTAGATTTTTTTGTACAATAAAGTGTACTTGATTGATTGATTGATTGAATTTCTAATTTTGCTATGCAGTTATTTTGATGTAGGTCGGTGGATATTATGATAATTATTAAATTACCTGTAGTAGATACCCTACGTACAACGCATATAAAATATTGATACTTCACCCCATAAGTAGTGTAGTACCTAGCTATGTAGTAATTAAAGCAATGTTTATTAAAACTATAATGGTATAAAAATATAATTAAATAAGATTGGTCAAATGTTGCATGCTCTAAAGGCAAAATGTAATGGACCTATCTTTAATATTGAAACACAAATTGTGTACCTACTATATTGTGGCGAATAATTTCAATTTGGTAAACATCACTCACCCAATAATTATATCAATTATAACCACTGAAATCGTTCAAACTGCTGAACCGATCATATCGAAATCTGTCTACTCTCTGTCAACAGAGATAGTCTGGGACCCGGAGAAGGGCATAGGCTACTTTTCATACTGAAAAAGTATGATGCGGACGGAAAGCCAGTGAAATAAGCTCGTCAAGCAGCGAGATTTCGTGCTGAATCTCCGCAGCGGCGGCAGCGGGGTGTGTTGCAGCGCTTTTGTAGCTTGGCCAGGGGTGCGGCTGGCGGCGGCGGCGCGCGGAGTCTCGCTGTCAGAGCTCGCTCAGTGCCTTACGAGGCGCGACCGCGAGCGCGCGCCCTTTCCGCGCGCCCCCGGCCTTCGCCCCTCGATGTTTACATCTGACTGACAGTGAGCAGTGAGTGCCGACAGCATGGGGTGCGCCCGTGGCCTCTGCACGGCCGAGAAGGTGTTCATCTTCATCAACGTTGCCTTCGCGGTGAGTCCCCTACACTACACCAGACACACTGGCCGATGGCCCACTCTGACCTGGCGCGGGTCAATACGGGATAATAAACTTTTCGAAGTTATCGTGTCGGGTTAAGATATCAATTGGAGAAGTTACTACAGTGATGTATAAGATGAGCGTGTGTTTACGGAGCGATGTTTGTTTGTCAGTTGTTATGATTTGTTTACTCAGCCCCACCTGGAGGCTATCGGCAACTTGTTGCGATCCTCGAGACTTCATTATTGCTGTAATCGGCGGCCACTTTCAAAGTTTTCAGGCAAATCTAACGTAAACAACAACGCTCGACGCGGACAGTTGGTTGGTTATGTATGATACAGTAAGGCTCTACATTTACATGGGGTTGCATCAGACAGAACGAATTGCAAAAGTGTTCAGATGTTCGCTATATAATTTAAAATGCTAAATATTATGGATAAATTAATGAGCACACATCTTACAAATATTTCTCCATTAAATGTCACCTTACCACTACTATTAGGTTGCTAACCCAAAGAGAACACAATATAAATTCACGAATGACTAAAAACATTTTGTAGAGCACGTTAATTTTATAAGCCAAGAAGAGTGATATGAAATCAATAGTTCTATCTCCCTCGTGCCCGTAGGACACCATAAAGACCCTCTCCCATACCCATAATCCCCTTTGTAAAATGTAAAGCTCTATCTACCTGAGCACGGCATCGCTGCGCCCGCGCCGAAACTAAACACCACCGGTTACGTATAACTCATGCGTCCACTTATCAGAACAAATAACGAACTTATCGTGCAACATAAGTACATAACACACGATCCAATATTACTCATTCAGTGTAATATTTTTATGACGTGTTAATAATTCAGTAAACAATTTGCTATTAAAGTTAACTAACTGTTAATAGATTTTAAAAAATTAAATACAATGTAAAACGATCGAGTTTATATACTACGTTTAAATATTTTTAAATCTTTATTACCAACAATTTATTCATTCTATGACTATAAATAAGTTATTTGCGTGAGCTCCAGGCCATATTTCTGCACTTAAAATTGTGATTCATGTGGTTTGTGTTAGTTAAAATCATTTAATGGTCATGTTTGCTTTTCCGAAGTATCGTAACCGATACACGACCGAACACATGACGAGTGAGTACATAGCACATATGAAACAATAACGTAAGGGATAATTATATTTTATCAAGCACCCAAGAATAATGAACATTTTGGTAATACAATTAGTTGATGTAATATTTTATAATACGTTAGCTTAGAGCACACTTTCATTCTAAGAGTGGAATGTACTACTCATAAAGAAAATGTAAATTAAATGAAATCAACATCTAGTCTATTACTTGAACATAGTCTTTTTTACCCGACACTCGAAGTGCATTTTACACGACACTCGAAGTGCATTTTACCCGGCACTCGAAGTGCATTTTACCCGACACTCGAAGTGCATTTTACCCGACACCCGAAGTGAATTTTACACGACACTCGAAGTGCATTTTACTCGACACTCGAAGTGCATTTTACCCGACACTCGAAGTGCATTTTACACGACACTCGAAGTGCATTTTACCCGACACTCGAAGTGCATTTTACACGACACTCGAAGTGTCAACTCACGAGCTCTATCAATTTAAAACCAGGCTCATAGATACATAATAGAGCAGGACAAACCTACATTGCGATGGACAAATGTCTAATGCAGGACTAATATGTTTCAGAAAATATTAGGGTTCTGATCTGTCGCTTATCATCGGACAAAATAAAACCTGAGAGCAAACAATCTCAACTCCACAGTTCTCCCACTGTAACTTCTATAAGCTCAGTGGTCATGGCCTACGTGACTCCGTTGCTACCTTGCGCCCTAGACTCATGCCTGTTGGCCATAGTTGAGAACCGAAGAGGAAAGATGATAAGTCACTTGATACGACACGACTTTTTTTAAGAACATAATGGAGGACATGAACGAAGGAAAGAGAGGAATGGAAAGACCTAGGCACAATTACTTTGGCCAAGTGACAGAAAGGTGAATGTTGTGTCGTACCAAGAGGTTAAATCGAGAGCGGAAAGCAGAGAGACGTGGTCATAACTCCACCGACAAGATCATAGCTCTTTATTTGAAGAAGAAAGTGTGTAATTAGGAAAACAGGTTTTCCACTCCATCGGCAAATGGGATGAAATGATAGCAAACAGCTAACGATAACTGAAAAAGTTGTCTCATTGAAAACAGCAGTGGTAATTTAACTTAGTACAGCATTTAGTGGATAACTGTTTGAGATCATCAAGGGTGAATTAACTATCAAAATCTTTGACCGAAGTTCGTGTTAACTTTTATGTGAAGCGATTCTTAATCAGCCTTTCCTTAAATACAACATAAATGACAATATGGTAATTCATTGAATATAAGGAAAAATACATCTCTCTAAATATTTGTACTTAAGTTCTGTCTGTTTAGTGTTCCGTGTCGAAATTGGAAAATCGCACACTTATAGGATCACATCGATTTCTGTCCGTCTGTCACAGTCATTTTTTTTATGCACAACGGGTTGTTACTTGACCTCAATCACACCTGATGTTAAGTGAAGATGAGGTCGAAGGTGGAAGCGTACTGACCCGGAAACCCCAACACATTTGGGGGACTGGCTATCTTATCTCTGACTATCTTATCTTATATATTCATAATTTGGAAATATTAAAAAGGTTGGTATAATGTCGGCCGGGAGTGACCCAGTGATTTCTTCCCGGTAACCGTTAGATAAAAAGAATCCACGTTTCTGCCTCATATTCACTTAGCATGGTGTGATTGAGGTCTAAACGCGGTTTACGCATAAAAAAAACACAATTTATATTTTATTAAAAATCAGTTTTGAAGATTATCGTGTGTATCTTAGTAAACAGCGATTTTATGGAATATTATAGTGTCTGTAATGCTTACTTGTAAAGCTTTTTCAAAATTTCTGTCTTGTCTTTTAAAGTATCGTTCTGAATATTCTAATAAGCGATATTAACATTGGAAATGACTGAAGAAAAAATTATATTTATCATGGTAGATAGATTTTTTAATATCAAAAAAAGCAACACTTATTACTCGAGTCCCATTTGACCGGTTTATTTAAAAACGTTTGAATACAAATACTACAATGGGGCGACCTTATCACTTTGAAAAGGAAAGAGTACGCCGACTGGCTTCTTACCGAGGAGACCTTAAAAGCGACTATTACTTCACCAGCATGTCCAATGCTGGTTCGTCTTCGGTTTAGTGAGTAGAATGATTAGCGAGCTAACAAATATCTAACACCGCCATTCCTCCGTCTGTGACAATTCTATGGAGTTTAAATATAGCTTCTTTGTTTTCGAAATGGTTTTCAGGTATATGTTTGGTGGAAATTGATCCGTTGTTTCCATGATATTTAGCTCTCATCACAGTTTCTGTCGAGATCTCGGCCAGTTATGATACCTTTTAGGCTCTAATGTTTGAATATTTATTATTATCTTTCGGGGTTTTTGAATTGTTTATTTTAAAGCAAAATGGATTAAAGCACCATTGTGAAGCTATGTCGTTTTAAAACTATTTTGATTTTCAATAAGGGATATTTTTGTATGCTACATTGAATAAAATATGAATATGATTCATTATCTATGTTAAATGTTCTTTGTATTTTATTTTTGTGTGCAATAAAGAATTTAATAATAATAATAATAATAATGATTGATTTGATTTGCACTCTAATCATCGTCGTCGTTTTTAAAATGCTATTGCGGTTTAAAATGTCCCTTCATCAATCTAGTTGAGTATAACATGTATCCCATTAGGAATCTAAAGCACGTATTCCGATTTGTAATTCCTATTCCTTCTAGGTCTTATCATCCTATATTTGTTGAATATTTAATCATCATCACTCCCAATCTTTAATCATTAACACTCACAGGTCTCCCTATACATTTCCAGAGCCACCGGTTATTATGTATTTCGACCACGTCCGTCCACCTACTCTTCTACCTTTTTTAATAATATCCCTAAAAGCAGCCCACCTAATTACCAAACCTCATTTATCTCCAAATTAAAAGCCCTCTTGTTCTCGTGTTCGATTCTTACCGAAATTTGAATTTCTATACGTACTTAGCTAAAATTCGAACATCAAAACGAAGCCTGTGAATCGTGTATAATTGCTCTAATGAGCTCAGTTAATTCGGTGAAAATCAAAGCCAATTAATTCACTGTGGCGAGCTTTTTTGTAATCCCTGCGGTATGATATTGGTGGATGAATAACTAATTAACTTTAGTTCGTTTTATTGGACAGTCTACATTGAGTCGCGCATAAATTAATTGATAATTAACAAGCCTACACGCTTCTTGTCAATAAAATAATAACTCCTAAAGCGCGAAGTTATAAACGATCTCTCGGGGTACTTTTTCCACTTCATTTATCATTCAACTTTATGAGATTTCCGTGCCTTAGGTTACGTCGTCTTCGTGATGGATCTCCCACATCGAGTACTAGATCGTACGTCACTATTAGCTATAAATCGAGGCTTATTTCATGAACTGCAAATTTAAGTAGATAGAGAAATAGATTTGTCTGTTATAGGCTACGGAACTGATAATGAAACCTGGCTTGTGTAATATGGTCATTCCACGATCTCGGTTACTAATTTACGTAGTTCAATCAGTCGTGCCGTGCATCAGTTATGTCTTTGATCTCTCTGTTAATTATTTGTAAAGTCGCCTCTGTTTTGTTTGTCTTATATTTGGGTCGTTGCAGCGGCGGCACGGTTTGGGTCTGGTTGTTGTTGACTGAACAGTTTTGGCTTTTATTTGCTTTTAATTTGCCGCTGTCGCTGCCTCGGAGCGATTATCGCGACGCTACGATTCGCGAATCTCTCTCGCAGCCTTGTTGCCGGCGGTCGGCGGGGCGGCATCGGCGGCGTCGTGCTCTCAAGGCTGCTGGCTCAGCTAATATTGACACGACGGAGGCACGTTCTGTGACGGAAGCAACAAGCTCGAGTTTCAGCCGCAAATACCTATTCATTATAATACAAAATACAAATGCTTTATTCGTTAATACAGATAGATATACACGGATTGACAATAATGATATAGCAGGAAAATAGCTACATTTCTAACTTCTTTTTATAACTTTTATTTCCGACCTGTGTACGTATGTACATGTACGTCCACATTTAGTTAGTAACAAGTATAATAACTATTTACCTAAACCTATGCATGCCAGCTCTTGGCTCCATACATACGGAGTCCCAATGTTCAGGCTGTTTGTGGTAAGTACTTCACGTTTCGTTCGATAGTTGATCGTTGTAATGTTCGCACTATTTTTGTTCTTTCATAATGCGATCTGTTGAGGTATTTTATTGTCACTTGATATAAACCACTTGTAAGGCGCGTCCCCGAGCCTGATCTTCGGTTTCCGCACCAGCCGCTCGTGTCGCTTGCGCTCGTCGCTCCATCGGATAGAATATAGCATATTACGTCACTCTGCTAAGACCTACCTACTATTCGTCATTCTCATTAGCGTTTACTCAATAGATTGACACATTAGTTAAGTAATTTCGCAGAAATATGTAAATATAGCGCATGGTATTTCTCAAAGCACCGACACGACTCCGCCTGTCACGTCAAGTCGGGGATATCCGAAACCGTTCATAATTCATCTCCTTAGGTACTCAGTAATACGATTCAAGTTTCACCAAAACCGCTATACTTTATGGTGATACCGTCCCAAGTACTTAAATATTTACATTTATTTAAAACCGCATTCATCAGGCGGCCACGAGCTCACCTCTTTCAAACAGTCGCTCGCTCTTCTGACGTACTTTAGGGAAAACAGTTATTAATAATACCGAATACTGCTAAAGTTAAATACATAAACTATCTGGGCTTTAAGCAATGGTCTTGATTAATTAAGTTAGCTGTTAGACTACGTTCTGGGCATCCATCAAACAAGTTTGGATATCTGATGAAAAGAACCGACACTCCTAACTGTGAAGTCTGTGGAGTAGTTGAAGATGTCCAACACAAGTTGATGGAATGTGCTAGAAACCGAAATGAAAGAGATACACTGATGAGACAATTAAAGCTGAGTCAATACGCTGTAGGTTTGGCTCAATCAATTATGGGTAAACCTGGATCAATAGCGGCCAGATTATTATATAATATGTTTGTATCTTGTCATCAGTGAATCTTGGTCAGGGTACGATGGGACTGTCATGTCTAGAAGGACTCAAGTCCCTAAATTAAATAAAGATTAAAAAGCAATAGGCGGTACCTAACACCCTTTACAAATACAGTCTTTTAACCCGAGATAATATTTCCGAAAGCGACTGCGCGGAGCCGTGGTTCTTTAGCGCTAGGCCACGTTCCTCTAATTAGTTTATTTATAGAAGAATGTGTACTGCAATCGCGTGAAGGGTACGTTTCACTGTGTGCGAGTGAATAATACAAGCATCCTGTTGGTTCCCTGCGCCGCTTTCTTTTGTATGGTTCTTTTCCGAAGCGGCGGCGGTATCTCATTCTGTCAGTCAGGACAAACCGCATCATTTTAAATCATTTTTAATCAGTTATAAGTTTGATGGCTATGTCTGTCTGTGGCGTTGTGGCGCTAATGAAAATGGTTTTTATTTTCGGGAGCTGATGTTTACGAGATCATTCTTATCCAAGTTTGATGTAAATCGGTTTAGTCGTTTCAAAGATATTTACTTTTAAAACATTTTGCTTTGTATACCTGAATGACATTATAGTGAGCAAGACACTGTATTGTTGAATGAGTGGATCGAATCGGCGGGTTATATCATGTTAATGTTTAAATATATGCACTCGCCACTCCGTCTGTCCGGCTGGCTGCCGCGTCACGACTCACCGTTCGAAAGCCAACAGGTTCGACGCCCACGCTTAATGAATTGATCAAATTATATGTAGATGTCGTAGGCACATGGTTAAATTAGATAACGGATATTTTCTGCTTTATTGGAAACTGCGCTGTCCAGAGGGGAACCCCATTAGGTGGGGCTCCTACAACCGAGAAGCCATAAGGACCCTAAAACAGCCTAACCACCCGGCGCTAAAAGCGAAAATGTACGTCATACTTGGAAGATCCTGCTCGAAGGACCACTAGCTATCATATACATAAATAATAAAAATGCTAGTTAATTTTTAAAACTGTATTAATTAAATTTCATTAAACTAAAATTACAACAGCCGTCCCATTCTGAGGTAAGAAAAAGAAGGGGCCGAGAGGGTTGCCAGCATAACACACATGGCAAAATTATTGCTAGCTTCGCCTCCGTGGCTCAAACAACATTGGGTTTACGATTCGGAGGTCGCGGGTTAGATCCCCAATCGCGTAGGTACTCGGTTTGGTTGGTGGTAGGGCATTTTTAAATGTCCGCCTGGCTAGCTACCACCATCTTATTTAAATCTGCCGCCAAGCAGCAATGTTAATAGCATTGTTGTGTTCCGGTTGTCAGAGATAAGATAGCCAGTCCCCCAAATGTGTTTGGGTTTCCGGGTTAGTACGCTTCCACCTTCGATCTCATCTTCACTTAACATCAGGTGTGATTGAAGTCAAGTACGAACCCGTCGTGCATTAAAAAAAAGGCTTAAATTACAAAAAAAAAATGAAAATTGTTTGTATGGAGAAAACAGTCTTAATGAAATTCTTCATACAAAACGCCAATTTCATAGGTAAGGATCTAATATGTTGATAGATGTGAATTGTGAAAGGTGCAGCTTTTAAGAAGCCCTGGGGCTGATTACATGTATCGACAGTGAAATTTCGAGTGAGAATCGTGCTTCTGCGACATATCGGACGGTACTCTGTCCGACGACAGTGTGACGTTATGAGTATGGCTCACAAATCTTCTTTTACGATACTTGAGGCAAGATAGCCCGTGCCGTAGACAGCTGCTCCCACATAGACTCGGTTTCATTAATTTATTTGCTCTACCTAAATAATGTATTGCTACAGTCGGCCACAAACACCTGTCAAAATTCTGTCCTAAAGAAAATGAATTTTGTTAATGCTAGTGAACCTAATAACTTCTTCTACTGCTACATCTGATACTACTTCATGTATATAACAGGCAGATTGCGTTGTTTATTTTAGTTTTAGTTTAGTTATTCCTTTAGTTTTGTACTTAGTACTGAGTTGTTAGTAATTTGTGGATAATGCTGCTGGTTTTGCAATCATCCATACTTGTTTGTTAATAATGTTGTAAGTTATATACACTGTAAAACTGTTTATTGTCCCTAATAAATAAAAAAAATAAAAAATAAGTACTCCTTGGTTGCCATTTTAAAATACACAGTGAAACAGGTAACTTTAAAGAGGCCCTTTTCCTGAGTCCTATAATTCCAATATAAACTAATTGAAAATTTTGAATTGTTTTTGTTGAATTAAGACAGAGCCTCTTTCTCCGAGGTTTTGACCAACTGTGGGGACTGTACAACATGTTGAGGCAACAATAAGGTCTCCGATCGCGATCATAGTCCGTTTGACCAGCCGTCAGTAAATTGACTTCATTATTCTGACCGATTTGACAATTGTTCGGTTCTTTGATGAATGTCTCATGTAGGTACAATGGGGCATCGTGGGTTACTTTATTGGTCATTATGCTTGTTGTCGTTCGTCTCATCATTTGAAAGCAATTGACTTATGAATGTCGAAATAATTACGGCGAATAAAAAATTCAATATTCTTCAAAACGTTGTTATTATTCACAAGGTGAAATATGTTGTTAACAAATTACGTGCCCATTCAATAGATTACAATAACAAATAATGTTTACTTCAAAAGAATATTGTAGACAAATATTGTAAGGCTATAAATAGTACTAATATTACAAGAGCCATTTCTACCGAACCAGCTTATACATTTACTACACATACAAATACAAGTACAAATACACTTTGAGACAAGACAATGAGTAGACAATGCTTCTGTCCGCAAGAATTTGATGTTATTGCCATCGACTCACTAAGAAGAAGAATACACTTTATTGCCCAACAGAAAAGAAAATACAGTTACAGAAAATGATAAGAGTAGAACGTACAATTTGGCGATCTTATCACTTTAGTGACTGTAACCCAAAGGTTGCGTGGCATGCATGCTTTTAAGCGATATTTTTCGGTTTAAGGACAATACATTTGAAATAAGCAGGTTGTACGGTATTATTATATGGATGCAAATACAAACTACTTGAATAGAGATATTTTTGTTATTATTTCATTTTATCACAATAATGTATCGTCATCATATCAGCCACATGGCGTCCACGGTAGAACATACGCTTACCCCATAGATTAAAATTATTTTATTTCAGTTGTACATAAAGCCTCAAAATTATTATAAACTTTATCAGTTTTCGTCACGTTTTCGTACTTCGGCATTTATATAACATTTCGGGATAATGAATACCCTATAAATATATCCATCACTGTACCAAATTTCATCTAAATCGTATTTATACTATATAGCTTTCAATTAAACTAATTTACATTTTTTTTTATGATTACCTGGATACGCGTTTGATAACAATCTCACCTGATGCAAAGTAACGACGTGGTCGAACATGCAGCACGAACGTTTTCCTCATCGCTACATCGAAATCCTAATAATTTCCCGCGGTGTGTCCGTACATTCCACTCAGTGTCGTGCACAACGTTTTGTCACAGGGTAGGCAGAATGATAAAATTTGCTATTTAATTGTGAAAAAATATAACTACATGAAGTCGGTTAAAAATAATAACTTACTCTTATAGCAATCTTCGCAACTGTTTAGAACATTTTTCTGTCCACATAGTATGAATCAGCTGTCTTGATTTCATTTCATCAACATTAGGCTTATTTAATCGAGGGCGGAAAGCAGAGAGACGTGGTCATTACTCCACCGACAAGAGCATAACTCAAATTGAAGAAGAAGAAGGCTTATTTAATGATAACAATATATAATACATCACCTTCATCACTATTCTATTTAACCTCGATTTTTGGCGTCATAAAAAAGTTTGAATTCTTTGGTAAGGATTCAGCATGAAGCGCACAAGTTAACGCGTGTCCGACACGCACCTGGCAGGTTTCCATTTTGGTTAAAATTGATTAAATGTGTAATCGCTGAGTCATGGTCGTCTCTACCATCTGTCAGCGCTACGATCCTGACGTGGTTGAATGCAGTAGAGGCACGTACAGTGCACGCGCAGCTTATCGACCAGTATATTACAGATAATATGTGTGTGTGTGGGTGATTATGATGACTGACGATAGAGACCGACTCACCATGGAGTATAGTAACGTCACGCGTTGAGTTGCCGCCAGTGCCGTGTCAGATTTAGCGTAAATGCAAAGCGAGCAACAGCTTAAGGTATCACCTCTTGGGGCACTAAAATACAGCCCAGAAATGAGTTCTGCATCTCAAGGAATGCGAACCACGCAAATTAAGATGTCTGCAACAAATGTGATGAAGTGTCTAGCGGAGACCCACAGGAGGAGCTAGCAAAAGCCATGTCTTTTTTTTGCACTGTGAGGGGCGTGACCTCAATCACACATGAATCTTAATATTAAAATTATTGACATTATGGCTCATTCGCAAAGCAGATTCCCCAGAGAAGAACGAGCAAGAAACTCAAGGGTTGCTCTTTTAAATAAGGTTGAACACATAAATAATAATAATAAATATTTGGGACACACCAATCATCTAGTCCTAAACTAAGCAAAGCTTGTACTATGGATACTATACATATAATAGAAAAACACATACAGAAATATTTATATAAACATCCATGATTCGGAAATAGATTTTCGTATTCAAACACAAACATTTGTCCCTCGCGAGATTCGAACTCGCAATCGGTGGTTTCGTATCCACTATACACCAATCGGTCGTCAGTGATTGCGTAGTTTGTAGTTCTAAATCGCTGCAGTGGTATTTTGCGGTGTTTTTTTTTATTTGTATTTTTATGATCAAATGTAATTTTTGCACTATTTTAGATCTGCACAGTCACGTGGTTGAAGCATTGGGATTAATAAATTACTAGGTACATTTTATATCATATATGTGTGCGTGGGAAAAAGATGATAATCCGGCGCAGGTTTCCGCGGTGCTCGCATTCCCTCCCGCCAACAAGTATGGCGCATGCCTGTCCACAGCGCGCACCTGGCCGCGGGCGTAGACAAAGACACTGCTATGTTACGACTAGCTAAATAAATAAATAACTTAATCTACCCATCGACGAGTGGTGTCATAGTTGTTCAATGTTCATTCGTAAAGGAGAACTCTACGATTTATTCATTTCCATAACAAACTTGGAGTACACATATAACATATTATGTTTATTTAGTTAAAACTGTTGCTTTTGTACTGAGTAAATCGCAAGTCTGTAGATTCGTGAGGTCGTTATCGCTAATTGTGTCATAAAAATAAAACAGCGAAATACCTACTGTGTACGAGATTATGTATCCGTTTTATTTATACAAGCTTTATCTAACCCGTCTGTCACTATATGCTGACATAATCACAGCAGACTCCTGCTTCGGAACGAGGACACGTTGAACTGAATATACTCCCACACTTTTCCACTGTACCGCACGGGGCACGGGGCACGGAGCCCGCGCTCAATTATCTGCTACCGATTAATGTACGACCGAAACAGGATTTTCAGCCGAAACCGTATCTTCGGCCGCGCTCTCAGTTTCGGCCAAAACCGAAATTTATTTAGACATTTATACATACACTTACCTACACACAGTTAACTCGTGTTAAATGAAATTCATGTTCGAGAAAAAACACAAACCCAGTCAAACATAATCACGCCTACCGGCGAACTAACCCGAAGCTAGCCGAAGAGAAATTTATTTATTTCTCTTTTTGCTATATTAAAGTAGGGTCGTATCATAATTATTGGAAGCATACTGCGTATTAAGTACTTAACATCTGCAGCTCTCAAAGATATTCGTCTAGGCTTTACGGACTTTATAGAGCCCTTTGCCTGCAGTCTCGATATAGATAGCGATCGTTATGTTATCGAATTCGGTCGCTAAGTCTCAACAATGTTATTTTAATTGGAGAATTAGAGTCTTTAGTATCAAAATATCGGTTTCCATTGAAACTACGATTCAGGCTTCCAACAATAACCGATATGATTATGAACACTATAACATTTAGAATAAGATCGTTAGGAGTTAACGACCGAAATCGGTTGCTATCTATGTCGAGACTGCGGGCCCAGGATGGTGAATAGGCAGCATGCTAGTCGTTAAGCATGAAACAGCCCTGCTTTAATAAATCTGACGCCGATTGTACCATGCTACTACAATGCGAATTGATTGTAACGTCTCCAGGTTGCGGTCAGCGGTGTCGAACGCGGACATTATGGTCTGTATCAATGTGTTGCCGTTCCATACATCGGTGTGACGACGCCGAG
The DNA here is from genome assembly GCA_949316235.1 of Oegoconia quadripuncta. Lineage (NCBI taxonomy): Eukaryota > Metazoa > Arthropoda > Insecta > Lepidoptera > Autostichidae > Oegoconia > Oegoconia quadripuncta. The sequence goes on along the minus strand of OX438743.1, from coordinate 215,056 downwards.
ACGTCCCGCCGCCGCCGCACCGTGCGACATCGGCGCAATCCGAACACTATTTAGCCTGTGAATTGTGACCGATTAGCGAGGACGCTCCGAACGCGCCGCCGACTGTACCCTCGCCTTGTGTCAGACAATAGTGTCAAGGCACGCTCAAACAAACAAACACACAAATTAACCCAGCTGGCGTTAGTGACATTGGACAATTTGTAAAGCTCTTAGCGGTTGAGTGGAAATTGATGTTAATATTGATAAACGAGAGAGAAAAGAATCCTCTGATTTCTTTAAGCTATGAGATTGTGTATGACGTCACAGTGTCATTGAGATGTATTGAAGTACATTCCTGCTGTGTTAATAAATAAAACTTCAGTTGGATACGATTTACTGCAATATAGGCTAATATTTTATCAGTTTTATACTACGAGTACCTATATTGTACGTGAACAGAGTCCATCACATAAACACAGCGGTAAGGCGCACCGATGAGCTCACACACACACACACACACGCGGCCAGATTATTTACTTATTCAATTCACTTACTTAGTGAATATCGTATACATGACCTAGTTTGCTTAAGAATATAAATTTAAACATTACTCAAGGCATTAGCTTCTGTAAAATATAATATTCAATTGTCAGTAATCATTACTCATATTCGAATGAAATCTAAACTTACATCAGTTATTTGTCAGGAGAAATTTCTGGGAAACTGCAGCAACACGTTTTACGAGAACTACTGGAATATGTGTCAAGTTGCGAACGGAGTGGTAGAGTTGGGCAGGTACCAGGACAACCAGCGCGTACGTAATGCATTCTGCGAAACAGAGCACGGTGGGTTTTTTATCGAAGAGCCGGTTACCCATATAGAGTCACGTCTTCGAGCACGTTTAGAAAATATTCCGCGACGACCCAACGGTTGCAATTCCTGTAATCTAGCACTATCAATAATACTACCCAGGTATATAGCCGACGCGTAATTTTTTCCCACTAACGGAGGAGGTTTAAAGTAATATTATCGAAAGTTTTCGATTAGCGAAGTTAAGTGACATCTGACGCGGTTACTACTTGGATGGGTGACCACTAATGACATTTTCATACGAGTGTTTCCATGCTTCGGAGGGCACGTGATACAGTTGGTCCGGTTGTTTTTGAATGAACTCAAATCGGTATCCTACAGGAGATGCTTGAAGACACTGTCAAGTGGCACCTATTCATAACCTGTCTTTGTGAGATGAGGCTGTGCCGCAGTAGGGGGGACGTAAGACTGTTGATATATAGGCAGTACCCTGGGCGGTAGAACCGAGAACAAAGAGATAACAGCTATACTCCTTACTAGATCCACGTGACAATTCGACTTCCGCTTCATTCGATTTCTTTTGTTATACGAAAGGTGCTACTTTTGTGCCTCATACATACGTTACAATAAAATTGAAGCAATAATAAATACAGCACTCACTTGTGTATCAGCCCGATGCTTGCAAAATGCGCACACAACGTACCACCCATGGCACAGACACACGCGGGATCTCCAAACCGCCACTACCTAAACCGAGTATCATTTATGACGACACAAGTCTAATATACCTATAAGTATGAGTAAGCCCCCGGCTGGGCAAAGCATCGACTTAAAAATCGGACGCGGTTGGATTTGGAATCCGGAGGAGCAGGGTTATATACGTACGTATACGTAGAGGTAGATCGGGTCGAATACTATCACTGAAGTAAATTATGGTAACTCGCTACGTCTATCTATTAGACGTATATCCCCTTATCCTTACTTCTAGGTGAGAGGAAGCTGTGCACTGTGTGACATTTAAAATTAACACTGAAAACTATGGACTTAATATTTCCTAAACAAATGTAGGTATTTCGTGGTCGTTTGGTACCTATTGTTGTTGGAGTATTGTGTCAGTTTGTATGTGGCTCGGTTCAATAGTGATTGTAGGGTCAGGGTCCGCTCAGGGCGCATGCGTCGTCATTTAGGTTAAAACGAATCGCCAAAAAGTGGTAAGAAAAACGCTTTGGATCTTGGTTAGGATTATGTTCAGTGTATATTTTGATTTGATTTGATTTGTATCATCAGATAGTTACCAAGTTTATGTTGGAACACCCTGACGGTATACCCACTCTTTTAATTTTTGAAATAGTGTACCAAATGCTGGAGATATACATTCAGTGTACTAAGTATCGGGAATTTGTCAATAAAACAAAAAATACAAATTATTCATCTAAATTTATTTTATCGCCTTCAAAGTAGGCCCCATCGCTTGCAATACAACATCTCCACCGCTTCACCCAGTCTTCCATACATTTTTCATAGGCTATTTGCGGTATGGCCTTTAGCTCATTCAGCGAATTTTCTTTTATGGCTTCTATCGACTCAAAACGTTTTCCTCGAAGTGGTAATTTTAACTTGGGAAATAAAAAAAAGTCAGACGGAGCCATATCAGGTGAATACGGTGCTTGGTCGAGAACTTTTGTTGAATATTTCGCTAAAAACTCTTTCACTATAATGGCTGTGTGTGATGGTGCATTATCATGGTGCAGCATCCATGAGTTGTGTTGCCACAAATCTGGACGTTTTCGGCGGATACTCTCACGCAAACGCTTCATGACGCCTAAATAATATTCTTTATTCACTGTTTCTCCCTCTGGAAGGAATTCGGAGTGAACCACACCACGGTAGTCAAAAAAAACTGTCAGCATCACCTTGATTTTGGAGCGACTTTGCCGCGGTTTTTTGGGTTTCGGCTCGTTTTCGAGACGCCATTCTGAAGACTGTTGGCTTGTTTGCATGTCGTACTCATAAACCCATGTCTCGTCGCCAGTTATTATACGTTTCATAAAGGTCGGATCCGTAGAAGCTCGGGAAACCATGTCTTCAGCGACATGCTTTCGCTGCGCTTTTTGAACAAAATTGAGCTCTTTTGGAACTAGTCGAGCGGCGACGCGTTTCATGCCTAAAATGTCAATGAGAATGTTGTGGACGGACTTAAAAGATATGTTCACCTCACTAGCCAACTCTCTCAGACTCATACGTCGATTTTCGAGCACTAGCTTCTTGATTCTGTCGATGTTTTCTTTGGTCGTAGCGGTTGAAGGTCTACCAGAACAAGGCAAGTCTACTACTACTTCTCGGCCTTCTTTAAAAGCCTTATACCATTCATAAGCCCTTGTTTTCGATATACACGATTCGCCGTAGGTATTTCGCAACATTTTTAGTGATTCACCACATGAAATATCATTTGAAACACAAAATTTAAGGCACTCTTTGTTCAACAATATTTTCCATTGTAAAAATCGCCGAGGACTCAAAACTATGACCAACAAAAAGTGTAGTTTAAAACAAATTAAATGACAGATCCCGCTCAAATTTTGCGCGCTAAATCAGTACAGTGCTACCAACATGCAGTAAAAAAATTAGAACGACCTCTTTTACGCGGGTCTTTTTATTGACATATTCCCGATACTTTTTACACAGAGTAGTACATACATAAGGAAGAGATGCTTAGCGAATATTGTTAAACATCCTAAAGATTGCTAAATGATGCAGAACAAACAGAAAACTAATATTACTGACGTCAGAGCAAACAATCAGTGAAATAATAACAAGTTTAGACGCCAGGCACCACAGTGGCCTGTGACGTCACAGTGCGGTAACCGCAATATATCTATGAGTACATTATTCTAATAAACAAGTCTACAAGTTATCGTCCGCCATTGAACTGTGTAACTCTGTTGAAAACGGTTCATATGACATGAGAGAGATCCTAAACCGGCTCGCGGACATTCCGGGCGGGTTGTGCGCACGCGCACACCAAGTTATCCTTGTCGTAAATAAATCACTCTACCATCGACGAATGTTCTAATAACTCAGCCAATTTTTATTGCTTTATATAATTTTCTATTTCCTTATTGAGTGTTCTTTAATACCATAATAATAACCATAATGCTTCGATTGTGTTTCGATAATGGTCGGTATAAAAACTCCGTTTCCGGATATGGTGGGAGCAAAAACTTAATGCAACGGATCTCATGAACTTGGAAGTCATTGGGATCGCTCGAGTACGAGGCAATAATTATTCACGACAGCCGTAGTTTCCTTCTACGAGATTATCCACAGATTAGTGTCAGCGGTCACGGCCTGAGGTCCCGGCCCACGGGCGGGCGGCGTGGACAGTGTAGGGACACTTCGTCTGGAGCCGATGTTTGATAGTTCGGGGTCCGACGGCAGTGGTACATAGAGATAAACATTTTCAAAATAAATCCACATTAGACATACACTATAAATGGAATTTTAGAAAACCCCCCTAAAGACGACTTCAAACAAATAATCGCCTCCGTGGCTCAATGTAAACAAGATTGGGTTTACGATTCGGAGGTCGCGGGTTCGATCCCCAGCGGGGTACATGTTTAAGTACGCGGTTTGGTTGGTGGTAGGGCATTTTAAATGTCCGCCTGGCTACCTACCACCATCTTACCTAAATCTGCCGCCAAGCAGCAATATTAATTTTGTTGTACAGCAAAATTGTATGTATTATATGGGTGATTTATTTATTTTATTAAAATTAGTATAACGCGCACGCTACCTACATATCATGTACGTAATGCTTCCTAACCCAAAGGTGCCTGGAAGAGATCGCTTTTAGTGATAAGACCGCCAAATTGTACTTTTCTCTTTTTCATATTTTTCTTATGTTTCTTATTGTTGTACAATAAAGAATATTATGTTTGTTGTTTGTATTAATAGCATTGTTGTGTTCCGGTTGTCAGAGATAAGATAGCCAGTCCTCCAAATGTGTTGGGGTTTCTGGGTCAGTACACTTCCACCTTCGACCTCATCTTCACTTAACATCAGGTGTGATTAAGGTCAAGTACCAACCCGTTGTTCATAAAAAAAAACGTGTTAAAAGTTACATATCTTCGAAATAGCTTCACACGTTCCGGGACACAACACCAGACAAAATAGAGTTTTATATCATAACGTCGAGAGGTGGGTTGTGGCTCGGAACGTGTTCACCGAGTTTTATCCTCCCCTGTCCCCTGAAATCCTCACTAAAATCAGACAACCATTACTGATATACATCCTGAAAAAGACTGAACACACACACAACGCCATCAAATACTAGGCCCTATTACTGAATACTGCTCAAGCAGCTATCTCCGCTTGAGGACAGTTAAAAAGGGACAGCTCTATGTAACTTGTATAGCGGCATCTCTTTCTACCTATGCTCAAGCACAGATCTACACTTGAACAACATACTAAAATACGGACATAACTCCTGTTGTTCCAAGTATGAGGTGTAAGGTTCAGTAGTCAGAATACACTAACAGTCTTTCAAGAAACAGCTATAAAACACAGACGGACCTGGCTAAACTAAAGCGAATAGTTACTGCTACAGACCGACTAATTCACAACGAATTTGTAACTTGCCCAATTAATACCTAGTGCTACATTGTAACTGGATAGGTTATAACTTCTCTGTAACTTCAGTTTCCACAGACAGACGACGCAGACCGTTCTGTGAGCACTGCTTGGTTTAAAATGACTTTAACTATTTAATAATAACCGTCTTGACTTTCCTGGCAGAATATCGTGCGTGTATCTTGTTGGGGGCTCTTTCCGAATGCACAATTTTGACTCAAATAATATTTATATGTATTCTGCAATGCCCTAAGTCAAATCAAAATCAAAAAATCAAAAATCGTTTATTTCCTTTACTACATAACTTTCAATACAAGTTGTAGGATTCTCCTTTTAAGCTTAGTAAAACCTGTAGTAGGAGGAACCACTTTTCCGTATCATATGTTTGCAAAGGTTTTTTTTTTACAAAACAAAATGTCTTATAAAATTTTTAAAGTAAAGCTTACATTTTACATAATCGTGTATGTGTGTGATATATGTGTGTATAGTGTATATCAGTGGTGTGTGTGTGTGTATATATATGTATATATATTTATTCATTCATTGTGTATATGTTAATAGATATTCAGTATCCCGATAGTTTAGATAAGTCACTGATACAATTACCCCCGTTCACGCATGCGCTTTTGCAAACCAGAACGATTTGGCGCCCAGTCTACTTCAAAAGCATTCTCAGTTGATTCCTTAATTTTCAGCCAGGCTCGCGTCCGGTGCCATAAGACGTTATCTTCTAAAACTTGCGAAGATCACCTCAGTCCCCAATCGCCGTGGTGTTTAAACGAATTTCCGCTTTTTCTCTTTAAGCAGATAACGCTCCCACTGGGCATGCTCCCTGACCTCTAGTTGTAGCAATAGACTGAGTCTTTGTATAAATGGCACGATAATGAAAGAATCGATCGCAAGATGAGATGAAACTAAATTGACACTTAGGATACTGCTGCGTATTTAAACTGTATCGAAAATAAATTAAAAAATTTAATTCTCGGGCCACAATGATGAAGGAATTATCTTTGAAATGTTTTAACTTATTTCAAACAAACACGGCTAAGACCAGCTTCGGAAACCAAAAAGCGTTTTAAAATAGTTTTTTTTTTTTTTATTATATGAGAGGGCGGCAAACGAACATGCGGGTCACCTGATCGAAAGCAATCACCGCCGCCCATGGACACCCGCAACACCAACAGATTCAGCCGTTTTAGCACTATAATGCCACAGATAGACAGACGGTTTTAAACTTATAACAGCTCACTTTTTGTTTCGGGAGATTAGAAATAGTATTGAAAGCGGGACTCGGTCTCACTCCTGAGATCGCTTTATTAACATGGTCTTAAGAACCTCAGCATGCAGCTCCTTCTTATGTGGTGTGTAGCCGCTGAGCCTGGTTTGGACGTGTTGTTGTCGGGAGGTCGCGCCGAGGTCGCTGCATTATTAACGAGGTTTTTGTGTTGGCTCGTTGGCGGGAGGTCGCGGGTCCCTCCCCGGGTGTCACGCGACCCATTGTTGTCGATATTGTACTCTTAGTGACAGGACAGCTCGGTACATACTAAACATTATCAGCTTTATAAAATTTGAGAGCCCTGAAAGAAAAATCTCTGCAATTTTCTGTACATCGGAAACACACAACTAAGTTGGTGATGTACAGGTAAGTAAATGCCTGTATGTTTTCCTGTTTAGAAAATTTTTAATCGCTTCCATGGATCAATTTATGGTGGAATAATATGGTTTATAAAACGAAGGTCGTAGTTTCGATTCCTAGCGGAACACACGTTGCTGGTAGGGCTTTACTAAAGTCTTCCTGCACACTTACCACCATCTTAAGTAACGTTTAGGTTTAGGTCGGACAACGATTTTTCGTTTTCACCTTAATTTTAATACCAGATATAATTGAATTCGAGCGATGAGATGTCGTGCCTAAAAAGCAGCAGTAATTATTGCTATTAGGTGTTCCGATAAATAAAGCCACAAATTCAGTTTGTCGTAATGTCGAATAAATTAGAGGATTGTACCCCTCCAGCAAAACGAACGTGGTGTGGGCAAGTGCGATCGTGTCACTGGAGTCCATATTTAGACATAGAAACTTTTTATTCAGTGCCACAATACATTGTACAGAAACATAAGTTAGTTTTTAGAGTGACACAATAAAGTCCTGTAAACTTTGTAATCAGCTCATTACATTACCTAACCTATATTCCTAAATTGTGAAGAGCGCTGACTCCTATAATACGGGGCATCCTAGTTTAGGAGTCAGAGTTCCCCTACTTAAGTTTCTATAAATAAAAAAATTGTACAATATTTTTTATACCCATTGTTATATGTTATATGTTATAGGTAGTGAATAAGCTATTTCTTTTCTTCTATTATTATACAGGAAGAAATCTTAGAATAATGCACAATATAATTGTGGCAGTTAAAGGGCTTGATGGCTCAGCTAACGCTGCAAACGCTGAACGCGCTTCCAACACTGATAATTCTGCCAGTGCCTCAAGTGGAAAGTGACGTTCAGCTTAAAACAGAATTTTGGAAGTAAATAAATAATTAGTGGGATGGTAGCAGTATTGGTTATTTCACATTCATTGTTACATTTACGGCAGTAACGCTTTGACTATGGACATTGTGTGTCACCTTCTGGTTGGTACTGTCGACTGCATGACAATGGGAACCTCGGGAAGTTCGGAGCACAATGCGGACCGTGTGTTCGGGCGCTCGGTGCGAGCTATGTAGTTCATAAAATAAATAATAGTATGAGACGCTGACGAGTATGTCGTATGCTTTAAAGATTTTTGATAAGATTTTTTTGAAATACGAAAGATATGCGAAAATATAGCTAAATGAAAACGGCAAAGAATGCGTTCTGCGTGCAGCCTTGTAACGGTATGCTCATTGTACCAGGCAGACTGGTGTTGACGATAAGTCGATAATGCGATCCAAATCTGTCTTCTAGCTAGACTATGTTAGACAAATGAACAAACGTAAGTAAGTGCAGCGCTCAGCACTGTTACTAACTGGACACTGGAATTTCAAAGGTCCCAAAAGATATTGTAACATAAAAAGCAATCTATGCAAATGAATGATTATTACACACTCACACGTGCAATCGGTTGTTAAATATGTCACAGTAATTGTTTGACAATAGTTCGGCTGATTGATACAATGAGAGACGTTCCTAATTGAATCAGCGCGAGGCGAGCGTCGTCGTCGCCCACGCGCCTCGCTACTACTCGCATGCCTCAGCCTCTCTGTCGTCAGCAAAAAGTTATTAAGTTACGTATATACAGTCATACATAATCACATCAGCTGCAAGACCTCCACAGATCAAAGGATTCGTTATCAGCCTCACTCGTTTCCGCTGTTGGGGCACAGCTTCCTCTGTAGGCGAGCGTATGAGCCATAATCCAAAACTATATATACAAATATAACCTTGAACTTGCGTTTACCGTTATCATCATTTCTAGACTACATACTTTTCACACCATCCTTTTCATACCCATGTCTTCAAACATTGCAGGGAAATTTCAGCGCAATCGGATCAGAATAGTTTTTGAGTTATCCTGCGGACGAACAGACGACAGACAGACTTGATCACAATCTCATAGATCCCTACGAGCGATAAGGTAGCTTTTGTATATCTATATAACTCTGTTACGATGTGTATAAAAAAGACTTTTTCTTCTTTTTCTATCCTATTATCTATTGTATCTATTTTGACGGAATCCTGAAAATCCCATTCAGTGTGACGGATAATTTCTCTGCTCGTATCTCATTAGCGGCCACCTAGTCTCAGCAGGAGAGAGCAATTTCCCCTGGAGGCGGTGTCGTGGCTCGGTCCTCGTTAGCGGCCCGCGCTCGTCACGTGGCGCGGCGGCCGTGACACGGTCACCGGGCGGCCGAGTGCACAGGGCCGGCCGGCCGCCCCGCGTGCTGCGCCTCACACAGGCATCTTGTTAGATTGAGGCACATTCATATAGATGGTTATCAAATATCTTTGCACAACATATCGCCAGGTTTGTGTTATGGATACCAGATGGTTGATAAACTACACAAATACATTTTTTTTGAAAATAAAACTACAAAAATACGTATATAAATGAAAAACATCCATAACTCGGGAACACATGTCTGTATTCATCATACAAACATATGCCCCTATATAGCGAGATTCGAACCCGCGACCTTTTGGCATATCTGTCAGAGTTTCGAACCACTATACCAAACAGATCGTCACTCTTTATTGCACAATTAACAAAAACTACATAAAGATTACAACGCACAAAATCATCATCTTCCTGCCCTTATTATAGGTGTGGTCGGTACAACACAAACATAACACAGTCTGCCCACACCTACTACGATCTTCCTCTGCCTCAGTATCCCTCCACATTATATAGATGGTTATACGACACAAAATTCGAATCTTATTAATTACTGTCTTCCCCGGCATGGAACTGTTCTCTATGTTAAATCCAAGACTGTCCATCTACGTAAGTTTGATCCAAATCCAAGAAATTAGATGTGAACGCAGTACAAACATACAAACTTCTTAACATTTGAATTTAAAATATAATATATTTTGTAATATTAGTTCATAAAATTTATCGTCGCGCTTGTATGAGACCTCGGGGTGGCAAAAGAGCTGGCAGCTACCTCGAGCAGGCGGGAGTGGCGGGATAGTGCTGCCAATCCTTTGGGCACCCGTGCGTGACGTTGATACAGAACATTTTTTTTTTGAAAATATTTAATTTCATTCGATAACATTCAAATGATGCAATGTATATCGATAATCTAATGATAATTTATGAAACAACGGCTTCAAACACCAAGTAGCATTTAAATTATAACTAGTTATCAACTAGTTTAATTATCAATTAAAAGGCGACGACTATCGCAAGGTGTGTGACGCCCTCCCCGAGCGCGCCGAGTGCAGCCCCGCGCGGGTCACTGTCCGCTCCGCCGCCCGCCCGGCCGGCCCAAGACGTCTCGCGGCGTCGCGTCGCGGCCCGGAGCGGAGCTCTCCCGACGTCTTCCCGTTCGTTACGTCATCTAATCTCTCTACGCAACATGTGTCTTACAAAATTCAACTACTCGTAGCTTCTCTTGAATTTTTCTCATGTTTCGTGACGTATTAGATCGTTAAGATGTTGTTAACGTATTCATCGATAGGTTTTTTAGTTGGTTATTTGTATTGTACCTACTTGTAGTTTAGACGATAGGAACGCCCTTCACAAAAAACTTGTAAGTTCATGATGACTATTACAAAATAAATTGGTATGATTCAACCTATTAGAAATACTCTATCTTGTTTATTATTATTTAAGCACAACGGGTTAGCACTAGACCTTTATCACACCTGAAGTTAAGAGAAGATGAGGCCGAAGGTGAAAGCTTCCTGATCCGGAAACCCCATCTTATTTGGGGGACTTGCAATCTTATCTCTGACAACCGGAACAAAACTATGCTATTAACATTGCTATTTGGCTGCAGACTTAGATAAGATGGTGGTAGCTAGACAGGCGAGCATTTAAAATGCCCTACCACGAACCAAATCGAGTACTAAACATGTACCCCGACGGGGCTCCAATCCGCGATGTCCGATTCGTAAACCCTATGTTGTTTACATTGAGTCACGGAGGCGGTTACTATATATTCATGTGTAATCCATATCCAACCTTTCATCCAAGAAGATTATGTTTAATTTGTTTGCGAATTTCATGTAATATATTTATTTAAGTAGGTATACTATTCACACGAAATCTTAACTCAACATTATAAACCTATGACTGATAATATTGTAAGTAGTTCGATATTTTTAAATATTTGCATCAGAAAATTAATTCCAAGCAGTTCATTGTGAACTTTACCAATCGCAATGTATGTAACCACACACTATGGTGTCGGTTTAACAAACACATAACATATATGAAAAAACATAATTAAATATTGGTTCGATATATGCAAATATGATAACCAAGCTTTGGTTTGGTTTAAGAGAATAAATGTTCGTAGCCAATGGTAGGGGAGCCAACCATCCTACCCTTACCATTTGCGTGCTGGCCTTTGTTTTAGTCCTACTATGTGTATAATCAGGAAATTACTCATTTAATTGTAGACGAAGTGCGATATTCAACTAACCTACTATATTGTCATTAACTAATAATAATAAGGAATATTGACTTTCCTGTTACTCTTTTTGTACCGCCATGGATTAACCAGAATGCGTTCGTTAATAACGTCCACAGAGCCCCAATGGTGTTACGGCATACATTGCTCGGTGCGGATCGCATCACAGCCCATTTCGTCGTACATAACTGTCGGTGTATAGTCTAAAGTTCCGGCTTCAACGTGCACAGGGCTGCGATCTGATACAAATTGTTTGAATCTAGAAGTAAAATTCGTAATTCTTATTCAGCAACTAGTGTGTGTGTGTGTGTGTTAGCACATTATTTGAGAAACCCGTTGAAATTATAAGAGAAAGAAGTGTCTCTCAAACTTAGGTTTTTACTTTTAAAAATTGTATCATAGACAATTTTAATCAGAAGATGTTATCTCTTAAAATATCGCGTTACTTTGTAATAAATTACTGATAGCATTTTACTTGTTAAGCATATTAGTGTCGATATCGTTTGAAGTATTTTTACCCGCTGGCGCATTTATAGATCCGCGGATAGTTAGCACCAAAAGGATCAAACCGATTTTAAAACCGTTATTATTTTCGAAAGCTAGTATTAGTGTGAGGTTCTTAGCTGTGTTTGCTGGAAAGTTTAGTCGTTTTGAAGATATTTAGCTTTTAACATAATTAGTTTTGTTTATCTACTTACAATGGCATGATATAATCGTCTGTTAACACTATCGATTCCAGCCCAGCCATTCATCCTTAGTGAACATTTGCTATTACTGTAACACATCAGTATACCATACCTAGTTGCTGTGGATATGACCTGTTCCGTAAATAATTGATGTTAAATGTTACTAATTGACCCACGATCTGCCTCGGTGACCTGGATAGATGTCGCGTTTTATAAATACGTGCAGAGTTCAGGGCAGCCCTGAACTAGTGCAGCGATTATAGAGCTGCATTTAGGTTATTAATATTCATGTAATCTGCACTCACTGACTTATAGTATGGTCTTTATTATAAAGTAGGTACATGTTAAAGTTAAACGCACGAGAAGTGTGACGCAGTGCACCTTGTGCGTGACGTGTCTGGTCAACTTTGACATGTGACGTAGAATACCGATGTTTTTTTTTACAATCAACGCAAAAGAACTCGTTGCTGGTAATTCCCATGTGATGGGATTACACATCATCTCTAGGTTCACGATTACGATGAAATCGTAGTTAAATTAGATTCAACTTCCGCAGCTGGCGAATACATTCTAATGGTAAGTGAGTCGCTGACTCATTCATTAAGAAATGAATTGACAGCTGTCTCTGTGTGGACGCGGAGAGGAATGAGGGACGGCCTGTCTGTGGACATCATGCACCCTCCCTCATGTGTAACTCTACGTTACAAAGAAAACTAGTGATGAGAACTTCCTTTGTCTTTCCGATCTTTACTTTCTGCTACACAATGACGTTCAGAGTGGCAATTTTAATGTAAAATTGTACGTTAACTAAATACCTACTACATAACACTATACCTAAATCAAGCTACCGATTTGTAAACATTTTTGTATCACTGAGAGGTGACTGTACATAAAATTTGGAACTTTAAGATTAAATATCGGAAGTAAAAATCGTTCGCTACTGGACAGTGTATACTGTTAGCTTCCTGCCCTCATGGGCATCGACAGCTTTATTTCAAAGATTTCGTTGGGTTTGATAAATTATGAAATTTGCTGAAACACGTGTTTTGTTATTTCCATTATAGAATCTACTTACCAATTTTCATTATTCTAGAGCTCGGTATTTCACTAAATAATATTACTTAGACAGGAAACGGATATCTTTTAAATCTTACAGTGTACGTGCGAGTTGTACTAGTGTGGACAAATTACCGGCGCATATTCGTGACAGTCCTTCAGTGCCTGTGTTTTAGAAGAAGTGAAAAGCTAAATCAAATCAAATATATTTTATTCAATGTAGGATACAAAAATATCACTTATTGAAAGTCAACATGTTATGTTTTAAAACTACATCGCTTCATAAGGTGTTATGGTTAGGGAGAAGAAGCGACAAGAAACTTTCAACAACACATCTTTTAAATAGGCTTTGCATCTTTACAATTTTATTACAATTTATATTACATATTACAAAACAAAAGCAAGTAACATAAGCGTAGTTAACGACCAACTAACACCAGTCCTCCTTATCGCCTAAATAATCATCTATCCTGTAATAACCCTTCTTACACAGAGTTTCTTTAATTTGACGTTTAAATTTCTGCTCTGTTAAACTCAATACATGGTCTGGTATTTTATTGTAAAGGCGTATACTGCATCCCACAAAAGATGTGCTAACCTTGCTAAGGCTAAATTGTGGAATTTCAATTTTATTGTTGTATCTTTGTCAGTCATTGGTATGAGTTATAGATAATTATTTAATTTATTTATATATTGTATATTTATATAGTTATTTACAACTTAGTTATTTCTTTATAATATTTAAAGTATTTTATCTGTATCTGTATATACCTAGCTATACATTAGTACATATTTGTGACTGTATTATTTTTACTTGTTTGTGATTCTTGTGCAATGACAATAAAGGACATCATTAAAACTAATTACACGTGTTCAATTACTTTTTAATATTCTACGTTTCATCAGTTATATCGCCCGGCCCCCCGACCGCCTAACTCAATTGCTTTGGAAATTGCTATCGTTTATGACGTCAATGCACTGTCCGTCCTTGTCATATCGTAACACAATGACAAAGACGGACAGTACTTTGCTATCGCTCTAGCTATAGCTTTGAGTTAGGCGGTAGAGCCCCCGTAGACAACATATATGTAACAGCAAATAAAGTCCTGATTTTTTTTTATGCACGACGGGTTCGTACTTGACCTCAATCACACCTGATATTAAGTGAAAATGATAATGTCTGACTTATATCAACCCTCACATGTCTTCGTATCTCCTCTAATGTGATACGCCGGTTTTATTCAATTAGTTGCCGGACTGTAGCCAATTTGGCTCAGTGATCACAGTTGAGGGCCGACCTTCACGAATCATGGAGAGAAACCCGGCCGCGACCAAATTCTGCGTACCAACGCCTTACGATGCTCAAATGAGGTGCTTCCCTCCCAAAAGCATTTTCCTCCCAAGCAAGCAAAAAAATCAACGCCTTAAAATCGTTTCCCATTAATTCCATTTTAGCTACGGACGACGAACTTCAACTTGTGGCATCAACATTGATACGCGATTTCCCACATTTTTTTTAAATCAATGATTGGTGGGCCGCCACGAGCTCTGTATATGACCACCGCTTGGTGTAGTGGATAGTGAACCTGTCAGCGAAACCAACGGTTGTGGGTTCGAATTGCCCGAGGGATGAATGTTTGTATGATGAATACGAACATATTATTTCCGAGTCATGGATGTTCATATAAATATTTATGTACTTATGTTTATCCGTTATCTAGTAACTTTAGTACAAGCTTTGCTTAGTTTGGGAATAGATGATTGGTGTAAGTGTAGATAAAATATTTATATAATATTATTATTATATGCAAATAACCCTGTATTTCTAGTATAGAGCTCGTTTTCAGCGAAACTCTGTGACTTTTTGCTATCGTTTAATAAGCAATTCAAATGAAACACTTACTGCAACATAAAGTAATCACATTGACTCTTTCTTCGACTATTACTTAAAATTATAAAAATATGTTCCCAACGGAACCCTCGCTCGGAGCTGAGTATAAAATTGTTACGCCGAGAATAAACCGGTGCGTATTTGGTTCAAGTTCATGGTTATTGTGTCAACGGGGGATGAGGCGGGGGGTGCCGTGACCACCCCGACGGGCGCTGGTTCAAGCTCAGTGCTGTCTCCGGACCCAGCGCCCTGGATTCATCTCGATGTTAATAAACAGAGCGATACTGCAACTAAATATATGTAATTTTTTTAAATTAAAGTTATTACATCGTTTATCGGATTCACTGTATGCTTTTATATCCTCATTAACAGCATTAGCAAAAAAGGTTATTACAAAATTACCGATTTTAAAGATACTATAAAACAACGTACTAAGAAAGCATATTATAAAATATCCGATTATTTAGATGATAATCATCCCTGGACATAACCAGCTCGTTCGCCTGCCAGGCTATTTCACAATTAATAATGAAATATAAAAACTTTTTTGTAATATAAAAACCTGTTTATATAAGAGTAACCCCTCGAGTGTCTGTCTTCTTCTCAGGGGAAAATTGCATTTTGAACAAGCTGTAGCTTAAAAAATGTAAAATTAACTATTTTAAGTGTACCCCGTGTAAGTACTAAAGAAAGTATTTTTGACTTTGAATTATTAACTTTGTGTAAACGACCGATATGAACAGCTAGTTGTTACATGTGTGTGTTGCTATACAAGTTGGATGCTTGAAGTTTGATCACTACCGCCCATGACGACCTGCAAACAGCGAAACCTTCACAGTCCGCCATAATACAAATCAAGTTTTCTCAGATAATCATGAAGCTTTTTTTAGTACAATCTGAAAGAGACAAAGCCTTACAGGCCTGCATAATACAATTAAGACAATAACTACTTCAACAATATGATATAGGACTATCGAAAAACATTTATGATTTCTTGAGAAAACTTCTTCGTATTATGCGAGCATGTATAGGTTTCTCTGTTTCAGATTGCTTCCAAAGATAATGTCGACCCTTTCGAATCCAATTATAGTGTTTCAGTTGTGTGTACGTTTCCCAGGGGACTTATACGAGTAATATCATTGGCTCTCTTATTAATGATGATAACATTGAGGTAAGCCTGCACCCGTGGCCTGTACGACCACACGCATTAATATTTAGGAACATAAATAAGATATACAAACAGAGCGCTCTGTCCTCTCGTCGCAATGAACATAATAATGTTGACCGATAACGACATACCACTGTTTTGTAAGTAAATAAAATGAACAACTAAATGGTCGGTGGTCGAAGGTGACCGTCGTCAGTGAACGACCGCCTTTGTGTGTTCAGGCTATCAGCGCCGGCCTACAACAGCGCTTTGTGAGACAAGCTCCCTTTCAACAGACGCGGTTGTCGCATATATTGAGGCTAATTGAGGAGCGATATGGCTCGGTTGCCGGCTGGACGGCTGCCAGTCCGTCACGTGCCGGATCGATACCGTGCTGTCGCCTTAGCACCCGACCCGGACGACACATGGACCGTGTTCACTGAACGGCCTTACACTTGTTGTTGTCATGTTGCGTGTATCTTACAGAGGGTCCGGTGACGCAACATCTGCCTGTAAAGTAACTGTATCTTACAGAGGGTCCGGTGACGCAACATCTGCCTGTAAAGTAACTGTATCTTACAGAGGGTCCGGTGACGCAACATCTGCCTGTAAAGTAACTGTATCTTACAGAGGGTCCGGTGACGCAACATCTGCCTGTAAAGTAACTGTATCTTACAGAGGGTCCGGTGACGCAACATCTGCCTGTAAAGTAACTGTATCTTACAGAGGGTCCGGTGACGCAACATCTGCCTGTAAAGTAACTGTATCTTACAGAGGGTCCGGTGACGCAACATCTGCCTGTAAAGTAACTGTATCTTACAGAGGGTCCGGTGACGCAACATCTGCCTGTAAAGTAACTGCGATATTGTTATGTTTGTTGTTGAGAGGATGTCAGTCGATATATCTTCTGTTAGCAATTTAGTATTCTTTGTTACTTTCTGCGATGGGAACGTGAACTTCATTCAGTTAACGTAGTTCAGGAGATTGGAATTTATGTCGAGAGCCCCGCGATATTTTGTATATATTTGGATTTGAATAAGATTTATTTACTTTTAAATAAAAACTTTCTTCATAAATGATAGAGCGCTCAATGGTTTTCTTACAACATAACAAGACACGTAGTCTCACCTAATTATGAATTTAGAAAGAAATAAAGAGCATAGAAGCACACGTCATTAGAATTCCAATAAACACACACTGTAAAAGTATGTCACAATTACAAAAATGATTTTGATATTACGTTTGTATGGACGACCATAGTAAACCTTAGTAAATAGGTAAATTAATGCTTTACCGTTCTTATTAATATTACACGGTATGTTGTATAAACAGTACACTAATTGGTCTGTGTCCGCTGAAAGTGTCCGCAAAGGTAAAGTTCTGTTTACGAACGCTTTGTTGTGGCGAGAGTAGTCGGGGTGGAGCCCTTTACGGGTCACTGCGGGTCACTCAGAATGAATTAAGATTTCCTTACAAATACAACTTAAATCAAAACTACTCGATTAAGTTACTGCGACAATAAACGATTACACCCTGTAAAGCCCGTAACCTAACTAAAAAATTGTAATGACCTAAAGTAGTTTGGCCTAAAGTTTATTGGCATACGATCTGTTTGGTGTAGTGGTTAGAAACTCTGCTACTATACCAAATGGTCGCGGGTTCGAATCCCGCTAGGGGCATATGTTTGTATGATGAATACAGACACGTGTCCCCGAGTTATGGATGTTTTTCATTTATAAATGTATTTATTTACAAAAAAAAGATATATTTTTGTAGTTTACCAACCATCTGGTATCTATAACACAAGCCTAGATGCTTACTGTGGCCCTAGATGGCGCTGTGTGTTTGTGTAAAGACATTTATTATTATGATATTATTATACTCATGTAGCATATATACTGCATGGTACTGTGCATGGTATTGTATTCGCATAATTTAAATTCACTTAACTTTATCAAGTAGATACTAGTTTCCCGCCAGTGTCTGCGCCTGCGTGGAACAACTTTGTCGCGGATAAGTTTAGTTTAGATAATAATCCTGTGTTTTAATCCAGGGTTCTACCTGTTCATCCAGACCCGTTCACCCGGTCCACACCTCCGCATTTATAATATTAGAAGTTAGAACTTTAATTTCATCATGCACTAGTATTGTGTAACTTGTGTTTTTAATAACGTTTATTTTATTTTATTAAGAATGACAAACAGGTATACATTGCATTATGTTACTAACGTTAAATTGAAAATTTTGAAAACTCCCTCAAGACTGATATCATCCATATACACCAAAAAACTGTGTTAAAAGCTAAATATCTTCGAAAACGGCTTTACCGTTTTCCATGAAACATTACTAAGAATCTGTCCCTCGTTTAGTCTTTATTATACAAAAAACAGCACTCTAATTGGACCCCGCATGGTTTTCGAAGCTAGGTTATTTTTGTAACTGTCGAGATACTAAGTGAGAGATGTCTATCAAGATAGATAAAGTGTTTATTTGTTACTCAGTCGCACACATCAGGTTTTAAGAGAATTTTTACAAACTAGAAGGTAGGTAACTAGGTCATATTGCTTCGTACTAGGTACATAATATTTTTACTAACAAATATGTACGTATACCTAATAGTGCAAACATGCCTGCTCGTGCATAATTTTTTTTTTTCTTTTGTTAGATGGACAGCCAAGATATTGTTCTGTATGATTGCTATAAATATTTCATTAGGCATCTTTCATTATAATGAAATTGCGGTTTAATTTTATTTTTAGTTATTTGAAAACCAACTTAAGGCTTAGGAAATTCATGCCCAGTAATTGTTACAGGTGTATTACTATGCACGTTAAAATTGTATGGATTTAATATTTTACGGATTTACAATTATGCGACATTGAAATAAGTATTTCATTTATACTTTATATTAAAGACCTCTTCGACTGACCTGCCCCCGTAGCATGACATCGTATGTCGCGCGCGACGCGACGTGAGAGTGGGATAGTTGACTATTTCGTCCAAACGAATGAGGAGGATAAATGTTTATCCCGTCAGTCATGCTCCTAGTGCGTATTGCCAACAAGAACATATTTGCATCTGCATGTACCTATTGCTCGCCACCAACTTAGCTTGGTGTAATGGTTAGAAACACTGACTGCTATACCAAAAGGTCGCGGGTTCGAATCCCTCTACGGCCATATGTGTGTGTGATGAATACGGACATGTGTACCCGAGTTATGGATGTTTTTCATTTATACGTTATTTATTTACAAAAAGAAAAATGTATTTGTGTGGTATATCAACCAACTGGTATCCATAATACAAGCTTAGTGTGGAACTAAATGGCGCTGTCTGTACGTCCAAGGATATTTATTTATTTATTAAATCCTGTGAGGTACTTGGCGAGTCAATCAGTATGTGATGAGATGAGAGATGAGTAACACGTCGACATGTTGGTTCCAGATGTACGCGGGCGCTCTGCTGGCGACGGCGGCGCGGCTGGCGTGGGACCCGAGCACGTACACGTGGTTCCGCTTCCTGTGCGAGGCGCAGTACCGCGTGTCGGCGGCCTACGTGCTGGCGGCCGGGCTGTGGCTGGCCGCGCTGGTGTACCTGGCCGCCGCGGCCGCCGCCCCGCGCCGCCCCACGCCGCGCTGCCTGCACGCGGTCAGTGCGCACTCACACACTCGGCTATCGACACCTTCATAGCGTTGCTCCCTTGTACAACGCTACTCCCAATTACATTTTTATAGACACTGTGTCAGTACTTGACTATAATCTGATGTTAAGTGAAGATGTGTTGACGACCGGTTGGTGTAGTGGATAGTGACCCTGTCAGCGAAACCAACGGTTGCGGGTTCGAATCCTGCGAGGGGTAAAAGTTTGTGTGATGAATACGAACATTTATACCCGAGTCATGGATGTTTATTCAAATATTTATGTATGTTTTATCCGTTATCTAGTATCCATAGTACAAGCTTTGCTTAGTTTGGGACTAGATGATTGGTGTAAGTGTCCGAAATATTTATTTATTTTATTATTTATATTATGTCTCAATGTGGCCTTCCACAGATTTGGAAGTAGATAAAAAATTTCTCCACAAAGTTTGTGTCAGCAAACTAAAGGAATCGTTTCGAGAGAGCTGTATGTAAGTCAAAGTAAGTGTGTGAGCTCTTATGTAGTGGTCACTCCACCTGCGTTATATGGCGTATATGCACATGATGAATGGGGTTGGGGCACAGGGGGTTAGATTGAAGTTTAGAAGAAGCTTATATTCAGCAATGGACGTCCTGTTGCTGATATGATAATATTATCGATTATCTGGCCTCAAACCATGACAGCACGTTACGTGTTAACGCCGCCGTTACGCCAGACAGTAAAACAATTCCACATATGACTCTGTTTTCTGTTGGTTTCATTTTTCGTCATTTTTGAACCATACACGAAGAATAATTTGTACAAGAACTTGACAAATCATTGTCGAACTGTTAAACTTATTATTATTCGAATTCGACAACGAATGGGTAGACCTATTTTAAATATAAAATAAAGCAAATAAAGCATGCAAAAGCGAATATTTGAACCACCAAAGATTGGCCAAACTGCAGCAAGGTTCTCTATCTCGGTTAACAATTGACGATAACACGGGTGAACATATATACAGACGAACATAGAACCTCCTCCTTTTTTGAAGTCGGTAAAATATCGTACCTCAATATGCCCAGTGGTGTAGGTACATCAACAGGTTTAATGTAACTGAATATTCACCCTCACCTGACCGTGTTTGTGTGTGTGTGTGTGTGTCGTAAATCATAGAGAGTCCAATTCGTGGCAGTTATTAGATGACTTGCGTGTATTATTTGATAGTGACGTCATCCGTGTAATTGTGAGGTTTTTGTGCGCCCCTCGAGCTCGGGGCATTGCTCTCGGGCTGTGGGCCCCGACAGTAGACACTATCTCACCAGAATGTCTCTAAAGATAAATTTGTCTGATATTTTAGACACGAGCAAAGAACGAAAGACGACGTATTACTTCATTTTATCCGATGAAAAGTGATGTAGTCGGAGATACTAGTGATGTGGTCGGAGAAGGTGATGATTTATTAGGTGAGAATGATTATGTGGCTGAAGATAGAGTGATGATTTGAGACCTTACACTATACTACATAGTGACATTTTAACGTTGACAGTGACGTACTAACATTGGCGTTGGAATTGCCGGGTATTGCATGTTGTTTGATTGCAGATAATCTGGTCGTGTTTCAGTACGCGGGCGGCGTGGTGTGCCTGGCGGTGAGCGAGGTGGCGTACGGCGCGTGGATGGCGGCGTCGTTGGCGCACTGGTGGCGGACGGCGCCGCAGGCGGAGCTCGCGCGGAAGGGCATCGACCTGCTGCACGACATCAAGCCCGCATTGCTCGCCGTCGAGCGATACCGCGACGTCGCGCGACCGCTGTATGACATGATAGAGGTGAGCAGCGTAGTCCAAGCCCCCATCTACATTAAAAGGTCAGCGAGAAATACCCGACACGTTGGCCTGCATCAATTTACGTGGGATCACTTCCACTTGCTGCGTATGGGACTCAGGCAAATTGCTGTCCTTCAGTCCGTCGGACATTGCACTCAAAGTTTTATTGCAGGTGAAAATGTCGTCTACATGTCGGTGACTGTACATTTCACATGTAAAATATTACGTAATAGACCTAGTGGAATGGCGGCATTCAGAACTATTGATCCTGGCTATAAAGTATAATACATAGAGTTATAGATAAAGGTGGAGGGGCACATTCCTCTAGATCTAAGTGAAGCCGGAGTATTTGACCTTGACTATTCCTATCTCGCTCACTTTCCTTTTGGTTTTAAATGATCCTAGGTAGAAAAAGAGCGGGATCTCATTTAATGCGACTGACACAGGACCGTGGGATTTGGCTTAGACCTATACCCAGCAGTGGGTGGATGTGGGCTGAGATTGATTGATTGAAAAAAAGAGCAGAGATTTTAGTTAGAGATAAGGAAGACAATTTTTTTTTATCTTCACGTACTTAGGCATTGAGGACTGTGCCCTTTATGGTATAATAACAATGGAAGAGGATCAGGAACGAATGTCCAGCATTCTCTCATTCCTCCATGATAGTCGCTCGTGGTTTGTAGTCATGCACTGGACTGTCTCGTGAGAGATCTTAGTTTAAGTACCAAGTAATTTGTAAGTAAGCATAGAAGGCTCTTGTGTACAATGTTACAAAGCAATGCTAACTCCTCTAATACCGTATTTGTAATACATTCCTTCTGGGTTGGAAATGGCTTGTTGACTCATCTTTAGAACTCCGCATTCCCTTTGTTTACGTTAATTAGCAGTGACTGTTCATATACGAGTAGTTTAGCCGTTATGGTGCAGCTGAGGTGATTCAATGTTGCACAACAATGTACACTTTATTGATTACAATATGTCGAATCATGGAGAGTATGAAGCTCCAGTTTCTTAGGTAATTATTATGTGAACGCTGACTAGGTTCGTTATTTAAAGTTATGTACTATGTCGATATGTATTTGGTGACGATTAGTGGCATTTCTCTTAACTCTTGAAGAAAAGTAACTGGTTGAACAGAGACTGAATGCCTTCTGATTATGGAAAAATGTCGATGTGTTATTTACCGCGAGGTTCAGGACCCCAATTCTCGCGCATTCGACATTTCTCTGTCGATAGACATCCATAGATCTGTCGCTTTTGCACATGCATGTAAGTGTGAAAGAGATAGACATACCAATGTCTATCGGCAGTGATATGTCGAACGCGCGAGAAGACAACGGATTGTAGGTACAAGATACCTGTACGATCGTGGCCAATAATGATCCGCGTGTCACTTATTTTACAATATGATTTATTGATCTTGTCCGTTATTTAATTTTACAGGAGGTGGAGCGAGAGGCGCCCAACAACGCATTTGTAATCATCATATTTGGAGTCCTCGGCGCAGTGCTGCAGGTCTGTATGATGGACTACATCTGCCTTATAACGAGAGTCAACGAAACTTCACTCTAAATAAAATCGCCAGGGGCAACCTGGAGAATGTCAAGAAAGACGAACTGGCATGTTCCCGTATTCATCCCTTTACGATTTAGTAGTATGCGAGTTGGGTTTTCGAGATTATGTCTGAGATATTAATGAACCGATCGGTTACAAGATGCGCTCGATGACCACAAAGCTCCTTTCTAAGATTATCACTAATTGTGTGACCTTGTGGTTAATTTTAAAGGTGGAAGCAAATTTGGGAAGAGTTTTGGAAATTATCGGTTTTAGGCATTATTTCTGCGTCCTCGGGGCCACAAGGTACTTACCTATAATTACATGTAGGTATTGCTATCACATATGTAAGCTACGTAGTGTATGTGTAGCGTTTGATCCCGCTGAGCGCATTATTAGACCACTATTATATTGTCTACAATATTTTTATATGTGAGAACTTGTTATTAGCCGTCAGGCATAATTTGCCATTGTTATTTAACATACCTAAATAAATAAATAAAAAAATCAAAATTTGAAATTTACAGTGTCAATGATTACCTTTGCGAGGATTACTCATCCAGGATATTATCACTTTCTCTAGGATATTAACTACATGCTTGTATGTTATATAAAATCTGCACCTCAAATTAGAGAGTAAAACAATTCTCCAGGACCTCTGTGGTTTTTAAGACACCCGAATATGCCTATTTCAGGTGGCAGCATTTATAATGGCCCGTCGCCTGGCGCGACGGACGGGCGCGGGGGCGGGCGGCGGGGGCGGCGGGGGCGGCGGGGGAGGCGGGGGGGACAAGGAGAAGGAGTTGGGCGTGTGTGCGTCCGCGTGTGCCTCCGCCTGTGACGAGGACAGCGACGGAGCCGAGGGCAGCGACCCTCCGCCCGGCTGGAGGAAGAAGGCCAATCTTAGAATGTATACCATTCTCGACAAGATTTTCTAGCAGGTGAGTCCAGCTGCCCAGTCCAGTGTTTGTTCGTATCCGATGAGTGACAGGTTAATAGACCGGCTGCCGAACGAAATATTTTGCTAAAGCGGTAAAGTCGTTCTCGGAAAGGACAGGACTAAACCAGCGTTTTCAGCGGGTTCTAGCCGAGAGCGGATTTGCTTTCGTTTTGATGAGCGGTTAGTTCGCTGCGATTTTATCGATGGAAACGCACCGCAGAGCGGTTCGTTTGCTCCTGCTGCCCCAAGTGGTTGTTTCTCAGTGATTTAGCTGCTGGATATGTATACAGGGCGTCCCAAAGTTATGGGACATGAAGGGGAAGTACCTTAAATATTGTAGATAGTGAATTTTGCTCAAAGAAGACTTTATGTTATTTTTAAAAGTTAGTAATTCTGCATTCATAGATTTTCTAAAAATTACTTGCTTCGGCTGGGAATCGAACCGACTTAAATGTGAAAAAAAAAACACCCTACTTTTATGATGCCAATCGAAAGAATAGCTAAAAAATAATAACTCTGCCTAAGTAACATAGTATTTTAAAAGAAAGGAACAACATAAAATGATTGAGTCAAATTTCAAGAAAGTTATTTATTGCCGACGACGTTCGAAAAGTAGCGATATTATCATTCCAAAGATAGCATTGATTATTCGTAAATAAGTTGCAAACAGAATTGTGCCATATCACATCGAGTGTTCACCATAAAATGATTAGAAAATCAACAGGCAGCGGGCTCATTAAAAGATTGGCGATTTGCGTAAGACAAGAGGGATCACATTTTGAGCATTTAATTAATTAATTTACAAAAAAATACCTACTTAATTGACTACGGCAGTTTCATGTATGTTTTTTATTTGATTAAAATGATTAATTTCACGTTGTTCCTTTCTTTTAAAATACTATGTTACTTAGGCAGAGTTATTATTTTTTAGCTATTCTTTCGATTGGCATCATAAAAGTAGGGTGTTTTTTTTTTCACATTTGAGTCGGTTCGATTCCCAGCCGAAGCAAATAATTTTTAGAAAATCTATGAATGCAGAATTACTAACTTTTAAAAATAACATAAAGTCTTCTTTGAGCAAAATTCACTATCTACGATATTTAAGGTACTTCCCCTTCATGTCCCATAACTTTGGGACGCCCTGTATACCCTTACTGTATTGAAAATAATATTAGGAATGCTGCTGTTTGCTGGTCTGTCTTATCACTATATTTCTGACAAAAAAAGACTACACCCTCAGACGTGTGCACATGTTGACCTCCCCTCCTTTACTCCTCGAGGAATTCTCGCTTTTGGGGATTATTATTTCCTCTCCGTCAAACATGGCAAACGATGACTTGTGTAACCCATCATTCGTTTGCTTGCAGGACGAGGAGGCGGCGGCCGTGTCGCCGCAGTCGCAGAAGGCGCGGGGGGGGCGGGGGGCGCGGGGGGGGCGGCGCGGGCGGGGGGCCAAGCGGCGACGCGCTGCGGGAGGGGGACCGCCTCCCCCCGCGCCGGTGTTCGAGAGGGACGCCGCATGGGGGGAGGTGCAGGCGCAGTTCCGCGCCACCCGCCCCCGCCCCCTCCCCCTCCCCCTCCCCCTTCCCCTTCCCCGCCCCACCGCGCCCCCCTGCCCCGCCGCTCTGCTCATCCTGCACACGGACCTCTAGTGCGGCGAGGGGGGGCGCCGCTACCGGGATAACCGGGGGAG
This sequence comes from Oegoconia quadripuncta, assembly GCA_949316235.1. Classification (NCBI taxonomy): domain Eukaryota; kingdom Metazoa; phylum Arthropoda; class Insecta; order Lepidoptera; family Autostichidae; genus Oegoconia; species Oegoconia quadripuncta. Next base: position 189,110 of record OX438743.1, on the reverse strand, counting down.
GGTTTCCAGATGACAGGAATTTTCCTGAGCTCACGTGCTCGCAAGACCATTGGATGCTTTGTCGTTAAATACCTGCCGATTATGTAATCAGGGATTATGTCAAAAAGTCTAATGTATGGATGGATCTGGTGACCCTCCCCCGGGCGACTGGTACGATGCCCGCCGTGGATCTCGACACTGCCAAATTACAATAAGTAGAGGACTATGGAACTATATTTACTATAAGTGTAAACGAATATGTCAGCGACGCACGAATCGACACGAATTTATTTAGTAGCTGCGTGACTGTGTGGGGGCGTCGCCGGCGCCGTCGGACGGCTCCGTTACGATAATCTACTTCCAGTTATAGACTAACTTTATACATGTCGTTACCGGGCTTCGAGGCCCCGCATCGCCGCACTGGGTGATAGCTAAATTTCTATATTATTGTTTTAGAAGAATTGCCGAGACTGTCCATGTGAACATCTACGTACAGATTTTATGTACCTTTTAATTTTCATCGTCTACAAACGAAGTCAGACTGCCATGTTTACTAGTTAATGTAGGTATACCTGTATCGATATATGATTACTCCAGTAAGTGATATTTAGAGTTAGTAGTAGGTACGTATACATTGTGTAAGTCATATCATACAGACATTCGTTATATACCAAAATATATTACGTTATTAATGCTGAGGATATTATATCATTACTTTATATTATAAATAATTATATTTAAATACAATGAACGATATTGAAAATTTCGTTATTCTATGTTATGATAGTTAACAATGAGTTTGTTAAAGCCTTGAAATTTTTTGACCCAAAACGCGTGTGAGCTGAAATTAATAGACATACAGTTGAAGGACGAGCTACAGGGTAGCTTGGGGTCTGTGTGTCACGAGGACATACATACACAGTAGGTACGATAGTGACAGTTTTTGTATCATAAACCGCTCCTCAGCCTTACGCCCGTTCCTCAACTGCAGATCTGATGGTAATAGTTACAGTATTCTACAACCTTGATGATACGTACTGGAAGACAGTACTCCATCGAATCCCAGCAATGGCTGCGACTAGATACTTTGAATTTTATCTTAGGTATTTCTCCAATGCACCAAAACTATAAAAAATTGAAACTAAATGATACACACGTTTTTAAGCGAGCACTTCCACAAGCTAATATCTGCTACAATGCTCACATTTGTACATATTTTCTGACTGTAATCTGTTTATATTGCTTGCGCAATAAAGAATAAAGAACATCAAGAACATCACTCTTCCTGTTCATTCGAGCGTCATCTTTATTGCTACCTGATGCAGCGTCCTCCTTTTGTGTGAAAGCAAACACTTATCGCCTATAAGGTTTGCAATCGCGTGCGAGAAATATGAGGAATCGCTAACGCATACCGGACTTAGCATAAGCTGTCGCGACGCCCGAAGAGCTTAACAGTTTTTGTTACCAAAAATTCATTTTTGTAATCGTATAATTATTGAAAAACAATAAAACAAAACACAAGAAAAAACGAATAAGATAACCTCTAAAATGATAAGGGAATGGTGTTCATTTGTGACGCTGACTGTATTTAGCTTAAACTAAATAGTGTTGTAAGGCCGTTAACAGTTCCTGTACTCAGTCTGTGAGTGTTGTTTTGTATAAATCAAGATCATTGGTGAGCCCCACGGGGACATGTGATGGGTATCTGTTAGTGAGACAGTCAGGTGTTGTTATTGTACTAGGTCGTTACGTTTACCTTTGTATCGAGTTCTTGCCTTGTTAGTGACGTGACGTTTGAACGAGAGATGTCTGGTGCTACTCTGTTCAGAGTTCATTCCACTGTTGTACGAATTGATGCGTAGGTGTAGATAATAATAATTAACTGTAGATAGACGTAATCTGCCATATTGTTTTATGTACATGTTTATATACTTCCACTAGCCATGGTTGTTTTGATAGGTGCCAAATAGAGTTAGTGCAGAGCCCGTGACGAAGGCGACAAGACGTACGACTCATTCTTGCCTACCTGTTTATGTACTCTGTCCATTCCTGAGGGGGATCCACCTGTACCGAGCCGAGTGCGAGCCGATCCTCCACGTACTCGGTTCGACTCACGAGTACGACCTCACTTCATGTGGACCTGCCTTTGGAATGGTTCATATATCAGTTCAGTTTAGTTCAGGAAAGCTCCTTTCAGCTTCAAATAATATCCATGTTTGTACGATAAACTAATCACCATAGCAATATGTTATTAACCTCTTAATGAATGTGTCCACAAGTCGCTGTCGTCGTCTTAATGTCTTCAAAATGTAGTAATGTGTGGGGGTAAGGCTCAGTAACTAGACAATAAGTCAGGATACACACAGCCGGTATGGAGCGGAGAGCGCGCGGCGGACGGACGGACACGCCGCGTCCTGCCGCCGGCCGCCGGCCTCGTCCGCCGCGGGGAGGATCCACTCGCCATACCGCTGTGTTGTCTGTCAGTTCACATTATTGTACATAAATATAATATTACAAAATGAGAGATTAAAGCAATAAAGTGATATTTTTATATCTAATTTGTTTTATTATTAACAATAAAGTACCTCGGTACGTACACCACCGCGAAATAGATGAAAGTAATTTGTAGCAAACGTCATGAGATATCAATGGTATGTATTATGTACCCGAAAGCATTTCAGAGACGTAACCGCTAACCAAGTACATCAGCTCCACAGTATAACTAATAAATCTCACATAATAACCATCTTCGTTATTCGGGTGAAATCTTGAGATATGTGCATAGTAGGTACTAAGTTCTTTCCGAACACACTTCACTCTCGTTAAATTAATACAACATCACTCGCTCGTTCCCGCCAAAAACCCTTTGCAACCTCTGCTTATCTTGAAAAACACCTAAAGAGGTGTTTTTCAAGATGATTAATTTATTTGTATTTAACCGTTTCGTAGTAAATTATAAAATTAAACGCTTGACCTGTATTCGAAACCTAATTAAACATGAGAGAATAGCATCATTCGTTTCTAAACCGCGCAAGTGACGTACTTCCGATCCGTCTTGACCCCTTCCACCGGAAATAACATTCTCCCCACCACCACCACCACCAGGCAGCTTGAATTTTGGTATTCGAGTTTTGAATCATTAGCGTCAAGTTTACCGACCGGTGAGGTCGTCTAATACAATCCTGTGTATCGATCTACCGGACTGCTGCGCAAAACTGTTGAAGTATAACTTTAATTATTTAAAACTTCACCTTAGTAGTGACGGTTATATTATTCATATAGTTTTCAGTTACAGATTTATAAGTTAAACGGTGTTACCGTTCGTAAAGAATAATAATGGATCCGTCTGCAGAGGAGGAGACTAACGTAGGAACAGAAGCAACGGTACAAAAATCGAAAAGAGGAAGAAAAAGGAAGGTATCTTCATCAGATTCAAATAGCTCGTCTCCATCCTCCAGGTCTTCCTCAAGTTCGTCGTCTTCTGATCAGCGAAAAAAGCGTTCAAAACGCAAGCGGAGGTATGATGCACATAATATCAAAAAATTATTTAGCGAAATCAAAGATCTTAAAAAACAGATTTCATCACGACCAGATCGTGTCCAGTGCGGTTCGGAGTGCCTTGACGATTATGTGGACCCCAATATTAGCGGGGAACTATATAACGCGGAGGAAATCGAGTTAAAAGATTCTTCAGTGAATACTAACAAAGAATGTAGCTTTTCCATCGGTACTAAAATTAAAGACCCTGTAGTTCCACCGGCTTCACCGGAGCTCGTTCAACAATTAAAAGATTTTCAGCACTTTGAACAACAAGACTGGAATAACGTACGGTACTCCGAGGTGCAAAAACAATATCTTCACTCTCCAGGTTTTACAAATCTCGAAGTGAATGAAGAAGTAAGACGTTATGATGCATCTCGCTCAATCCTCGGCACAGAAAAAGCCTTCGCGTGCATCACCTACGCTTTGCTTAAACAACGCAACGCGTTACAAAGCGAGATTAATAAGATTTTATGCTGGGTCCAACAAGAGGGTACATTAACATTCGATGATATTTTTTCTAAATTTAACGAACTATTTTCCATCAGCGATTATAGCAAAACCTTTAACGATACTCTGCAATTAGTTTGCGGCCACAGAGCCGAATTGGTTCAGCTACGGCGAGAAACTATACTTGCGTCAGTGAAAGACCCACTATATAAAGCGAGTTTACGAAAAATACCGCCTACATGCTCTGACCTGTTTGAAACAAATAAGTTTACCACAACCTTAGAAAAAGCAGGAGGTGTGCAAAAGATTTTCTGGCCCAAGCACAAAGATCGCCCCTCTGCACCGCAGAACGATCTCACTACGTCTACTACTCCAGGAACCTTTCACAATCAAACCAAGCCGTCAACCTCGAACGCTTATTATAAAGCTGGTGGTGGGTCCGGTCAAAGTACAAATCGAGGTAGATCAAGTAATTCCTTTCGAGGCAGAGGAAACAAAAATACTAGGGGGACCACAAAAAACCCATCGAATAGGGCACGTTCTCCCTCGTCCTACCGGGACAGGAGACACCATACCCAGAAGCGAAAATATTGACTATGCCAGGACCTTTCAGGCCGGCCAGCTCCGTCGATACCGGAATCGATGGAAAGAGCTGGGAGCTCCGGACTATATTCTCACGATTTTACAAGGTTACCGCATCCCATTCGTGAAAAAACCACCTTTGGCTCCGCCAAACCAACACAGTCCAAGAACTCCACTTACAACGGATATGAGAACAGTTTTAAATACCATGAAGAAACAAGGTGTGTTAAAATTAACGCGACCATCGCCCAGCTTCATTTCTCCAATCTTCCTGCGTCCAAAAAGCGACCGCACATGGAGACCCATATTCAACTTAAAAAACCTAAACAGGTATGTAAACATAGGCAAATTCAGATTAATAAATGTTCAACGAGTACCAGACTTTCTCCAACCAAGAGATTGGATGGCCAAGGTCGACATTCACCAAGCCTACTTCCACCTGGCCGTGTCCAAAAGCCACAGGCGGTTTCTAAGGGTACTTGTAGGAGAAAAGAGTCCACAATTGTTCGAGATGACCTGCTTGCCCTTCGGGCTCAGTTCAGCTCCCAAGGCCTTTGCCTCAGTGACAAACTGGGTAGCGCAGTACCTTCGGGATCAGGGTGTCCGTCTCCTTGTGTATCTCGACGACTTTTATCTAGTACATCAGGAGCGAGAAATCCTCAAAAAACACGTGACCCTCACGATGAACACACTGAGGCACCTGGGTTGGCAAATAAATACAGACAAATCTGTTCTTGTACCTCAGAAATTCCTGGAATTTCTCGGCATAATGTGGGACACCTGGTTAAATATCAAATACATACCGGAACGCTTAGTAATAAAGACACAGTCCCTAGTGTCTGTCTTAATAACCAGACGAAAGACTACCCTGAAAGAACTTCAAAGTCTTATAGGAGTACTGAATTTTGTAAGCTTTGCTGTACCCCGAGGCAGGTTAAATTACCGGTACTTACAAATTCAAGCCAACAATGCTTTGAAAAACCCTCAAAAAACTTTCCCACTGCGGATGGAGGCTCTGCAAGAACTAAAGTGGTGGCATACGAACTGTATAAGAAACACTCTAATCCATACTCTTATGCCGACTCACTATCTAACAACAGATGCGAGCGACATCGGTTGGGGTGCCAAATTAAACAACATGTCTCTGATGGGTTCGTGGCTACCCACAGAAAAGAACCTTCACTGCAATATGAAAGAAATGATCGCCATCCTGAACGTGGTCAGAGATCACGCTCCGCACCTGAGTTCCGAATCGCTACTAATTCAATGCGACAACAGGACCGTAGTTTCTTATTTGCGAAACGAAGGGGGAGCGAAATCTCTAAAACTAACACAATTAACGATGGAGATACTCCGAATCCTCGATCAACACAACATACACATGTTAATTTATCACATTCCAGGGAACTACAACTGCGACGCAGACCGCCTGTCACGACACAGAGAACCACCGGAATGGCACCTATTACCACGAGTGACCAACATATTGTTTGCAAAGTGGGGTGTTCCTGTCATCGACCTGTTTGCGTCACGGAGAGCCCATGTTGTACCAAGGTATTGTACGATCGACAGAACCGACAATTTAGCAAGTCAATTCGATTCCTTGAACCACGATTGGGTGTACGAGCTAGCATGGGTATTTCCTCCACCATTCCTTATACCGAAAGTGCTGGCCCACCTCAACAGAGCACGCGGGATTTTCTTGCTCGTAGTCCCTCGATGGAAGAAAGTTTATTGGAGACCGGACCTCAAGAGCCGGTCGCTATCGCCCCCATTTACTGTGATGAACCTAGACCTAACCTTAATAGACGTAACGACGGGTATGGCCCCACCCAACGCAAAGGAAATGACACTGGAGGTATGGAGAGTTGGGGGTGGACTGAATACCTAAACAATTGGACCGAACAACAAAAATCCCTCTTATTTTCCGGTTGGCGCACGTCCACTCTCAAAACATACAAACCAGCCTGGAACCGTTGGATCACTTGGACAAATAAGCATATAATCAATGCTGTTAAGCCGACAGGTTCGGATTTAGCAAGGTTTCTGAGTGACCTTCATCAAAAAGACGGGTTGTCATTAAACACTATACTACTTCATAAATCTGTCATTTCTACGTTCTGTGATCCCAATGACAATAATAGGTTAAGCTCTCACATTCTGGTAAAACAGGTATTGAAATCCATTGCCCTATCTAAGCCTATGCCTACAAAACCCCCTATTTGGGATATAAATACTCTCGTACATCACCTAAATAATAAAAGTCCATTGACTAATAATATCTATGAAGCTTCACAAATTACAGCAGCAATACTTTTACTTTGCTCGGGGCGGCGTGTACATGACCTAACACTACTATCTGTAACACCTGATCGTTGTTTGATTTCAGAAGACGAAGTAATATTGTGGCCGAAATTTGGATCCAAAACAGACACAGCGAGCTATCGCCAGTCTGGATGGAGGTTAACCAAAAATAAGGATAATAAACCTTTAGATCCAACACACTGGATTCGTCATCTTATCACACTCTCGAAGAGACGACGCGAAGAGGCTAAGTGTGGTAATTTATTCTTAAGTACTACAGGTTGTCCTAGACCGGCTACACGCAGCATGATTGCGGGCTGGTTAAAGAATCTCTTTCGAGAAGCAAAAATAGAAGCAACTCCAGGCAGCTTCAGATCAGCAGTTGCCTCAAAGAACTGGGTTGAAAATTTTCCCCTTGACGACATTTTATCAAGAGGCAATTGGCGCTCAACTAATACTTTTACAAAATTCTATCGTCGAGAAATACAATCCACCAATAATAACAATTCATTGATTACGAATTTGTTTACTCCGATAACATAATGCTTGATTATAGACTTCTAAAAAAGTCAAAACTACTTTTGCCTGTTATATTGTGTAATTCATAAGTTTAACCTTTATGTACCTCTTCGAAAATTACTATTAATTTACTGTATTGCTATGATATAAACAGTACTTACCTGACATAATTATGTTATGAATTGTTTGTAAACAACAATCGACAAGTTTGAAATATAGGTACCTATATGTCAGTAAATAAAACAGCATGATTCATATTTTGTTTTTATTCAATAAACCAACAATCTTATTTGCATTTAATATGTAGGTACACTCCATGAACCCATCTCTTTACAAAATGTTTCACTTTCACGCAGTCGTGTCTTATTATTTTATTGTATGTAGGTACTTACTGTACCTAAATTATTAAAGCTCAGCTCAGTATTCCACTAATTGAATCACTCCAATATATTTTTACTTCCTTGTAGTTGTGACGGAGATTGACAAAAGTACTCTCACTCTTGCTCTGCCAATTATTCACATTAGCGTCACCAATTTTCACCAACCACCACCAAGGCGATAACAAACACGTCTCTCATGTTTAATTAGGTTTCGAATACAGGTCAAGCGTTTAATAGCAACGTTTTACCTGAAAATAAAACGTATATTAAACCTTACCTTATTCGAAACCTAATATTTTAAACTCTGCCTGGTGGCTTACAACATGAGGACCTAATGATTCAAAACTCGAATACCAAAATTCAAGCTGCCTGGTGGTGGTGGTGGTGGGGAGAATGTTATTTCCGGTGGAAGGGGTCAAGACGGATCGGAAGTACGTCACTTGCGCGGTTTAGAAACGAATGATGCTATTCTCTCATGTTTAATTAGGTTTCGAATAAGGTAAGGTTTAATATACGTTTTATTTTCAGGTAAAACGTTGCTATTATGGTATTAAAAATATGAGTAAATCGTCACATTAATGGATATTTAGGACCTAAAGACATACATGAAAATATATGCCATTATTCATAGTACCTATATTTTCGCTACACATTTGCGTACCTACATTATAAAGAACCCAAATGTTCTTCTAATGTAAAAAAAAACCGAACGATGTGTCCCTTACGCAGTTCTCCCTTTTGGGACAAACACTCTAACACTAAAGCTGTTCTCACATATTTCTCCACCAATTTCCGATGCGCGTGACGTGGTGTTGATGTTGATTGCTGAAATAGTCTAAATTCATATATAAATCTCCATAAACGTTACCTACAGAATAACCGTCTTATTCATAAAAATTTACAAACGCTTTTTAAGCCTGTTTTAGTTAAAGTATGTTTTGTCTCTGTCCTTCATAATTCCTTATGAAAGAAAGTGACAAAATACTTTAACTAAAGCGTTTGTAAATTTTTATGAATGAGAGGGTTAGCATTTATAACTTGACCACCGATTGGTTATAGTCTCAAACCAACAATTGCGGGTTCGAATCCCACGTTGGATAAATGTTTGTGTGGTATGTCCATATATTCCTACATCATGGCATTTGCACACGACACACAACACTACGCATAGATGAAATGCAAAATAATGTAAGAAAAATCTATTAAAATTTTAGGTTCATAGTATAACCACAGGAAAACACATACATACACACACACACTCATACACATAACTTCTTGTATACTTCTCGCCCAGGTTTCCTACCAATACCTACCTCTACCCTTAAATCCTCCACTAAGTCAGTTCGTAATAAACTTTGGTTTTTTGTAAGTAACTTGATAGTATGAATTTTCCTAATTAAGATCATATTTTATTATTACAAGCTATTTATTTAACTTACTTCGTATGTATGAAACTATGTCCGCTCAAAATTTCAGCAAATTAAGTCAAATGAGAACCATTTTCTGCTTATCTAATGACCTGAAATTTTTCTTACTCGTTCAGTTCTGATGACAATACTTTTATATGATAGACATGAACTAATGCTGCAGCCAGGTACGTCTTCTCACGAGGGGATCTCCTTGACGGTTGATAGGGGGATACGAAATTTTGCAGACACTGTTAGTCTTGATAGTTAAACATGAAATTTGGCACACACACACGGAAACTTTACGTAAAGTCAAGGCCTGATGGTGGCAGTCTCATGAAGCCAGAGGGCTGGAAGGTACTCGACAGTTATCTGCTCTAAAAATGTGGCAAAATCGTTTAGCCACAAAGGGGACGACTCACGGAGTCGTGGAAAAAGGGAAAAGATGGAATTAGCTATAAGTGGACTGTATTGAACAATAAATAATTATAATATCCAGCCTTTAGGTACAGTGACAAGCTATCACAATACGATTGTGATAGCTGTACTATCAAACCTTTCGCACTGAATAAAAATAGGCAAAAGCACCACTCACCTCCGTTCCTTAATCGAGGACAACAGCCACGGGCCGCTCTCTGCTGGACACGCTAGGTTGATGCTATATCTTCAGGCTTCTACGAGTAATTTATATTGTCCCACGTACGTATTTTCCATGCATCAAGACTCGCAATTGAGAGAGAGGAGGGAGGCCTTTGCCCAGCAGTGGGACAGTATGGGCTCCTAATAATAATAATAATAACTGTAAATAGTCTAGTTTACAGTCTAGCATTGGAATCAGTTTGCTACGAGATCCATACATACAGACAATATTGAAATCTTCTTATCTGGCATACAACGATAATATTGATCGTTAAACATATATTTAAATTGAGTTATGATTTCGTGTGAATAACTAAATAAATAAAATATATTTTGTCGAAAGTAACCAGTTCGGTTCGGTTCGGTGCGTTGTGCTCGAGCTCGACATGAAACACGGAATTAACAATAAAATAATATTACGCATAATACTCGTTAAAGGAAAACGAGGAGATAAACTAGAATGCGTCACGAGGATGGAAGTGGGAATATCAGCTGAAACATTGTGAAGTTGAGTTGCACTCAGCGAACACCGTTCGTGCATTTGCTGAAGGGCTGGTCCGTGCTTGTTGTGGTGGTGTGGGACGAGGGTAGCCATCGTCGGGAAGGGGTTGCGATGTGCAGGGGGAGCGAGACGGCCCTGGCTCTGCTGGGGCACGTTTCGCTGTTACTTGCGGTAAGTATTGTTTAGCCATCTTGAACCTTGCTAACTTGAATAAATCCATAAAACTATATAAAATAAACCCCGCCTATAGTATTATAAATATCGACTTACCCTTAAAAACACGTTCTTTTTTAACTTTTTTTTAACTTAAAACCGTAATCGGTTAGCGTCCGCCATATTGGATGGACACTCCCGGTATCATCTAACAACACCTAATTTGTCAAAATCGGTTGAGGCGTTTAGACTGTGGGTGGTGCATGACAACATACAGATCCGTTGAATACATTTAGTAATCTTCCTTTTGTCTCCGCCGTAGTCGAGCAATAAGGTAAACACGTCTTGTCCATAACGTCACACTTTCCATTAGGTGAGATTGAGGTCAAATTGTTGCAAAATATAGGAAAATATAATAATAATTACTATAACTATAAATATTTAAGTGACAAAATTCAAATTACAAAGAATAACCTTACATAGGTATGTAATCTCTAGTACCTGAACTAGGTATTCCTGTGTTTCAGGGGGAAAAGAGCACAAACTACTATAAACAGGCTAAGGATGTGGTACAAATAAATACTCGGTACCCTGAAAAAATAATAATTAACGAGATTCCCAAATCCACGCGGTTTCAAAAAAACTGCTATTTCATGGGTAAACTAATATATGTATATCTAATAGCATTCCGACACATCTCAAGGATCAAGCATTCAATAGCTTTAAAAGGAACTTACAAATGTGGCTTCTGCAATACCATTAAAGAGTTCTTGGATCACAAGGACAATTAAATGCATGCTTGCATGCATTTCTTGATTTCTTGATGTCAAAATTGGATATTGTCAAATATTTGCATGTCAGTATTATGACTGAACTAGGAGGATCTTATTGTAATAACACCTAATGTAATGTACCCTATTCAAGAGCAAATAAATCATATTCTATTTTCTATTCTATTCAAATTAATATTTTAAACTTAATAATAAGCACTAAGAGCATCATATGTATAGTATAATTCTATCACTGCCTGCCAAAAAAAAAACAAATTATTTTAAAATTGAAGCCATCAAAGAATTGTTGACTGAATTGACGCCTCGCTCACATAAAACTAACTAGTGTTACAAAGATCTAGATCGAACTTCTTAGACAATTTAGTAGTAGCTCGCACGACACGCAACTGTAGTTGCATGTAAATAACTTATGTAAACTTCTACCAACTACAGAAACAACACCATTCTGTCTGTTCAGATATGTGGTGGTGCAGGCTGCGTGGTTATATGGCAGTGGTGGCGCGGGGGGTGGGGGGAGGCGGCGCTGGCGGTGGAGGCGGCCGTGACGCGGCTGGCGCTGCCGGCCGCCGTGGGCGCGCTGCTGGCGCTGGGCCACCTCGCCGCCGCCGCCGCCCACCGCGGCCTTCAGCGACGACGCGCGCTGCTGCTCGCGGTGAGTGCCCCTCTTTCAGCCTGCTCTGTAAAGCAACGAACACCCCGTCCGCCTTGATCCGGAGAGCGGGAAGGGAAAAGGGAATGGGGCCTTACCTCCTAAGTTAAGGCACTAAATAGGAGAATCCTAATAGAGACATCATCGAATAGTGTGGTCCCACCAACCCCTAAGGGCGCTTCCACCTTCAGCCTCATCTTCACTTAACCGTCAACCGTTAGATTGAGGTCACGGTTGTGCATAATAATGGTAAAAGTCCGAATGGGAGGGTGAGAGTCGGCTGTCCCGCTTTTTCGGTCACTCACTGGGTGGGTTCCAGTAGACCCTATTGTTGAAGACAACAGAGAGGAATATATCTTGTAGGATGTCTCCTATATGAAGGAGCGTGCGACAGAATTTTTGAACTACTGTACCACGGAATTGCATGAGACCAAGGACATAGGGCAGAAAAGGCACAATGGCTCTTAAATCTCGACTGCCTACTGTGATTACGATGTCGAGGTCAATTTCTTTCTACCAATGTTGGGGCAGCTTGAAGAGCTTTTAGGTAGGAATTTAAAAGGGATTATGAAATGAATTGTTTTATTTTTATATTTAACAAATTAATTATATTTCGACTTAAATTACATAAATTTACAAGTTTAAGACAAAGCGGCAAGAGTGAGTGGTGAACGATAGGACAGTCAAAAAAGGAAAGAAGGAAAAAAAGAGGTCTTCGTTTGCTTGTGCAGTGGATTTTATACTTTGATGAAGCGCCATCTGGTGGGTCTCGTGTGCGACGTGAAGTTAACGCATTAACTTCATTACTACTGAGAAGAAGACAACTAAGAAGGTATTTAAGGTTGTTAAATGTGAAGTAGGCATAAACGGAAGCGTCAGATTTGCTCTGAATTGTATCATACATGATCTGTTGCAGTACTTGGTGTTGATGTTGTTGCTGGTGTGCGGTGAGGTGACATGGGCGGTGTGGGCAGCAATGCGTGCGACGGCCTCGCCGCAGGGAGAGGGGGCAGGGGAGTCGGGGGAAGAGGAGGGAGAGCTCGCGACTGCGTCACTGCGAGATCGACTGCGTCTGTTCGCACCGCTACTGCCAACCTTCGCCGCAGACCATCCTGTAAGTGCCATTCCATCTTGTAATTAAATTATACAATACAATACAAATACTCTTTATTGCGCAAAATAATTATACGAGCTGAATGGCGAAGGATCAATCTCCTGCTGGGAATAAGCCTATTCCCCTGAATGGCATTCGCATCACTTTGGTTGGAAGGATTAGCCGTTATCGTCATCCTGGACAGGCTGTATGATGAGCATCAATGACACTGCTGCTCTTAAGCATGTTCCATACCTCTTCGACACAAGTGAGAGACGTCGATCCTATTCTTTTCTACCTTTAATCACATAACCTAAATGAGAATAAATAATTGTAACTGCCACCTTGTATGGTAATGTTGCAGGGCGCGGAGTTCGAGGTGCCGAGCGAGGTGTACGCGGCGCTGGCGGTGGCGACGACGCTGCTGCTGCTGCAGCTGGCGGCGGCGGCGCTGGCGCTCGCGGCGCTGCCCGCGAGGGAGCGCGCGCAGCCCAGAGACACGCTCAGGCAACTACCGCTGGCGCTGTGGGGAGCGCCCACTGTGCTATTGTTATTTATATAAGTCTTTGCCAGGTGGTAGGACTCTTTGATTTAGCCAGTCCTTTGGTTGACTGGCTGGGTACCCACCGACCTCTTATCTATTCTTGCCGTGTGAAATTAGGCTTTATTTCTGGAGTTTAACAAGGAAACTGTGACTTCTGTATTGGAGGTAAAAGGACTTCGGGACCTTATTTTTGGCAGGTTACAGGTGTCATAAGCGGTGGTGATCATTTCTGCTGCTCATTGCTCGTTCTTTAGTTATAACTTGTAATTAAAGAAGCTCGACATCGATATTGTACATAACCAGCTTTCAACCCGGGACGTCCACCTACACATGAATTCTTTTGATTTCTTTTGATACTAAAATGAGTATGTGTTTGTAGGTACCATGTAAAGTTATTAAAAATGATCGTTTTGTTCTGCAGAAGGAGCAGCAGTGTGTACTACATGAACTGGCAACTCAGTAAATAACGTCGTGGTTGTCGTATTCACGTCGTCGTGTACTTCGTGACGCTTCATGTCGTGTCGTGTGATATCAGTTTCGTTGCGATTTGCTGACAAATTATTTTCTTTATAATACTATATCATATTTAATAAATAAATGTAGTAGATAAATACCAATTAATGTTATTCCTCGTGTAATCAATATTTAATTAAGTATTCAATAACAATTAATTTAAATGTTGGAACGTACCATCGCCAATGTCAGTCTAATGAAGGTCGTTTGAAAAGCTCCGGTCATGATAGACCTTAGACTTGCAGGAAAGATACTCAACATACCTACCTATATAAGTAATAGGTGAATAAGGTTATGATTGAATAGTCAGGGTTAGCCACGGCTAAACATAACTATTGTTATGATTATAACAAATGTAGTTACGCAAAACCTTCATGTGTATAGATTCGAACAATGAAAGTTATTTTGTTAGCGTTTTATACAATTTGTTCCATGAATAAAATGAAAATTATTCACAAACGTGGTGTCAGTTTATTTGAATATCCATCGAGGTGAGCGTCGGGCTCGGCTCGGGCTCGGGCTCGGGCTCGGGCTCGGGCTCGGGCTCGGGACGCAGCGCCACAGGCAGCGCCGGCAACATTCTGGAGATAGTTTTTGTTATCTGACCGATAGTCAACAAAAAAGGGAATCTACCTCGGGCCCTTGCGTAGAGACCCTGTTGCTACAGATAACGATTAAATACAAATAAAACCCCAACAAATATATCAGTGTTAAAATAGCAATGAAAGCGACATGTTTCTCCGTTTAAGTTATGAAAAGTAGTCGTGTGCTAAACATAGATCAGTGTTCTGTACGTATACATACCTATTTTGTTAGCTGGTGTTTCGATAACATTTTCGAAATATGTTCTAAAAAATTACAAAATAATACGTTAAAAGTCTTATTAAGTTAAATTTAATCTTTATCTGGATTGCTCAGCAAATCAGCAAAGTGTTATACAGAAGCAGTTGCAATGCCTTCGCTGCTCCAGTGATGTTTCAGTTAAGTGCCAACAGATAATCGTTATTATTATCTGCTACCGAAATTAAACGCGACATTATTAGTGCCGGAACCGCGCGTCGACGCACGAGCCCATGTCGACGCAGCTCTGATGGATCAGTGCAGAGAGGAGAGCAGGCCGTGGGTGACTACGACCACCCGAGCGCCGAGCCGCTCTCCAACGCCCACCGTCGCGAGGCCTGCCATGAGGGGGGCGAGGACGCACCGGTGCCGTCGGATCTCGACGCTCCTCTTCCCACACATCAATTTGCTACTAGCGGTGTGTACTCCTGTCATATCCTCCTCATTAACACCTGCATATCAACCTACACTAATGTTAATGATTATATTAACATTTGCAACTAAAAAAGTCAGGGCCTCATAGGGACACCGAAGTTAAAGCAGCTCCGCTAAGAATGACAACACGATGAAATTCGTTAGAGACGCTATAATGAGAGTTCTTCAATCTTGGGTATCCAATACGTCAGTTGTTAGAAGTCCACTGGTGTGTATATCCATGGGAGCATTTGTACTAATCGCCAGGTTGTTGAGGACTGCCGCTGCTGTCCAACATGGTGCTAGGCGGTTGGCTCATGATGGCTGCCCTTAGAGACAAGGTGATCATCCTAAATTTATATAAATACTAATTTGTCACCTAATAAATATAACCTTAGAATACCTAGCACATTCCTCAAATTTGTAATCATTTAAGGAAACTGGTACACACGACTTTAGAGATGAATTGGTTGAACTTTTCTACATTTGCGTTATGGCCAACCCTTTTAGTAATTAATTGATGATATTTATTGTGGTTTATGTAATGGCACCTAATTCAGACGGGTTTGTAAGTATATATCAAAAGTCATGTATTCCACAATGAGAAACCTGCTTCAAATATGCCGATGCCGTCAACAAAGACAACACGTGTACACATGCTACACCTACTAACGTTTATTTCTGAAATTACGTAAAAGACTTGGAATAGCATAATTTCTACAGTGTTTAATAAAATGTAAAAAATCAATGATTCCTAAAATTAAACAAAATAGTTTAAATATGGCCGTCACACTCGCTGCGCCCGATGAGTGGCTCTATTGTCGTGTCATACGCAGTATTAATGTAATATCGACCACATGAGTAACATGAGTGATTCTATCCTGAGGTATTCGAAGTACAGTGTTACGTTAGAACTGCCGACTACTGACTATAATAAGGAGTAGTCCTGTGGTTGTTGTTGCTCGTAGCTCAGAGCGTAGATAAAGAACGGCTACTCACTCATTGGACAGGATAAACCCTGCAGCAATCGAAAGAATACACAAGAATTAATTTCACTTCACGATACGCGATGTGACAGTGTAATTTCTCAGTGGAATAAAATATTCTTACCTTTGGTTGAAGTTTGAGCTAGTACTGTAAACATATTTAGCACAAGGAACTTTTCATCCAATCGCTTGCTTATTAGGTGAAGGAGATTATTGTCAGAAACTCTGCATGTCTTAAAAATAAAGGGGGCAGGTCTTCGAGTAAATGTCCTCCTCCTCCAACCTAAACCCATATTGCAGGAGACTACCGCTGTGGGACGGTTAGGTATGTTATCTTATAAGCTGATGATTTAAATCAACCCAAAAGATCTTTATCTTATCTTCTTTCATTCTTCGGAGGGCATGTTAAAATAGTTGGTCCCGGTTCGTTTCAATTGAGTCGTGGCCTATATGGGCGTCTTAAAACACTAACTGTCTGGTGGCCACTGTGACACTAACTGTCTGGTGGCCACTGTGACACTAACTGTCTGGTGGCCACTGTGACACTAACTGTCTGGTGGCCACTGTGACACTAACTGTCTGGGGCCACTGTGACACTAACTGTCTGGTGGCCACTGTGACACTAACTGTCTGGTGGCCACTGTGACACTAACTGTCTGGTGGCCACTGTGACACTAACTGTCTGGTGGCCACTGTGACACTAACTGTCTGGTGGCCACTGTGACACTAACTGTCTGGGGCCACTGTGACACTAACTGTCTGGTGGCCACTGTGACACTAACTGTCTGGGGCCACTGTGACACACGTCCACTAATCTGTACTGGGCCAGCGTGGTGGATTATGATCCATACCCTCTCCTAATAAGAGGAGGCTGTGTCCTAACAGTTAAATGTCTAAGGCTGTTGATGATATTAGTCTGCTGCCCTTGACAACGTATTATGTAACACATCGTTTTGTCCGACTCAGCTATATGCGGGTGCGGGTCTGGCGACGGCGGCGAGGCTCAAGTGGGACCCGAGCACGTACGTGGCGCTTCGCGAGCTGTTCCCGCTGGAGTACCGCGTGGCGGCCGTGGCGCTGCCACTCGCCTCGTTGGCGCTGCTGGCGCTGTGCCATTTGGCACTTTTAGCGCTGATGAAAGTGCGAGCAACTAGGCGGAGACTGCTACTGGTGGTTAGTTACCATCCGTTATGACTTGACGATGAAGTACTCCTGTCGTACTCACACTTGGTATTACAAGTTTATTTTCACGCAAGAGTTTATGTCCTATGGTATGGCTTTTATGTGAAAGCCGGAGGCATATGCGGTTTGTAAACTGACTGTCATAAATCGCCACAAAAACACCGCACCGTACTGGATCCGCAGGTATACACTTAAAGTCCAACGCTTCTCGTGGGCTCAGTCCGCCCACCGATGGGAACGTGAGGTTTGGAGTTAGTGCTGGTCTTCAAACTACAAGTGATATTGTTACCCGGTGGCACATGCTACAGCTCTATATACCCTTCTTACTGTAACTAGGTTAAGAATTTAGTACACAAGTAATTGTAGGATCAATTAGAAGACCATTTTTTGTAACGAATTATTATCACCTAGTTTCCGCACCCAACTTCGTCCATGTGAATATTTATCCACAAGTGAGAGCAAAGAATGTACCACTACATCTGCCTCTTGTGCCATTTAGCACATTTTTGAACTATCGGAAGTGCCCACTTACTACACACTTATTTATTTAGGTTAATCTACCTTTATTTGGCTGTACTTATTGTAGTTTTTATGTTCTCTAATATACTATGTATATGTGTGGCTGAAGAAACAAATACATTTTATCTATATCTATCAACCACCACCGAATAACTCATTGTAAATATTTCGCTGTTTTGAGAAAGAATACTGAAAAGGCTGTGTCTATTTACTTATATAGTAAAGTATGCACACCAATTCTAGAGTCTTCGGTTCCGGAAATATTGACTATAGTTTGAATTATTTCTCCACTTTGACTCCCTTCGGAAAGCATATTCAAAAAATCCCGTCTCAGTACGCCTCTAATTCATTTAATGAATACACCTGCCAAATTTAATCAATATCGGTACACGCGTATGGGTTGTGCGATGACTACCTCTGGTTCAGTCAGGATATAGGTCACCATACCAATTTCCAATTATCAACGCTCGAAAGTTGAAGTTGGAGTATGTCCGACAGTACTCCGTCGTGATGGTGTTGCTGTGTGCGTGCGAGGCGGCGTGGTTGGTGTGGTCGCTGGTGCGCATGCGCCGCTGGCTGCGCTCGGAGCAGGCGCGCCGCGTCATGCAGGCGCTGGACCTCAAGGACTACCTGCTGCGCCCCACGCTGGCGCTGCTCGGGCGCTGGTTCGCGGCGCCCAGGCATGCCAAGGAGCTCATGGACGTGAGGACCTCCTAATAAAAAAATCGAAGATGTTTATTTTAACTACATTTAAGGTGGTGGTGAGGTAGAACAAGCTGTAACTACAGCCTGTGGTCATAAGAGGTGTGCACCTCTGTAGGTCGGGCTTGATTTCAGTGATGATTGAAACTTATGGAAAATGATTTATTAATTGCTCGAAACACATAATGCCATGGTCAGCTGCGACTCTACTTGTTGATGTTGTCCGCAAAGCCTGAACAAGCAATATATGCGTATACCTTAAAGCACAACAAGGATCTCGTAACCTTTAAATTGAAGTGAACACAGTAAATGCCAGACAGAGACAGGTCATCCTATGAACCGCACGCATCCAACAATAAGCTAAGGCCAGTGTGTGTGTGTGTGTGTGCAGGAGGCAGACGCGGATATCCCGCGAAACCTGCAGGTGGCGCTGTGCGCGGGCGCGGTGCTGGCGCTGCTGCAGCCGCTCGCCGTAGTGCTGGCGCTTTTGGCCCGCGCCGCCCCCGCCCCGCCCTCCGCCGTGATCCTGCCGCCGCCTTACCGCGATCGGTATCACAAAATCCTTTACCGTCCACTACATAAGGGTGGTTATGCTAGCGCAGAACTCTACAATACAAGCAACCTTCTGGTTCAAATTACATCCACATGACTTCTGTCACAGCTCCTGTTTATAGAGTGATGGGTAAGGACGCCAAAGAGAAGCAAACTCTAACCAGTGACTAGCATTGGTCGAGAAGACTCTTGAAGTCCCGGGAACAACCTCATAGGTACCAAACCTGAAATCTTTCCTCGTTGATGGGGAGGCCTGTACCAGCATCCCACCAGGCGCAGAAGACCGTTGCTACTAAGTGGGTAGTATATTAATTCTATGCCACAAGTCTGGCTATTATTTGTCCATGTTACGAGTACTACTACGCATTTGAATACTAGTTACGCTTTTCCTTTAGGCAAAAAGTTTTCGTGAATACCGTTCTTCCCTTCAGTGTCGTGGAGAGTGCGAGGCTCGCCCCCGCCCCCGCGCGCCCCGCCCCTCCGCCGCCCGACAAGCTCACCACACGGCTCGGCTTCCCGCGGGGCCTGCTGCCGGTCGACTCCTTCCAGTATTAGACATTATTATAATAAACAAATTATACACAAACATCATTTAATTTTGCTCGGTAATAATTTAAGTAGCTGTAGCAGTATTTTTTTAAGTCTACTGCGCGCTAAGACATCTTAATTTAATACTTGATGGGATGTCAGCTGTTAACTATTTTTTTATAATTAAAAAGAAGTCACAGGTCTTTCATTATACGCATAGAGCAAGGAACCTGCCATTGGCAGACTTAAACAAGGATTCAATTGAAGCACTTTAAGTAAAGTCGCTATCACTACTCGTTTTCGATTAGTGAAAATAAGAAAAAACGGGTGACCACTAAATTGGTATTTTTATACAAGGGTGTTCGAGCTTCGACTATTTAATAGTCGGTGTCACGCTTTTAATTTAAAGAAAAGGTGTCATATACGGACGGCTAGTAATCAGTAATCAGTAACTGTCAGACGGTCACCAAACTGACACAAATCCACCAATCCGCACTGCGTGGTGATCATGGCCACCCTTGCCTAGTGAGAAGAGGTTGCGCTTCAACAGTAGAGCTGTTGATGTAATTAAAGAAATTGGCAGCTGGTATTTCACATCATTACGACCGCACGCTGGAACACTGTAGAAGCCCACAGGAATGCAATAAATGATTTGAGTTTGAGTGTACGTGCAGTCTGATTCTCGCCAACCTCAAGGACGTCCTGCTTCTAAAATTGTTTGTGCATAGGGATATACAAAGTATATTCAGGATTATTATGGGCGGTCGGCAAATAGTTGATCGGAGAAACCATTGCCGGAGAATAGTATCGGATTCGGTTGCCGAGATAGCATTCGTAGTACGACAAAGATACGTTGCGATGCGACGGCTTCGGCAGCGAATTTGCTGATACTAAGTAGTGATAGCCGCGATACCAGCCAAGATAAGATATAAAGCGACCGCGTCCCGCTCCCCTCGCCCCGCCGCGGCACCATTCACCTGTCTCCGTGACTGTATGTAAACACCTCGCAGAGTGAACAGTGACGTGCGCGAATCAGTGACACCGGCGGGGATGTGCCGACAGTGACCATAGGGTTGTGTGTGCTGCACTGGCGGCATGTGGCCGGGGGGAGGGGGCGGGACGGCGGCGCCGGCGCTGCTGCACATCAGCCTGCTGCTCTCGGTGGGTGCCGACGCCTGATTGGAGCTGAGCAAAGAGTTTTCATTTACTTGTATTGTGCGCCTTTTTGGAAACAGATAATGGTAGTATCAACCCAGTATCTTAAATGCGACTAAGGCGATTATTGGAGTCATAACAGCAATAAACATCGATAGGTACTTAGTAGAGTTATGTGTGAATATGTAAGGCTCCTAACACTTTGCGATCACAACCCGCCTGTCCAGTCCAATGAAAATTCTGGAAGAGACCATTCTAAAGCAGTGGTTTGATAAGACGTTGGCTGGAATGTCCAGCACCTCATCAGAAAACTTAGATTTTGCCAACTTTTTCCTTTTAAACCTTGTGAACATATTTAAACCTATAGTAACAACAGCTTCCCCACAATCACAATGTGGTCACAGGGACGCTTGTTGTGTGAACACATCTGTGGCTCTTGTACGTTCAAGTGTATGCGCTCTCTTTGTGTGCTCACTAAACCCACTTTGGAGCCGCCTTTGATCTCTTGTTTGCGTGTTTATTTGAGAACGACTTTGTATTTTTCTTCTGTGAGTAAAACTTTCTCGAGGATACAATCAAGTCAAGTCAAAATCTTATTTAATGTAGGTTACAAAAAATTACTTATTGAAAGTCAACATGTTCTTTTAGGGTTTCGTCGTGAACAAGGAACCCTTATAGTTGTGCCATGTTCGTCTGTCTGTCTGTCCTCGGTTTAGCTCAGTGGTTCTTAGTACTAGAAAGCTGCGAGTACCAACGCATTATGACACCTATTATGAAGTTTGACAACGGTCAACGGTGGTATGATTATGCAGCTCTAAGTCAACTACCTGACTACTCTAGAAGGGCTCTCTATATGCATTGTCAAATTAAATCCTACCTTTTTTCCGTCGTCTTACTGGCTATTCAGTCGGCTCAATGATAATCTATAACAAGACGTAATAACGCGCTAAAGTATAATAACTTCAAAAGAATAACAAAAAAGTGCTATATATTCGGAATAATAAAGAACAGTTTGCCTCGGCTCCTCGCTAGATGGCGTGGTAGCCATTTTACATTACAAATAAATTAATGCCATGGATTTTATCAAGCGCGGCAGTTCGTATGATCGAATAAAACTACATGGGACAATAAAAATCCTTGTCTGGAGCGTCAGTGAACGCCATTTAGCGTTGAATAGCAAACAAAAAATATATAATGAGAAGTTGTCGCCGCGTGATACCATCTAGCGTTGAATAGCAATAACTAATACTCTTTGTTCGCACTGTTAACGAAACATTACGCCACTAAAAAGTTCTAAATAAAATAAAAGTTTAAAAAATTAAAACCCGACTACTAAAACAATAATAAAAAATGAAATGGGAGAACTGCAAAAACCCACATTATCTATAAATCTGTCATTACAAAAGCTATAAATAAGCGTCGTAGGTGTAGGTAGGTATCTGCCGAACCTAGAAACGTAAAGTCCTGTTATGTGACAAATATCCTATTTATCGATTAGTAAAAACAAATAAAAAATAGATGTTTGTTTTTCAAACAATATTGTACCATATAAATTAATTTTCCGTAGTCGGAGGTCAAAACCAATGACATGAAGACGCTAAATTATAAAGATCTCCGACTGCAGAAAAATTAATTTATATGGTACGATATTGTTTGAGAAAACAAACACCTATTTTTTATTTATTATTCGATATATAGGATATTTGCCACATAACAGGACCTTATGTTTCTGGATTCGGCAGATTATTAGATATTGAGTTATTTATGAAATGCTGAAAGAACATTATATGAACTAATAACTATACTATACATCACACGTATCACAACAACGTCATAGAGGACCACTGTCGGACACACGACAGCATCACCCACGACGTGTTCATCTATCAAAATAGCAAAATACAGGATGAAATTTAATTCGTGTAATTCCTGTTTACTGGTCACTCCACTCCTGATTACGAACAACCCTAGTCGAATTGTTGGATTTCCATAGTAAAGGTGATTTCAGAATGGTTAACTTTGTACGGGTATAATCGATTTTTTTTTGATTCGACTAATGGTTCCTTGGGTAAAGCTATTCGTAATCAAGGGTAGCGTTACCAGTCAATGGGAATTACACGAATTCAAATTCCTATATCCTAAACGGTGTGTTCAGAGACATCCCAAAAACATTAAAAGGTTTTTTTATGCACAACGGATTAGCATTTGACCTCAATCACACCTTATGTTAAGTGAAGATGTGGCCGAAGGTGGAAGCGTACTGATCCGGAAACCCCAACTTATTTGGGGAATTGGCTATCTTATCTGTGACAAGCGAAACATAACAATGCTATTGGTTATCTAACTAAGTCTGCTGCCAAACCGCAATGTTAATCTAACTACTACGCCATGTTATCATGGCGGTAGTTAGCCAGGCGGACATTTAAAATGCCTACCTCCAATCAAACCGAGTACTAAACATGTTCCCCGCTTTTCATTCGTAAACATTGTTTCGTCTACATGAGCCACAGAGGCGGTGAAAGTGCTTTCATGCTTGAAACAACATCCACGGTTTCGAAATGTATAGAAATGCACACGTGGCAGAGGAAGAGCCCATCGCGGTTAAAACGTGCAAACCTGTATATGGTTTTTGGTGGATAGGCCCATAGCCGCCTTTTACGACAATCACGGGGACAGACGGGTTAGTTCTGTTCTTTTTACGTGTCGAAACCAAAATAGATTAACAGGTTATTGAGCAAACTAATATTGAGTGTGCAGTGAATTTTATCTGATCAAGGAAGTTCCTTGTGAGTGAGTTATTAGTTTTATCTGCGATACCCCATCAGTATGTGTCTCGAACACCTGCACACCGCACACGGCCACACCAACGTATCGTGACTCACCACACGATGGATCAGAAATCGTTGTATTCTGTACCACGAATATTGAACTATCTTTGATTACGAGTATTCACAGATAGCAACTATCTTTGATTAATGTGCAGATTTCGAATTAGTAATAGTATAGTAAGTAATACACCTTGCTAAATAAAATCATGCCTATAATCGAATTGAGAGTGTCAACCTTATCTTTAGGAGTTGGTTAGTCCTTAGATGGGTGATTTCTGGTGGCATTTTCATTCGAGTGTGGTGGCAACTTGTCTTACGCAAATCGACCAATCTCGATAAGTTATGGACCGTACCCTCTATATTGATATAAGGTTGTTGATGTACGCCCAAAGGATTGGGTAAATAAGTGATGATAATGATGAGGCAACACAAAACGAGGCATCAGAGAAAAAAAAAATGCCCAAAGATCTGTGGGATTTGGATCATGAGGAGTAGAGAACATATTCGGTCGCAACTTGATATTCCACCATGGAATTCAGGATTAGGACTAGTTTTTTGGCCTCGAAGAGTTCTTAGGTATTGCATACATAGTACCTAAACCAAATAAAAAGTACCTCTTTATATTAAAGAAATAAATACCATTTATTGTGCACGTTGTGTTGAACCTGGCGTATTGTATTGTATTGTATGTGTATGTGGCTGTTGCAGGTCAACGGAGACCTGTATCACTGCGACCGTTGCCGATCTATTGTGATCGCCACTAACCTACAGTTCGTTGCTCAGGTTTGCCTCTTTGAGGAATTGGATAATTTTCCTGGCACCGATGGTTTTTATCTCATCCGGGTGTAATAAGTGGCTGCCCAGGTGGATATTGCGTTTACGCATTAGCGGGCCACATTCACACAGCAGATGTGCAGGTGTTTCCTCTGCGAGGAGGCAAAATCTGCACATTCCTGTTTCTCGGAGCCCTATGTTGAGCATGTGTTTGCTCAGACAGCAGTGGCCCGTTAGTGCCCTTGTGAGAATGCGTACCTAAATTGTTCCTACTGAGTGCCAGCGCTTCGCCGGCCGCCTTCTTGTTGAAGGCTTTGATTAGTGATTTGGAGTGTGTTAAACCTGGCGTGTTCGTCCAGAGTTTAAGAGCTGCTTGGGTGCACCGGTTCCTTAGGGTAAAACGAATTAGGCTTTTTGAGATGCCGCAGAAAGGCTCAGGGCCGTACTGGGATCCGCTAGCCCCCAATTTCGCTAGTTCGTCGGCTTTTTCGTTGCCTTCGATGCCTGCGTGCCCCGGGACCCAACGAAGAAAGACCCTGTTTGTTTTGCACAGGGTATTTAAAGTAAGCCTGCGTACTCCTAATCAAATTTAAAAACAGCTATGAGTATCGCAATGCTTTTTCACAGCAAATTATTGAGAGACGTGTTGGTTAAATTCCTTATGTGCCGGACACCAATCTTCAAAAATATCTCTGTACAGCTGTATGCGGGCGCGGGTCTGGCGACGGCGGCGCGGCTCAAGTGGGACCCGAGCACGTACATAGCGCTCCGCGAGCTCTTCCCGCACGAATATTATCTGGCGGCCGTGGCACTGACGCTGGCGCCGCTGGCGCTGCTGGCGCTGGGCCACCTGGCGCTCTGCGCACTCGCCACTGCGCGAACGGCGCTGCGCCGTGCGCTGCTCTACTTGGTAAATATTTCTTCACAAGAAAACGGTGAAATATACTGCATCCAGTGGAACTTCGAATTTAAATAATCCATTTGCAGTGTACCGTCACATGATATTTTGATGGTTGGTTACAAAGCCAAAGTACAACCAGTTGATGTTGATTTGTGTCGTAGTACGCGGGGCTCATGACATGCGTGGTGGTGTCGGAGGTGGTGTGGGCGTGGTGGACGGGCGCGCGGGCAGTGGCCTGGGCGCAGTCCGACCAGGCGCAGGAGCTGGCCGAGGCGCTGGAGGTGCGCGACCATCTGCGCCCGCTGCTCCACTACCTCGGCCGCTGGCACCCGCTGCCCGCCAAGCTCAGGGAGCTCATCGATGTAAGTGCTCATGGAGATGATCAGCGGCCTTATTGTCTAACTTCTATGGGCAATAAATTCATCGCCATCTCCTTCAACATTAGTCGAATTTGATATTTTAGTTGGCGTTGGACTCCATTCCCATTTAAGTTAGTTAATAAAGGACTTGTTTGATGATTTGGAGATCGTACCGTAAATGAAGTTTATTTACTTATTTATGTTAAGGAAAAATGTTAAATCACAAATAATAATGGAAAATTATACCTGACGGCTAATAACAGGTTCTCATATAGTTCAGTTTGTAATCTCTCCGACACGATTGTTTGTGTTCTAATCTAAAATCTGCTCTCTCTGCTCTTTAACCTGTTCTGTATGAGTTGTGGAAAGCACAGTCAATCTTTACTGCCGCCCCAGCTGAAGGTTGAGTCCGGCGCTAGGGCAGGTGGCCCTGGGATCTGCAACCTTATTATCTAATCTTAATGGTAACGAGTTGTAAAAGTTTTATCAATAATAGATAGCTTCTAATACTCATACTTTATTTATTCACAAGTTCCACACACAGTTTGTGGTCTCTTTCCAATCTGTAATAGAAAAACTTATCGACTCTAATCTTGTCTCGCCTCTCTTGAACACCTCGATATTGTAGCACTATGGGTACGTTAGTTCTGTACTATGGGTACACCGTAACGGGATAAATCCACAACTCAAGCTTTCTTGGTGAAGTTTTTATTTTTATGGGTTACTATAAAAAGGCTCACCTGCTAGAATGAAAATATTAACTTCTGTGAATCCCCAGGGAAAAGGTCGTCGCTTTCGAATTTAAATACAGGGTTAACAGTAGAGCCTCGAGAAGTAATTGCCTCGTACTCATACGCCATAGGAGGCGGAGGCGGATCTGCCGAGGAACGGGTACGTGGCGCTGGCGGCGAGCGTGGCGCTGCTGGCGCTGCAGGTGGCGGGCGTCACGTGCGCCTGCCTGGCCGCGCGCCGCAGCCGCCCCCTCCCCCTCCCCGCGCCCGCGCCCGCGCCCTCCACCCCCGCCGCCGCCTCCGCGCCCGCGCACAGTCTCACGTATGTTCACATTTCCTATTACCCGCAGCAACGCTACAAGCTAGGGGCGACACCGTCGGCTAAAGGGTGATCTGTCAACATTCTGTTTTCGAAAATAATGCTGTTTTAAAATAACCTATTTAAAAAAAAACTTTATGTGTACCATCAAAGAGAATAAAGTTGACATAATATTCAGAGTCAAAAAATGGCATTTGGTACCATGTTGAATACTCAAAACTCAAAATGGATAACACAATGATTAATATAAGGGTACTTACATATCATTTTATAGTATTGTAATATAGATGAAATAATAGACGGGCACACGTACAGCAGATAGTGACGCAAGATGGTTATTTTCCATAAAAATGTATCACTTTGCTTATCGAACTGTGTTCGAGAGGTCGAGGGACTCAGTGTTGCTAACTTAGCGCACTGATCCACCGACAGTCTAGTTTGTCAGCATGCCATCAGGGGATGTTTACTCGTTTTCGAAGATATTAATAATAGGAACTTTAAGTATAGACTCTATCGGAGTTAAGATCGCCTTGTACATTTTTTATACATTGTATATTTCTGTAACAGCTGTGTGTACAATAAAGATATTAAATCATATATTTAATATCTTTATTGTCCACACAGCTCTTACAGAAATATACAATGTATAAAAAATGTGATTGAAAGGAGTGAGCGCGGCTCAGTGAATCAGAGAAAAATATAGAAGAGAGAGAACTAAAATATTATTTTCTTTTCTTACCAAATAACAGCCATAACTGACTTACTAATCTTTGAGCTTATACACTTATATAATATGTAAATACAAAATGTGCTTAGCTCATTATAAGTTATTTACACAGTACAGAGTGTAAGTAAACCCACTAAAAGATGGACTTGCTATGAGTAGGGTACTAACGATGAATGTGGAGGATATGATGAGTCGTCGCTTTGATTGCTTTCTATGTTGCTGAACTGAATATTTTTGTTTGTAAACATAATTAGGTAACTACTACTATTAATTTAATTTGTATTGTGGCTGAGCTCACTGTGAGAAAAGGGTAATTGAAGACACTAGTTTTTTGTTAACATCATGATATATATGATGCAGTAACATCTGCAAACAAGTCCAAAATTGTGCCAAACTGAGGAGGAAAATAATTCATTGGCGTAAATTAGGAGTAAGACAGGGCCAACTATAGAACCTTGTGGAATACCTGTGGGATATACTCTAAATAAGAGCTGAATGAACAACGTCTAAGTAAACTTTTAAAGGTCGTTTAGTAAGATATCAAGTTACGCGTGACTTTTATCAGCAGAATGGAAATATTATTTTAGTGATATTTCTTTTGCAGTAGTTATTGATGCCACATTATATCGAATGCGTTTCATAAGTCAAATATGAACATTGTTGTTACTTATTGATAAGTAGATTGTATGCTGTATACGAAGTGATGCTCCCCATACCCAACTGTTCATAGATTATACTATAATTAGGCAAGAAAGTACTAATTATAGATTTTTTTCCATTAATTAATACGGACCACAAACACGTTTACAATATGTTGTCCTACAAACCTATCATTAAGCTTTTGTAATTGTGAACCCAACATCATTGATAACAATTTAATTAACTGTAATGAAAAACATAACACAGCAGATGGTATAAATGTAGTTTTTCTCTAAAACGGATTTATGACCTATGCCAAAAATCAAAGAGAGAGGTCAACCATACACTCTACTGTTTCGATTCATACAATTCATCAAGATTAATACTGTGAATAATACATGAATAAATATATTCTAAATCAATTCTTATTGTTTCAATTACAGTTGCTACTCCTAGTTTGCTGTAAGGCTTGTGTTTTGTTGACCGCATTATTGTATTATTTAGTTGGTTTATGGTTGATTTGATTAAAAACAAACCGCGTTTATTGGATATTATAATGAAACAGCACAATTGTGGTGCAAGAGGTACTTTGAACTGCGACATGATTGAAGGTATTTATTTACCTTCAGTAGCGTCGCCGTTCAAAGCACCTTATCTAAAACTACGTAAGAGTGATACGGAGGCCAATTTTTCGATAGAAAATAATTTATAACAAAATATATTTATGATATATTGTTTGGGAAGACAGTGGACGTCCTGTGGCTGATATGATGACGATGATGAATATATGTTTTCAGCTTATCAGGTGAATCATCAGCTTGTTTGCCAATATTTTCTTACAAAAATTTCTCGATTACTCAAATAACACTAACACCAATGAATTATATTATTAATGGTTAAAATAGCCATTCAATTGAATGCCTAGGCGGGTCGTTATGTATGCCGGACATTCCTGCATTGTAGGGGACTACGCTGCCCAGAAGAGCTATGGACACTACAAAGTAGCCCAGGGAAAATACGGTTTGACCTCGAAAAAACGATTTTCTTGAAACATTTAAGAAGGTTTTTAAGAAACGCAAGTACTAAGTACGTAACTAAATAAGCTAAAGTTGATAAATGAGTTTCTTTTAAAAAAAATGGTCAATTGATCGGTATTTCTTTATATTCAAAATATTTTGGGAAATTATAATTACAAAATATTAGTTCTCATTTTTATTTCTTAAGCAATGCAGCTCGACGACATTTTCGGCTAAAACACATGTATGTCTGTCTAACTATAACTTGCTTAGTTTTTTATCCATCAATAAGTTAACTGTGTTTAACAAAAGTCTACCTAATGAAATATCAGTTAGTATTTATCGTTAGATACAAATTAATAATAGGGTTTTCTACAAAAATCTGTACTAAGCGCTCGTTATTGATATTGACATCTCTAATATACCTCTATAAGATACCTCTATAAGATAACAATTATATAAGTCGGTTCTGAATTATGTCTAGCTAAGCTAATTTTTTACCGTATTTTCCCTGGGCTAAAGGGTTGTTCCTTGGTAGTGTCCAAAGCAACCCAACTTACCCGCTCTGAGCAGCACAAGCATTACTAAACACGTGAATGTCCGCCATACATCACGATCTGCCTGTGCATCAACCATCTGTCTACGACATACATATTACCATCGTTGTAGTACAACTGCGATGCTCCTATGACATAAATATTTGACAATGCCCTCAGAAGCTAACCAGTTTTAATTCTAAATAGTCTGATAATGTGGTCATGAATTTTAATGTATCGATTGGGTTGACGCTTGCCTATGGAAATAAATGAGTTCGGGCTGCCTTGAGCTGATGATGGTTGTGAATGTTCCTATGTTTTGTAGTCAGCACTTTGTAGTACATAAATAAGCAATAATAATGTTTGCTGTGATTCTGTATAGGCTCAGGGTGCGACATGGGGGCGAGCGGACCGGCAGCGAGGACTCGGAGCCGCTGAAGGGATCCTACATGAACGGGCGACCGGAGTACGTGTGACCCGCCACCAATCACGGGACTACCCTAAAAATTGCACTGTAATACCTAACTCAAGAAAAAAATATGTGAGAAGATAATACTGTACGGAAGATCATGTTGTACGGTGTACGGTAAGATAGCAAGATCGCCAAGAACTCAGTCCCAATGCCATGCACATTATTCTGAGTTGCGACAGTAGAAACTGAAAAATCGAACACCAAGTTACAAAAACTAGAGTTAGGAAGTTAGGAAACTAGAATTTAGGAAATAAATTTCTTCCAGAAGATTTGCTCACATCGTACGCCTTGTGTATGTAACACAGGCCGTGCGCTGCTACAGCGAACTCTACTTGTGTATGTAACACAGGCCGTGCGCTGCTACAGCGAACTCTACTTGTGTATGTAACACAGGCCGTGCGCTGCTACAGCGAACTCTACTTGCCACAAGGAGAAATGTCGAAGTGAACATTCAGGAATGCTTCTATGTGGACCGTACCACGACTTGAGTTTGGAGGGATGTTCAAGCGAGGGATGCGGGGAGAGCGGGCCTGTGTCCACCATACTGCAACTTTGACTGTCAGAGGATATGTGTGTTTAAACAATTATTCGTATATCGGCCACATAGAGTCATCTAGTATGATACCTGTGTGCACGTGTTGTGTGACAGCGCTTCTGTGATATACATAGTTAAGTTTAAGGAATATTTGTTAATTTTGTTGAAATTATAATTATTTGATTAAATTATTATAAATAGTTCTGTTGTCGACCGATTGAAGGTAAATGAGTTTTAATATTTAGTAATTCTATTTAGGTAATTTTATTGTCTCAAGTTATAAGATTAGTGTCGTCCAAAGGGTACAAAAGGCTAGACCAGGACGAGATTGAGCTTGTCCTGATCTTGCATCAGAACTGTTTTTGGATGAAGTTGTCACTGTGTTAAACAGATGCCTAATAAATATAAGTTTATGAACCATTTAAACTATGGAAACATATTTGGTAAATATTCTTTAATATGTTGCGACGGGTAACTACGGTACGGTACGGTACGTTCTACCTGCGCGAGTACTTGGCCGGTTTTTATATTATTCCGCTGACTTGGCGACACAAACTGTACCATGGCCTCTGACACTAGAACAGTCACTGCTGTTGGTTTACGCGACTTGTTATCAGTAGACCTACTCGTACATATATCTCGGTGCGGCCCGCATATGCGATTGTGACCTAATGTTATTCGTCTAATGTGAAATAAAACCGATTCAGTTATATATATATATATATCGGCGACCTGCTTGGTGTAGTGGTTAGAAACTCTGACGGCTATACCAAAAGGTCGTGGGTTCGTATCCCGCTAGGGACATATGTTTGTATGATGAATACAAACATAAAAAGTATCCTATGTTTTAATCCAGGGTATATTCTACCTATATACTAAATTTCATCCAAATCCGTTCAGCCGTTTCGCCGTGATTGAGCAACAAACAAACTTCCAAACTTTCACATTTATAATGTGCGTGCGTGCGTGCGTGCGTGCGTGCGTGCGTGCGTGCGTGCGTGCGTGTTTGCGTGTGTGTGTGTGTGTGTGGCTGGAAAAACGACCAGAAAGTATTATTTACTTATTTTATTGTGTTACTAAAACCAGATTCTTATTGTATAACTAGTAATGAACTTCATCGTCACCCGTCAAATACAATAATGACAGGTGATGGCAATGAAGCTCATTACTAGGTACTAAAATTAGACAAGAAATCGTTCCGTCTTGAAAACCTGTGGATGGTCGGCCATCACTGTATGGCGTGTCTTTCTTATATTGCCTTGTAGCCTTTCAATAATTGATATAACTGTGTTGTAGAATAAGTCAAGGTGTTTTCTATTCGATTTAAAATTACAACGTTTTTATGTACTTTTGAATGGTGAATAATAAAGGAAACGTCAATGTGAATAGTCCAACATTTATTTATTTACCTATCATAATAATACATTTGAAATTGAAAGTCGTCGCCATTCGAGTGGCCGCTAACACTTATCGTGACGTAACGATACAGACAGTGCAAAAATATAACTGGTGTTGCCCTTGGCCGCGGAGCGCGGGGGGCGCACTCTCCGTGCTTCAGGGTATACTCCATGCCCCACCGTGGTACCCTCTGCCCCACCGTGGTACCCTCTGCCCCACTGTGGTACTCTCGGCCCCACCACGGTATCCCGTGTCACCCGCTCCGCGCCTTCCGTGACCTCGCGCTCCTGTCGACGCTAACATACCCAATTGCATCTCGATAAAGCTTTACAACAAACGTACGTGTGTATACATATAGCTATAATAATATGTAATTAGAATATCTGCTACATTATCAACAAAATATAGAAGTGTCGGCGCGGTCGGCGCAGTCCGCCGGCGCGGGGACACGCGGCCGCGCCTGTTGATTTATAATATTAATAGTACTACTCATCACACCATGATATGACATCGCGTTATATTGTACATTTACATATATAATAATACACTCTCACTTAGATAATAACGTACACTTAGCAACAGTGAACACCGCCAACTACATACAGTTGTTGAGTAACAGACAGACGGCTGTCAGCAGCCGGGCTTCAGAGACAGTACAAGCGGCGTGCTGGCCCACACCGCCGGCCACCACCGGACCTACCCTAACGACTCGGATAGGATTGTTAATGTATAAGAGTCACGTCGCTGAAGGCCAGAATAACATAGGTCACATGCAACACGTTCGATACACTCTGCAGGCTCGGTGAGAGCGGTCGTATCGATGTTGGACACTAACCTGATAATCTAACTAATGGAAACAATGGGTATTAAGTCTACGTTTGGTCGCTTTTCTTCAGAAGACATAGTAAGTCGTGCGATGAGGTGTCCGGCGGTCCGGTCCGGCCCTCGCTCGCCGCCGTCCGGAACGAGGCGAGGGACCAGTCTACTACATACAACAGAGAGAGACGGCTCGCATAGTGCATGACCTGTATACTTAGTACTTCAATAGTGTATATTTACATTAAACAATAACAATGTCGCGTCGACCCCTCGGGGGCCGCACTCCTGTGCGCCACACAGCATCGCTGCATGTTGTGGCCAAAGCCCGATCACACCTATTAACGATCAGGAACTTCAAAATTATCAATAAACTTTTTGTTTTAAGTGAACAAAGACTAAGAGCTCAAAGTAGGATTTACTTCACAGATCGATTTGACCAACGGATGTGGTCTCTCCCGATAAATGTCAAGGAAACTCTTCGATCACGAAATCAATGATCGAAAGGAAAGAGAATGTATGTCAAAATACTACAACAATAACATTACTAACATGATCTAACACCTGGGCTTTGGCCTCTGATTAAAAAAATAAATATAGAATTCAAGTTTAGTACCCGAAAATATTTGAAGGGGCGGTGGTTTAGACCATCACACTGGAACACTTATACAACTGGTCTAAATCTGAAACCAACCATAAAATATTTTTAGGGAAAGTTGACCCTTAACGTAAGTGAATAAGTTTCTATCGGCAACCTTGGTTAGAGTTAGAAACTTCACCGTTCTTTACAGGTTCGAAGCTCCACGTTAAAAGTATATTTCACGGTGTAGTAATGAAATAAGAGATGACGTCGCGCCAGAGAGCCCGTGCCGCTTATCTGTAGCTGGGCTGCTGCTGGTGGTGCGCGGGCTGCGGCGGGGGCGGCTCCGCCAGGAAGGGGTTGGAGGGGCCCGGCGCCTGCCCCGGCACGCCCAGGCTCTCGCTACCGGCGTAGCTCTGAAAATAATACCAACCGAACGTGAACTCTTTTTGAAGGACTGGATATGTTGGACTATAATCTCATCCGGTGGAAAGTGACGATGTAGCACACATGTAGCCAAAAGATGAAGCACGCGAATCTAGTAAATGCCTATTCATCGTAGACTCGAAGATCCCCAGGTTATAAGATTCGGGGAACACTGACGCTCTCTGACTGAGCTCTAATTTTCCCAACCCGACTTAGAATAGGGTTCATTCTAGTTCATTTATCTTCTTGAGGGCGTCACTTGGATGTGAGCGGCAGTTCCTAAACGTCTCATCAGAGGACACTCGGGCGCGGGAGATATGGAGAGAGAGGAGGACGACCTTTACTCAGCAGTGGAACATTATAGAATCCTAATAATAATGATAAATACAACCAACGCCCATATATAGCTCCCCGCGTCACACTTGTTCTCGCGATGGGCCGATCTATCTAATCTACAGATATGGTCGAATTTAGTCAAACCACGACTTGCATTTCTTAATCATAACGTTACAAGGTGCTGTGACTACATATCGCTACATCATCATCATGAGCCCGTAAACATCCCACTGCAGGGATATAGGGTCTTCCCTCGCATATATGAGGAAGTATGGGCCAAAGTCCACGACGCTTGCCCAATGCGAGTTGGGGACTACATCGCTACATTAACTGTAAATGTCCACCATATATTACGATCCGTCTGGGCATTCAATTGAACCATGACATGTATATTATGATGTTTATCAGTTGCGGATTTTTTTACATTCGCAATATTTCTTGAATCGAGGGACCCATCGAACGCTACTCTCCTCACGTGTCCCACGTGAAGCAGCCAATGCAGACAGGGGAGGGGAGGTGAGGTGAGGTGAGGCGAGGTACCTGCGTGGCGCCGTAGGAGTCGTGGTGCGCGAGGTCGTTGAGCCTGGTGGAGGAGAGCGCGCGGGGCAGCGGGTTGGAGGGCACGCCGTGCGGCGCCAGCACGCCCGCCTCGGCCACGGCGCGCGCCTCGTCGTCCATGCCCTCGCCCGCGCCCTCCAGCGCGCCGCCGTCGCGGAAGTTGACGAAGGCGAAGGCGGCCAGCGCCACGCCGCACAGCAGCCCGTAGCCGGCGAACGTGCGCGTCGTGCCCCAGCGCGCCACCGCGATGCCGCCTATCACCGCGCCGCAGCCGCGGCCCAGGCCGTGGTGGAGACCTGCGGAGTTACGGATTCATTTCAACTATCTGAAACTTTCGAAATAAGCGAAGGTCTCGCGAGTAGTTCTGCGGTAGCGGCAACGACCAGGGCCGCTCACGAAATATGCTCGCTTGTAAGGATAGATTTGCTTCGGAAAATTATTCCCTCTGTGAGAGGAAAAAGCGCCTCCTTCTTCCCCTCCCGAGCCTCGATATATTAAGATGAGGTACGAATTTCAGAAACAATTGGGAGGCTCGATCTTATATATTTAACCACACTCGTTAAACGTAACTGGTTAAACGTAGGTATGGAAGTTAATTTAAACTCGGGAAATATAAAGAGCGGCATCAAAATCACACAACAAACAACAACAAACAAACAAAACAGATTTTGATTGTGCCCTATATTATCTGTGGCGCGTACCCTGCAGCACGCCCTGCGCGGAGGAGCGCAGGCCGGGCGGCGAGTGGTGCGCGATGTAGGAGCAGCAGGCGGCCCACACGGCGGCGTGCGTCACCCCCTGCACGAACTCGAAGGGCAGCACCCACCACGGGTTGGTGAGCCAAGCGATGTACAGGAACCGCAGCACGTTGCCGGCCAGACCCAGGCATAGCACCTGCATATCAAGGTACGTGGATACGATTCACTTATCCAGCAATTGGAAGCCAATTATTATGACGTACCACGAAATTTATATAAAATAATGAACACAACGAATTTCATTTTTTATTTTATTTAATCTACAGCAGCATATTCTAGTGGGCTACTAATATAGGCCTCGCCCAGGGTGGTCACTTCAGCGAGCTATATCGATGATCTCGATTCTGTCTCGTTCCGGATACTCTCTAAGAGTGCTTATACTTCTACCTAAATAAGATCGTTTATGTTAACAAAATACTGTCATAAAATCGAGATAAGAATTCCTCCACATAAACAGAACGACTCTATAGGAACAAAATGTCACGCAAGAGAGCTACGTCATTCTGAATATCAAAATTTAAGGTTCTGAAAACGCTATCCATATGGCTTGTTTTACCTTGCATGAAATGAATGCTACAGATCTAGAGCACGAGCACATGAGGTTTTAGTTGCAAATACATCAACATATTATACCTAACGTACCTTAACGTGGCCCATTTGTGTGATCAGCTTGAAGCTGAAGAAATACGCGAAGATCTCAGAGATGTGGTTGATGACGGACGCGACGCCGAACAGTGTTGGCGATCCACCGATATCCTGATACAAAAGCGATAAGAGGATCATCTGCCAGTCCGCAATTTGTTCATTGTGAAGAAATCAAGAGAAGGACACTTGTGGGTTAACTCCTCTGTAACGTTAATTGTACGGGAAATGATAAAGAATACCTGAACAACATACAAATACGACTACGATCCTCGTTTAAGCTGATGCTACTGTGATTATTATTCACAACTGCAACAGCTCATGTATATATTAATGTCTGCTATCAGGGAGCCCATAACGTAAAGGACGTTATTATTTAGGTATTTAGGGTTCGAACGGAACCTATCTTACTCAGAGTCTTCAGAAGTCTTCATGGAAACCATTGATGTCTAGAATGAAGTCCTATGCCTGCTGTGAAGTGCTACTGACGGCCTACTGTTACTGAGGCAGCCTAAGTATCGAGCACACACCTGAAGATGCCAAAAGAGGAAGGTGAAAATGAGCCCAATGCCGAAACCCATGAACCAGGCGACCAGCAGGAACGAGGCGGCCTTCACGTTCTGGAACTGACGCAGCACCGTCACCCACTCGGGCATCTCGCGAGTCGTTTGCGCAAACACCTGCATCACACACAAAATATCTTATTATTATTCAATACTATAAGATCATGGTCAGGACATTGGCCCAGAGTAGAAGCGAAACGTAGCAACTATTAAGTAATCTGTGGCGAAGCGTCAAGTGCGTTCGAAGCTGAACAGGATGTTAAAGTTACAATTTGCACAGCAGTGAGATATGTTCTTTTATCTAAAACTTAAATCTTAGGATATCATTATGCTCTAGAGATCCTGTGGTCGTAATTTACGGCAAAGTACCTCTTTTTGGAAACTCGTTCGGTGTGAAAAAGGGTCACCTTTGCAATTTGTGCCATTAGCGTGGAGTCCTGATAATTTATCAACTTGATGCGTACGAGAGCGACGTCTTGACACAACTGCCATAAGCACAAATAGAGATGTTGTGTCAGGTGAGGACCTTGGCGGGATGCAGCGCGGGCTCGGGAGCAGCAGCGCGAGTCGGGGGCGGCGCGCTGGTGTCGAGGCCGGGCAGCTGCAGCTGGGCCGCGAGCTGCTCCTGCAGCTTCTCCTCATGCGTGGGCTCGGAGGGCACCGCCGGCGCCAAGGGCTCCGAGGTCACGAACTCATATTTGAACCTTATCTGCGGTCGGGAAATTCATTCATCACGACATCATTATCCTATAGAAGTCCTACTGTAGGGTACGGGATTCCCTTAGAACGTAGTCCACCGCGCAGACCCAGTACGCATACATGGCTCACAATTCCTTCTGATGCGTGCAGATTTCCTCGTGATGGTTTTATGGGAAGTTGTCGGCGATGTCATTGTTGTGTTTACGATGGTATTCCACTAATATTATAAGTACGAAAGTTTGGATTGTTGTTCCACAATCACGCTGTAACTTGTAATGGATTTCGAATTGTTACATATATGGACTATGATCTTGCTTATTATTTATAATTCGTTGTAGTCTTCGTTTCACAAGTAACTTACAGGATCAGACAGAACAACATCAAAATAAAAAAAAAAGAAACATGTAAGTATATAGGGATCTGACCTGGGTGGCAGTGATAAGGGCGGCACCCATCAGCACCGAAAAGGTTGCGAAGCAGATGGTGTAGTTCTTCTCATAGCGTTGCGGACCGCCGCACGGGTGCGAGCTGAATGCCGTGCTGTGGTCAAGCGCGATGCCCACGAAGAACATCGCCAGCCCCCATCCTAGCGACCCGAACATCCGCTGGTGCCCATATCTACCGACCACACCAAGGTGATATAGGTTAATGGCGTGCGTGATACTCTGGCGTTATCTAGATAGAGATGTAACTGAATAGTTGGTGTAACTATTACCTCTACACATAGGGCTTTAAAACTTCACTCACTGGATCAAGAGCTTGGACATTAATTAATAACAGAATAAAGTTGGCAACCAATTCGCAGTATGTATGTATGTAAAAACATGCTCCAAAGGGGACTGCTTAAGAGACTAAGGACATAGAATAAATATTTGCAGAGTCAAGAAATATGCGTGCGGAAAGAGCCCCGAGCAAGTACTACATACATCTCTCAAGGTTCGTCCCGTACAACCAAGACAGTTAAAGAACGAGTGTACCTGTCAGCGTCCTCGCCAAGGAGAGTGATGACAGCGGAGTCAGCCAGCGTGATGGCCGGCGCGCTGAAGAACTCCCCAATCACCACCAGCAACAGCAGCAGGAAGAAGGTCTTCTGTATGTCGGGAGTGCGGTAGACGATGAAGGAGTGCAGCGGTGTGACCCAGTTGTCGTTGGCGTCGGGGTCGTAGTTGACGGCGTCGACGACGCGCAGCGGCGAGCCGTCGCCGGCGGCGGCCGAGGGCCAGCGGAAGGCGCGCGTGGTGGCCGGCGGGTCCTCGTCGTACACGGGCAGCGCCAGGCGGTAGGCGGACGCGTTGAGCGGCTGTACGCACGCCACCGCGCCCGGCTGCACCCAGCTCAGTGGCAGCGTGAACACCACCCACGCGCTCAGCGACGCCAGCAGCAGCGTGCGACCCTACAGAGAGGCAACGTCAAGTCATAGATCATAGCATCGTTTTATTCATGGTCATTGCAACCGCTTCGGAAACACATCTCTGGAAGCAGGAGCGGCGGAGCGGCGCAATAAAATCACAGGTTACCTACTCTTTTCCCAAAACAAGTTTTATATACCTATTATAATAAGTGATGCACCTTGCTATAGCAAGCTGTAATATATAACCTTTTTACGTTGTAAAAGTGTAGGTTTTAAGTTTATCACTGACCTTCTGCCAGCGGTCAGCGAGTCCACCCCAAAACGGCGCCGAGAGGAACTCGACGAAGGGCCGTGTGCCGATGAGCAGGCCACACTGGCCCGCATTCATGCCCATCTGCTTGAAATACACGCCCATCAGTGGGAACAGCGAGCCGAATGCCGAGTAGAAGAAGAAATAGAAGGTCTTGACGGTGAGCAGCTCGGGGTCGACGGCCCCGGCACCGCACATCATCTCGAGCACGTCACTGCGCCCGCGCACCTTGTGCGTCGCTTCCTTCGGCTCGGGGTACCTGACCACACATGCATTTAGTGATAATATAACAGTCTTTATGGGAGCGGCTGGATAGAACCAATGCAAATGCCTTACGGCCGTGGTGAAAGGCAGGTGGGAATATTTTTTATACTAAAGACCGTTACTTTATTTTATTAGTATGAGGTATTAAGCAATAGAGTCTCGTAGGGCACCGTCTACTTTCAGTAGATCTTAGATCATTTCTAGTACAATGGGAGGAGAGGCAGGCGGGATCCCATCGAATTTGGTATTGCATAGTTATTACAAAATGTGTTAATGAAATACGCACACCTTTGTCATGCCACTACCACTACCACTACCACTATCACTACCACTACCACTACCACTATCGGTTATGTTATTATCATCTCACTAATATTATAAATGCGAAAGTTTCGATGTTTGTTTGTTGCTCAATCACGGCGAAACGGCTGAACGGATTTGGATGAAATGTAGTATATATATTGAATAATAAGGATGAAATGTGGTATATATATTGAATAATAAGGATGAAATGTGGTATATATGTATATTGAATAATAAGGATGAAATGTGGTATATATGTATATTGAATAATAAGGATGAAATGTGGTATATATGTATATTGAATAATAAGGATGAAATGTGGTATATATGTATATTGAATAATAAGGATGAAATGTGGTATATATGTATATTGAATAATCAGGATGAAATGTGGTATATATATTGAATAATAAGGATGAAATGTGGTATATATATTGAATAATAAGGATGAAATGTGGTATATATGTATATTGAATAATAAGGATGAAATGTGGTATATATGTATATTGAATAATAAGGATGAAATGTGGTATATATATTGAATAATAAGGATGAAATGTGGTATATATATTGAATAATAAGGATGAAATGTGGTATGTATATTGAATAATAAGGATGAAATGTGGTATGTATATTGAATAATAAGGATGAAATGTGGTATATATATTGAATAATAACGATGAAATGTGGTATATATATAGAATAATAAGGATGAAATGTGGTATATATATTGAATAATAAGGATGAAATGTGGTAAATATATTTAATAATAAGGATGAAATGTGGTATATATATATTGAATAATAAGGTACTTTTTATCCCGATAACGTGAGTAGTTCCCGCAGGATAAACAAATTAAACATATCGGCGATAAAGCTACTCCACGCAGACGAAGCCGCGGGCGGAAAGCTAGTTAGCTATATCTGTTAAAATCTTCTTTCAAAGACATGATCGCTACTGTATACACTTTTATTCTGTATACTGTTATTATGCAATGTAGGTCTGTATTCTTATGTTGTGCAATATAGTGTATACAAATAAACAAACTATACGTATTCTATTATGTGCATTAAGGAATTTAATATAAATGGTGAGGGAAGACCTGCGCCCAGCGGTGGGACGATTCCTAAAGCTAATGATGGTGTTGTCTTTCAAGTCGGTCAGTCAATATTCGTCAGCAAAACATCGTAGGCCTGTGTTCAGGGTAGACGTGATATGATGTTGATGAAACATCGTAATGACAATTCCAAGTACACATCAATACAAGTTGATTACAAGAATTTTGCTATCTTCAATTTCGTGTTTTATTTCTGTATTTAGATAAGATATTATGTTGTCGGCATTTGTGAGCGATAGCTGACAATAACAGGCCAAGCACAAATCGGGCCGTTCATGTACCGTAGGTATTGTAAGTAATGTTGTTTCATTGCAATTCTTAAAGTAATCGTAATTATTTATCTACAATTACTAAACTTGTTTAAAGATTTTCCATTTAGGTTAAAACTGATTAATTGGTACGGACCACTACGAACAAAGGTCGACAGAGATCCGGCGGTAGGTAATGGTGAGGGGAATTAGTTGGAGTCTACTTCCTCGTCCGCACCCCGGGCAACGGATTCACCAGCTCTACAGAACTGAAAGAGACATCAAACGACTCTGACCGCTGGGTCAGCTCCCGTTATGAACTACTTATTTTTAATAATACCTTTAACCGCCTGCCCCCGTGGCTAAACGTGAACAAAATAGAGTTTGAAAACGGAGGTCGCGGGTTCGATTCCCATCGAGTTTATACATGTCCGCCTGAATAGGTATAGAATGGTGACCTTATTATAACTCTGTCGTAAAGCTGCAATATTAATAGCAATGTTTGAAATACGATATTCAGTCCTCCAGATACGATAAACGTGCTCTCTACCTTCGGTGTCATCTTCACCTTATCATTTGCTCACATAAACTTGCTATTGTACATAAAAAAATAGGGCGAAGTAGTCGACTGTTAGCGCTGCGAGG
The DNA here is from genome assembly GCA_949316235.1 of Oegoconia quadripuncta. NCBI lineage: Eukaryota > Metazoa > Arthropoda > Insecta > Lepidoptera > Autostichidae > Oegoconia > Oegoconia quadripuncta. Next base: position 147,337 of record OX438743.1, on the reverse strand, counting down.
ATGGGGGCGCGGGATTATTTCCGTTCCTATTAAAGTGTCGACTAAACAAAGATCAACGCTTGTTGCATCAAGAATGTTCTTGTATTAATAATTTTAAAATAGTAATGACCACATTTTTTCTCTAACTGAGCTCATTAAATGTTATAGTTATTAAGAGTGATGTGTCGGAAGCAGCAGCGCGCCCCCACCTTCTCCCCCCCCACGCTCCGTCTCGATCCCAGGACGGAAGCGGAACGAAATGACGTCGGGCTCCGCCGCGGTGCACTCAGGGCGGGCGCGTCTCGTGCACCGTGACGTCACGCGACGCAGACACTCTATTGACGTCTCTCACTCAAATTGAGGGCAATGTATAATGTTCAAGTTTGATTGTGTGTGTGAGGAAAGAGCGAGCCAACAGTATAACGTAACTAATAACGCTAATCTATAACATGTTTAATGGAGACGAGATATCTAATAGTGGTTGTAGGGATGGTCCATACCGGCCATAATAAATTGTTTCATTTTCTTTTATTCGGAAACCGACAGCGGAAATAAATATGTATAGGTACATAAAATGTTTCATCAAAGCCATTAAGAGGTATTCGCAGATACATTCTGATTAGACTTATCAGTTAAAAATACGTAATAATGACAAAGAAAGAACTAAGAAATAAACTCTCCAGGATCTCCATAGGGAGAATTGGTTATCTATAGAACCAATTAGATGTACTTATACTTTTAAAAACATATTGACTTTCAATTAGTGCTATTTTTGAATCCTAAATTGAATAAAATGATTTTCTTTTTTGAGTTCGATGTGGATCTAAAGATAATATCTTGTAAATAATTGTTTTATCTGTGAGGGATTTTTTTTATGAACAACGGTTGGTTCTTGACCTCAATCACACCTGATGTTAAGTGAAGATGAGGTCGAAGGTGGAAGCGTACTGTCCCGGAAACCCCAACACATTTGGGTGATTGGCTATCTTATCTCTGACTACCGGAACACAACAACGCTATTAACATGCTTTGCGGCAGATTTAGATAAGATGGTGGTGGCTAGCCAGGCGGACATTTAAAATGCCCTACCACCAACCAAACCGAGTACTTAAAACATGTACCCCGCTGGGGATCGAACCCGCGACCTCCGAATCGTAAACCCAATGTTGTTTACATTGAGCCACGGAGGCGGTTTAAATTTGATGATGGTGTATTTGTGTAGAATAGCGATTGACATTCATCTCAATCAAGTACAAACACATTTCGATAGTATATATCTTCCACAAGTACTTCCACCTAATGCTAAGACAACACAAACAGAGAGATGGATACGAGGGAAAGCTATCGCTACTAGTAGTGACAGTGTGGAGCCGACGTGAGCGACTCTATCCGATAATATGTCAACATTACACAACGGATTATCCGCTTCACTTACAGTCGGCACACGGTCTCTGAACGAAGGTTCTATTTATACGTTAGTAGGGTTTAATATCTTAGTTTTGCAATTAGGTTTGAAATCTAATTTTAGACCATCTTATATCTGAATCTTATATGTGAAGATGAATTCGAAAGTTTAATTTAATAAAGAAAAATTATATCACGAATCAACTAGTAAATTCAATAGAAACTTTAGACATAACAACAAACCGATAAATACACCTACGCACCACCACCCGTGTGAGATAAGATTTGTCCTGCTCATTCGCTTGGACGAAATATACTATCCCAGTCTCATTCCTACGTTGCAAAAGCGAGCAGATGTTGCGAGAATATTTTCATCAAAATCGGTTCAGCAAAAAAAATAAACTTTATTTATTTATATAAGTTAAGGAAAACCAACAGCCAAGTTAAATCATAAATAACAATGGAAAATTATACCTGACGGTTAATAACAGGTTCTCACATATAGAAATATTGTAGACAATATAATAGTGGTCTAATAAAGCTCTCAGCGGGATCGAACGCTACACATTATGTTAATCCACGTCCTAATCTGTCCAACAACCAAAACTCAAATCCGTCCAGCCCTTTAGGCGTGAAGAGGTAACAAACACACACACATATATATACCTACGCATACACAAAATTTGGCATTTACAAGTGAAGTGTGATTTAAAATGTCAATAATTCGTGAACAATTGATTACGAATAACCTTTTTGACATGAAGATAAACTGAGTGAACTATTCCTCATTTTTAAAGCTATACTCGACTCGTATTGCATCACAAGCTTATGGCACACAATTATGTTATCGTTATCGACAAGTTATATCTATGGTGGCATTATCATAATGTGGTTGGTGATTATACCAACACCGTGGTTATGTAATGAACAGCTTTGAGTTTTGAAGGTGCAAGTGAGCGGCCTTCACCTGGAAATAGGATTGTCAACCGTCCCGCTATATGCGGCGGGCGAGGAACTACTAGGTAGGTACTAATACAGGCTACACACGCACGACTACAAAATAATTACGTCTTTTCCATAAATCTATACAGTACTTTATGTCATTTCATTTCATAAATATATTTACAAAGAAAAAAAATTGTTGAGTCGCGATTTTTGAAACCTTGTCTCGCATTTACAATGATGATTTCCCGCAAATTCATATTTTAGAGTTGGCAATGGAACTCCCAACATGTAGGTACTCGTATACTGGTAGCAGTTCGAGCAGAGCGCTGTATATTTTATAAACACCGCATTATTAATCAAACCTGTATTGATTTGGAGCTGTTTCAAAGTATAGACGAGTCCGAACTGGAATTAGACACACGATAACGATTCCAAACACAAAATACACGCGGATAAGGGTTTGTCTTTAATAACATTATACAAATAGTACATAAATAAACTTGCGAGTAAAAAGTAAACATGGTGTTTGCCATCTAATTATCGGTGTCGCAAGGTCGAGTCAAAACGGACTCCGACCTGCATAGATAGATTAGCCCTTCACTTCAATGCAGGTTTTCACTGGTGCCTCCAAATTTTAATAATGAAAAGGATGTTACATGATTTCAGATAACACATAATAGGTACTTCTCCTCATGTGTCAGGGGCTAGTCAACTACGGAAACGCATCGCGATATTGACAAACCCATATGACAGTGCGCGCGGTGAGGCGTGCGCTCACCACAGGTCGAATGCGGTGAGACACTTCATTCAGGACATCACTTGCGTTATGGACGCTCTCTCTGAAACCCCGAGGAATCGTACCTATTATTTCTTGTGCTAGATGCGTCCGAAATGAGGTCGCATCAAATATTATAAATGTAACTGGACCAGCGCTCTCATGTGGCTGGTATTGATTTTAAAATACGTGACGTCACGCGAGCGATAACAGTCGAAGATGAAGTTGACGGAAATAAATCAAATCATTGAACAAAAAACACGACAACGTAAGTTATCAAATAGAGAGTGGGCCCCGAGCAGCGCTGGCCGACTGGGACGGAGTCACAGCACGGGCGGTGCCTCTCGAGCCGAGCGGACCCGGGCTCCACGGGGACGGGTCACGGGCATGGGAAGGGTGCGCACCTGGAGGTGTCCACCTCGCCGTACTCGTCGGGGTTGACGAGCGGGCGCGCGTGCAGCGGGGCGGGCGCGGGGCCCGGGGGGGCGTGCTGCGCGTCCATGGCGCGGTGTGGCCCGTGTGGCCCGCGTGGCCCGTGTGGCCGGTGTGGCGTGCGAGTCCGTGCGGGAGTGCCGCGGCCGGGCCCCGACTGTCCCCGCCCGCGCCGCCGTCGCCCGGCCCCCCCCCCCCCCTCGCCCCCCTCCCGCCCCGAGCGGCTCGATACGGCCGCGCGCGCGCCCCACGCGCCTCCTGCCTCACACACGGCCCGACGCTCCCATCCCTGTGTATTTTCTTCCAGCTGCAATTTTCTCAAAAGTTTTCAATATGGCGATCTGAAAGTGGTGCTTTGCCGCTCTCAGTGCACTTAAGTTGTATGATAATTGCTTCACTGTCATTATCTCATATCAGCCAGAGGACGTTCACTGCTGTACATAGCCCTCCTCCATAGATTTCCGGACCGACCGGTTCGAAGCGCCCTGCATCCACCGACTTCCGGATCAGATCGTCTGTCCACCTTGTTGGACGTCCTAACGAAGAACGAATTCAACTCGGATGATGTTCATTCGGGCAACGTCTTCTCGGCCAAAATACCTCAATGCTTGAAGACGAAATTTTTTTATTAATGTGTGTTACCAATGATGACTTACGGCACTGAACCGTGGTCTATAACTATGGGCATCATAAGGAGGCTCAAGGTCACAGGCACAAGGTACGCTACTGTACTGCTTTTGACTTGTGTTTTTTTTTTAATTTGTTATTGACCAACTAAGTAAGTCCATAAAGTTTATTCATGAAACTTGCCGGCACTCCTCAATAGATATTGAACTTAGGAACGTTCGTAGGTTACTCTCCCAACAAAAGAAAATACAACTAAAATATGAACAACGACTTGTGGACCATCTGATGGATAGTGGTCACCGTGGTCCGTCGATCATCATAGGAGAAATACGTATGAGACTATCTTGTAATTAGATAATAACAAATTATTTTGACTTTAACAATGTGTTATAAAACATTATCTGTACGTCTATCTACACCTACCCGAACTCTATTAGGAGAGATTGTCAAGAGCTCTATGAGTGTCGCCCTGTGTGCCGGGCGGGCTGTGTGTATCGCGGCGGCGCGGTGCTGGCCCACGACCGTCCACGTGCCGCACGCCCCTCACTTAGAAGGCTGTGGAACCCATACTCGCCACTCCGAAAAACTTCATTGTCTTTCGTAAAGGTCAAATTAAAAGTTTTCCATTCCCTTCATGTAATTTTCTGTGTTATTTAATTTTTAATATTGGCTGCCTGCCCCTTGGTGACAGCAACTGCTCCGCTGGGAGGTTTGAAAATCGTTATTGCTGCTGAGTCACCACCCTTTCATCACATATTTTTGAATACTTTTACTGTAATTGGAGTAATCTTATTTATTCCACCGTAGATCACCGGCCTCTTTCTTACTGATTGTTCAAATACATTCAAATTAATTTCACTCGTAAATGAAATTAGTGATACAACATAGATGTGATTATTTTAGAAAAATTACGGGTCAGATGCAAGAAGGCAACTGAACGAGTTACCTCAGATATCCAGAGCACGGGCTTGTCTTAAATACTGTTACAATAGAAAAAAGAAACAATAATGTACATTTGAATTTGAAAGCGACCGATTGGTGTAGTGGATAGTGACCCTGTCAGAGAAACCAATGGTTGTGGGTTCGAATCCTGCGAAGGGTAAATATTTGTGTGATGAATACGAACATTTATATTTGAGTCATGATGTTTATATAAATAATAATAACATATATTAATTTATGACAAAAAACAAAAGCCTACATGAATATTAGCAATTACAGTATTGTGATGAATGGGGAGGGACTCAGCAGTGTTGCTGATTTTGAATTGGAACTAATAAGCAGTAAACTAGAAAATCCGGAGAAATGTCCGCCAGAAACAAATGATTTTAGCTGGAGAAATGAATATAGCACCCAGAACCGTGTGGACTATTTTCTCTGACACTTGTCTACAGCCCGAGCATAACCATAACTGTGCCGATAGTCTGAGCACAACACTAGTGCCGGGTACAGCCCTAGGACGCGGCCTCTTGGATGGGCGGGCTGTCGAGTAGTAACCGTGTGATGTCATGTTAACGATATTAAATAAAGAACTACTAAGTTGAATACAAGTTGTATTAATTGTGGACTGCGTCGAGGTATTCTCGAACATGGTGTCAGGTGTGAAAAAGTAGTGAATCACGCTCAACATTGTTTAATGAATAAAATGGATACTCGGGGTCCCCGTCCATTTGATTTTAACTCGTCCAACCTGGCTACAGAGTGGGAAACCTGGTCAGAACTGTTAAATATTTATTTAATAGCCTCCAAAAAGGATGCCGAAAATGAAAAAACAAAAATAGCGATTCTCCTGAATCAACTTGGCCCTGAGGGCGTCACCATCCATAAAACTTTTGAGGTTAAGAACGAAAAGGGCGAATTGACTAAGCCAGGCACACTTAAAGATGTAATGTGCTTGTTTGAAAATTATTTTTCACCCACGAAAAATTTGTTGTTCGAACGCTATAAGTTTTATACACACAAGAGGAAAGCTGGCCAAAGCATAATGGAATATGTTATAGAGCTTAAGAATGCTGCTATGAACTGTGATTTTCCGGACAGAGATAACACACTAAGGGACAAATTGATTAGCAAAATTAAAGACAAGAACTTATTAGAAAAATTATTAGATCGCAATTGCGATTTGACGTTGGAGGAAACCCTACGAATCTGTAGGATTCACGAGTCAAAACAGGCACAAGTGACAGAGATGGGGGAACAAGCAGAAACCCAGATGTTCACAAAATCCGTTGATGCAGTGAGCCAACGCCAGCACCCACAAACTACGGGCCAGCATAAAAAAGTCAATGAAGAGAGTCGTCTTGAGAAGTACCAGTGCAGAAAATGTGGCTATACCCACAGGTGGGGACAGTGTCCTGCACACAATAAAACATGCAATTTATGCAATGGACTGCACCACTTCAGTGTCGGCTGTAAGAAGAGAAGCCTACGGAAGCCTAAGAATTTTAAAGTTAATGTGATTGATGAAGACTCTGATTCTTCTGAGTCCCTCGTAATGGACTCTATTGTTGTTGATTCAATACGTGGTTCGGTTGCCAAAGAATGGTATGTAAGTGTAACTATAAACAGTATCCCGATTAAGTTTAAGATAGACACTGGAAGTATGGTCAATGTCTTGCCTCGTCATATATTTGATAGTATATATAAGGGGGTAAAAAAAACCTAAAATTTCACCTTCACAGATAAAGCTATCTGCATATGGAAACCATGCCATAAGTGCCATGGGTTCGCTTGAATTATTAACCAGATTTAAAGAAAAGAACATCTTATTATCTTACATCATTGTGAGTGAGAATGACAAGCCCATCATGGGTCTGCCCACCTGTTCTGAGCTAGGACTAATTTCAAAATTGTGCAATGTCAAAGTTGAACATAAGAGTATGTTCACAGATAGACAACAGGTAATGGGAATTTACCCTGAAGTCTTTTCTGGTCTTGGTAAGTTTCCTGATGACCCCTACCATATTGTGTTAAAGGATGGTGCTCAACCATTAGTGTACGCACCCCGTAGAGTACCGAAACATCTTCGTGATAAATTAATTAAAAAATTAGACAAACTTGAAAAGATGGGAGTTATCAGGAAGGTTACCAGGCCACCAAAATGGGCACACCCGTTGGTGATAGCTGAGAAGAAAGATGGTGCCTTAAGAATTTGCCTGGACCCTAGTTCTTTGAATGATCATATTGCAGATGATAAATACCAAATACCTAGTCAGGATGAGATACTAGATGATCTAAATGGCAAATCTTTTTTCTCAATTTTAGATCTTAAGGATTCTTTTTATCAAATATGCATAGACAATGACACTTCTGATTTATGCACATTCAACACACCGTTTGGGTGCTATCAATTTTGTCGGTTACCCTTTGGCATAAAGACTGCCTCTGAAGTTTTCCAAAAAAAGAATAATGAACTGTTCGGTAACATTGATGGTGTGAAATTGTATATTGATGATATTTTTATATCAGGACATAGTAAAGAGGAACATGATTTGATCTTGGACAAAGTGCTAACTATAGCTCAAAAGAAAGGCATAACATTTAACCCTAATAAGTTCCAATATTGTCTAAGTGAAATTAAGGTCCTTGGCCACATCATTTCCTCACAAGGGCTCAAAATAGACCCTGCCAGGATTAACGCCATAGTCAAAATGCCGGAGCCCAAAGACAAGAATGCACTATTAAGATTTCTGGGCATGGCTAAATATTTAGTAAAATTCTTACCAAATTTGTCCTCATTAACAGCACCCCTTAGGGAGTTAACAAAAGAAAATGTACAGTGGTCTTGGAACAGTGCACACAGGCAGGCTATCCAGAATGTTAAAAAACTGATTGCTACTGCTCCTACCTTGGCTCACTATGATACCCAGAAAGCCCTCATCATACAGTGTGATGCATCCAAAGACGGTCTAGGGGCAGTGCTAATTCAGGATGAGCACCCTATAGCCTTCAGTTCTCGGTCATTAACTAAGTCCGAACAAAATATGGCAATGATAGAAAAGGAATGCCTTGCTATATGTCATGCTGTGGATCGTTTTCATTACTGGATCTATGGCCGTGACATTACAGTACAGACAGACCACAAGCCCCTAATCACTATTTTTAAGAGAGATCTCGATAAAGTCCCTGCCAGACTACAGCGTATGAGACTAAAATTAATGAAGTATAGACTTGACCTGACCTATTTACCTGGTAGACACATGGTCATAGCAGATGCTCTGTCGAGGGCAACTGTAGAAAGTCCTCATGTTCATGACCCTGAATTAGATTATATAATACATGGCATAACATCGCGTCTGCTGCCTAACAGTAATATTAAAGAAAAATTTGCCACAGCTACCTCTAATGACCCCATTCTTCAGCAGATTAAGTGTCATCTAGTCACTGGTATCTGGCCTTCTAAGAGTCATGTGGTGATGAACCAGTTCAAATCCATATTCAATGAAATATCCCAAGTTGATGGGCTCTTGTTTTTTGGGAACAGACTAATAGTTCCTACTGAACTTAAAAACTTTGTACTTCAACAGCTTCATAAAGGCCATTTGGGCGCAGAAAAAACACGCCATAATGCACGTCGTTATTTGTATTGGCCTGGCATGTCAGGTGACATTGCCAAATTCATAAATTCTTGTTTAGTTTGTCTACAGACCCGACCTGAAAATGCTAGAGAACCAATGATTCCCATGCCAGTCCCTAACAGAGCCTGGTCACACTTGGCCATGGACATCTTAGAGTACCAAAATATTTGCCATCTTGTTACGATTGACTATTATTCCAAGTGGATAGAAATGTTGATTCTAAAGAATAAGAGCACTAGTGAAATAATAAACAAATGTAATTTGATGTTTTCCACCCATGGCTACCCTGATAGGATTATCACTGATAATGTCCCTTTTAATTGTACAACTTTAAAACAATATCTCAATGAGAAAGGAATCACTCTCATAACTAGTAGCCCCAACTATCCACGGGGTCATGGCTTGGCTGAATCAGGTGTAAAAATTTGTAAGAATTTTCTTCGCAAGTGCCATAGTACTGGGGAGGATATCTTGCAATATTTATTTGAATACAGGAACTCTGTAATACCTACCCTGGGTTTTTCGCCAAGTCAATTATTATTTAACCGCTCCCTTAAGAATAGCATAACATTGAATGAAGAGATTTTGTACCCCCATATTCCCAACCCATCTGTAGTGAGAGCTAATTTAAGACAGGCACAAATGACCCAGAAAGTTCACTATGACCAACACACCAAACCTTTAAAACCCATTCATCCAGGAGATTCTGTTTTCTTCCGCCATAACAAGAAGTGGTTACCAGGTGTCATTACTAAGCCAGCTGATACTCCCAGATCCTGGTATGTTGCAGGGGATAATAGAGAATTTAGGCGCAACCGCCAACATATTCTGGATATTCCATCTGGCGACAAGGTTCAGAGTAATCATAATTCACTTAATAAGGAATTGTTTACTGAGAACAGTGTCCCTGACGATGACAATCCCATTTGTGACGATCCTCCTGCCATCATAAAGCCTGACAGTGTCACAACTTCCCAAACTGACCATTACCAATTAAGGGACAGGACTAAATTACTGAGACCTGCTCGCTATCAAGACTGAGACATTTAATTAAAATTAATTTTGTGTTATGATTACATATTTTTATTTTTTATTTTTTTTAGTTTGTAGTATTTTTGATCATTTATTATGTTCAGAACATATTGATTGATTGGTTGATATATTATTAAGTATTAGGCCAATAATTATACTGTTACCTACCTAAAACTCATCACATCACCTGTTTTAGGTAGGTACCCAATGTTTTATTTTCTCAATAAGTTGGCATAGGAATGTGTAATAGGTATGTCACAACTTGTTTTACCTAATGTTTTGTTCGTCATAATTTGTTATACCTACTTTTGTTTGATTAATAAGCTGGTATATATATATATGTGTAATTCGATTTAACTCATTTGATCGCCATTATAGGCTTGCATGTGTTCATGTTCATGTGTAGCCTATAGTGTGCCTATTTTATTATTTAGAAAGGAGAGGATGTGCCGATAGTCTGAGCACAACACTAGTGCCGGGTACAGCCCTAGGACGCGGCCTCTTGGATGGGCGGGCTGTCGAGTAGTAACCGTGTGATGTCATGTTAACGATATTAAATAAAGAACTACTAAGTTGAATACAAGTTGTATTAATTGTGGACTGCGTCGAGGTATTCTCGATATCTATAGGTAAATGACTTTAGTACCCGAGTAAAGAAATTTAAGAACGGAAGTATTGTTTAATGATTCTTTATTACTTTTATTCCGTAAATGAAAAAAAAAATAATAATCTTCATTTACAGGTAGTTATCATCAAAAATTATTGTAAATAATTTTGCGTGTTAATATTGTATTGCATTTTAGTTGTATGGTACCAATTACATTTTGGATCTATTATGCGAATTAATATCTATTAGTGGTCCTCTGATCTCTGTACTGGACGGAAAACCTACCTTTAATATGTTATAAAAGACGAGACAATGTTACAATTTCTTTTTATCTTTCTATTTCTTCTTATGTTTGAATTAACGGATTGTAATCTATTTCGCTGATTGTAACTATTTAAGTTTGTTCTATGTTCCAATAGTTACGTCCCAACCCCGCTTTTTGCATTTAAATATTAGGATAGGAAACTTTAAGAAATCTGAAAAATAAACTAAGTCATGGAATCGACGAAATACCCCCTATTCTCTTCAAACACTGCGCTGACCAGCTAACCATACCTTTTCACAAGCTAATTAACCAATCATTCAAGGAATGCGTTTTCCCGGATTTACTAAAAATTTCGTTAGTAAAGCCTATTCATAAAAAACACAAAAAGACCGACCCCAACAACTATCGCCCCATTGCCCTTTTACCTACAGCTTCAAAAATATTCGAAAAGATAATGTGCGATCGGGTTTATCGATTTTGTGAAAAATTTAAACTCCTTGACGATTCCCAAAACGGTTTCCGAAAGAAAAGATCCACCACCCTGTCCGTATTTAAATACATTGAAGCAGCTCTCAAAATTATTAATAACAGGAAATACGCAATAGGAATATTGATTGATATGACTAAGGCTTATGATAAAGTACAATATGCAATACTACTGCGCAAACTGTATGGAATAGGAATTCGCGGCATCACTCACAAATGGTTCCAATCATACTTAACAAATAGAAAACAATTGGTCCAAATAGAGCATTTTAACTATAACTCCGCAGAAATACAAAATATTAGATCCGAAAGCAGGTTATTGACCGCATCAATCCCCCAGGGTAGCGTAATAGGTTGTCTTTTGTTTCTGATCTATATTAATGACCTCCCTAAGATAATTGAGGAAACAAGCGCTTTATTCGCTGACGACATCTCCATACTGACATCTTGTCAAAACAGCCTACATTTAAACCTTAAACTCCAATCTATACTTGACAAAGTTACAGAATGGCTAAGCGACCACAATCTAGAAATAAATTTTAAAAAAACAAAACTCATGATATTCCATCCCTATCAAAAAATCCCAATTGACATTAAATTCTCATATAACAATATTATACTTGAAAAAGTTGAAAGATTTACATTGCTAGGACTAGATATTGACTCGCACATAAACTGGAAAGACCACATAAAAAAATTAAGATTAAAATTATCAAAATTATCAAAATTTGCATATGCGTTACGCGAAGTAAAGAAAACCACAGATGTGAAAACTGCGCTCATTACGTACTACGCGTATGCATATTCATGGCTTAGCTACGGCGTGATACTATGGGGAAACAGTGTCGATACCTCTACTTTATTCATTGTTCAAAAAAGACTAATAAGAATCTTGTTTAATATATCAAATAGTGATACGTGTAGACCCCACTTCATAAAGAATAATATTTTGACCCTGCCATGCATCCATTTGCTTGAGATATGCAAATTTGTACGAAGTCACCCCGAGCTATACACCAAACGGGAAGACCTGAACATGCCATATTCACTAAGACCCTCTCGAAAAAATCTGTTGGTTCCACCAAAGTCTAACTTAAAAATGCATTCGTCCGGCACACTATCAATGTCATCTAGAATATTCAATAAGCTACCAAATTACATCAAAAACGAAGCGAAAGATAAGAAATTCATACAATTATTGAAACAACTATTAATTAAAAAGTGCTATTACACAATAAATGAATACATGACCGAAAATTTTAGAGATGAAATAATATAAATAAATGACATAAATAAATAATAATATAATATGAATAAATGACATTAATAATTAATAATATAATATGAATAAATGACATAAATAAATAATAATACAATATAAATAGATATATATATATATATATAATTCATATTAATAAATAATTTAAAAGAAAAATAATAATATAATTGGAATATAAAGGTAAAAATACATATGATAATATAATAGGTTAAATATCTAGCTTGTAAATAATGTATTAAGACTTTTTTGTAATTATTTAAATTAGTGCATGCTACTCTCTCATGTTGCTGTGCCTTCACAAGGTCCTTATTGATACAGTACACTATAATGTCATCACAACAAAACATAAGGAATGCAATAAATGATTTGAGTTTGAGTTTGAGTTTGAGGATATTTGGAAAAACGGGTCTGGCAACACTACCTAGCGCTAATGTGTGAGGTCTTGAGTGAATGTGAGTGAATGATGCGAGATATCTTTCTCTGCGGCATGCGGCACTAAGTTCGATCGTTCTCGATATGCCGGGTCATGCTATGGAACTCGCCATATTTGACAGCTGAGAGAAAGATTTCTCGCAAAGAGTTAAATAATTCCTTTACTCGCACGAGTCAAAATGGGTCATGCTAGGCAGGATTCGCTCCATTGCGGACTTCGCCTCCGAAAATCTTTTCATTAGCTCATCAAGTCATTAATTTATTAGCCTGGTCACACCATGAAACTTCAGCATTCCATGTGCCTAATTAAAAATCAGACTATAGGGCGCATGCGTGTGCACATGCGCAGTGGGTGGGCGGATTTGGGCGCCATAAATTACGTTAATATAATTATTATTACCCGACTGTCTCAGGAAGGAGGATAATGTTTTTCAAGTGTATATGTATGTAGATTTCTAGGTTAGTTCCTGTAGCGTAAACGGCGTGATCAATGTGACGTGTAAGGTGTCGTTAAATTCGTCGTGATCCCCAGAGTCACGTGGTCACTGTATGGTAACATATATTGAAAATAAATCAAATCAGTAGGTAAAACTAATTTAATTATAATTGGTGTGAGTAGATGCGGGAAAATGATGATGGTATGGAGACCGGACGTGAACTGGCAAATGTCATAAAATGATGATATTTACGTAAGTGCTGAGTTGGCCGCGTGCTGACCTACTAATATAACGCAGTTCATACATGCTCCCGCGAGAGGTGAAGATAACAGAATAAGAGAAAAAGTAATATTATGTAAACAAGGAATTAGGCATAATCCTTATAAATTTCACTCCTAAGGTCCCAAATGAAAGTCACTTAAATATTTGGTTCACAAATTAAAGTTATGGTTCACTATTCCACAACACTAAATTCGCGAAAGACAGGTCTCAAGACCTGAACCGTTTGCTCATCAGAGAAAATTTCGCTTGCACTATCGCTCACACACTGACCACTGATAGCACTTGTTATGTCTGCACCTTTACAAATGCTATGCACTATTTGCGAGGAGGTTTTCATGTGATTAATTAACACCACAATAGCGAACTTTAATATTGTTGTATTTTAAACACATGTTCTTTATGTCACGATACGTTAGAGAGCGGACACAAAACAGGTGTTGCCACAGCACTGGCACTTGGTGACGCGCGGGGAGGTTTCGGTGGAACCTCCCGCCGCCTGGAGGGCAAAGCGCGAGCTTCGATTTCTACGTAGCCGTCGCACGCCGTACATCGCAAATGGGTGACGAGTTGTACTTTTTCGGAAGCTAAAAAATACTTTGTTTTGTTGGCCGTGTGTGAAGAAGCGTTGTCATGATGTAGGAGAATGCGGCTTTTTGGTCGTCTTTCGCGAACTTTTTCTAACACCCTGGGTAAACAAATGGTAGAATACCACTCGATATTAACACTCTTTTGATCTTCAGGTGGAATTGTGTAGATGGGACCCGTAGCTGAGAAAAAAAAATCCGATCATTTTTTAACCAACGTTTCTCGCCTGCCTCACTTTTGTTGGCCTGTTCTCATTTTCAAACACCCATTCTTCACAAGATTGCTGTATTTTTCCAGGTTCAAAACAATAAACCTCTTCGTTTCGTCTCCTGTGACAATGTCATAAACAGCATTAGAATGTCCGTGGTCGTACTTCAGTAGCATCTGTGAGCACCATTCCACGCGAGCCCGCTTCTGCTCCGCTGTCAGTTCATGATCCAACGACAACAAAGTTTCCGAACTTTTAATTCTTCGTGTAAAATTTTCTGTATTTGGCTTTTAAGACACGGGACAAGTACGAATCGAACGATACCTCATTTAAAGCGGTTGAGGCGGTAATGTTACCACATACATGTTGTACGTATGTACAAACACTGTGAATACATTACCCTCCTTATGGTTTCGACGAAGTTGGATAAAAAAGGCCCGTCCTATCGAGCGATTTACATCGCCTTCCATGGGTGGTTGAGTTAGCGAATGCCGATCATATGGGAGCTCCCCCCGTCACTCGTCTGTCTATACCGCTATTTGCTCACGATCATTTAGTCGTCCTTTGTCTACCCATGAGAAGAGACTTTGGTGCTATTCTACTCACGGCCTATCCTATTAATGGGACCAAATTCTAAAGCAAATAAATTAAAGCTATTCTCTTCACCACACTTGCCTATTTAACATCACTTACTTTTTAAACTCGCCCTCGAATTTTAATGACATCTGTTATGCAAGTTTCATAAACTACACTATATTTCATGGGGAGTGTTCTGAAGAACTGTTCGAGCTAATACCCGCTGCTCAATTTAACCGATACACTTCTCGCCGAAAATTAAATTTCCATCCACATCACCTGGATGAGTGGAAGTCTACATCTGTACGTTTCTCAAGAAACTTCTTACCACGGACGACCACCCTGTGGAACGGACTTCCGGCAGCGGTATTTCCGAACGAGTACGACATTGGAACCTTCAAGAAACGAGCCTACACCTTCCTCAAAGGCCGGCAACGCATCTGTGACCCTTTTGGTTCATGGGCGGCGGTGATTGCTTTCCATCAGGTGACCCGCATGCTCGTTTGCCGCCCTCTCATATATATAAAAAAAAGGCTATTATGTCGTAGTAAGAGTTTCTTTAATTTTAATATCAATAATAATCACTTGGTAACAGCTGCAGTAGCCCAAGTGCCAGCAACGCGCCCTGTGTAAAGTGACATACACAAATTGAAATATTGTTTATTGAAAGTTTTAGATTAATATCATATAAGTATAAAATATTTATAGTTGCATTACCAACATTTTTTTACTTATACTCGTGAGTGTCTGCCTCTCAAAATAGATACGAGGACAAGAAACACGACCGAGTCGCTAACTAACCCTATGACAGAGACGACAGAATGAAGCACCCTCACGGCGAGCGGGGCCCGCGACTCGCGGCGGCGGCGGCAGACGGGTGACGAGCGCGGCGCGGGCGGCATGGCGGCGGCGGCGGCGCTCGCGTGCGGCCTGCTGCTGCTGCTGGGGGCGGGGGCGGGGGCGGGGGCGGGGGCGGGGGCGGGGGCGGGGGCGGGGGCGCGGGCGGGGGACGTGCGGGTGGGCGCGCTGTTCGCGGTGCACGGCGCGCCCGCCAACGCGCACGCGGCCGCGCGCTGCGGGCCCGTGCGCGAGCACTACGGGATACAGGTGCGCATCGCGGCTGCACTGCTTGGGGCTGCTTTTCATAGAACAGTCTCGAACAGGAAGTAGATCGTGTGTTTCGCAAACTGAGGGACTTCTCATACCCAGACTTGGGCACTGCAGTGAGAGATGGCGTGCGAACGTTGGGCGCCTAACGGGGGACATTTTCGAGTTCATTATAGCGAACGGCGACCCTGTTGTAAGATAACGTCGGCTCTCCTATCTTTGCAACCAGACCGGAACGTAATGCGGATATTGAAATATGTAGATAACAGGTCGGTAGGTACCTAAAGCTGGGCTCCTGCCATAGGGATAGAGGCTTGCCACGTGTCCTAATACCAATACACTTTTAATATTATGTCATAAATATGAATAAACTACCTGCTTATACATTTTTCTAAGACAGGGCTTTCACTTGTTGGACGATATAAATAACAGCGTGTATGGTATATCAAAATAATAAATAAATTCGGTCTGTAAGACTAATTAATTGGTGTACTTACTACTTACACGCGGGATAATGGTGATTGTACGGAGACCGGATGTGAACTGGCAAATGTCATAAAATTATGATAATTTAGGTACGTAAATGTTGAGTTGGCTGCATGTGACCTACTAGAATAATCTTTATTTGCTAAAAATGTGGTGCACAAGGTTGTTAATTATAAAATAAAGTATCACACATTTTACCAGGAACTGGCATGCAGAATAGAATTCATAATAAAATAACAGACTTAAATACCTAAACAATTACAATCAAATAAAATTTTCTAATAATAATCCATCAATTGCAATAATGCTAGGTTATTTGTGATAACAATATAAAATGTCGGCTAATTTAGTATAATGCCACAATAATTCAACATTGAAATAAACAGAACTCATTTGTAAAACTGGTTATACTTCAAATAATATAATATTCTTGCAGTAATTAAAATACTCTTCAATTGTGTAGAAGTTATTAAGTAGCCATTCCATTAATTTTTTAAAGTGCACTATAAATCCTAACCGCCATAGCATAGCGCACTACCGCACTAGGTACTGCGCAAGGTAGGTCTTCATAGAGGGCAATATTAATCTATCAGGGAACCTTGTGTTAAATGTACAATTTTGTTTTCTAAAGAGTTCCGGGTTCATCTTAACTACATATCTCATAAATAACTAGTCAACAGATTTAACTTTTTGAAAAGTGGCCTACACGAAGTCAGGTTATCGACGTCACACACAGCTCTAATGCACTGCTTCTGAGCTAACAGTACCTACCTACCTTATAATGTCGTATCTGAGTAGAGAAGCGACGTCACCATGATAAGTTTGAAGAACGACTTCTTTAGTACTTACTTTGGTCAGATGCCATAACGCATAGACAAATGATAATCTTTTTACACATCTTATCAATATGTCGAACGCAGGTGCACCTGTCGTCCAACGTGCTACCAAGAAATGATGTGTTACTTGATTCTTCAATTAAATGATTTTCTGATCTATATGAATAAATGATTTACTATTACCACAGTTCATACAGCATTATGTATGTTCATACTGTATGTATGTTCACCCTGTATTCAAAGAAAATATATCAATTTTGGAGAACTGGTACAATAATACATAATTATATCGAAGTCGCTAGACATGATAAACATATTTTCAGATAGTCTGCGCACATTTCGGTCAAGTTTACTCATTGTTTATAAATCACAACTAATGTTATCCTTTTTTGGGCGTTTTTCTGTAAACTTCTACAAAAGAAATTATTATAATATAAATAAATGTAATAGTTTTTAGATTTGATAATTGTTTACTTTTACTACTAGGACCACAGACCAACCACCCATGTCATGTAGTAATATAGATTACCACGTGACGTGGGTGGTGGTGGTTGGTCAATTATAGAATTGAGACAACACTTGTAATCTGCGATGAATGGCAAGTGCATTATGTTTGTTATAGGGTTGTCTTGCCTTGTTGGTTATCCTTTATTAATAAACGAAGCGAGTAACTGTGACGGTGTGGTCGGTGGAGCGCGTGGAGGCGACGCTGCAGGCGCTGGACGCGCTGAACGCTGCGGGCGCGCTGCTGGGCGCCGCCGGCCTGCGCCTGCGCGCCGAGCTGCGGGACTCGTGCTGGGCGCCGCCCACCGCGCTGCGCCAGACCATCGACCTGGTGCGCGGGGCTCTCGCGCCCTACCCGCCTCACCCGCCTCACCCGCCTCACCAGCCTCATCAGCCTCATCAGCCTCACCAGCCTGGACCACTCTGCCGCACGGTAACCGCTCCCACCTCCATGTCACTCGTGCTGGGCGCCGCCCACCGCGCTGCGCCAGACCATCGACCTGGTGCGCGGGGCTCTCGCGCCCTACCCGCCTCACCCGCCTCACCCGCCTCACCAGCCTCATCAGCCTCATCAGCCTCACCAGCCTGGACCACTCTGCCGCACGGTAACCGCTCCCACCTCCATGTCACTCGTGCTGGGCGCCGCCCACCGCGCTGCGCCAGACCATCGACCTGGTGCGCGGGGCTCTCGCGCCCTACCCGCCTCACCCGCCTCACCAGCCTCACCAGCCTCACCAGCCTCACCAGCCTCATCAGCCTCACCAGCCTGGACCACTCTGCCGCACGGTAACCGCTCCCACCTCCATGTCACTCGTGCTGGGCGCCGCCCACCGCGCTGCGCCAGACCATCGACCTGGTGCGCGGGGCTCTCGCGCCCTACCCGCCTCACCCGCCTCACCAGCCTCACCAGCCTCACCAGCCTCACCAGCCTCATCAGCCTCACCAGCCTGGACCACTCTGCCGCACGGTAACCGCTCCCACCGCCATGTCACTCGTGCTGGGCGCCGCCCACCGCGCTGCGCCAGACCATCGACCTGGTGCGCGGGGCTCTCGCGCCCTACCCGCCTCACCCGCCTCACCAGCCTCATCAGCCTCATCAGCCTCACCAGCCTGGACCACTCTGCCGCACGGTAACCGCTCCCACCGCCATGTTACTCGTGCTGGGCGCCGCCCACCGCGCTGCGCCAGACCATCGACCTGGTGCGCGGGGCTCTCGCGCCCTACCCGCCTCACCCGCCTCACCAGCCTCATCAGCCTCACCAGCCTGGACCACTCTGCCGCACGGTAACCGCTCCCACCTCCATGTCATTCGTATACATGTATTTTCAAACTCCATTAAATTGAACAACTCGATGTGGCACTCATCGCACGAGGTCAAAGCTATCGGTACTGAATAGTAGAAAGAAGCCTTCCATCTCACTCCCCTCGGGGAGTAAGGAAAATTGTTCCGGGGTTGGTGACCCCCTGCAATAGTTGCCTTCGCTGCCCGTAGCTGCGGGCAGGGCGTTGGGTTGTCGGTGGTTGCCTAGTTGCCGGATCCTCTTCGGACCCGGGACTCCGTCTACGTACCTGGCTGCACTAGCTCTCTTGGGAGAGCTCGGACTCTGGCATCTGGAGGGCGTGAGTGCAGAGGAGCAAAGTTCTGCAGCAGGGGGTGCGAGGAGTTGTCAGCTCCGTCGTACATCTTCCTGGCGAGGCGGCTGATGTATGTGTCCAGGCTCTCGAGCTGGAGGTCCCTCATTATGGTGTCGTTTCGCACGAAGCGGGGGGCGGCGGTGAGGGACCGCAGGGTGGCAGCTTCCTGGACGCGGAGTTTCTTTTTGTTGGTGGCCGACGTTAGGGCGTACCAGGCAGGTGCCGCGTACGTTAGGCGGGACCGGATGTACATCTTGTAGATCCCCAGCTTCGTGCGAAGCGGGAGGCTGGATGAGAGCACTGGACGGAGTAGTGCGCGAGCAGTCTTCACTCGCTGTACGACGTCGCTGACATGGTGGTGCATACGGAGTCCCCGGTCAATGGTGACTCCCAGATATTTCACCTTAGTCAATCACTCGATCTCTTGACCCTGGAGTCGCAGAGGTGGAGGCTGGCAGGCTCGCGTGGTCATCATCGCCTCCGTCTTCCCGACGTTCAATTCAATTCAATTCAATTATTTATTTGCAAAACTAAGTGTATACAATGGTCTTACTATAAATGGTGCTTATAACTTCACCGAGAGCTTCCATTTGATGAGCTAGCTGGGCAGGGCGTCGAGAGTGGGCTGAAGTTTGGCTGCTGAGTGGAGCTTGCTCATCGATCTGGCGAAGAATGCGGCGTCATCGGCGAACAGGGCCACGTGGACGTCTCCGACTAGCGGGATGTCGTCGGTGTATCGTGCGTAGCAGGCTGGGGATAGGCAGCTGCCCTGTGGGACTCCGGCTGCTATGGGGCGTTCCGTCAAGAGGGCGTCTTCAACCGAGACCTGAAAACGCCGGGCTTGGAGCACTGAATAGTAGGGCTGTGTCAGCTTAGATATATCTTAGATAGATATAATCTCAACATTGTAGAGGGAGAAAAAGCACAGGTCGTTAATGTAGATAGGAAATAGATTGGGTGTTAATATGTCACCTTGAGGGATGCCGTATTCTGTAGATAGTTCTTCACTTCCAAAGTTGTCGATTTTAACACTCTGCGTACTGTCAGGACGATAGTCTTGTAGAAGTTTATGCTAAACTCCGTTTTTTCCCAAACTTTCCAGTTTATTTAGTAAGATTGAGATGGGTACGGTGTCAAATGCTTTTGCGAAGTCTAGAAATATTTTTTTTTATTTCAAGGAAAACCAACAGTCATGTTAAAGCTTTGCTAAGCACATTGAGTCTAGATTTTTTACAATGCAATCGGTCAATTCACCAACTGTAACATAATTGTTTACCGAAGCTTAATCTACATTTACGTGTTTTACTGCATACACACATAATAAGTATACATAGTACAAGTTCATGTTCTACGTAGCTTTTTTGTGGAGCACTACTGAACGCGACTATTTACGAACCTATGCTGAATCAACAGAAAACAGGTGAAAGCAGTGATTTATAACATTTTGTAAACTAGCTCCTGCTTTTTTGTTGTTTTGTAAGCTTGGTTATCAAAAAAATATTTTTTTGGCTAAGAGACACTTTACTAACATTTTTTAATATTTGTTAATATGTTTACTTGTACCTAATGATGCCCATGAAGTAAGTTAAAAGGAAAATTTATATTGATCTACTAAATAATATAAGGCAGAACTCCTACTGAACTCCGCCTATCATCATTATTATATCAGCCACAGGACGCCCACTGCTGGACAAAGGCATCCTACATAGAATTTCAGAGTGACCGGTTGGAAGCGGCCTGAAATAAAGTGGTATTTGTGCAGGGCGTGGACAGCGCGGAGCGACACGCGGCCCCACTGGTGGGAGTGCTGGGGCCCGGAGCCAGCGCCGCCGCCGTGCAGGTGCAGAACCTGCTGCAGCTGTTCTCCATCCCGCAGGTGAGCCCGCCATCCTTCTTCTACACGTCGTCGTCGATTTTTTTTTATTTCAACTAATTTAATGATATTTTTGTATGAATGTAGTAACAGTAACAGTTTGCGGTTGATGTTCACTTAACATCAGGTGTGATTGAGGTCAAGTGCTAACCCGTTGGGCATAAAAAAGAACATAAGTTTTGCTCACTCTTTTCAACCAAATTAAATGACCCCTCTGGGGTCAGGGGGGACCGAGCTGGGGAGGTTAATAATTATCTTTACCTTTGGCGATTTATCGAATTCAAAATATTCTAAAAATATTATTTAGCTTCCTCCTAATATCTACTATTGTTCGGTCTTAATGGGCCATAGAGATGGTCGTGTGAAACATTCAGCGAGCGACGACATGACCGCAGGTGTCGTACTCGGCGACGTCGCGCGAGCTGTCGGACCGCGCGCGCTTCTCCACCTTCTTCCGCGTGGTGCCCTCCGACCGGCACCAGGCGCGCCTGCTCGTGGCGCTGCTGCGCGCCCACAACTGGACCTACGTGCACGCCGTCCACACCGACGGTGAGTGCGCACGGCACGGTGACGTCACACCGTCACACGGGGCGTCACCGTGCCGTGCGCCTCCGCAGAGAGCTACGGGCAGAGCGGCATGGCGGCCTTCCGGGCGGAGGCGGCGCGCGCCGGCGTGTGCGTGGCGCGCGAGGAGGCGCTGCGAGCGGCGCCCGCGCCCGCCGAGGTGGACGCGGCGCTGGCGCGGCTGCTGCGGGCCGGCCGCGCGGGCCCGCAGGTGTGCGTGTGCTGGTGCGAGGGCCGCACGGCGCGCGCGCTGCTGGCGGGGCTGGCGGGGCGGGGGGAGGGGGGCGCGCTGCGGCTGGTGGCCAGCGACGGCTGGGCCGACCGCCGCGACGTGGTGGCCGGCGTGGAGCGCGCCGCGCGGGGGGCGCTCACGCTGCGCATCCGCTCGCCGTACCTCGCGCACTTCGACCCGCACTACCACGCGCTCCGCCCCGACACCAACCAGAGGAACCCATGGTTTCGGGTGCGTTTCGATTCGTTTCGCGTCGCGTCGCTTCCTCGACGAGCGAATACCTTTCGACGACGGTGTTGTCGAATGTTTTTGTATAAAATAAGAAATAAAATCGGAATCGGTTTTTTCCTCTCTGCAGGAGTTCTGGGAGCAGAAGTTCAACTGCACGCTGGGACCCGCGACGTCGGCGGAGACGCGCCGCTGCACCGGTAAAGTTTCGGACCGGTAAAGTCGCGATCTTCGCTCGCGGTGGGCGGCTCGGGCCGGTGCACCGACCCATCTCGCCACGGTTGCAGGAGCGGAGTCGCTGGCGACGAACTACACGCAGGAGCCGAAGCTGGCGCTGGTGGTGCGCGGCGTGTACGCGCTGGCTCACGCCCTGCGCGACATGCACGCGGGCGAGTGCGCCGGGGCCGGGGCGGGACTGTGCGCCGCCATGCTGCCCTTCAACGTGTCGCTGTACCGGCGCTACCTGGCTCGCGTGCGCTTCCGCTCCCCCGACGGCGGCCTCGTCGCCTTCGACGTCAACGGCGACCCGCCGCCCGAGTGAGCTTCCCCCCCCCGCGCCCTCCCGCCCCGACCCCGATCCCGCCCGTGGCCGGCGCCGCACTGACGCGAGGCTCCCGCGCGCAGGTTGAGCGAGTACGACGTGATGAGCTTCGGGGGCTCGGAGCGGCGCGGCTGGCGGTACGTGCGCGTCGGGCGCTGGCGGCGCGGCGCGCTGCGGCTGCGCGGCGGGGCGGCCGCGGCGGCGGGGTGAGTGCGGCGGCTGGGTGGGGGGCGGGGGGCGGGGGGCGGGGGGCGGGGGGCGGGGGGCGAGGGGAGTGCGTGACCGAGCGCGGCGGTGTTGCAGGCGCGCGCGGGGCGTGCGCGGGCGGTGCGGGCGCGAGTGCGGCGCGGGCGAGTGGGCGCGCGCGGGCGGAGCGGGCGCGGGCGCGGGGGGGGCGCGCTGCTGCTGGACGTGCGTGCCGTGCGCGCCGCACGCCGTGGTGCGCGCCGGCTGCCGCGCCTGCCCGCCCGGCTCCTGGCCCGACGCGGCGCGCACCGGTAACCGCTCTCGGGACTCGCATTGCGATGCGTTTGCAAAATGACGATGTAGTCGAAAATGAAGCACGGATCTCAGTGAAACGTCGCACCTATACGACCTAGACTTGAATTTTCCAATATTGTCAGACTCGAGGTTCCATTCATTGTCTAATAGTCCACATTATGAAAACCCATTAATGTTCGATATATTGTTACGTGCAAATGCAGATGCAAATACTCTTCTCAGGGGGGAAAAGTTCGCGAGCCTACCTCGAGGTTTTTTTAAAAAAAGGAGGTTCGTTTACAAATTAACGTTATAGGGGGTGACTAAGAAAGGGCGCATGTGTCGGGGAGACTACGAGTTATCTTCACAGATGGCGTCGGTCGATGGTGATGGGACGGTAACCGCCACGCGAGGAGAACGGGCTTCCCAAGATGGCGTCGACGGACGTATGCTGTTATTCGTCGTGCGAGGTAGTCGGGGCGGTGCAACTGTCCGCTACGGCACTGGCCGACGCGAAGCTGCACTTCAGATAAAAAGACACGACTTTGGTCCCTGCGACTCCAATTCTCAACCTACACACTAACTTATTTTTGATGATAATCCAAGGGGATTATTTATTTATTTATTTATTTATGTTAAGGAAATCCAATAGCCATGTTAAATCACAAATAACAATGGGAAATTATACCTGACGGCTAATAACAGGTTCTCACATATAGAAATATTGTAGACAATATAATAGTGGTCTAATAAAGTGCTCAGCAGGATCGAACGCTACACATACACTACGTAGCTTACATATGCGATATCCATACATACATGTAAACATTTATAAAATATGTTACTTAAGTAGATACATAGAACATTAAAAATAAAATAAAAAAAAAAACAATAGACGATTAAAAGAAACTATTGCTAAGGATACGTCTCGCTGTGGGAACGCTTGTGTGGAAGAGATCGACATTGAAGTGGTCATACAACAGTTTGTTGAAGTTGTTGCTCGCACGACACATGAAGGTGTTTTGCTTGTAGTTGGATGACACTACAGGGAGCCATATTAAGTTATTGTCTCAGAGGCTTATTAGGGGCATTAATATAGATATGTGATAGAAGTTCGGGGCAGTCTATTAAACCTTGTGAAATTTTTTGTAGAAAGGCAAGATCTGCAATTTGGCGACGTTTTGTCAATGGAAGTAGGTGGTGTTTTTTACATAGATTTACTTTTTAATAATTAGAAAATCACTAAAAATCGATGTCGTCGATTGACACATCACTACGTATTCTTTCCGAGCTCCAATTCGTAATCGTCGAGCGAGTCTCGTTCAACCGGTCACTCCTTGTCTCCTTGTCCACCGCCACGACGACGACGACATTGGGCAGCTGGAGCACACGGCTCGAAACCCTCGGGACTGGAGACCTGTTGCTGATGTCTTGCGAATATGACACTATCCAGCCATTTTCACTTGAACTGTTTTCTGCGTAACTCTAAAGTCGATGGAGAGACCATCACGTTTAGACGGAGTCATGGGAGGTTCGACGTCGGTTGATGTAGGTGTTGTGTCCCCCCGCAGCGTGCGTGCCGGTGCGCGTGGAGTGGGGCGGGGGGGGGGGGCGCGCGGGCGGCGGCGCGGGGCGCGGGCGCGGCGGGGCTGGCGGCCGTGGCGCTGTGTGCGGCCGCCTTCTGGCGCCACCGCACCACGCCCGTCGTCAAGTCCGCCTCGCGCGAGCTGTAACTATACACAACCTTGCTATCCGCTGTCTATTGTACTCGGCATAGAGAAGACTAGAGAGAATCGACTCTTTATTCACATCACACACATCCCCGGCTTACAAATTGCACTGATTCCACCCCTGTGAGCTGTGAGCTGTGAGCTGTGAGCTGTGAGCGGTGCGCGTGTGCAGATGCGCGGTGCTGCTGGCGATGGCGGGCGTGTGCCACGGCGCGGCGCTGGCGAGCGCGGCGCGGCCGGGCGCGCTGGCGTGCGCGGGCGTGCGGCTGGGCGCGCCGGCGCTGGGCGCGGTGTACGCGGCCGTGCTGGCGCGCACCGTGCGCGTGGCGCGCCTCGTGGCCGCCGCCGAGCGCGCGCGGGCGCCGCCGCCGCGCCTGCTGTCCTCGCGCGCGCAGGTGTGGGTGTGGTGGTGGCTGAGCGCGCCGGGCTGGGCGGCGGCGGCGCTGGGCGCGTGGCGCTGGGGCTGGCGCGCGCGCACGCGGCACCCCACGCGGGCGCGCGCGCTGCTGGCGTGCGGCGCCGAGCACGTGCGCGCGCACCTGGCGCCGCTCGCGCCCGCGCTGCTGCTGCTCGCCGCCTGCGTCGCGCTCGCGCTGCGCACGCGCCGCCTGCCGCACAACTTCAACGAGACCAGATTCATCGGTCGGTATCGACGCTCGATGCGTCGCGGAGGTTCCTCTATCCGCTATATATTCGGTTCCACCGGGGGGGAGGTCGGGCGGCCTCCTCCGCCGGTGCGGCCTCCGACCGAGCGCCCCGTCCGCAGGCGCGGCCGCCTACGCGACGTGCGTGACGTGGGTCGCGTTCGTGCCGCTGTACTTGGCGACGGAGGCGCGCACGCTGACCCTGTGCACGTGCGTGTCGCTCTCCGCCAGCACGTGTGTCGCGCTGTCGCTGGGGCCGCGCCTCTGGGTGAGTACCCGTTCCCCGCTCCCCGGCCGCGGATTACGCCAGCGTTCGGTTCCTGATTGTCGCGATCTATTGCCGCTGCTGGATAGCGCGGCGAGGAACGGTCGCGGCTTGCAGTAGTCGGAAATGAAGCTTGGACATTGAGTGAGCGCAGCGCGAACCGGTCGGCGCCTGCCCCCGCCGCCGCCAGCGCGACACAATCGGAAGCTTTGCATACAAATACCTATAGAGCGGATCCGAACTTTTCTGCTCTATTTTGTTCCTCTGATCACCGCCGCTGTAGTGTCAGAAAGGTACACGAACAAATTAGTTCACGACGGGTTCACTCTTAGGGTTCCGTAATAAACTATTGGAACCGTTTCGCCATATCTATATCAGTATTAAATGAAACTTCGACGTGGTTATTATCAAACAAAGATCTTTTGTCTCAAAAATCTTCCAAACCATTAATTTCTTTCTAATTTGTAAACGAAAATGATGTAAATGAATATTATTTGCTGTTATTAAAGACATGTGTGTCGTGTGTAGTTGCGATGGTCGTGTGTAGTGTATGCACGGTGTGCGCGGTGTGCAGGTGTGCGTGTGCCGGCCGCAGCGCAACACCCGCGAGCACTTCCTCACCGCGTCCACGTCCATCCGCTGCCACGTGGGCGGCTACCGGCCCCACCACGCCGCCCCCCCCGCCCAGGGACAACACTCGCCGCCGCCGCCGCACAGCAAGGGTAGTCACATTCGATGTCATCTAAATGATACATCGATCAATGTACACTTTACACATAATGAGGACTTGTTTTCCTACTTATACACCCTATCTTTCTTTTCTTACTTTTCTGTTCTGCTATAAAGTGTAGGTTTGTGTATTGTATTTCTTTTCTATAATTAGCCTGGGATCCAAGGTAGCAAAAGAGTGACGTAGGGCACCGTCTACCTTCAGTAGGCGCCGGGTCGAGTACCACTGTTGATCCTGGCTGACAGGAGTTACAGAGGGAGGAGTGTGGAGGCGGGATTGTATCCACATAATGAGCGACACTGATCTAATGACCCTCCGTGTATTAACGACTTCTGCTGAGTAGTAAATCGCGAGCCCGTTCAGATGCCCGTCGTCGCCATGTATCCATCTTCGTCTGGTGATTTGCGGCTGTGCGCTTGCTGTATGAATAAGTACGTTTTCATACTTACCGTTCACTATAGCGCTCGTCGTATGAAAGCTTCCATATTTAAATCCTTCGCAATGAATTGACCGTCGTCGGGACAATTATTTCGTAAATATTAATATTAGAGACACCAAAAACCTTTATACTTATACCTACCGAGCAAGTAAAATGCTATCGGTACCTATTCTATAATCACTTTTATTTTATTTATTTATGTTAAGGAAAACCAACAGCCATGTTAAATAATAATAATAATAATAATAAATAATAAATATTTCGGACACTTACACCAATCATCTAGTCCCAAACTAAGCAAAGCTTGTGCTATGGATACTAGATAACGGATAAACATACATAAATATTTATATAAACATCCACGACTCAGGAATTAATGTTCATATTCATCACACAAACATTTACCCGTCGCGGGATTCGAACCCGCAACCGTTGGTTTCGCTGATAGGGTCACTATCCACTACACCAATCGGTCGTCGTCAACCAAATCATAAATAACAACGGAAAATTATACCTGACGGCTAATAATTATTTCAAAACTTTATTATTGTTAGTCTATAGAGCCATACTAAAGTCAATCTGGACGTGTGGTCAGTATTATCTAATCTAATCTGGAGATATGGTATCCAATCTCAATATCCTACAGAGAATACAAAATGGCATCCTAAAAAATCTCTCAGATGCATCATGGTACATACATAAGGATCACGGAGGTGCATTATATATTAAAAATGAACACTGTGCAGCAAGAGATAAAGTTGTCTGCCGAACACTATAAGATCTATAATACTATAAGACATCCAAACCAAATCCGTTGACTAAGCCACTAACAAAGCCTTGCCATCAAAGACGGCTTAAGAGACTGGCAATCAGTGACCTGTGTGATTGACTGGTGTTTTGAGGAAGAGATTTTCTCACTGGAGAAAACGCTCTACAACGCCACTCCCCAGTTTGGCAGCTGATCGTAGATTGCAACAGAAAAAAAAATCTCAAAACTTTGGACGCACGAACGTATTCATAACTACGTCCGACGCCCGTTGCAACCGCGAATTACTTTCAGTCTCGTGCTGGGATCTAGATATTTGGTGTCAAAGTTTTCATTTTTTTTTTACTTAAATTATACAAATTAGGTAAGTTCTGACCTTGTGTACTAATGACACTCGGTTTCGGTGACAGAGCTGCGCGACGCCAGCAGCCAGACGGCGGGTGAGGCGGGTGAGGCGGGTGAGGCGGGCGGGGCGGGGGGGGCGGGGGGGGCGCAGCACGGGCGCGGCGCGCTGTGCGCGGCCACGGGCGCCTGCGCGCGCATCACGCGCTGCGTGGAGCCGCGCGGGGGCGCAGGCCACGTGCTCATCGCGCTGTGGCCGCACACGCATCTGCACCCCGCCTAGCGGCCTCGCCGCCTCGCCGCCTCGCCGCCCAGCCGCCCAGAGCGGCGGCCGCGGCACGGTGTGGCTCTATTGGAACTCTCAAGTTATAAAATATAATTACAATACCTACCTAGAACTACTAGAACCTACAATACCTACCAGAGAAAGAAGTAAAGAAAGTATAGTTATTTGGACTTATGTTATAAAAATATTACCAAAATATACAATAGATTCCTAAATCCAAATAGGTCTTCCCTCGGCTCGCATGCTTCGGCATGTTCACCTACTATAGTTCATCGTCGTAAGTCCACCCGGTGAGTCGTTGCGGCGGGGAAGGTCGGAAATGTTGTCGCTTCGAATGCGTCCCAAAATAGCCGGGAACGAGGTCGCGCATGGAGCGGGTCGCGCGCCTCGCGACTGGCGCAGTCTCACCGCGACCGGCGCGCTCCCCCCGCGTCACCTCGGGGGTCCTGCTACAACGATGCGGCTCGGAGCGGCGCTGGCGATGGCGCTGCTGGCCGCGGCCGCCGCGACCGACGTGACCGACGTGCTGATAGGTGAGTGAGGGTGCGGGGGCCGGGGTCGGGGGAGGAGCCCAGGGAGCGCTGACGGTGTGTGTGTGTGTGCGTGTCGCAGGCGTGGTGGAGCGGTCGCCGCTGGCGGCGCAGCGGCTGGCGGCGGCGGTGGACGCGGCGCTGGGCGGGCTGGGCGGGCTGGGCGGGCTGGGCGGGCTGGGCGCGCCCGCGGCCCGCGTGGCCGGCGTGGAGCCCGGGGAGACGCTGCCCGTGCCCAAGCACATCTGCGCACAGGTCACTCGTGTCCCTTCCCTTACACAACGAGATGGAAACAAGTTAAAAAATGTTTAGTGTGTATCTGAATCGAGTTTATGTAGCTCAGTTGCCATTTGTAATCAATTTTAACTTACTGTAACAATATTTGAATGAATAAAAACCTTTTTCGAATCAAAACACTCGCGGCGAGTTCAGGGCCGGCCGGATACCTATTTGTCGCCGCAAGCTTCACTCTTGAGTCACGGTCATTGCTATCTGCAAAAAATAATTCGTTGTATAAATGTATAGATAGATAAATGCGCATTTGTTTTTCTGGTAACAGACAGACACAATAAACACTTCACGCTGTTGTATGTGTACAGAACATATTAATTACAGTACAGTAATTAAAACACTAATCAATAATATTTTCTTTAGCAATATCAAAACACAATTATTAATACATGTCTACATATTGTCTGTTTGTCATGCATTGATGACAAATCCTATCTAATTTCCCCCACTTATATATATATATATATATATATACCATGCTGTTTTATATACAACTTTTACAGTAACCCGAGTATGCGGAAATTTGTATGGGTTTTATTTTGAACAATATTCACCATCCCGGACAGCTTATTCCTTTTTACCTGAGAAGTCTAATCAGAATGTATTTGCGAATATTTCTGCTGTTACTGATAAAATAAAAAAATCGTAAATTGTTCAAATTAACTCAAGTTTTCTCAAAACAAATAAATTTTCTGCTTCTTCCGTAATACGTAGGTCACACTAAAAGTTTTGCGTAACTTAAAGAAACAACATGTTGTAACCAAAATATTATGTTTATTGCTTTTCAAAATACTCTCCTTTACATTTTAAACATTTTTTCATGCGATCGAATCATTTTTTAAAACGACGCAAGAAAATGATTGAATGCTATCACTGCCTCTTCGGAGTTGGTAAAAGTGAAACCTCTCATCAAATCTTTGATTTTGGGAAAAATACATAAATCACAGGGTGCTAGGTCGGGGCTATGTGCAGGATGGGTGACGAGTTGTACTTTTTCGGAAGCTAAAAATGACTTTGTTTTTTTGGCCGTGTGTGAAGAAGCGTTGTCATGATGTAGGAGAACGCGGCTTTTTGGTCGTCATTCGCGAACTTTTTCTAACACCCTGGGTAAACAACTGGTAGAATACCACTCGACATTAACACTCTTTTGATCTTCAAGTGGAATTGTGTAGATGGGACCCGTAGCTGAGAAAAAAAATGCGATCATTTTTTACCAACGTTCCTCACCTGCCTCACTTTTGTTGGGCTGTTCTCATTTTCAAACACCCATTCACAAGATTGCTGTATTTTTTCCAGGTTCAAAACAATAAACCTCTTCGTTTCGTCTCCTGTGACAATGTCATAAACAGCATTAGAATGTCCGTGGTCGTACTTCAGTAGCATCTGCGAGCACCATTCCACGCGAGCCCGCTTCTGCTCCGCTGTCAGTTCATGACGGATCCAACGACAACAAAGTTTCCGAACTTTTAATTCTTCGTGTAAAATTTTCTGTATTTGGCTCATACCAATCAACAATAGTCCTCGAATTGTCTCATAGGTAATCCGCGGGTTTTCTTTAATTAGCCTCTTAACAGGAGCCACATTATTTTCGTTGACGACAGTTGAAGGTCGCCCTTCACGAAATTCGTCATGTAAAGAAACCCGACCTCTCTCAAATTCAGCAAACCATCGCCTCACGGTGCTCAAACAAGGTGCTTCTCTCCCAGAAGCATTTTGAAGACGAGCGGCACAGTCTCGCGGAGAGAGGGAACTTTTAAAATCATAAAAAAATGAACGCTCTAAATCTTTTCGACTTAATTCCATTTTCGTTGCGTACGTAGAACTTTGATGTGTGATAAAAAACAATTGACAAATGATTTTTGTTTTTAATACTAAGACGTTTGCAAGTCGTTTCAAAAAATATAACAGCTGAAGTGGAAACTTTTAGTGTGCCCCATGTATTTAAAAGTAACCTACCGTACTCGCACGCCGTCGGCGACAGGCGGCGGAGGGCGCGTGGGCGGCCGTGAGCGGCGACGGCGCGGCCGGCGGGGAGGCGGCGGCCGCGCGCGCCGGCCTGCCGCTGCTGCTGGCCGCCGCCGCGCGCGCCCGCCCCGCCTGGGAGGCGCTGGCGCTGGTGCCGCACGACGACCTGCTGGCCGAGGTGGGTGCGCGCCGGGGGCGGGGGGGGGGTGGCCCGCGGCGCGCTCCCACTGACCCGCGTGGCGCTCGGCAGGCGGGCGCGGCGCTGGCGGAGGAGAAGGGCTGGCGGCGCGCCGTGCTGCTGCACGAGGGCAGCGCGCGCCTGGCCGCGCCGCTGGCGCCCGGCGCCGAGCCGCTGGCGCTGCACGCGCGCCGCCTGCCGCCGCCGCACGACCACGCGCTGCTCAGGTCGGGCCGCCGCTCGCTGCACCCGCCCGCACGGGCCGAGGTATCGGGCCCGCCCCGCCCCGCCCGCGCCCGCGCCCGGGGCGGGCCGGCTCCTTTTATTTTTATTCGAGTGGAGTGAGCGATCGGGTGAAACATCAATAGTTTGAAGTCCATTAAATGATAATTTATTTCTATTTATTCTTTACAAGGAGACATCAGCCGCCCCCTATCTTTAATCGACCGGTGAAATGAAATGACTCCGGCGAAGGACGTCTCTACCCCTTAATTGAGGCGCGACACATCACCACATCGTTCACTTTGTTGTTGTTCTCAATAAATTAAAACCTTCGTATTCGTACAATCAAATTCATGCGCAACTAACGACAGCGGCTACTTACTTATTGAAATTACCTACACTCACTCATTCGTTAAGTTTATTTTAAAATTCTTAAAATATGCTCACATTGAATGCCATTCTTACACAGGCCCGAATTAATAATTGTGAAGTCGATCTGGGGGCACGGCCGTGCCCCCACCAAGTCGAGCAAAAAAGCGTCACGGCCGTACCATCCTTTTCTCGAAGCAATTCAGACCATTTTCGACCCCCTGTAACTTCGTTGTGGATAAAAATAGAAGACTGAAATTTTCAGTAACTATGCAGGCATTGTAAAGACACGTATATTTAAAATTTCATTCAATTTGAACCAGTATTTTAAGAATTATAAGGGGTCAAATTTCTTAATTTTGTCAGTCACTGACTCACCGATCATCAAAATTCTAAGGCACTTCTAGCAGACCTAGAAGCTTCAAATTTGGAATATAAGTAGTGTTTGGTGTATGAATCAAGGAAAAACTAAAAAATCTAGAAAAGACAGCAAAGAAAATTAAGCCCATACAGCCAAGTCTTCAGTTAATTAAATTTTTCAATATTTTATTTTACGGCAATTATTATTATTGCGTGCGAAGCCGCGGGTTTAAGCTAGTCCCATATTAATATAGGCGCATGGTAGTGCCCCTGCCAAATCGAGCAAAAAATGGGTATTCCGGTGATGAAAACACGTGTATTAAATTATTTATTAATGCAAAAAACGTACCTACTTGCGTATTCGTGCTTATTACGAGTGCGTAAGGTTGTATAATTATATACCACGCGCTGCGATGCTAGCGAGTGAGCGCGGGCCGTTACTACGCGCTGCGCGGTGCTAGCGCGAGGGCGCGGGGCGGGGACAGTGGCGGGGCGCGCGGAAAGGTGAATGTCGCCGAGCGAGCAGCAGCCGCGCTCATACGCGCGAGCGACCCAATGCTGTTCGGATGTGCCCAGAATTCTTACCTATAAGTTTGCGATTTTCATTGATAATTTCGATTGCTATATTAGTTTGACGACTAAAGGCTACTCTCATTGGTTTACTGATATTATTTGCTTACAATTTGGACGTTGTCCGGATAAATAATTTAAATAAATTAAATATTGATACTTTAAGTACCTAAGTATCTACAAAATACAAAAAGAAATGAGATCCCATCAAAAACAATACTTGTCAAAAAAACCAAGTCTCGCAACTCAGTTGTTCTGCGGTAAAAAGTTGTGAGATCCATGTAATACCAAGTCGGTTGTTAATTTATTCAGTCTCTACTTAAGCGACTTTCTGTCTTAATACGTCCAGTTTCTAAGACCACGATCGTGGTCCATAACAATTGAAAATCATTTGTGTCTGGAATCTCCGTACTCGAAGCATTAAGTTATTACGTAATAATTAACAGCATCTTATAGTGACGCATATCAATATTAAAATTCTTTAATGTTTTATATAAATATATTGAGACTTGGCCATCGCCTGAAAAGACGTGTAAATTCAATCGCCTGAAAACACATGTAAATTCAATTATTTAGTGCGATGGCCAAGTCTCGATATATTTATATAAAACATTAAAGAATTTTAATATTGATATGCGTCACTATAAGATGCTGTTAATTATTACGTAATAACTTAATGCTTCGAGTACGGAGATTCCAGACACAAATGATTTTCAATTGTTATGGACCACGATCGTGGTCTTAGAGACTGGACGTATTAAGACAGAAAGTCGCTTAAGTAGAGACTGAATAAATTAACAACCGACTTGGTATTACATGGATCTCACAACTTTTTACCGCAGAACAACTGAGTTGCGAGACTTGGTTTTTTTGACAAGTATTGTTTTTGATGGGATCTAATTTACCTAACGTCCGACCAAATAAATCTGAATGTGACCCGGTCCAGCCGGAACGAACGGGGGGCCCGAGGGGCCGCGGATGACGTCGTCGTCCCTCTAACATTTCCGGTGGCGCGCTCAGGAACCTCCTGCTGGTGCTCAAGAAGGCGGGCCACGTTAACTTCATAGTGTGGTGCGAGGCGGAGTGCGCGCTGCGCGTGCTGGACGCGGCGCAGCGCGCGGGCCTGCTCTCGGAGCGCCACTCCTACATCGTGCTGGCGCTGGACCTGCACACGATGCCGCTGCGCAACTACAGCTACGGCGGCGCCAACGTCACCGGTGCGTGTCCCGCGCGCGCGGGCGGGGCGGCCCCAGCCCCTCCCGCGCGCTAGCCCTGACCCCGGCCCCTCCCCCCCGCCCCGCCCCGCAGGCGTGATGCTGTTCGACCCCGCGGCGGCGCCGGTGCGCGCGGCCATGGCGGCGTGGCGCGCGGCCTACGCGGCGCGGCCCGGCGCGGCGCTGGACGCGGCCGCGGCGCGCGTGCAGGCGGCGCCGCCCTCGGCGCTGCTGCTGGCGCACGACGCGGCCGCGCTGCTGGCGCGCGCGCTGGCGCTGCTGGCGCTGCCGCCGCTGCCGGCCGCCGCGCCCGCCGACTGCGCCGCCGGCCGGGGCGCCTTCCACGCCGACACGCTGCTCAACTACCTGCGCTCGGTGAGTGGCCCGTATCGATCACCCTTCCCTGTAGGTCCCTACGTATGAGGTAGTGTATGTCTGCCTTTGATTCGGGAAGTTTTTTAACAAGGAACGGTCATCGTCGACGCGACTCGCGGTCGTCGTTGTATCCCGTCGGTGTCCACACCCCCCGGGTCACTCGATCGAGTTCGCCGTCGTCCCCGGATATCCGCAGCGCGGCTGGGTTTTTGGGTTGTGCGCTCATTACACTATCTTATTTTCGAATCGAATTAGATTAGGTTATCACACCCTCCTCGGCGCAGAGCCTAATTCGGCATGCAATGCCGGTTGAAATGAGGATAGTTGAATTAACAGAACCAACCAAGTAATGTATGCCGAATCAATTTGTGCACTTAGGATGGAAGTAGGGCGGTCGGAACTTTCCAACTCACTAAATCGGAATCTAACCGTTCCAACTTCGATTATGCCCTCCTATTTTGTAATGAGATTTCCTACAAATGGGATAGTGTAGGAAGCGCTTTAGCGGGGCGAGCTGCCCGCGGTGGGCGGGCGTGCAGTGAGGCAGTGAGGCAGTGAGGCAGTGAGGCAGTGAGGCAGTGAGGCAGTGAGGCAGTGAGGCAGTGAGGCAGTGAGGCAGTGCGCAGGAGGAGTGGGCGGGGGCGCACGGCGTGCTGGCGTGGGACGCGGCCGGGCGGCGGCAGGCCGTGCGGCTGCAGGTGGCGGAGCTGCGGCGCGGCGGGGCGCTGGCCGTGGAGGGCGTGTGGCAGGCGCGGGGAGGGGTGGCCTGGCGCCGCGCGCCCAAGTTGGTGCCGCCGCTGCCCGCCGACTCCATGGCCAACCGAAGCTTCAACTTCCTCATCGCAATAGT
Organism: Oegoconia quadripuncta; assembly: GCA_949316235.1. Taxonomy (NCBI): domain Eukaryota; kingdom Metazoa; phylum Arthropoda; class Insecta; order Lepidoptera; family Autostichidae; genus Oegoconia; species Oegoconia quadripuncta. The sequence goes on along the minus strand of OX438743.1, from coordinate 111,797 downwards.
ACGTTTCGTCTAAGTTTATGTTCTTACGTTTTGAGATTAACGATAATTTGTTGTAGTCGACGGTGACGGTGATTTCGCTAGCCTTCCGCCCGCGGCATTCCCCGCGCGAAATCATTTTGTCGTCCCGCAGCTGTTATTTGAAACTTCGAGCTACTTTTGATCTTGTATTTGAAGAGTTTTTCTGTCGCAGACCGACCCGTACGTGATGCGTCGGAACTCCATGGAACGACTTTCGGGGAACAACCGCTACGAAGGTGAGGTACTCGTGGTGGGTGCGGGGGCGGGAGGAGGGGAGACGATCGATGGAGCAGTGATGTCACGATGTATATGTGCGCAGGGTTCTGCATAGAGCTCGTCGAGCGGCTGGCGAAGATTCTCCAATTCAACTACACCTTCGAGTTGACGAGTACGACGGGCAAATTTGACGAGGCGACTCAGTCCTGGGACGGCTTGATGGGCAGGCTCATCAATGACGATGTAAGTACCGGCGCACCACCACCGTAACACTTCCAGCAGGTCTCGCTGCGTTTACATTACCGACAACGTCGCGCGGCCAGCTTACACTAGTAGTGTTATACCAGAACTGTATCGTACAGACCTCATTGTCTAACATCAATGGGCAATTAATTAATTCGCCATTCGTCCAGTTTGATATTTGAGGCTCAGTAGAACCAATAGTAATTGTTCAAAATTAATAGTTGACATTGGACTCCATTCACATTAAAGTTAGACAAAGGCTGGTGGTAGGTACAGTCTGAAACAGATAAACCTTTACAGGCCTGCATAATAAGTAATACAATTGAAGTTTTCTCGGGAAACCATGTGGGTTTATGGTTAATTTTATATTTATATACAGCAATTACAGAGTTGAACAATATACAAAAGTATAGAATAACATTCATATTTTCTAAGAAAACTTTATTTGTATTCTGGCTGAATAGGTTTATGTGTTTCAGTTTGCACCTATCGACGCCGTCGCTCCGAGCCAATCACAGGGCCGTGCGTCAAGTGTAACCTACCAATGGGATGGCCCCACGCACCGCGACCGGTCTCGGACCATCGCCATTACTTTACTTGCTCTCTTTGAGTCTAACACATCGATTACTTTAGAAAAAATTATCTCTGTGTGTACTGTGTGTGTAATACCAAAATACTTTCTTTCCTTTGTTCCTGTAACCTTTTTCAAACATAATGATGACAGTTGATCTACTTGATAATGTCGCAGTACTTTCATAATACTTATCTAAAAATGGCAAAACGGAAGCCTTATGGAATCACCTTAGTGTCCTGGGTTTTTAGAAACTTTTGACTTCAATTATGAGCATCTAGGATAGCTCGTGTAGAAATGGTGGCCAAATACAGATGGGTAATTTATAAAGTATAATTTAGATGGTAAAGGTTATGTTAGTTGTACGATAAAGTGTCGGTGCTCCGAGCAAGTTCCCGGGGTCATTCGAGGGTGACGTAGTGGGTCACCTCGCTCGTCACTAACATACGAATGCTCAAACGCTTCTTACCTCTAGGAGCCCTAAGAAGCTCTTATCAAGAAGCGTTTGTGTAGTCGAGCGTATGATCAGAAGAGCGTGAGCGTGAGGACACACCTCACAGGTGTGTAAGCAAACAATGCTCGTAATACTACATTCAATCTAACATTTAAATCGGAGGAAATTTTAAAAGTTCTTTGAAATAATTCAAACAATGGAGGCGTTACACTGAGTGATTGGTGCGTGTACAATATTAAGGTAAATGAATCATGTATACATATGTCGAGATTGAACTATTACGTTACAGGAGATGCACTTCGCGATCACGGACCTGACGATCACGGCGGAGCGCGAGAAATGGGTGGACTTCACCACGCCCTTTATGAACCTCGGCATCAGCATCCTCTTCCACAAGCCCAAGCCACCCGAGCCCAAGTTCTTCGCTTTCTTATTGCCCTTCTCCGGCGGGGTATGTACCCCTTAGGTTCTTTTCACGTGGTCCCATGAACACTAATCACTGTAGGTGCACAATAAGGGACTTGTACAGAACGGTGAAATAGACCATGGACAAAACAGCTCTCCCCCATTTTGCACAAATATCCTTAAAATGACGTCTAGCTACGTACGTACGTTTCTTGTACTGCAACCTCGCAACCTACTTTATTTTGACTGCGTATTGTGCGTAGTGCGCTTGGAATGTTTATGTTGATACTGAATACTCTGATGATGCTTGATGATGCTTGATGATGACGACGTGCTATATGAGTCTTAATTCACGGATATTCTATGATAATTAAAATCAATAGATGTATGGCTTCATACAAGTTGTGTACACACCATTACCTATTACAGGCAATGTGACTTTCTGAATTTATTTACTTGAAACAGTTTGATATCTATGACATAACTATAAAAGTGCATATCCTCGAACATTCATCAGGTGTGGATGTGTCTGGGCGTGGCCTACCTGGGCACGTCGCTCGTGCTGTACCTGGTGGGGCGGCTGTGCCCCGAGGAGTGGCAGAACCCCTATCCGTGTGTCGAGGAACCGGTGGCGCTAGAGAACCAGTTCACTCTCGTCAACGCGCTCTGGTTCAACCTGGGCGCTGTGCTGCTGCAGGGCTCCGAGATAGCACCAGTGTGAGTACCTACGCCGATTGCCGTACGATGCTTCAGCCAGAATCCCATATTGAATAACAATTAATGAATAACATGACACACATTCACAATGTGTATAAAAACTATACCTATATTATACGTGAATTTATATAAATAAATAAATATTTGGGACACTTACACCAATCATCTAGTCCCAAACTAAGCAAAGCTTGTACTATGGATACTAGATAACGGATAAACATACATAAATATTTATATAAACATCCATGACTCTGGAATAAATGTTCGTATTCATCACACAAACATTTCGCTGACAAGGTGACAATCCACTACACCAACCGGTCGACAATATAGAGTTGCGCGTTATCTTTACTTCATTAGAACGGGATTTGTCTAACGTTTTGGCCAAAAAGCGAGATAATTATCATCCCGCAGACATGTTTCCCGGGTCGCATTATTTGAGCCCTGAAATCAGGACGCCCCGCCGCACGTGGTACGGTTGGGAACCCTAGCTGTGAGGGTGAGTGTTCGAGTGTTCGGTTGCAGCGCGTACGGCACGCGCGCCGTGGCCAGCGTGTGGTGGCTGTTCGCGCTGGTCATCACCAGCTCGTACACCGCCAACCTGGCGACACTGCTCGCCACCAAGTCCTCCAACGACCTCATCCACAACGCCGTGGAACTCGCCAACAACGAACTCGGCATCTCCTACGGCGCCAAGGAGGGAGGATCCACTTACACATTCTTTGAGGTATTTGTAAATTTTATATCTACAAATATCTGTGCGTTAGTGCTTACTTTAGCGGTAGAATCCTCTCGGTGATGCCAGACCATTGTACTATACTGGTAGTTTGACCGTCCTCTAAAATCGGTTCCGAAGATATTATTATTATATTTGTAGCGGCCTCACTCTCACTCTCACTCCTCTAATGAACACAACAAAAACATTCTGCAACTATTGAAGTATTAAAAAAAATTGTATTTACTTTAAAATGTATCGTATGACACTCTGGGGATCAAAACGAATCGATCGACACTTTGCACTTCTATTTGATTCTATTCTATGAAATCTACATACCTACATTACCCACCTACTCCTTTTTGGGGTGTCGCTTAAAAAGAATATAAGGGCAATTCTTTTGGTTTATAAGGCTTACATACACACCTTAACAGTTCCTATATGATATCCCAGTATGAGAGAAACGACCCTGTTAACGTTTGTAATAACATAGTGATACAGCTTGATGCTTTGCAGCAATCGAAGAACCAGAGCAAGCTTTACGGCAAGATGTACGCGCACATGCAAGGGCAGCAGATGCCTAAAAGCAATGATGAAGGCATCGCTCGGTAAGTGGGAGTGAACCGCTCCACAAACCATAGTCTGTGGTGAGTGCGCCTGTTTGCACAAATGTGTAGGTATCTTCTATTGACTATATGTATACCCTTTGGACTTTAACGACATCATCGTCCATTAGTAGTATCCCTCCGGTGACGTGATTAAAGTGACGGAAGGAAGTCTACTCATCCGTGTGTAGGGCGCCACTAGGACCGGCAAGTATCTAGTAGTCTGGATCGGTGTCTTTCAGCACCGTGGTAACGTCCTAAAGGCTTCTGTTGCCCTTCTCATCTCTCCTGGGAGACTACATTCGGTTTCCCACGTTGAGCGACTCGCACAGCAGTCTTGCAAATGTCATTTTCGCTAAAGTTTCATTTGTGTACACAGTGTATCGGTCACAAGAGTAACATACTAAAAAAAGTCTGAAATGTACAAACCTTTCTAAAACCCCGCGGCGACCTTCCTCGGCAGTAGAGAGGACCTGGGAACGCATTGGCACCGCAATCAGCGAGCGGTATGAGGCGTGACAGGGCCCGATGCGGGGGGGTGTCATACCTATCATAATATCGTATGTATACCTACCTGGATACGCCTTTGACCACAATTTCACCTGTGTGTTTATTTATTTATTTTTTATACTCTAGTGAAGTTAGAAATATATCAACTAAACAGATAACTTCGTTAGGTAACCATTGCGCCATTGATTTCTTATCAATACCACATTTTACAAAAAAATAACTGTTTAATCAATGAAGAACCTATGTAATTGATCAAATTGTAAGTGAAGATTGTTATGTGTGCGCGCGCAGGGTGATGGAGGGGGAGGACTTCGCGTTCCTGATGGAGTCCACGTCCATCGAGTACAACATCGAGCGCAACTGCAAAATCATCATGGTGGGTTGCGCACTCCCCCCTCTCACTACTCCCCCGACTTACCTGTCACCACTAACTCTGGCCTTGTTGCAGGTTGGTGACCTTCTGGATAACAAAGGCTACGGCATCGCAATGAAGAAAAGTTAGTTTTATCCATATATACAGCACACCGACAGGGATTCCACATTTCAAATATGAATCCAGCCCTCTCTTATTATTTTCTTTAACTTTATCGCTTCATATATTTGTAATATTCGGTTCTTTAAAACCATGCTCACATAGTACACGGTGCCGGGCAGGCATTCAATGAAACTTCTTTATCTCTTCTATATTGTATAAATGAATAAGCCAATAATGGTAAAACATCGTTATAGATGACATTAGACATAAATTGTAAATATTATTAGATTTGTTGGTGTGTGCGCAGACTCGCCGTACCGGCAGGAGCTGAACCTGGCTCTGCTGCGCATGCAGGAGTCGGGAGCGCTGCGCGAGATGAAGCACTCCTGGTGGAAGGAGAAGCGCGGCGGCGGCTCCTGCAAGGTGACGTCACTCGTGGGTCTATCGAACCCCCTCAAAAATATGTCATGTAAAATAAAGATGTAGCCAAGACTTTAGCTGTTAAAAGTTGTGAGCCGCAAGATTTGCTTGCCTAATATTGTACCTCGACATTTTGTTTCATTTCGTAACACAACAGTAACGGCGGCCAGAATGATATCGTAAAACGAGTGTAACGTTGAGGATCGGTCAGCAGGCGCCGGAGAACGCGCAGACGCTGGCGCTGGACATGAAGAGCTTCAACGGGCTGTTCGTGGTGCTGGTGGTGGGCTGCGTCTGCGGCGTGCTCGTGTCCTGCGCCGACCTGGCGCGCGGAGCCGCCCGCGCCCCCCGCCGCCCGCCCCACCCGCCCCACTCGCCCCACTCGCCCCACCCGCGCCACCCCGCCGACTCGCCGCTGCGTCGCTTCTGGGCCGAGTTGGTCTTCGTGTTCCGCTTCGACCGCTCCGTCAAGCCCGTGCAGGTATGCCTTCGCCTTCTCCTCCCCCTCGTCGTGATCTTAAATGTATTGTCGATAGATAATTATAATGACAGGTCGGTGAAAACTGTCCATACGGTAGGGTCTTAGCATTTTAAGACCAACCGTACGAAAGGAACCGAGAGAATCTCTGATCCTACCTTGAAACTCATGGAGGAAAGACGACAGATGGTCCTGCAGTCCTCGAATGATGCTTCCAGATACCGGCGGCTCAACAGACAGATCTCCAAGTCCCTGACCCGCGACCTGCGCCAATTTAATACGGACCATATCATAGAAGCAACAGAGCGGAATAAGGGCTCCAAAGTCTTCGCTAGAGACCTGTCTGTGGGACAGAGCCAGCTGATGAAGTTAAAGACCGAGAATGGCGGGATAGTCTCGTCGGTGCCAGAAGTGATGGAAGAAGTCGAGAAGTTCTATGGACAGTTATACACGACATCACGCCCACCTTTTAAGAATTCGGAAGCTGATCCAAGAGCCCGGTTGATCCGGCACTCTACGGAAGACATCCCAGACGTCAGCTTGTATGAGTTTAGAATGGCTCTGAGGACGGAATCACGGCTGAGCTTCTGAAAGAGGAGGCAGACCAATGCTGAGAGCTCTTCAGAGGCTATTCCATTCCGTCATACTCGATGGAAAAACGCTAAAGGCATGGCATAGAAGCGTGATGGTACTTTTCTTCAAAAAGAGCGACAAGACCCTCTTGAAGAACTACAGACTCATCTCGCTTCTGAGACATGCCTACAAGTTGTTTTCGAGAGTTATTACGAATCGTCTCGTAGGCAGGTTCGACGACTTCCAGCCTGCCGAACAAGCCGGTTTCCGAAAAGGCTTTAGCACCGTATACATACATACGCTGCGGCAGATTATACAGAACACCGAAGACTATAATCAGTCACTATGCTTAGCGTACGTGGACTACGAAAAAGCCAAATTGATTATCGGTACATCGAGGTATTGAAGTGTTTGTATGAAAACGCCACCATGTGAGTCCGTCTCCAGGATCGACTTCGAAGCCCATCCAACTGCAGCGAGGTGTGAGACAAGAGGATGCCATATCCCCGAAACTGTTTACCGCTGCATTGGAATATGCCTTCAAGCTTCTGGACTGGAAAGGGCTTGGCTTCAACATCAACGGCGAGAACATCACAAACCTTCGATTTAACGCTGACGCTGGAAATTGAACTCGCGACCCCAGAATCGTAAACCCTATGTTATTTACATTGAGCCAAAGATGCGGTTTGGTCTATCTAGATAATAATAATCATTAGTTTACGCGGAGGTTTTTAAAATTTTCTATTTTCGTGTGGTCATAGCGTCAAAAAATTGGCATTTTATAAATTACTCTAATCATTACTAGTAGTAGTTTTAACTAGAGATTATTTCTAACATTACTGTAATTTAGAGCTAATTGATTACATTATACTATTTATTTATTAAGCACTAATAATTTTTAATTAAACAATGGTATCGATTCGGTTGTACGCTAACTAAACTAAAACCAATTTTAAAGTAGGCCTGTCTTTTTCTCTCTGGAACGTATAACGTGACAGCACCAGTCTAAATGTGGTTTTAGTTTAGTTCGTTTGCAACCGAATCGACATTATTATCAAAATTCACAGCTATAGATACCATATCACCCATATCTAATGTGAGTTAGTGACTGCGAGATACATTTTTCCAAATCAGCTTAGTTGATATACGAGTATGTATAATATGGTAATTCCTAACATCTTAATTCGTTTATCTCTCCAGTAATCCTTCGCAATCGCGTTCTCACTGTGTCGTTTCACGAAATCAATATTTAAACGTGAGACTTTTCATCGAATGCACATCTTCCAGGGCCCACTTCTGAGCGAGTCGCCGAGCGAGTCGGCGCGCAGCGTGTCGCTCGACGGCGAGGAGGCCGATGCGGAGGCGGAGGCGGAAGCGGAGGCGGAGGAGGCGGCGGCGGGCGTGCGCTCGCGCTCGGGCTCGGGGCCGGCGGGCGGGGGCGGGGGCGGGGGCGGCGCGGGGGCCGCGGGGGGAGCGGGCGCGCGGCTCCGGCGGCGCTCCTCCATGCACGCGGCCAGTCTGCGGCTCGCGCGCCACGCGGCTCCCGCCGACCGCTAGCAGGCGGCCGGAGCTGGCCCTCGCCTCGACAGTCAGCGCTGTCGCTGAGCCGCCATCATTTAGTGACGATCCGATAAGGACACATTTCAAACTAGTCAGTTCTATCCAAGAAGATAATATTATTAAGTATTTTATAGGAGTATGTAGAAAAAACAAAATGATTCAGTGAATGATACAAATAAACTGCACTAATATATATTATTATTATAATTTCCTTAGTGTTTAACGCTCGTCTATAGATGAACACAATAAACTGATTTTACTACTTGATGTTGTTATTTGTGTATATTGTGTGTATAGTGGTATACAGGGCGTCCCAAAGTTATGGGACATGAAGGGGAAGTACCTTAAATATTGTAGATAGTGAATTTTGCTCAAAGAAGACTTTATGTTATTTTTAAAAGTTAGTAATTCTGCATTCATAGATTTTCTAAAAATTACTTGCTTCGGCTGGGAATCGAACCGACTTAAATGTGAAAAAAAAAACACCCTACTTTTATGATGCCAATCGAAAGAATAGCTAAAAAATAATAACTCTGCCTAAGTAACATAGTATTTTAAAAGAAAGGAACAACATAAAATGATTGAGTCAAATTTCAAGAAAGTTATTTATTGCCGACGACGTTCGAAAAGTAGCGATATTATCATTCCAAAGATAGCATTGATTATTCGTAAATAAGTACCCACTTCATAAAATAGGTACTAACATAGTTTTCCTTATTATAAGTGCACGTGTAGATGAAATGATAAAACTTGTATTTCAATACGTCCTCTGTAAGCTAGACAGAAGGCAAATTAAAAACAAAAATAAATAATTTATAATTTGAAAATGGAACAGTTTATGACAGCGTTTGTTTGAATGCATACTTTTTAAGATATTTTAAAAAGAAGTGATATTTTTAAATGTTGTTCTTAAATTTGAAAATGGAACAGTATGTGCGAGCGTTTGTTTTTCGGATATTGATCTGTTTAGTCTCAATTCACTTACACAAGTGTTATTGTGTTAATTTATTGCGAACATGGCATATCAAGTAAGTTTTGATCTAATGGAAGCATATTTTTTGAACGATAAAGATATCTCTAGAAGTTTGCGGTGGTATGGCGTAAAATATCCTGATAGACAAATACCGTCTCGTAAAGTTTTGAAAAGGCTTGTGAACAATTTGAAAACTCTGGGACGTTTCGATAAACGCCCAAGAGAACCACAGCAAGAAAACCATACGATCAACGACGAAGAACTTGGTATTTTAATTTACTTTTCGGCTTTTCCGAAAGCATCGGTGAGAGAAGGAGAACATGAAATTGGAGTTTCAAAAAGTAAAATACACCGTGTATTAAAAAAACACGGTTTTAAGAGTTATGTTGAAGGACGATTGGTTCAAAAATTACTTCCGGGCGATACAGAAAGGAGAAAAAATTTCTGTCTTGATATCCAGGCACGATTGCTCGAAGATCCAAATTTTTTGGATAATATTATTTGGACAGACGAATCTAACTTTAGCAATAACGGTATGTATAACCGCAACAATAATCGTATTTGGTCTAAAGAAAATCCCCTACGAGTGACTGAAACTAATAACCAAGTGCGTTTTTCACTCAACTGTTGGTGCGGACTTTTAAAAAACCGGGTTTTCTTAATCCATTTTTACCAAGGAACCTTGAACACAGAAAAGTATTTAGGAATACTTCAAATTTTAAGGGATAAGATAAGAAACCATTCCGCGGCGGAGCAAGAAAACTTAATTTTCCAACAAGATGGAGCTCCGGCTCATAATAGTCGGAGAGCAGCAGATTTTCTAAATGAATGTTTTCCTACATGGATTGGTACAAATGGACCGATTAGATGGCCGGCCAGATCCCCGGACCTCACACCATTAGATTTCTTCTTTTGGGGATACGTGAAAGATATGCTATACAAAAAGCGATACGAGAACGTAGGCGAGTTGCAAACAGAATTGTGCCATATCACATCGAGTGTTCACCATAAAATGATTAGAAAATCAACAGGCAGCGGGCTCATTAAAAGATTGGCGATTTGCGTAAGACAAGAGGGATCACATTTTGAGCATTTAATTAATTAATTTACAAAAAAATACCTACTTAATTGACTACGGCAGTTTCATGTATGTTTTTTATTTGATTAAAATGATTAATTTCACGTTGTTCCTTTCTTTTAAAATACTATGTTACTTAGGCAGAGTTATTATTTTTTAGCTATTCTTTCGATTGGCATCATAAAAGTAGGGTGTTTTTTTTTTCACATTTGAGTCGGTTCGATTCCCAGCCGAAGCAAATAATTTTTAGAAAATCTATGAATGCAGAATTACTAACTTTTAAAAATAACATAAAGTCTTCTTTGAGCAAAATTCACTATCTACGATATTTAAGGTACTTCCCCTTCATGTCCCATAACTTTGGGACGCCCTGTATACAGGGTGTCCCTGGAAGTATGGATCAAATCGAACAGGGGCATGGGGAAGGTCATTCCCAAACTTTTTAACCCTATGAATGTCGGTGCCATTTTTGACGGTTCAAAAGTTATGATCAATTTTTTACATTTTCATATTATCGAATAGTGCTTATAAAAAAAATTTTTTTAAAAGAAAGCTAGCAAAGCTATCAGCTTAATTTTTTTTTCACGATGTTTGTTCGAGCATGTGACTTTCATGTTTTAATACTTTTATGTCGATAGCAGACATGATTCCTACAAAAAAAAAAAGATTGAATACAAAGACATTGGTCTGCCAAAAATTTCACTCAATTTTCAAGCGATTGCCATGGGAAAAAAAAAAAAAAATGTACTAGAGAAAGTTGACCACGTATCACAAAAAGTTGCCCATTCCATACAGATTCTTTTGAGATGTGTAACACTGGGTTACCCTTATTAATTTAAAAGTTATTAGAATTTTTTATCATAAAGGTCGCTTTTTCAAAACTTTCGAACTTTTAAGATTTTAATATTTTTAGCTTTAAACACGATTTACTCTAAACCCTCAAGTACAAAGTCACCTATCCGAGCACTTTGGTGTGGTTAACATAATAAGACATCATTTTTTTAAAGTAAAACCTCACTAGATACGAACGTGCGGGGGGAGGAGGGGGCTTAAACAAAGGAACCGAAAGGGTCGTAAACAATGACGGTGGGTACCGCAGGCTTGCACTCAGGTAGAATTTTTAGTAACTCGCTATCAGCTTGTAACTGCGCACGTACTTAATTCGGTGTTTATTAATTATTGACGTCATTTGGATTGTGTTACCTGGTGTCTACGCCAAGAATGGCAATAACCAAACGCACTAGCGGTTCCCGCGCGTACCTCTCCTGCGCCGCCTGGCGGCCATCTTATATACAATTTTATATCATGTTAGAACGCAGACGCTGCTATTTTGATTTTGTAATAAAAGCTTAAAAGTAAATAATAAAGAATAGTTTTATATTAATAAGTGTAATTATTGAAGAAATAATCCACACTAACAAGAATTCTCAACATTTGGCGACCGTTTTGGAAAAAATAACCTGCACGCTGCTCGACCAGATTTCCGTGATCTCATCAATCCAGTCTACGAGGCACAAGTTACATCTCGGCTGGCCAAGATGAGCTAAGTCCTCTATTTTCATTCCCACCTAGCTAATTCCATTCGATTTCAGCTTCAATTTGTGTGTGGAAGGTGTAATTCCCCAAAGGTCAATGACCGCCACCGCGTGGCGTCCTTTCAAGAATATCAATTTTACTCAATAATTTCTACATGTATGCAAGTTTCAAGTGTTTAATGCTATTTTCTGTGGCCTAACGACAGTTTTCAAGTGCTTTGCATTGCCTGATAACAAAAATTTTGCCCCTCGCGTGTGTGTTGTATGGGTAGGTAACCTATACATAGGTAAACCTGCTAGACAAGTTTTAACAAGCATTCCAAGCTTAGCAGTGCACCCCCGCATCTTGTGGCATTCTGTCAGTGCATGTTTTTAACGTGGTTTTGGGCCGAAGGATTTCAGCGCCAACAAGAATTGGCCACCATCGAGTTTGACGTCGCGCGCATACCCTGCGCTCCGTGGCGCCTAGTTTCCCGTGCGTCGACGCAATCGTCCCGCCCCCCACGCTTCGCTGGTGCAGACTGCATACTTGGTAACACCGCACGGCTAGATTTAAGAGAGGAGCATAAGTAAGAATTTTCCATTTTTAACATTCAAGAGTGCTGCTTTTATTAGCTATTTACCATGTCTACTAAAATTAAAAACGAATTAAAAATCAAGCGAGCTACTATCAAAGGTCGTCTGACCAAATTTAAAAATTATTTGGACCTGATAAAAGCAGTGCCTACTTTAACATCAGTTCAAAGCAATGAGTTAACTCTTAAACTTGAAAAAACTAAAACTTTGCTTACCACGTACAATACAGTGCAAGATCAAATAGATGAAGCACTGTCTGATACAGATGAATCTTTGAGTAATGAGATCGATGAAAGGGATACAATTGAGTCTGCATTTGAGTCACTAATTTCACTGGCTCAGTCAATTTTAGATAGTTGTTTGGACCGCGAGCAATTGAAAGTTACACAGAAATTTGAAGATACGGAGTTCGACCTCCCCAACACTCATCAATCTCAGTGTATGGTAGGTTTTAAATTGCCAAATATTCAAATCAAAAAATTTGATGGTTCCTATTCAAAATGGCTAGAGTTTCACGATACTTATAAGTCTTTAATTCATAATAATGCACGCTTACAGCCTATTCACAAGTTTCATTATTTAAACTCCTACTTAGAAGGAGAGGCAGCGACAGTAGTTGCCAACCTCGAGGTTTGTACCTCCAATTATGAAAAGGCATGGAGTTTATTAGGTGATCGTTATAATAATAAAAGGCAATTAGTGACAAATCATCTCAATTCTTTACTTAACATTGAGAGTATGAACCGAGAATCTGAAAAATCATTGAGAGCCACCGTTGACCAAATTAGTAAGGACTTGCGAGCATTAGCAAGTTTAGGGGAACCCACTGATAAATGGGACACTTTAGTTATACATTTAATTTCCCAAAAATTAGATGGGACTACTCATCAAAAATGGGAAGAGCAGCGCAATTCGTTGGGTGACATACCCATAACTTTGTCACAATTTTTAAGCTTTCTTAAAAATAGAGCAGATGTCCTAGAGACTTGTAAAGTCAAGCGTCTATCCAATACAAATACAAATTCGAACAACAAGACAAGTACGAGTAAAACTTACTCATTCACTACTCATCAAATATTCCTTAAAACTAAACTTCAGTCCTTGACTTTTATTTTAGAAACAACCATAACAGATCATTATGGTTTATTATTTTGTCTTGGTATAAACTCAAATAAAAATAAAAATCTAAAATCTATAACTAAAATTAACTATACTAATCTATATACAGATCTAAATAGTATTAACTTTGAACCACTCTACAAAATAACCGATCCGGATCGAGCTGCCGACTTCCTTGTAACGTCTATTAGTTCTGCTTTACTGAATAATACCTTAACATCCTACGTTCCCAGAAGAAAGAGAATAATTAAACCTTGGATTACACCCGGCTTATTGCGCTGCATCAGAAACCGTGATTCCATGCATAAAAAGAGTAGGAAACAACCTGACAATTTAATTTTGAGCAAAACCTATAAAAGATATAGAAACTTTGTCAACAAAATTCTCAAGAGACTTAAAAATGAACATGATCGCTCTGCGTTAGATAGGGCGGGTAAAAACAAAAAAATGGTTTGGGAGGTAATTAAATCGTCTGCGAATCTCAGGAAACCGAAAGAAGAAGCATCGGATTTATTTAGAAAAGGCACTAATCCTAAGCACACAGTTAATGAAATAAATACATATTTTGCTACAATAGGTAAATCTTTAGCCGAAACAATAAAAAAAAAAATACCACGATTTAAATTTAAACTAAATATTAACCCTAATTCTTTTGTTTTCTTGGACACCGATGAAGAAGAGATTGAGCGGATCGTTATGTCACTGAAAAGTGACTGTGCTGTGGGATGGGACGGTGTCTCCGCCGGGATTCTCAAACAATTTAAACAAATACTTATCCCACCTATAACCTTTGTCTGTCGCCTGTGTATATCAGTGTGTAATTTTCCAAAAACTTTTAAAAAATCAAAAATTCTTCCAATATATAAAACCGGTGATAAACATTGCATAAATAATTATCGGCCTATTTCAATTCTCACGGCTCTTTCAAAAATTCTAGAACGCATCATGAATAGTAGATTGATTGCCTTCCTTGAGAGCAACGACCTTCTATCGAAATCTCAATATGGTTTTCGTCGCAGAAAATCCACTGATGATGCAATTCATGATCTTCTTGATTACATAACTAACAATCTTGATAAAGGAAATAAGAGCTTATCGATCTTTCTTGATTTGAGTAAGGCGTTTGATTCCGTTTCAATCCCGCAACTTATCAACAAACTTGATGCAATAGGAGTTAGAGGAAAGCCTTTGCAGTTGTTTTCTGACTATTTAACCGATAGACGACAAACTGTGGTAATAGATAACATAACCAGTGAGGAATCTACTAACGTATATGGTGTGCCTCAAGGTTCAATCCTGGGACCTACACTTTTCCTAATATATATCAACGACCTTTATCAATTTCCCCTCACAAATGGTAAAATAGTGGCATACGCAGACGATACTGCTCTAGTGTTTTCAGCAAAAAATTGGTATGAAGTGTTCGAATACGCCCAAACAGGTCTTAACCTTATAAACGACTGGCTTAATCAAAATTTACTTACTCTAAATTCTTCTAAAACTAAATACATGTTATTTGGTATGCGTAGTACCTCTCTTCCGTCGCATAATGACCACACCTTAATCATTCACTCCTGCGATCTACAGGACTACCTACAGCGGTGCGACTGTCAGAGTCTTGAAGAAGTACCTACTATAAAATACCTTGGATTGACCTTGGATACTCACCTTACTTTCCTACCGCACATTGAGTTACTTACATCTAGAATTCGTAAACTTACTTATGTTTTTAAACAAATACGTTATATTGCTGGTCCAGACTTAATTAAAACAGTTTATCAAGCTCTTTGTCAATCCTTAATTATTTACTGTATTACCATTTGGGGAGGTGCCGCAAAAACACACTGTATTAAAGTTGAACGTGCACAAAGACTTATACTTAAAGTTGCTACTTTCAGCCCATTCCTGTTTCCCACGCAAGATCTTTATAAAATATGCCAAACCCCCACTGTTCGTCAATTACATATATTGCATACCATACTCAAACAACACTCCCTAGTTTCCCCCCATGATTTGACCACTAATAGACATAGACCACTTGTTTGCAAAACCCCAAAATGTAACTCATCCTTTATGCATAGATTTTTCGTTTTTCTCGGACCTTTTCTTTACAATAAAATAAACTATATCCTGAGGATTATTCAATTAAATAAATTTGAATGTAAACATAAACTTACCCATTGGATACTGCAATTAAATTACGATGATACTGAAAATCTCTTAAAACTTTAAACTTTAATTTACAGGTTAGATACACGCACACGCACACACACACGCACACGCACACGCACACGCACACCCACACACACACACACACACACCCACACACACACACCCACACACACACACACACCCACACACACACACACACACACACACACACACACACACACACACACACACACACACACACACACACACACACACACACACACACACACACGCGCACACACACACACCTTTCTTTCATATTATTTTTGTTTTTGTATAAGACCATTTGTTTGTAAATTTTTAGTTCCACTCCGCTGGGTGGAGGCCTGGAGTCCTGAAATACAGACTTTTATAGTCTAGCTCAGGCTCCAGTCCACCACATCTAATAATTTTGTGATCTTTTCTTTTTATTTTTGGATTTCTTGTTTGTTGAACAGATGTGGTGTGAAAATAAAATTATTTTTATTATTTATTTATTATTTTTATCAAGGGAGTAGTGCTAGTATCCCAGGTGAATCCTATCGTTTTACCTGCAATTATTGCAATAGCAATCATAGCATTTATCACTGCCCAGGGTTTCAAGCAAAGACACCTGAGCAACGTTGTGCTGAAGCAGTTAAATTAAAACTTTGTGTGAATTGCCTTAGAAAAGGACATGCTGCACGAGAGTGTCGCATGGGACCATGTAGAAGCTGTGGAAGAAGACACAATTCGCTACTGCACAAGTCATCACAGCCACAACATCACTCTACGAGAGAGCAGCCAGCAGGTGCTCAGCCCGTCGCCACTCCCGCCGCGCCCCGCGAGGTGTCGGCCCAGCCTGCCGCGACCGAGCTGCTGCCACCGCCTGCCATCTCCTACGTTGCTGAGCCAACACCGCCGTCGGTACATTCAGCTGCTGGAATCACCGCTGAGAATCAGGTTATGTTATGCACTGCATTAATTAAAATAACAAATCCAGTGAATCAAGCATCCGAGACGGTACGATGTCTACTAGATTGTGGCAGCTCAACCACATTCATCACAGAACGCCTACAAGAAAGGCTCGATTTAGAAACATTGCCTACGTCTAAACAAGTAGTAGGAATAGGTAATGTCAAAAGCTATATAATAAGAAAAACAAGTGTAATACAGTTAGAGTCCCTGCAGACTCATTACAAGGTAAAGCTGGCAGTCAATATTTTGCCACAATTAACAGGTGAAATTCCGAAACAAAGTATCGATATTAAATTATTTAATTTACCAGCAAATATAAAGCTAGCCGACCCAAGTTTCAATTCAGCTGCTCCTATTCAAGTACTTATAGGTGCCGATCTCTTCTGGCAGATCATAGGCCCTGAGCAGCGGTCGCTAGGCGAGAAGCAGCCGTTCCTTAGAAGTTCACAGTTAGGCTGGCTGGTGTCAGGCCCTATTATTTTTAACGGTGAACCTAGTAACATTATTTGTAATTTCTCAAGGGATGACTATACAATGCCAGACAAGCTAGATCAACAAATCTCAAGATTTTGGGAGCTTGAAGAGCTACCTAAAAGGTCGCTATTAAGCGACAGCGAGAAGGTGTGCGAGCAACATTTCCAGGCTACTACTACGAGACTGGAATCGGGCCGTTTTCGAGTTCGGCTTCCACTAAAGGATGCGCCTGATCGCCTAGGCGATACATACATACTAGCAACAAGGAGGCTAGAAAGTTTGGAAAAACGTTTCCGGAAAAATCCAGAGCTTAAAAAGCTATATTCAGAATTTAGTCCAGCGCCCGGAGCCCGGGTACTTCCTGTGTCATCATGCGGTTCTACGCGAGCACAGTGAATCAACCAAGCTACGAGTCGTGTTTAATCCGTCGGCACCTAGTTCTTCAGGAGTATCCCTAAATGACTTACAATACGTAGGCCCACAGGTACAAGACTATTTACTTTCTATACTGCTACGGTTTCGTCAGCACAAGTATGTCCTCTCAGGAGATGTAGAAAAGATGTTCCGACAAATAGAAATGCATGAGGACGATCGAAACTTACAGCTGATCCTCTGGAGAGAGGATGAGTCTCAGCCCATAAGAACATTAAGATTAAATACAGTGACCTACGGGTTCACTAGTGCTACGTACCTGAGCACCAAGTGTCTGTGGCTACTCGGTGAAGAGTGTCCAGATGAGAATATTAAAACAATAATACAAAAAGATATATATTGTGATGACCTGTTAACTGGTGCATCAACAATAGCTGAGCTTCTACATATTTTAAAATCAGTCACTACTACGCTCAAACAAGGCTGCTTCAATCTAAGAAAGTTCAAGTCTAACTTACCTTCTATTTTTCATCAGGTTTCTAGTATCGACCTGCAAGATAATTTGGCACTGAGTGACTCTTCCAGCGCCTTAGGGTTAGGCTGGAATCCTAATACGGACAATCTACAGTTTACAATAGAAGCGCCTACTAGCAATGCAAATGGCAATATTACAAAACGATTTATCTTATCATCTACCTTCAGGATCTTTGACCCGCTGGGCCTGTTGTCTCCAAGTACGGTCCAGCCCAAGATGCTAATGCAGCAGCTGTGGTTAAGAAAGCTAGATTGGGACGAGCCTATACCCCAAGACCTCAGAAAGGAATGGCTTCGAATTCAGGCAAGTTTTCCTTCACTTGCAGCCATCAAGTTACCTAGACGCACTATATGCGATGATCCTGTCTCTATAGAGCTACACTCATTTTGTGATTCATCCAAATTAGCCTATGGGGCATGTATATATCTCAGAACTACAAATAAACAAGGAAACGTACAAGTACGGCTATTATGTGCAAAATCACGAGTTGCACCTACCAAGCCACCGCTTACTATACCAAAATTAGAGCTGCTAGGAGCTCTACTTGCGGCAAACTTATCAAAGGCTACCCTAGACGCTTTACGATGCACTATAACCCGCTGTGTGCACTGGTGCGATTCCAGTGTCGTTCTAGCGTGGCTAAATAGCAGCCCTAGGCGATTGAAATGTTTTGTAGCTAACAAGGTAGTTGAGATATGTGAAAATACTAACCTATCCTCATGGCGCCACGTGCCAACTTCTTACAACCCTGCCGACTACATTACCCGCGGAGTGTCCGCCCATGGCCTGCAACAGCTGGATTCCTGGTGGTACGGCCCCGCCTTCCTCGCACACGATGAGACGAAGTGGCCGCCAACCAAACCTGAAACAAATGAAAACTTACCAGTAGAAGTCAATCTGGCCGAGTACTTACCTGAAGAGGAGGTCCTCGCAGTCGAGTTGCAAGAATCTATTGTCGAATTTGAGAAATTTTCCAAGTTTTCTAAGCTGAAGCGCACCTTTGCATTCGTTTTCAGATTCATCCACAATACCAAGAACCCACAGTCAAAGCATCGAGGACCGCTGACTGTCGAGGAGCTGGACAATTCTTTTTCGTTCCTCGCTAGACAATCACAGCTGCAGTCCTATCCAAAGGAGCTACAAGCTTTGATGAGAAAGCAAAACATACCAGTCAAGAGTAAAATTCTATCGCTCACGCCGTTCCTGGATGCGAACGGCATCATGCGAGTAGGCGGCAGACTAGATGCCTCTACCTATACATACAGCAAGAAACATCCTATCATTCTTAGCTCTGCCCATCAACTGACGAAGCTATTTTTCCAGTCCGAGCATCTCCGCCTCCTGCACGCGGGCCCCACGCTGCTGCTGAGCGCGGCGCGCGCGCGCGTGTGGGCGGCGGGCGGCGCGCGGCCGGCTGCTGGCGCGCCGCACGGTGCGCGCGTGTGTGCTGTGCTGCCGACACAAAGGTCGTACTCTCGCACCTATCATGGGCAACTTACCGTCCCAACGAATTGAGCCTGCCTTCCCGTTTCAGACGATAGGTATGGACTTCGGGGGTCCATTTACAATTATAAATAAGAAAGGTCGCGGTGCTCGCACGTCCAAATGCTATCTGTGCTTATTCATTTGTTTTCGATACAAATGCGTGCACCTCGAGGCTGTCAGCGAACTATCGAAAGAAGCGTTCATTTTATCGTTTCGTCGTTTCATATCGCGCAGAGGTAAACCTTTAGAAGTATTTTCGGATAACGGCCGCAACTTTGTAGCCGCCGCCAAAGAAATAGGCAAGTTTATAAAACATAACGCTAAACATTTAACCGATTTCGCTGCTAATGAACAGATTACGTTTAGATTCCATCCACCTTATGCTCCTCACTTCTCTGGGCTTGCGGAATCAGGTATAAAGTCTGCCAAGCACCACATAAAACGCGTTTTAGGCAATACTAATTTGACCTTTGAGGAATTCGCTACTCTATTAGCGCAGGTTGAAGCTATATTGAATAGCCGCCCCCTTTATCCCATGTCTGCCGATCCCCATGACTTCCTACCCCTTACGCCAGGACATTTTATCATTGGCCGGCCCATCGCTGCTCTACCCTCACCTGTGATGGAAGAAAAAACAGACCCAGTATCCCGTTATGCCAAGATCGAAAAAATGCGCCAACAATTTTGGCAGCGCTGGCAACGTGATTACATTTGCGAACTTCAACAACGTACAAAATGGAAGCAGAATACAGGCTCCTTACAAAATAATGATCTGGTCCTCATCCAAGAAGATAACGTGCCACCACTAAACTGGCGTCTCGGCCGTGTTGCCAAACTATTCCAAGGACCAGACGGTATCTGCCGTGTCGCCGATATCATTACAGCAAGAGGACTCATAAGAAGAGCATTAACTCGCCTCTGCCCTTTACCAAAACCTGAGATCGAGAACTGAAAGCACAATCTGCGCCAAGCCTGCAGCTGTACATTTTAACCCGCCCCGGAGTATGTCTACGCCAAGAATGGCAATAACCAAACGCACTAGCGGTTCCCGCGCGTACCTCTCCTGCGCCGCCTGGCGGCCATCTTATATACAATTTTATATCATGTTAGAACGCAGACGCTGCTATTTTGATTTTGTAATAAAAGCTTAAAAGTAAATAATAAAGAATAGTTTTATATTAATAAGTGTAATTATTGAAGAAATAATCCACACTAACAAGAATTCTCAACACCTGGACTTTGATTTTGCTTGCGATTTGGATACTGCTTGACCTAAAATGACTACGTACAGCAATCAAGAATATGCTGACATGCATTTCATTTACGGATTTTGCGACGGAAATGCACGCGAAGCTTCGAGAGTGTATCGAGAGCGATATCCTAATCGAAACCGCTTTCCGGATTACCGAGTGTTCCAACGTGTACACGCCGCTTACAGAGAAGGCAGAAATCCGGGAGCTAGGGAAGGAAGACCGAGCATTCCAGACCTTGGATTAGAAGATGAGGTGCTTGAGATGCTACGCGAGAATCCAATGACAAGTGTTCGTCGCATGTCGAGAAGTTCAGGGATTCCGAGGTCTGTGGTACATCGTGTTGTGAAACGAAACAGAATTCACCCCTTTCACGTTCAAAGTGTGCGAGCCCTTTTACCAACTGATCACGGCCTAAGAATGGACTTTTGTAGGGAAATGTTACGCCGGCATCGTGCAGATCCTCAATTTATAAACAAAATTCTGTGGAGCGATGAAACAAGCTTTCGAAGAATAAGGATATTTAATATGCATAACTTGCATTATTATGCGTACGTTAACCCACACATTGTACGAAGTGACCACTTCCAGCATCAGTTCGGAGTAAATATGTGGGCTGGGATAGTAGAAGGACAGCTACCCCACGAGTTACCTGCTAGACTGAATGGTCCAGAATATTTAAGATTTCTGCAGAACGACCTAAATGGCTTACTTGAGGAAGTGTCACTTGAAACCCGTCGAAACATGTGGTTACAGCAAGATGGGGCTCCCCCACATTTCGCGCGGGATGTAAGAAATCATTTAAACAGAACTTTTCCTAGTCGCTGGATCGGAAGAGGGGGACACATTCGATGGCCACCACGTTCCCCTGACCTAAACCCCATAGATTTCTTTCTATGCGATGTCAGACAACCTCCTCGTGTGCCTGATGGCTACTTGTCCCCCTGGATACGTCTGGGGGGAACGGTAGTCGTTGGGCCGGTGCACCCTGGGCATCGGTCAACAACTTCCCTTAAGGGTTCTTGTTGGCCGATGGCGAATAGTCTGACACCGGGGGGCTCCTCCGCGTGTCCCTCTGGTTTAGCAGAGGGCACTGCGGATGGAGCAGGAGACGCTCCCCTCCTAGTGGGGGAGTAAGGGTGGGCTCGGAGTGCACTCGGTGCCGCCGAGCAGGCCTGGGGAGGAGGTTAGGGGGAACCTCCTACCCCTCGCCACCGCCGGGCTCGTAATCCGGGACTGCGGCTTTCAGCTGCAGTCCGGGACCGAGGGTCTTGGCCTAACCGCCCGGACCGCGAGGAAGGAAAACCTCTATAAAAAACCAGCCCAAGTCTCGGCTCCGAGGCCCGCCTCGGCGCCGAGATGCCCTCGTCGTCCCACTCCCGAAAATTCGTTTTCGGGAGTGGAACGACGAGGGATGGTGGAGGGCGAATTCCACCACAGCGGGCTGCGGCGAGGAAGCGGCGCTCCCTGAGGAATGCCCATATGTCCGTATGGGCAGGGGACGCCGTGGAATCGTCTGCAGCACTTGGGCGACCTCTCCTTGACGACTGCAGCTAAGGCTGCGGCCGTCGACGAGAGGTCGTGGGAAGCGGCCCTCTCCCTCTGCTCGCAGGGGGGGAGACGGCGGGCGGGTCGGAGGGGCGTGGCGTCTAACGCGCCTCTCCGGGCATCCCGCTGTTGCAGGCCGCTATGGTAGGGGACGACCTCTCTGTCGGGAGGTCGCCCTCTGCTACATCGCATGGTGGGAAAATTCTCTCCCCACCATGTGGTGTGGTGGGGGGCCGCCTCTCTGTTATGGAGAGGTCGTAGCCGTGCGGGACGGCCACTCTTTGCCGCCCGCAGCCAGGTTTGAGCTGCGGACGCCAAGGAGAGGCCGTGAAAAGCGGTCCTCTCTCTCTGCGAGGGTCACGCACAGACCTCGCGGAGCGAGGGGAGATGCAGCCGCATGGGGGGGCACGGAGGAGAGCTTATCTTTAATGATAGGCGATCCTCTGCCCCCCCCCCCCCCTACCCTGCGGGGCCGTGGGTGGCGATCCGGGGGGATCACCGCCCACACATAGGCCCCGCGAGAAGGCGCGCGCGGTGTTTTCCGCGCGCCTTCTAGAGGTGGCTGGACCAGGCGATTCCTCCCTGCTCCAGCCCAGAGGTGGGCCTGCCGCCGCTGGTCCTGGCGGCGGGCACCGCGCTGGCGTGGCTGCGGACGAATACCAGATGGTACCCGCGGCCACGCCGTCAACGGCGCGCGCGAGGAAACACCCAGGAGTTTTTTTTTTTTTTTTTTTTTTTTTTTTTTTTTTTTAGTCGGTAGGCCGGCACCTTCAGTGCCGGAGTCCGACATAATCCGCCCCCCTCCCCCGAGGAGGGCGGATAAGCATGAGCGTTTCTCCTGGCAAAAAAAAAAAAAAAAAAAAAAAAAAAAAAGGTTAGGTTAGGTTAGGTTAGGTTAGGTTAGGTTGGGGTACCCTCCGTCGCAGTCGGGCCGGGATCCCCGGTCCGACGACTGCGAAGTCACGGAGGGTGAGCTGGACCGGGCCGTTCGGCGGCTGGCCTCCCGAAATACCGCGCCTGGACCCGACGGAGTCCCGGGTAAGGCGCTGGTGTTGGCACTGGCTATCCTGGGGAACCGCATGAGGCAGCTATTCACTAGCTGCCTCCGTGACGGCGTGTTCCCCCTCGGCTGGAAGGAAGCGAGACTGGTGCTCCTGAAGAAGGAAGGAAGGACCGCAGACAATCCCTCTGCGTTCCGACCGATATGCCTGCTGAACGAGACGGGGAAACTCTTCGAGAGAGTTATCTCCGCTCGTATCAGCGGGCACCTGTCGCGAGTGGGTCCCGATTTGTCGGACCGCCAGTTCGGATTCCGACAGGGGCGATCGACGGTTGACGCGGTCAACCTCGTTCGCTCCCTGTCGGAATCGGCGGTCCGCGGGGGGGGTGTGGCGTTGGCGGTGAGTTTGGACATCGTCAACGCCTTCGGTGCCCTCCCCTGGCAGGCGATCAGGGAGGCCCTCGTGTATCACGAGGTGCCTCCCTACCTGCGGGCCGTTATCGGGGCCTACCTGCGCGACAGGACCGTGAGGTTTGTCGGTCGGAACGGGGTGGAAACACGGAGGGATGTCTGTTGCGGGGTTCCACAGGGGTCCGTTTTAGGGCCCCTGTTGTGGAACCTCGCATACGATGCGGTCCTTCGCATCAGTCTCCCCCCCGGCCTGTCTGTCGTCTGCTATGCAGACGACACACTGGTGTTGGCCGGGGGGACCGACTGCGAGTCGGTGCTTCGGCTCGCCGAACTTGGCGTGGCATGTGTCGTCGGGAAGGTACGCGAGCTGGGCCTGGAGGTAGCGCCTCACAAGACCGAGGCGCTATGGTTCCACGGCCTCCGAGGAGGCCGGCAACCACCCAGCTCGCGACTCCGGGTAGGTGACGCTGAAGTCCAGGTGGGGCGGTGCATCAGGTACCTGGGCCTCACCCTGGACAGCCGATGGGGCTTCGAAGAGCATTTCGAGCGCCTGGTCCCCCGAGTGCGGAAGGTGGCGGGCGCGTTGCACCGCCTGCTACCTAATCTCGGGGGACCACGGGAGGAAGTTCGCCGCCTCTACGGTGGCGTCGTGCGATCCATGGCCCTCTACGGGGCCCCCGTCTGGTCCAACGACCTGGCGGGGTCCTCCCGCTGCAGAGCTCTCCTCGGGAGCCTGCAGCGGTTGATGGCCATCCGGATCGTACGAGGCTACCGGACGATCTCGTTCGAGGCGGCGACGGTCCTGGCGCGGACTCCACCCTTCGACATCCTGGCCGACATGGACGCCGCGGTCTACGACCGCATCCGTTCTGTCGGACGGGATGCCGAGGGGGTCGCGCCGGACCGAGAGCTCGAAATGCTACGGCAGAACGCACACCGACGTGCGCTGACGCTCTGGCGGGAGCGCCTTGTGATACAAGGCTGCGCCCGCCAACGCGCCGTCGGAGCCGTTCTGCCGAACTTCGAAGCATGGATGGGGAGGAAAGGCTGCGTCACCTACAGGTTGACTCAGATACTCACCGGGCACGGGTGCTTCGGTGAGTATCTGAGTCGAATCGGACGGGAGGAGACGGCACGATGCCACCACTGCGCGTCCGACCAGGACTCCGCCCAGCACACGCTGGAGGACTGCCCGGCGTGGCAGTCCGAGCGTCGAGACCTGGTCGACCGGATCGGACGAGATCTGTCCCCGCCAGCATTAGTCGCGGCTATGCTGGCGAGCGAGGAGGGTTGGAGGGCAGTGGCCTCCTTCTGCGAAGCAGTCATGCTCGAGAAGGAGGCCGCAGAGCGGGATCGGGAGAGGGCCGATCCCGCTCGCAGGAGGCGACGTCGGGGGGGCGGCAACGCTCGCTAGCCCCCCCCTGCACGTCGCCCGGGGTCGCGGGCGGCTACATCTTCGGGGCGATGTAGCCGTCGGACGCGACCCGGGAGAGGATGACACCCCCCGGAGCGACCGGGGGGGTGTCGTCGCATCGGGCCCTGTCGCGCCTCATACCGCCGGCTGATCGCGGTTTGAGGCTCGACAGCGCCCCCCGTGGAGGGCGTGCGTTTAGCCGCCCTCCGGGAATGGGCCTCCCCTTGTGAGGGGAGGCGAGGCGGGGGGGGACCTGGAGCCGCTTATGCGTTCCCAGGTCCTCCCTACTGCCGAGGAAGGTCGCCGGGGGGTTTTAGTGGGTAGTCCCGCTCCGATCTGGAGCGGGGAGTCCCACATATCCCCGCCGCCGATCCCCGTTGGCGGCGGGTTGAACGCGTAAATGCGTTTCCCCTCGACAAAAAAAAAAAAAAAAAAAAAAAAAAAAAAAAAAAAAGGTTAGGTTGGGGTGCGATGTCAGACAACCTCCTCGTGTGCTCGGTGGTTACTTGTCCTCCTGGATACGTCTGGGGGGAACGGTAGCTGCTGGGCCGGTGCACCCTGGGCATCGGTCAACAACTTCCCTTTTAAGGGTTCTTGTTGGCCGATGGCGAATAGTCTGACACCGGGGGGGCTCCTCCGCGTGTCCTCTGGTTTAGCGGAGGGCACTGCGGATGGAGCAGGAGACGCTCCCCTCCTAGTGGGGGAGTAAGGGTGGGCTCGGTGTGCACTCGTACTGCCGCCGAGCAGGCGTGGGGAGGAGGAACCTCCTGGTGGGGAACTTCCTACCCCTTGCCACCGCCGGGCTCGTAATCCGGGACCGCGGCTTTCAGCTGCAGTCCGGGACCGAGGGTCTTGGCTTAACCGCCCGGACCGCGAGGAAGGAAAACCTCTATAAAAAACCAGCCCAAGTTTCGGCTCCGAGGCCCGCCTCGGCGCCGAAATGCCCTCGTCGTCCCACTCCCGAAAATTCGTTTTCGGGAGTGGAACGACGAGGGATGGTGGAGGGCGAATTCCACCACAGCGGGCTGCGGCGAGGAAGCGGCGCTCCCTGAGGAATGCCCATCTGGGCAGGGGACGCCGTGGAATCGTCTGCAGCACTTGGGCGACCTCTCCTTGACGACTGCAGCTAAGGCTGCGGCCGTCGACGAGAGGTCGTGGGAAGCGGCCCTCTCCCTCTGTTCGCAGGGGGAGACGGCGGGAGGGTTGGGGGGGCGGTTTTCCCCCGCCTCCTCTCCGGGCCTCCCGCTGTTGCAGGCCGCTATGGTAGGGGACGACCTCTCTGCTGAGAGGTCGTAGCCGTGCGGGACGGCCACTCTTTGCCGGCCGCAGCCAGGTTCGAGTTGCGGACGCCAAGGAGAGGCCGTGGAAAGCGGTCCTCTCTCTTTGCGAGGTCACTCGCAGAGCGAGGGGAGATGCAGCCGCATGGGGGGCCCGGAGGAGAGCTTATCTTTAATGATAGGCGATCCTCTGCCCCCCTACCCTGCGGGGCCGTGGGTGGCGATCCGGGGGGATCACCGCCCACACATAGGCCCCGCGAGAAGGCGCGCGCGGTGTTTTCCGCGCGCCTTCTAGAGGTGGCTGGACCAGGCGATTCCTCCCTGCTCCAGCCCAGAGGTGGGCCTGCCGCCGCTTTTGACCTGGCGGCGGGCACCGCGCTGGCGTGGCTGCGGACGAATACCAGATGGTACCCGCGGCCACGCCGTCAACGGCGCGCGCGAGGGAACACCCAGGAGTTTTTAGTCGGTAGGCCGGCACCTTCTGTGCCGGAGTCCGACATAATCCGCCCCCCTCCCCCGAGGAGGGCGGATAAGCATGAGCGTTTCTCCTGGTAAAAAAAAAAAAAAAAAAAAAAGGTTAGGTTAGGTTAGGTTCCCCTCCGACGTGTCGCCACCTTGCCGTGGTGGAGGGGCTTGCGTGCCTCAATGACCCTCAGGGCTATGCCGGATAGGGCTTCCCATACCGGACAGGCCTGAGGCGAGAGGCCAGACTAAGAGCGACACACCCCGGCGGGGCCCGATATGGGCCTGCCAAGAGGGGTTTCTCCGCGTTTCCCCCCTGCGCTGCAGAGGGCACTGCGGATGAGACATTCGGGCCCTGGGCGCTCTGTCCCTAGGCCGGTGTTTTGTGGCTTGAGCCCGGGACTGCTGCGGTCATGTCTCGTGGCAGTCTCCGGGTCCTTGTGGTTTAAGAGGAAGAAAACCTCGAGAAAAAATTACCCCGTTCCCCCTAGCGGCATCGCAGCGCTAGGGAAGGAGTGCTGACGGGTCATTCAGCCCTAACTGCGCGTCGGCAGCCCCGACACCAACAAAAATGATGAGCATGAGTATGGATCAAAATAAATTACCCCAGGGGGGTACCCGAAAGGGAGAATCCCCTCCTGCACTTACACGTGCAGGCCGTCCCGTGTATTCTGGGGGGGACAAATCTATGCTTTCATCCAAAAACAACAACGACGACTCTGGCAAAATTATAATGGATTCCGATGCCTCTGATGTGACGATTGAGGTGGAGATGAACGTCGCGGAAGACTCAGACGCAAGTCTGGTCACCGTGGCGTCAGTGGACGGTTCTACACCGAAAACGAAGTTTTGGAAGGACCGACAAAGGAAGAGACCGCGGGTAAGCGGCTCCAGCTCTGCCTCGTCCAGCGGCGGTGAGGAGAGCAATCGCCCTTCTCCCACGACAAGAGGAAGAGGTCGCCCGCCTACGACCGGGCAGTACGTCGGCCTGGCCAAGGCCAAAGCAGCTCTGAATGCTGAAAAGCGCAGAGAGCTTGAGCTCATGGCTGAAGCGGAGATTGCGGAGACGAGCCGAAAGGCCCGGAGCTTCGCTCGGGTCTCGCGTCTCTCCGAATCGTCGGCGGAGATGGGCCTATCACCGGATGCGACATCGTCAGGGGCAAGATTAGCCTCTGACCTAAATAAAACGGTAGCGGACAACGTGGCGCTCATTCATAAAATTGCCACCAAGTCCTCCAACTTGAAGGGCACCTTTGTGCGCGCCCTGAAAGATTCAGCGGTGGCCATTGGCCAAGCCGTCTCGGAGTTGAGCGCCCGCTCAGCGAACGACGAAACGAGGAGGTTACAGGCGGAGAATGCTCGCCTTCAGTCAGACCTAGCCGACATCCGCAAGGAGCTAGCACAGCTTAGGGCTGACATGGAGAAGGAGCGAAGGCCAAAAGGACCTGACGCTCCCACGGCTATGACAGTGGAGGAGTCGCCTCTGGCATCCGAGAATCTGTTGCGCTCTATCATGGTCCATGTCGGGACCATGATGAGCGCCAGATTCGAAGCACTGGAGGAGAGACTCCTACCGGCTAAACGCCTGCGGCCGCCTCTGGCTGCAGACCGGAAACGAGATGCCGCCCAGGCAACCCACGTTGATGCTCCCGTGCCAGCCTCTGCAAAGCCCACTGCCTCTGCGGAAGCCCTCCACGTGGAACCTCCGTCCTCTGCCCCTAAACCCCTCAATGGGAAGAAGGAAAAGAGGAGCAGGAGGAGAAAGAAAAAGGCAAGTGAAGCCACGCCTGCGCTAGCCGCCCAGACGGAGCCCCGCCCCTTGCCGCCAGCTCCCTCGTCCATGGACGTTGGCTGGAGCGTGGTGGTTAAGAGAGGCAACAAAAAGAAAGTCGCCAAAGCGCAGAGCGGAACTGGCCGGCCGCAGCCGCCGTCCAAGGAGAAAAAGTCGCGTAAAAGGCGCAAACTCAGACCTCCGCGCTCTTCGGCGGTGGTAATATCTCTGCAGCCTGGAGCCGCGGAACAGGGAGCGACGTATGAGAAGGTGCTGAGAGAGGCCAAGAATAAAATAGATATTGCTGGCCTCGGCATTCCAGCCCTCCGCATACGGCAGACAGCATCGGGGGCGCGCATTCTGGAGGTGCCAGGTGCAACGAGCGGTGATAAGGCGGACTCCCTCGCTGACAAGCTGAGGGAGTCGCTGAGCTCGGACATTGTAAGAGTCTCCAGGCCCACTATATGCGCAGATATGCGCATTTCGGGCCTGGATGACTCGGTAACAGTGGAAGAGGTTGTGGCTGCCATAGCCCGCGTTGGAGGGTGCGCCGAGGAGACGGTGAAGCCTGGCGAAATTCGCCAGGACTTTGCCGGCCTCTTCTCATTGCGGCTGCGCTGTCCAATTGCGGCAGCAAAAAAGGTGTCCGACGGGGGCCGGCTTCTGGTTGGATGGGTGTCCGCTCAGGTGAGGCTCCTAGATCCAAGACCACTGAGGTGTTACCGCTGCCTAGAGGTCGGCCATGTGAGGGAGCGATGCTCAGCGGAGGTGGATCGCAGCGATCAGTGTTATCGCTGCGGTCAATCAGGCCATAAGGCCGGCCAATGTTCCGCGACGCCGCATTGTACCTTGTGTGCAGCGGCTGGCAAACCAGCGGACCACAGGGTGGGTAGCAAAGCGTGCGCTGCCCCTCCACCTAAGAAGGCGAAAAGGAAAGGCGGCGATGGCCCTAGGGTCCCCTCGCAGCCGCTCCGCCCATCCACTACCGCAGTGGCCCGGGTTGAGGAGGACACGATGGACACTGCCAATTAAATGGCCCTACAAGTGCTCCAGGCTAATATCAACCACTGCGCCAGAGCTCAGGATCTTTTGGTCCAGAGCATGGCGGAGTGGTCGATCCAAGTGGCAGTAGTCGCCGAACCATATTATGTCCCTCCCCGGGACAACTGGGTTTCGGACCACGAGAATTCCGTTGCCATCGTCACTCAGGCGTCTGCGGGCTCCCCTCCCCTGGAAAGGGCCAGGAAGGGTCGAGGTTACGTTGCGGCATTCCTGAGGGACATACTGGTCATTGGGGGGTATTTCTCGCCGAATCGGAGCCTGGCGGACTTCGAACAGTTTCTGGTCGAGGTCGGGGCTCTGATCGGCCAAAGTCGTCCCAATTTTGTGCTCGTCGCTGGCGATCTAAATGCCAAATCTGTGGCGTGGGGGTCTCCCGCGACGGACGCTCGTGGCGTAGCGTTGGAGGACTGGGCAGTGGCCACGGGCTTGGTGGTGCTTAATAGAGGGTCGGTCGACACGTGCGTGCGGCAACAGGGCGGCTCCATTGTGGACGTATCGTTCGCAAACGCCGCCCTGGCGGGCCGTGTCCTGGGCTGGGAAGTGCAGGAAGGCGTGGAAACGCTGTCGGATCACCGATACATTCGGTATGCCGTTTCCGCGCATCCGTCGATCCCGAGCGGCCCTAGCCGACCCCAAAGACGGGATGGCCCTCGTTGGTCAGTCAAGAAACTTGACAGAGAGGCGCTGGTCGAAGCGGCCATCGTACAAGCCTGGGTGGCGGGTACCGAAACCCCTGTAGAAGTGGACGGTGAGGCGGAGCGGCTCGTGGAGGCCATGTCACACGTTTGTGACGCGGCAATGCCCCGCGTTAAGCCATGTCCACATAAGCGCAAGGTGTACTGGTGGTCGGAGGAGCTCGCGCAGCTGCGCAAGGCGTGCGTAGCTGCGAGACGCCCCTACACTAGGTACAGACGTCGGCGGCAGAGAGACGAGGCGGAGGAGGCCCGGCTTTATGCCGTTTACAGGGAGGCTGTGAATACCCTCCAGGTGGCCATAGCCAGGGCCAAGTCGTTGGCGGAAGAGGAAATGCTGGAGACTCTCAACCAAGATCCATGGGGGAGGCCGTACAGGATGGTGAGGCAAAAGCTTCGCCCCTGGGCCCCCCCCCTGACGCAGAGTCTCCAGCCTCAGCTTCTCGACAGTGTGGTGGAGGCCCTGTTTCCTAACAGGGCTGATTATGCTCCTCCGTCGATGGCGCCACGCGAGGTGGTGGACGAAGAAGACATGGAAGGCGCGGCTGCCCCCGAGGTTTCGGAAGGAGAGCTTGGGGCGGCAGTTTTGCGGCTTCGACCCAAAAATACCGCTCCTGGTCCGGACGGGATCCCCGGGCGTGCCTGGGTGGTGGCGCTAAGCGATGCACTGGAACCACAGGCGAGAGCGCTGTTTACGGAGTGTCTGAGGCAGGGCCGGTTTCCTCGCAGGTGGAAGACGGGGAAACTGGTGCTACTTAAAAAAGAGGGACGCCCTTCGGACTCACCGTCAGCATATCGTCCGATAGTTCTGCTAGACGAGGCGGGAAAGCTCTTGGAGCGGATAATTGCAGTTCGCCTCGTCCGGCACTTGGAGGGTACGGGGCCAGACCTCAGCCCTAAGCAGTACGGCTTCCGTCGGGGCAGATCCACCATCGACGCAGTCGCGCGGGTGAGGGCCCTGGCGGACGAAGCCGTATCCCGGGGTGAGTTAGTATTGGCGGTGTCTCTTGACATCGCCAATGCCTTTAACACACTCCCCTGGGGCACCATCAGAGAGGCTCTGAGGTACCACGGCGTGCCCCAATACCTGCGCCGCGTTGTGGGCAACTACCTCTCCGAAAGGGCCGTTGCTTATCCGACTCAGGAAGAGTGGCGGGAAAGGGCAATGTCGTGCGGTGTTCCACAGGGGTCGGTCCTCGGGCCGCTCCTGTGGAACATCGGTTACGACTGGGTTCTGCGGGGCGCAATGTTGCGAGGCGTTGACATGACGTGTTATGCCGACGATACCCTCGTGACGGCCCGCGCCCGCTCCTACAGGGAGGCAGCCATGCTAGCCACTGCTGGAGTGGCTCAAGCCGTGGCAAGAATTCGGCGTTTGGGGCTGGAGGTGGCTCTTAATAAATCCGAGGCTCTGTGCTTTCACGGTCCTCGGAGAGCACCCCCCGCCGGATCCCGAATCATAGTCGGCGGAGTTTCCATCGCTGTCGAGTCGACGATGCGGTACCTAGGCCTCGTCCTCGACAGTCGATGGAATTTTAAAGCGCATTTCGAGCGCATGGCGCCCAAACTCATCGGGGCCGCTGCGGCGCTGAGTAGACTCCTCCCCAACGTGGGCGAGCCGAAGGGGGGCTGCCGTCGGCTGTACGCTGGAGTGGTACGGTCGATGGCCCTCTACGGGGCACCCATCTGGGTGAACGCCTTGTCCGCCACTAATCGGGCCCTGCTGCGGAGGCCGCAGCGGGTCATGGCGATGAGGCTAATTAGAGGGTATCGCACTGTATCGTGTGAGGCGGCATGCGTGATAGCCGGCACGCCGCCCTGGGAGCTCGAGGCCGAAGTTTTGGCCGATGTATACCGGCGCGTTTCGAACGCACGGGCTCGTGGGTCAGATCCACTGCCGGAGGAGATCAAGCGCTGGAGAGATCGCTCGCGCAAGGTTCTCCTCCGAAAATGGGAGGCACGCCTGGTGGAGCCAAGCTATGGCCACAGGGCCATTGATGCGATAAGGCCTGTCTTGGACAGATGGGTTGATGGGAGGCGGGGTGTCCTCACCTTCCACCTTGCGCAGGTCCTCTCAGGGCATGGTTGCTTTGGGAGGTACCTGTGCAATGTGGCGGGAAGAGAACCGACAACCGTGTGTCACAGTTGCGGCGCCGTTGAAGATACGGCGCAACACACACTGGCAGAATGTGCTGCCTGGGCGGAGCCTAGAGCGGAACTCATCTCGGTGGTGGGGGCGGACCTTTCGCTGCCCGCTGTGGTAAAATCCATGGTGGACAGCGAAGGATCCTGGAAGGCAATGGTCTCCTTCTGCGAAGAAGTTATGACGCAGAAGGAGGCGGCGGAACGGATCAGGGAGGACGATGCCTCTGCAAATCCGATGCGCCGCAGAAGAACCGGGCGCAGGCGGCTGGCCTATGGCCACAGCCTCCCCCCCCTAGCGGAGGACCTTGGCGGCGGACATGGGGACGTCCGCCGTCCGTAATCAAGTGGTCCTCGTGATTGGTGGCGCGTCAAATGTCCCGGCGCGCCACAAAGTGGTGGTCTGAGACCAAGGTCTCATAGTGACGGATCCGGATACGGATGGCCGCTGGCGGAGCTGCAGACGTGATGACACTCCTGGGCTCCGTCACAAGGCGGTGTGAGGGACATCGGGGAGTTTTAGTGGGTAGGGCCGCTCCTGTCATTGGAGCGGCGAGCCCCACATATCCCCGCCGCTGCCCCACAGCGGCGGGTTGAATGCGTAAAGGCATTTCTCCCCGTAAAAAAAAAAAAAAAAAAAAAAAAAGGTTAGGTTAGGTTAGGTTTTTTTTTTTTTTTTTTTTTTTAAAAAAAATACATATAAAATCCACAGACTTTTTGTCCGTGCCTTTGTTTTATTAGTTTTGATTTGTTATAGTGTTAATTTTATGCTTATACTATACAGCGTACTGCTAGGTCGCACTTGTGTTACAGCATGCGTGATTTTCGCAAGTGCGACCCCAACTTAAAACTACGGGATGCGTTATTTTTTTTTATTTTTTTTTTGTTTTTTGTTTTTTTTTTGTTTTTGTTTTTTTTTTTTTTTTGTTTTTTTTTTTTTTTTGTTTGTTTTTTTTTTTTTTTTTTTTTCCAGAGAGCATGCATTGATTTTTTTTTTTTTTTTTTTTTTTTTCCTTAAGTTATATACATACATATTGAATTCAATTTTATCTTATCTTATCTTATAATTTATTTATAAATGTTTATAAATGTGTGGGCAATTCATCCGAGGACGCGGCGCTCGCAGGATCGTTGTAGGTCAGTCCGTGACCTCGCGTACCGCTAATAGTTTTTCCACTACAGCCGCGTTACGGTTCCTTATTGCCATTTTCAGATTGTACTCGAGAATAGAGTTCTTTGTGGCTGAAACTGCAAGGCTTATAAGGCGTCCCGTCGCATCCTCACTGTCGTCTGTGTAGTATACACAGCTTTTAGTGTGGCGTGACACTGCCACTACTGCGTGCGGGACGCTGTCGTGCAGTTTTGTCCTCTTGGTGGCTGCGCGCACTATCACAACCCTCTCGTAGGTAAGTCCCTGGGCCTCATGTATCGTGAGAGTGCGTGATCCTTCTCCCTCCCCGTAGCCCTTGCTTTTAAGGGCTTCCTTATCCGCCTGCGTGTGTACCAGGAAAAGAGTGTTGGGGAGAGTGTGAGGTATCATTGCGTCCGAATACCTATCGAGTCGCAGGGATCTCACTCGGAGTGTGGACGCATACACGCCATTGTAGACTTCGCTAAGGGCGTATGCAACGTCCATCGGGCTGCGATGCGTGCACAGAAGCTCCTGCGTGAATGTTGCCAGGAGGCTTGGGCGGTTATATCGCAGGGGGAAGAGATTCTCCCTGTCGATATAAGGCAGCTGGTTTATGTCTCCGATGAGGAGGATGTTTTCCGCTCCAGTGAGCCGAGTCGCGAGTACTATGGCCCCAAAGTGGTTCATGAGGGCCTCATCGACCATCAGTCTTTCACACGTCCCTCTCTCGGACTCTTTCAGGCCGTTGACTAGGACGGAGGCCATAGTTCTCACTCTTCTCTCAGCTGCTCGGCCCACCCTGGATATGAGTATCTTTTTAAGATCCTTAGCTGCCTCGGTGGTCGTGGTGATGATAATGTCTTTATCAGCGTTAAAGTTGGCCACCACCCAGGTTGTTTTGCCGCAGCCGGGGACCCCGTTGACCCAATCAATTTTCGGCACCGCCCATGACACGAAGGCGTCTCCTGCTTCCAACGCAGATTCCTCCTCCTCTATTCTCTTAAGGATCTGTTCGTCTAGCATTACCTTCGTGCATCGGGCAGTGACAACTATCGGGTCACCAGGGGGGGTCTTATAAGTCATTCTGCCTGTGTTTTCCGTCTTTTCATCGTCGAGCGGGACGAAACCATCGGTTCCACTAAACGCCATCATATGACGACTCATTTGTGTCCCCTTAAGAACTTGGGAAGAGTCGTTGTTATATATGGTGGCGTCCGCTGCCTCGAGTTTCTCCTTCAATAGTTGGATCTGGATTTTTGATCCTCTCTCACCCAGGTGGTAGGCTTGCAGGATGCTCTGGCAAGTCAGGGTGTTTGCCGTCCTGTTGGCTAATGTTACGGCTTTGAACTCGAGGAAAGCGTTAATATAGTGGTCCAGCGGCCCCGCAGCGGTTCGGAGGACGGGCGGAATGACCTGTCCCATGTCGGCTTTGGTTCGTGCCACCGGGGGTTCCATCCATTCCCGAGTGGTCTCTTTGGAGCTGGAGGCTGCTTGCACTGGTGCCAAGGATCCTATTTGTTTTTTCCTTTTTGTTGGAAAGCTTTGTGATATTGCGTTGAGCGCACTGCACATCGCTTTCAGCGTCTGGGTATTCTTCTTGTGGGCTGGACGCCCGGACTCCGCCGCCCTTGCCTCCGTGATCTTTTGTTGGAGGCGTTCAGAGCCGCTGACTACTGCCGGATTGGGTGTCGGGTGGCCTCTGCTGTCTGTGGGCCGGGTGAGAGTGCCTGGTTGCCGCGGTATTAGGTAGTTCAGGTTTCCCCCTCTCTCCTCATACGCGACCACCTCATGGTGTTCTGAGGCTCTCACGCACCCTATATAATCTGCGGCCGTCCCTTTGATGAAACCTATCACAGCAGCGTCAACGCTGATAACTCTGGGTGCGGCGTCGGCCGTCTTTGCCGTCTGTCCCATTTTGGTTTATTATGAGCCCAAGGAGCTTCATTTCCTTGACAAAAGTCAACCTTTTGCCTGCCATATATAGTTCGGGGTCTTTGTACTTGAGCTTCTTTGTGATGACCATGGCGTTGGTCTTATGTGGTGCAAAGTTTAGCTTGTTCCGCTGGCCCCATTTCACTACGGTGTCTAAGGTAGTGTTGGCTGAAAGCTCCAGGACGTCGGCCGAGTGATCCGAGAACACCATCACCACGTCGTCCGCGAACGCCTGAGCGTAAACTCCCGCCTCAGTGAGTTTGTGAAGTAGCGAGTCCAAGATCACGTTCCAAAAAGTTGGACCTCCAATGGAGCCCTGTACGCAACCTTTTGTCGTCTTTTTCTCGGAGGTCGCTCTAGCGTAGTTAACTGTGATGCTACGTTCACTGAGATAGGAGTCCACCAGGGCATATAGGTTTCTGGGGCACCTCTTGGCAACGAGTTGTTTTTTTAGGGCTGGCCACCATGCGTTGTCAAAGGCCCCCTCTATGTCTAGGGAAATTATAAGGATTATCTTCTTTGCGTTAATCTCCTTATGAACATGCTCCATCAGGTCATAGAGGGCGTCCTCGGTTCCACGCTGCGGCATGAAGCCATACTGTCTGTCGTTTAGTGTTGGAAGGATGTGCCAATGGAGTCGACCCACCATCAGTTTCTCTACGATCTTCCCTAGCACTGATAGCAGGCCTATTGGTCTGTAAGACTTCGGCTGGGTGTAGTCGTCCTTTCCAGGTTTGCGGATGATGACGACATGAGCCACTTTCCACTGCTTTGGGAAGTACGCTAGCTCTAGACATTTGTTGGCCAGTGCCACGAATGCTTCCTTTCCGCTGCGGATCGCGGCTATGCAGATGTCAGCTGTTAATCCATCCGGTCCGGGTGCTTTTTTAGGATTCAGTGTCTGTAATACTGATTCCAGCTCCTCCGGAGAGAAAGGAGGATCATCTTCGGCCAAATCCGCTATCTGTTTGGCCGGTACACCATCCGTCCGCCTTCGGATGCGCATGTGTTGGATTGTGTCGGTGGCGGGTGAGTCGTCAGGGTAGAAAGTCCTGGACAGGAGTTTGGCGGATTCCTCCGGACTCAACGTGCTTCCATCGACGCCTCGGAGCAAGGTGTCCTCCTGTCTTCTAGCCGTCTTTCTGATGACCCTGTATATACCGTCCCACATGCTCTCCCTCTCCTGTTTTGTGCAGAAATCCTTCCAGCTTTCAGTTTGTGCTTCCCTTGCTCGGCACGAGTACTCGGCTTTTGAAGCTTGGTACTCGTCTATGACGAACTGTTTTCGAGAGGGGGCGGCGTTCCTTATACGCCTCTTTTTACGCAGGACCTCTTTTTTTAGTTGGTTCAGTTCCTTGGACCACCATGGTGGCAAAGCCGATCCTGTGTACGACCCGGTTTTCGGAATAGTCTTCTCGCAGGTCTCGTGGATGAGGGCAGTATATTTCAGTATGAGGGACTCCAGTGCCACTTGCGTTTTGATGTCGTGGATATCGGTTGGTGTAATGTTGCTTGCCGCTAGGTTGGTTTCGAGGGTTGAGGTGAAGTCTGACCAATTTGCCTTTTTAGTGTTATATCTCCGCGTGGTGATGGGAGGTAACGGCTCCAGAGCCCGCTCCAATCGTACGCTGAAGGTGATGGCGTTGTGGTC
Source organism: Oegoconia quadripuncta (assembly GCA_949316235.1). Lineage (NCBI taxonomy): Eukaryota > Metazoa > Arthropoda > Insecta > Lepidoptera > Autostichidae > Oegoconia > Oegoconia quadripuncta. The sequence goes on along the minus strand of OX438743.1, from coordinate 74,799 downwards.
TGATGTTGTTAGACTTCTGTTTACTTTCCAATCCTCGATTTTCCCCAATAGTGACAAGCTACAGGCGGTGACGTCCACTATGCTGGTACAGTATTTACCTCCCCTGTAGGTTTCAAACGTGGGAGTGTCCCCAGTGTTCAGTACTTGGAGTTCCATCTCGTCCAGAAATCTGCACAAAGCCTCTCCCCTGGCGTCCTCGGATTGGCTTCCCCACCAGTGGCTCCAAGCGTTTACATCCAACTCCAAGGTTAGGTTAGGTTAGGTTAGGTTAGGTTAGGTTAGGTTAGGTTAGGTTAGGTTAGGTTAGGTTAGGTTAGGTTAGGTTAGGTTCCCCTCCGACGTGTCGCCACCTTGTTGTGGTGGAGGGGCTTGCGTGTCTCAACGACCCTCAGGGCTATGCCGGATAGGGCTTCCCATACCGGACAGGCCTGAGGCGAGAGACCAGACTAAGAGCGACACACCCCGGCGGGGCCCGATATGGGTCTGCCAGGCGGGGCGGGCGCGTCCTCGTTAGGGCGCGCTGACAGGGGAGCTCACCCCTGAAAAAAGAGACGACGATGTGGAGCATTGGTGTTCATCATGATGGACCAAGATAGTTTTAAAATGTGTCCCCAGGCGGGTCCCCGAAAGGGGGAATCCCGCTCATCCTCCGCGGCGGATGGCAGCCCCCTGTACTCTGGGGGGGGCAGAAACTATCTCGTGGGTCGGCTGGATGCCGACCCTCGTAAACACGACTCTGCATTTCCCAAATTGGCTACCGAGCTAGATTCCGACGATTTGGATTCTGTTGAACCGGTGGTGGAGGCCCGCGCCCTGAAGGCGCGCGCCGACACCGATGACCTTGGCCCCGTGCTCCGAGTTGTGGAGCCCGGAGGAGGGGAGGAGGGATCGCGGTCGCGATCATCCTCCCGAGGATCGGGGGGAAGTGGAAGCCTCAGGCTGGTGTTCCCGAGGCCATCCACGTCGAGGAGAATTGGTAGGGAGCGAGGCGACGAGAGCGATAGCTCGGCGATGTCAGTAGCCTCACTCCCCACAACATCGACGCGGCGGGCGCGTAAGCGCCGACCAACACGTCCAGAGGAGGAAGAGGGCGTGGTGAGCGTTAAACGGACGCCTAGTGCGGAACTGCGCCACCTGTCCTCAGCCGATGTTGGAGCTAAAATGCTCTTGGGGCTGCAGAACGCCGATACGACGTTCAGCAGGCCCAAGAGCACTAAGGCGGAGATGGCCAGCTCATACCAGCTGGCCTGCGAAGTCGTCCGGGCCGGCACGGTAGAGCTGTGCCGAAGGGCGGAGAGACGCGATCGGGAGAACAAAGAGTTTTGTTCCCAGGTCGCGGCTCTCTCAGCCCGTATCGTGGAGTTGGCCTCGGAGGTTGCCGTGCTCCGGGGCGATACGAAGGCGGCGGAGGCCCTTGGCGCACCAAGGAAGTCGGCGCCCGATAGGACGCCGGCGCCAGAGGAGTCACTAGCGCCCGCAAGATCTCAGACGCCGGCGCCAACGCGGGGCAACTACCCACCACCACCGCCGAAGCCGAAACCGGCGCCGCGTAAAGCCGGCGGCAAGGGGCCGGGGCAGCCGGCCGCTGCTGCGCCAGTGGCGGCGGCAAACCCGCAGGGTGGGGACTGGGAGCGCATTATGGTCACAATGGACCGCGAATTTGCGCGCTTCCAGTCCGAGCTGCTGGCCCGTTTCTTCCCGGAGGTGGGCGCCAGACCACCTCTGGGTATATCCCCGGCGCCTGCAGTACCAAATGCTGTCCTCCCCTCTCTTCTTCGTAAAAAGAAGAGAGCGAGGAGGAAGAAGAAAAAGGGGGCGCAAGCACAGCCGCCTCCAGTGACGGTTCCGGTGGCCAGACAGGCCCCAGCGGCCGCAGGAGACACATGGGCCACTGTGGTGAGCCGAAAGGCGAAGGCCACCGCCAGAAAGGCGGCGATACCTGTCGTAGCGGCACGGGTCGCTCCTCCTGTCAAGAGGAAGCGACCGACGCTACCCCGACCGCCCACCAATGCGGCCGTCCTGCTCTCGGTGCCTCCGGGTTCCGAGACCTCCCTGGCAGCCGTGATGGCCACGGCCAAGGCCAGAATAAGGCTGGCGGATCTCGGAATTTGTAACGGGGTCCGCCAGCGGAAGGCGGCCAACGGAGGCCTTGTATTGGAGGTCCCGGGCCCGGACAGCGCCACCAAGGCGGACGCCTTGGTCGAGCGACTTCGGTTGGCCCTGGCTGACACGGACGCGCGTTTCACGCGTCCGTGCAAGTCCGCCGAGATGAGGGTGATGGATCTGGACGAGTCCATCACCCCATCCGAGGTGGCTGCGGCGGTGGCCGAGGCAGGCGGCTGCTCCCCGACCGAAATTAAGGTCGGGGAGATTCGCGGCACCCGGAACCGACTGGGCACGGCCTGGGTCCGGGGCCCGCTCGTGGCGGTCCGCAAGGTGGCGGCCGCCCAGCGGGTCCAAGTGGGATGGGCCTCGGTCCGCGCAGAGGCACTGGCAGCACGGCCACAACAGTGCTACCAGTGCCTCGAATTGGGGCATGTCCGGGCGACATGCGCCACGGGGGTGGATAGGAGCGCTCGCTGCTACAAGTGCAGTGAACCGGGCCACAAAGCCCGAGACTGCACGGCGAGCGCTCCTAAATGCCCGGTGTGCACTGATTTAGGCCGCCCAGCGAACCATCGGCTGGGTGGCCGGAAATGCACGCCGCCGAGAAGGCGAAAGGGGGAAGTGATCAGCGCTCCCCCCGCCACACCCCAGGAGGCCATGGAGGCCGCCTGAAATGAAGCGACGTCGGGGGGCGGCAACGTTCGCTAGTCCCCCTACACGTCGATCGTGGATCGCGGTTGGCTACATCTTGGGGAGATGTAGCCGACGGACGCGACCCGGGAGAGGATGACACCCCCCGGAGCGACCGGGGGGGTGTCGTCGCATCGGGCCCTGTCGTGCCTCATACCGCCCGCTGATCGCGGTATGAGACGCGACAGCGCCCCCCGTGGAGGGCGCGCTAGCCGCCCTCCGGGAATGGGTCTCCCCTCTTGTGAGAGGGGGGCAAGGCGGGGGGGGACCTGGAGTGGCTTATGCGTTCCCAGGTCCTCCCTACTGCCGAGGAAGGTCGCCGGGGGGTTTTAGTGGGTAGTCCCGCTCCTGTCATTGGAGCGGGGAGTCCCACATATCCCCGTCGCTGCCCCACAGCGGCGGGTCGAATGCGTAAATGCATTTCCCCTCGAGAAAAAAAAAAAAAAAAAAAAAAAAAAGGTTAGGTTAGGTTAGGTTAGGTTGGGGTGCGACGTCAGACAACCTCGGTGGTTACTTGTCCTCCTGGATACGTCTGGGGGGAACGGTAGCTGCTGGGCCGGTGCACCCTGGGCATCGGTCAACAACTTCCCCTTTAAGGGTTCTTGTTGGCCGATGGCGAATAGTCTGACACCGGGGGGCTCCTCCGCGTGTCCTCTGGTTTAGCAGAGGGCACTGCGGATGGAGCAGGAGACGCTCCCCTCCTAGCGGGGGAGTAAGGGTGGGCTCGGTGTGCACTCGCACTGCCGCCGAGCAGGCCTGGGGAGGAGGTTAGGGGGAACCTCCTACCCCTTGCCACCGCCGGGCTCGTAATCCGGGACCGCGGCTTTCAGCTGCAGTCCGGGACCGAGGGTCTTGGCCTAACCGCCCGGACCGCGAGGAAGGGAAACCTCTATAAAAAACCAGCCCAAGTCTCGGCTCCGAGGCCCGCCTCGGCGCCGAGATGCCCTCGTCGTTCCACTCCCGAAAATTCGTTTTCGGGAGTGGAGCGGCGAGGGATGGTGGAGGGCGAATTCCACCACAGCGGGCTGCGGCGAGGAAGCGGCGCTCCCTGAGGAATGCCCATATATCCATATGGGCAGGGGACGCCGTGAAATCGTCTGCAGCACTTGGGCGACCTCTCCTTGACGACTGCAGCTAAGGCTGCGGCCGTCGACGAGAGGTCGTGGGAAGCGGCCCTCTCCCTCTGCTCGCAGGGGGGGAGACGGCGGGCGGGCGGAGGGGCGGTGGCCATCGACGCCGCCCCTCCGGGCCTCCCGCTGGTGTAGGCCGCTATGGTGGGGGACGGCCTCTCTGTTGGGAGGTCGTCCCCTCCCACACCGCATGGTGGTAACCTATTAGCTACCATGTGGTGTGGTGGGGGACCGCCTCTCAGCTATGGGGAGGTCGTAGCCGTGCGGGACGGCCACTCCTTGCCGCCCGCAGCCAGGTTTGAGCTGCGGACGCCAAGGAGAGGCCGTGGAAAGCGGTCCTCTCTCTCTGCGAGGGTCACGCACAGACCTCGTAGAGCGAGGGGAGATGCAGCCGCATGGGGGGCACGGAGGAGAGCTTATCTTCAATGATAGGCGATCCTCTGCCCCCCCTACCCTGCGGGGCCGTGGGTGGCGATCCGGGGGGATCACCGCCCACACATAGGCCCCGCGAGAAGGCGCGCGCGGTGTTTTCCGCGCGCCTTCTAGAGGTGGCTGGACCAGGCGATTCCTCCCTGCTCCAGCCCAGAGGTGGGCCTGCCGCCGTTTGTCCTGGCGGCGGGCACCGCGCTGGCGTGGCTGCGGACGAATACCAGATGGTACCCGCGGCCACGCCGTCAACGGCGCGCGCGAGGGAACACCCAGGAGTTTTTAGTCGGTATGCCGGCACCTTCTGTGCCGGAGTCCGACATAATCCGCCCCCCTCCCCCGAGGAGGGCGGATAAGCATGAGCGTTTCTCCTGGTAAAAAAAAAAAAAAAAAAAAAAAAAAAAAAAAAAAAAGGTTAGGTTAGGTTAGGTTAGGTTCCCCCCCGACGTGTCGCCACCTTGCCGTGGTGGGGGGGCTTGCGCGCCTCTATGACGCCCAGGGCTACGCCGGATAGGGCTTCCCATACCGGACAGGCCTGGGTCGAGAGGCCAGACAAAGAGCGACACACCCCGGCCGATATGGCCGGATAAGAGGGGTTTCTCCGCTCTGCGGATGAGACATTCGGGCTCGGGGCGCTCTGTCCCTGGGCCGGTGTTTTGTGGCTTGGGCCCGGGACTGCTGCGGTCATGTCTCGTGGCAGTCTTCGGGTCCTTGTGGGTTTGAGAGGAAGAAAACCTCGAGAAAAAATCACCCCGTTCCTCCTAGCGGCTTCGCAGCGCTAGGGGAGGAGCGCTGACGGGTCATTCAGCTCTAACTGCGCGTCGGCAGCCCCGACACCAAACAAAAACTATGGATAGTACAATTAAAAAGGTATTACCCCAGGAGGGTACCCGAAAGGGAGAATCCCTCTCTGCGTCGCCATCGAGCGGCGCAGGCTGTCCCACGTACTCTGGGGGGGACGAATATGTACTCAACCAAAAACACAAAGACGACCATGGCAAACGAATAATGGATTCCGATTGTTCAGACGAGGTAACTGTAGAGGTGGAAATGGACGAGATGTGTGATACAGACGCAAGTCTTGTTACCGTCACATCGGCGGTGTCTTCCAGGCCCAAAGGCAGACTATGGAAGGCCAATGACGGAAAGCGTATGCGCCTGAGCGGATCAAGCTCGGCACTGTCAAGCGACGAAGAGGGCGAAATCAGCCTATCCCAAGTTTCGCGGGGTAGAGGCCGCCCGCCAACGACAGGGCAGTACGTCGGCCTTGCAAAGGCCAAGGCGGCGCTTAATGCAGCCAAAAGGGACGAGCTGTATCTCAAAGCTGAGGAAGAGGTGGCGGATATGACCAGACGGGTCCTGAGAAAGCGGGGATCGGCCGGAGCATCGGCTAGCATCGACCAATCGAACTCATCTTATGAGTTAAGCAAAAAGGTGACAGACTGCCTGGAGATCGTTACCAACGTCGCCAGGAAGTCACGCAATTTAAAGGGGACTTTCCAACGTGCCTTATTAGATGCTGCGGAGTCAATTACTGATGCTGTTACAGTGCTCAGTGACCGCAGCGTCTCTGAAGAGACGGCACGCCTGCAAGCTGATAACATTCGTCTCCAAAACGAACTGACTGAGCTCCGTAGGGAACTAATGGAGATTAAGACCAGCCTGCAGCAAAATCAAACGAGGGGAAATGTTGCCCCGCTGGCCATCAGTGGGGCCCCTGCGCAGGCTCCTAAAGATCTGGAGGATTTGACGCGTACCATAATGGTTCAGGTGGGAACCATGGTGAGCGCCAGGCTTGAGGCCATGGAGGAGCGGCTTCTACCAGAGAAGCGGGTCCGTCCTCCATTGGCAGCGGACGCTAGAAGGAAGGCAGTGGACAGTATCGTGCCTGAGCCTTCCACAAGCGGCCCCAAGAAGACACAGACGGGTGCCATTGTCACTCTCCCGAACGCAAGCTCGGAACCTCGGAAGGCAAAAAAGACTAGGAGAAGGGGGAATAAGAAGGCCGCCGCACAAGCAGCAACGAACAGCGCTGCCGCTCGCGAGCCTCGCACCCTACCGCCAGCACCTCGGTCTATGGATCAGGCCTGGACTACGGTAGTTAAGAAGGGCAAGAAGGTAGCTTCCAGTAAGCCAGCTGCGCTGCCTGGAGGCTCTCAGAGGGCAAAAGCCCCACCTAAACTGCGCGCGCCTCGCTCGTCAGCTGTGCTGCTAACCCTGCAGCCGGGAGCCGAAGAGAGAGGTCTCACTTACGCGGAGGCAATTAAAAATGCCAAAGCCAAGATAGACCTTGCAAGTCTTGGTATCCCGTCAGTGCGCTTCCGGCGGGCAGCAACCGGTGCCCGTATTTTGGAAGTGTCGGGTGCAACGAGCGGAGATAAAGCCGATGCACTCGCTGGGAAGATTGAGGAGCTCCTCGGTGCGGAGAATGTTCGTGTCTCCAGGCCAGTTAAGTGTGCGGAAATCCGTGTGTCTGGCCTGGATGACTCCGTTACTGTAGAGGAGGTGCTCGAGGCAATTTCCCGAGTAGGAGAGTGTCCGGTCGGGTCACTGCGATCGGGTGAGATCCGCAGCGATGCATCTGGCCTGGGTAACATTTGGGTTCGCTGTCCAGTTGTGGCAGCCAAGAAAGTCACGGGCGGTGGCAAACTGTTAGTTGGCTGGGTTTCGGCTCAAGTCAAACTGCTGCAGCCTAGGCCTTTACGTTGCTTCCGGTGCCTGGAGAATGGGCATGTCAGGGAGCAATGTAAATCAGAGGTGGATCGCAGTGCACAGTGCTATCGCTGCGGTCAGGAAGGCCACAAGGCCGCCCAGTGCACTGCCACGCCGCACTGCACTGTTTGTTCGGCAGCCAAGAAATCTGCGGACCACAGGCTGGGCAGCAAGTCATGTGCTGCCCCCTCCAATAAGATGAAGAAAGGAAGAGCTGCTGCAAAAGCTCCTGCACAGCCTACCCGTCCATTGCCTCAAGTTGAGGTTATGGAAATGGAGGTTCCGATATCGCCTGCCCAATAAATGGCTCTGCAATTTCTACAGGCGAACATCAACCACTGTGCCAGAGCTCAGGATCTCTTGCTCCAGAGCATGGCTCAGTGGTTGATTCAGGTGGCTGCGATCGCAGAGCCCTACCTCGTTCCCGACAGGGACAACTGGGCGGGGGATCTCGAGGGTTCGGTCGCACTTGTCTCACAGGTCAGTGCGGACTCTCCATCGCTCGAGAGAGTAGTGAGGGGCCGAGGATACGTTGCGGCTTTGGTGGGAAATACAGTCACAATGGCAGTTTACTTCTCACCTAATAGAACCCTCTCTGCGTTTGAGGGGTTCTTAGCCGAAGTTGGTGCTGTCGTTGAGCAGAGTCGCCCTCACCACGTTTTAGTCCTCGGGGACCTAAATGCTAAGTCCAGGTCGTGGGGCTGCCCTGCTACGGACGCACGGGGTGAAGCTCTCGAGGAGTGGTTGGTGGCATCAGGTCTTTTGATACTTAACCAAGGGTCAGTGCAGACGTGCGTGCGACAGCAGGGCGGCTCTATAGTGGACATATCGTTTGCTAGCCCTGCTGTAGCATGTCACGTTCAAAACTGGGAGGTCCTGGAGGGAGTGGAGACCCTTTCGGATCACCGGTATATCCGGTTCTCGCTCTCTGCTCCCTCTGAAAGTCCAAGGAGGACCCTTCCTAATGTGAGCGGCCCGCGTTGGGCATTGAAAAGTCTCGACAGGGATGTGCTGGAGGAGGCGGCCCTGGTGCAGTTGTGGGTTTCCGGATCGCAAGCGTCCGAAGATGTGGAGGAAGAGGCGGAGTGGTTTATTGGGGCTATGTCGCAAATATGCGACGCGGCGATGCCCCGCGTCCGTCTTCCTCCCCCAAGACGGCAGGTGTATTGGTGGTCGGATCAGATCGCTGAACTCCGCGTGACCTGCGTGGTGGCTAGGCGCCAATACACCAGGCAACGCAGAAGGCGGCGCCGCGACGAAACCCGGGAGACACAACTGTACCAGGCGTACAGGGAGGCCAAAAAGGCTCTGAAAGTGGCGATCATACAGGCGAAAGTCAGGTCGCGGGAAGAGCTCTTGGAGACCCTGGACAGAGACCCGTGGGGACGTCCCTATCGTATGGTGAGGGGCAAACTTCGTCCATGGGCCCCTCCTCTAACGCAGAGCATGGAGCCGCAACTGCTGGAAAATGTGGTCACTACATTGTTTCCGGCGAGACCAGAGCATGCACCTCCGTCAATGGCACCTTCCAGGAGGCAAGATGGGGGCGGCGGGACGGCTGTGACTATAACCGAAGGGGAGCTAGCTGCTGCGATCTTAAGGCTTCGTGCTAAAAACGTGGCTCCTGGACCCGACGGGATCCCTGGCCGTGCCCTAGTTTTGGCCCTAGAGCATTTAGAACCTCGGCTCAGAGGGCTTTTCAACGAGTGCCTGGAGCAAGGTCGGTTCCCGCTTCGATGGAGAACGGGGCGACTAGTTCTGCTCAGAAAGGAGGGACGCCCGGCTGATTCGCCTTCTGCGTATCGTCCCATTGTGTTGCTTGACGAGGCTGGCAAACTCTTTGAGCGTGTCATTGCCAATCGCCTCGTCAGGCATATGAGCAGGAATGGCCCAGATCTGTCGGAAAACCAGTTCGGTTTCCGCACAGGTAGGTCCACGATCGGTGCAGTCCTGCGGGTAAAAGGCATCGCGTAGGAGGCTGTGTCCCAGGGCGAGGTGGTGTTGGCGGTGTCTTTAGACATTTCCAACGCTTTCAACACCTTGCCCTGGAGCTGCATAAGGGAAGCGCTGGCTTACCACCATGTGCCTTTATACCTGCAGAGGGTGATTGCGTCCTACCTGTCGGATAGGAGCGTGACATATCTGGGTCGGGATGGTCAGTGCAGGCGTGCAATGTCATGTGGAGTTCCACAGGGGTCGGTTCTTGGGCCGCTCCTGTGGAACGTGGGATATGACTGGGTGCTCCGCGGGAGCAACCTCCGGGGAGTCGAGGTGACGTGTTACGCTGACGACACCCTGGTAACCGCCCGCGGAAATAATCACCGAGAAGCATCTCTTCTTGCCACTGCAGGCGTTGCGCACGTGGTGAGCAGAATCAGGCGGCTGGGGCTAGAAGTGGCCCTCAACAAATCCGAGGCCATGTATTTTCATGGGCCACGGAAGGCGCCACCGAGGAATGCCCAAATAATCGTGAGTGGTGTCCGTATCGGTATCGAGTCGACGATGAAGTACTTGGGACTCGTCCTCGATAGCCGATGGACGTTCAGGACACACTTCGAACGGTTGGCGCCGAAATTGATGGGTGCTGCGGGGGCTCTTGGTGGTCTTCTGCCAAATCTAAGAGGTCCAAAGGTGGCGTGCAGGCGCCTATATACCGGGGTCGTGAGGTCCATGGCCCTGTATGGAGCTCCCGTATGGGCAGACGCCCTGAACGGCCAAAATATCGCCCAATTGCGGAGACCGCAAAGGGCGATGGCGATCAGGGCAGTCCGAGGGTACCGCACGATCTCCCACGAGGCAGCATGCGCCATGGCAGGAACTCTGCCCTGGGATCTGGATGCGAGAGCCCTCGCGTCAATATATTACTGGCGCGAGGAGGCGCACAGCCGAGGGCAGAGCCCCGCACCGCGAGAGATGGACGCGCAAAGAGCCGTGTTCGCCCAGGCCCTGACGCAAGAATGGCGGAGGAGGATGGCACGACCCAGTGCTGGTGCCAGGACGATTGAGGCGATTCGTCCCGTCCTGGAAGAGTGGTTGGCGAGGAAGCATGGTGCTCTCACCTTCCGGCTGACGCAGGTGCTCTCGGGACACGGTTGTTTTGGGAAGTACCTGTGTCACATAGCTGGGAGGGAGTTAACAGCCAAATGCCACCATTGTGACGGTTGTCCAGAGGACACGGCCCAGCACACGCTGGAAGTGTGTCCGGCGTGGGTCGAGGAGCGTCGCGCTTTATGCGCGGTGATCGGTGGAGATCTGTCGCTCCCGTCCGTAGTCAACGCTATGGTCGGGAGTGAGGGGTCTTGGGCGGCAGTCGCGGCCTTCTGCGAGGCCGTGATGCAAGAGAAGGAGTCGGCGGAGAGGGAGCGGGAAGCGAATGCGGCCCAATCCATCCGTCGCCGTAGAACAGGGCAGAGGAGGCGGGATTTTGCCCGCAACCTTCCACCCTAACAGAGCCCGAGCGGCGGACGATGGGGTAGTCCGTCGCTCCAACACATAAGGCTCGAGATGGCGTTGCGCGTGTTCCCGCGCGCCACTCATAAGAAAGTGAGGGTGATCAACATCCAAATCCAGAAGGGGCCTCAATAAGGCCAACCATCACAGCCGGGCGTATGGAAAAAAAAAAAAAAAAAAAAAAAAAAAAAAAAAAAAAAAAAAAAAAAAAAAAAAAAAGGTTAGGTTAGGTTAGGTTAGGTTAGGTTAGGTTAGGTTAGGTTAGGTTAGGTTCCCCCCCGACGTGTCGCCACCTTGCCGTGGTGGGGGGGCTTGCGTGCCTCAATGACCCTCAGGGCTATGCCGGATAGGGCTTCCCATACCGGACAGGCCTGAGGCGAGAGGCCAGACTAAGAGCGACACACCCCGGCGGGGCCCGATATGGGCCTGCCAAGAGGGGTTTCTCCGCGTTTCCCCCCTGCGCTGCAGAGGGCACTGCGGATGAGACATTCGGGCCCTGGGCGCTCTGTCCCTAGGCCGGTGTTTTGTGGCTTGAGCCCGGGACTGCTGCGGTCATGTCTCGTGGCAGTCTCCGGGTCCTTGTGGTTTAAGAGGAAGAAAACCTCGAGAAAAAATTACCCCGTTCCCCCTAGCGGCATCGCAGCGCTAGGGAAGGAGTGCTGACGGGTCATTCAGCCCTAACTGCGCGTCGGCAGCCCCGACACCAACAAAAAAGATGGATAGTAGTACAATTAAAAAGGTATTACCCCAGGAGGGTACCCGAAAGGGAGAATCCCTCTCTGCGCCGCCACCGCGCGACGCAGGCTGTCCCATGTACTCTGGGGGGGACAAATTCGTACTCAAACCAAAAAACCAAAACGACCACGGCAAACGCACAACGGAATCTGATTGCTCCGAAGAGGTAGTGATAGAAGTGGAAATGGACGAGACCGCTGACACAGACGATAGTCTTGTCACAGTCACGTCGGCAGGATCTTCCAGGGCCAAAGGCCGACTATGGAAGACAACAAGAGGAAAAAGGATGCGCCTGAGCGGTTCGAGCTCGGCGTCATCTAGTGACGGAGACGAGGCAAACTGTCCTTCTCCAGCTCAAAGGGGAAGAGGTCGCCCACCAACCACTGGGCAGTACGTCGGCCTCGCGAAGGCCAAGGCGGCGCTCAATGCAGCCAAAAGAGAGGAACTGTACTTGAAGGCTGAGGAAGAGGTAGCTGATATGGCCAAACGCGTTATCCGCAAGCGAGGCTCGGCTGGGTCGCTGCCTAACGCTGATAGTACCAACTCTGCACAGGACTTGAACAACAAGGTGGCTGAATGTCTAACGGTGGTCACAAGCGTCGCGAAGAAGTCCCGTAATCTGAAGGGCACCTTCCAGAAGGCTCTGCTAGATGCGGCGGAGTCTATTAGCGACGCTGTGAGCGCACTTAGCGTCCGCAGTGCCTCTGAAGAGACGGCGCGACTGCATGCGGACAACGCTCGGCTGCGAAATGAACTGGCTGAGCTCCGTAACGAGCTCAAAGAGTTAAGGGCTGGCCTGCAGCAAGCGCAATGGAGGGAAAGTGCAGACATGCTGGTTACCCAAAAGCCCCCTGCGCAGGCGCCAAATGGCGATTTGGAGGACATGACGCGTTCCATAATGGTTCAGGTTGGAACCATGTTAAACGCCAGGCTTGAGGCGATGGAGGAGAGGCTCCTACCAGAGAAGCGACTCCGCCCTCCATTGGCGGCAGATGCAAGACGGAAGGCAGTGGTCAGTGTCGAACCCGAGCCGTCCACCAGCGCTCCCAAGAAGGTCCAGACGAGAGGCGGCTCTACTCTCCCGAGTACTACCTCGGAACTTAAAAAGGGATCCAAGGCAAGGAAAAGGAGAAAGAAGAAGACCGCCGCCGCACAAGAAGCCGCGAATGGGTCTGCTCCTCGTGAGTCCCGCCCACTGCCGCCAGCGCCACGGTCTATGGACCAGGCTTGGACAGCAGTGGTGAAAAAGGGGAAAAAGACGGCTAGCAATAGGCCAGCTGGGCCACCAGGAGGCGCACAGAAGTCTCAACAGCCGCCTAAGCTTCGGCCGCCTCGCTCTTCGGCTGTTCTATTAACTCTGCAGCCGGCAGCTGAGGAGAAAGGTCTCACATACGCGCAAGCGATAAAAGAGGCCAAAGCGAGAATAGACCTAGCTAGCCTGGGAATTCCGTCAGTGCGCTTCCGGCGGGCGGCTACTGGTGCCCGTATCTTGGAAGTCTCGGGTGGGACAAGTGGCGACAAGGCTGATGCACTTGCTGTGAAGATCGAAGAGCTCCTTGGGGCGGAGAACGTTCGTGTCTCCAGACCAGAAAAGTGCGCGGAGATCCGTGTATCTGGCCTGGATGACTCCGTTACTCAGGAGGAAGTCTTGGCAGCTGTCTCTCGCAAAGGAGAGTGTCCAGCGCGATCGTTTCGATCTGGTGAGATCCGAACCGACTCCACGGGCTTAGGCACCATTTGGGTACGCTGCCCAGTGGCGGCGGCCAAGAAAATTACAGAAGGGGGCAAATTATTGGTAGGCTGGGTTGCGGCGCAGGTTAAGCTGCTGCAGCCGAGACCCTTGCGTTGCTTCCGGTGCCTGGAGATCGGGCACGTCAGGGAGCAATGTAAGTCGGAGGTGGATCGCAGCGGTCAATGTTACCGTTGCGGCCAAGAAGGTCACAAATCTGCACAATGCACTGCAGCGCCGCATTGTTCGATTTGTTCCACGGCCAACAAGCCTGCAGATCATAGAGTGGGCAGCAAGTCCTGTGCTGCCCCCTCTAAAAAGATGAAGAGAGGGAAAGCTGTCGCAAGTGTTCCTGCGCAGTCTACCCGTCCACCCCCTCCTGCTGAGGAGATAATGGAATTGGAGGATCCGCTGTCGCCCGAACAATAAATGGCTCTGCGGTTTTTGCAGGCGAACGTCAACCACTGTGCCAGAGCTCAGGACCTTCTGCTTCAGAGCATGGCAGAGTGGTTGATCCAAGTGGCGGCGATCGCGGAGCCTTACCTTGTTCCCGATAGGGATAACTGGGTGGGGGATCTTGACGGCACCGTTGCTCTGATGTCTCAGACGTCTGTTGGCTCGCCATCATTCGAAAGGGTAGTTAAGGGCCGGGGATATGTTGGAGCTCTGATGGGAGATATAGTAATTGTAGGAGTTTACTTCTCTCCCAATAGGAACCTCTCCGAATTCGAGGGATATTTAGTCCAGGTCGGAGCCTTGATCGGGCAAAGTCGTTCTCACCAGGTTCTGATCCTGGGCGACTTAAACGCAAAATCTAGAGCGTGGGGCTGCCCCTCTACGGACGCTCGAGGTGAGGCGCTCGAGGAATGGTTGGTGGCTTCGGGACTCTCGGTCCTTAATCGCGGAGTGGTGAACACGTGCGTGCGACAGCAGGGCGGTTCAATAGTGGACGTAACGTTTGCTAGCCCTGCTGTGGCACGTCGGGTGGACAACTGGGAGGTCTTGGAGGAAGTAGAGACCCTCTCAGATCATCGCTACATCCGGCTTGAGGTCTCTGCTCCCGCCAATGGTCCAGGGAGGACATTCCAAAATGCCAGTGGCCCGCGGTGGGCCTTGAAAGGGCTCGACAGGGACGTTCTGGAGGAAGCTGCCCTGGTACAGTTGTGGGTTGCTGGGTCACAAGCATCCGAAGACGTCGAGGAGGAGGCGGAGTGGTTCATCGGGGCTATGTCGCAAATTTGCGACGCGGCGATGCCTCGTGTCCGTCCTCTTCCCCCAAGACGGCAGGTGTATTGGTGGTCCGCAGAGATCGCTGCGCTGCGGGTAACCTGCGTGGCGGCTAGACGCCAATACACCAGGCAACGTAGAAGGCGACGTCGAGACGAGACTCGGGAGACTGAACTGTACCAGGTGTACAGAGAAGCCAAGAAGGTCCTGAAAATCGCCATTGTACAGGCGAAAGCCAGGTCGCGAGAAGAGCTTCTGGCGGTTTTGGACCGTGACCCTTGGGGACGTCCCTATCGTATGGTGAGGGGCAAACTCCGTCCATGGGCCCCTCCAATAACACAGGGCATGGAGCCCCAGCTGCTCGAAAGCGTCGTGGCTACGCTATTCCCGAGTAGACCGGAACATACGCCACCGCCAATGGCCCCTCCTAGAGGGGAAAGTGGCGACAGCGGGACGGCCCTGACGCTGACCGAGGGGGAGCTTGCTGCTGCCGTGTTAAGGCTTCGAGCCAAAAAAGTTGCTCCGGGGCCCGACGGGATTCCTGGTCGTGCCCTAGTTCTGGCTCTGGAACATTTAGAGCCGCGACTGAGAGGCCTCTTTAATAAATGTCTGGAGCAGGGTCGTTTCCCACTCCGTTGGAGATCCGGACGGTTGGTCCTCTTGAGGAAGGAGGGGCGCCCAGCAGATTCACCCTCAGCATACCGTCCCATAGTACTGCTTGACGAGACAGGCAAGCTCTTCGAGCGCGTCATCGCCAATCGTCTCGTCAGGCACATGAGTAGGAATGGCCCAGACCTGTCTGAGACCCAGTTCGGTTTCCGCACGGGTAGGTCCACGATTGGTGCAATATTGCGGGTTAAAGGCATCGCGGAGGAGGCTGTATCCCGGGGCGAGGTGGTGTTGGCGGTTTCCCTGGACATCTCCAACGCATTCAACACCTTGCCCTGGAATTGCATAAGGGAAGCGCTGGTTTACCACCAGGTGCCTTTATACCTACAGAGGGTGATTGCGTCCTACCTGTCGGACAGAAGCGTGATGTACTTGGGTCGGGACGGTCCGTGTAACCGTGTAATGTCCTGCGGCGTTCCACAGGGGTCGGTCCTTGGGCCGCTCTTGTGGAACATAGGATATGACTGGGTGCTCCGCGGGAGTAACCTCCGGGGTGTCGAGGTAACCTGCTATGCCGATGACACCCTGTTGACGGCCCGCGGTAAAACGCACCGGGAGGCATCACTCCTTGCCACGGCAGGCGTTGCACACGTGGTGAGTCGGATAAGACGTCTGGGGCTGGAGGTGGCTTTGACTAAATCTGAGGCCATGTATTTTCATGGGCCTCGTAAAGCGCCACCGAGAAATGGCCACATTGTCGTGAGTGGGGTCCGTATCGGTATCGAGTCGACGATGAAGTACCTTGGACTCGTCCTCGATAGCCGATGGAGCTTCAGGACCCACTTCGAAAGCTTGGCGCCGAAACTTATGGGTGCTGCGGGAGCGCTCAGCAGTCTCCTGCCGAATTTAGGAGGACCGAGCGTGGCGTGTAGGCGGCTATACACCGGAGTTGTTCGGTCTATGGCCTTGTATGGGGCCCCTGTGTGGGCAGACGCCCTGAGCAGCCAAAATATCGCCCAGTTGCGGAGGCCGCAAAGGGCGATGGCGATCAGGGTAGTCCGAGGTTACCGCACAATATCCTATGAGGCAGCGTGTGCCATGGCAGGAACTATGCCCTGGGACTTGGATGCGAGAGCCCTCGCGTCAATATACTATTGGCGTGAGGAGGCGCTCAGCCAAGGGCAGAGCCCGGCACCGCGAGAGGTAGACGCGCAAAGGGCTGAGTTCGCCCGGGCCCTGACTCAGGAGTGGCGGAGGAAGATGGCGCGACCTAGCGCTGGAACCAGGACCGTGGGGGCAATCCGTCCGGTCTTGGAGGAATGGCTCGCAAGGAAGCATGGCACTCTTACCTTCCGGCTGACGCAGGTGCTCTCAGGACATGGGTGTTTTGGGAAGTACCTGTGTCACATAGCTGGGAGGGAATTGACCGCTGAATGCCACCATTGCGACGGTTGTCCAGAGGACACGGGCCAGCACACGCTGGAAGTTTGTCCGGCATGGGACAGTGAGCGTCGTGCTTTATGTGCGGTAGTTGGA
Organism: Oegoconia quadripuncta; assembly: GCA_949316235.1. Classification (NCBI taxonomy): domain Eukaryota; kingdom Metazoa; phylum Arthropoda; class Insecta; order Lepidoptera; family Autostichidae; genus Oegoconia; species Oegoconia quadripuncta. Next base: position 58,449 of record OX438743.1, on the reverse strand, counting down.
GGAGACCTGTCGCTCCCGTCCGTAGTCAACGCTATGGTCGGGAGTGAGGGGTCCTGGGCGGCCGTAGCGGCCTTTTGCGAAGCCGTGATGCAGGCGAAAGAATCGGCGGAAAGGGAGCGGGAAGCAAATGCGGTCCACTCCATCCGTCGCCGCAGAACGGGGCAGAGGAGGCGGGACTATGTCCGCCACCTTCCACCCTAACAGAGCCCGAGCGGCGGACATGGGGAGTCCGTCGCTCCAACATCCAAGGCTCGAGATGGCGTAGCGCGTGTTCCCGCGCGCCACTCATAACAGAATAACGGTGACCAACAACCAGAAGGGGTCTGAATAAGGCCATCCACCAATACCGGGGCTATGGAAGAATGCTGTCGTGCACCCATGCCCCCGGCAACAGGTGGTGAGAGGAACACCGAGGAGTTTTAGTGGGTAGGGCCGCTCCTATCACTGGAGCGGCGAGCCCCACATATCCCCGCTGCTGCCCCACGGCGGCGGGTCGAAGGCGTAAAAAGCTTTTCTCCTCGTAAAAAAAAAAAAAAAAAAAAAAAAGGTTAGGTTAGGTTCCCCCCCGACGTGTCGCCACCTTGCCGTGGTGGGGGGGCTTGCGCGCCTCTATGACGCCCAGGGCTACGCCGGATAGGGCTTCCCATACCGGACAGGCCTGGGTCGAGAGGCCAGACAAAGAGCGACACACACCCCGGCCGATATGGCCGGGCAAGAGGGTTTCTCCGCGTGTCCCTCTGTTTGCAGAGGGCACTGCGGATGACAGTGGTGTGGCCCGGGACGTTCGGTCCCTGGGGCGGTGTTGGTCTCGGTCCCCAGTCTGCTGCGGTCTCGTGGTAGTCTTGGCGGCCTTGCAGTTTTGAGAGGAAGAAAACCTCGAGAAAAAATCACCCCGTTCCTTCTAGTGGCCTCGCAGCGCTAGGGGGAGTTGCCGACGGGTTATTCGGCCTAAACTGCGCGCCGGCAGCCCCGGCCCCATAACGAACATGGACAATGAGTAGCGATAAAAAGAAATTACCCCAGGGGGGTACCCGAAAGGGAGAATCCCCTCCTGCACTTACACGTGCAGGCCGTCCCACGTATTCTGGGGGGGACAAATCCTTACTCTTGGAATATAAAACAACCAAAAAAACAACGACCCTGGCGAGAACAAAGGACTCCGATTCCTCTGATGTGGTGGTATTTGTGGAGATGGAGACTGCAGACGAGTCTGACGGTAGTCGGATGTCCGTCGCGTCCCACCTCCCTTCTGAAAAGGGAAGGAGAAAATCTGGAGGGAAAAAGCGCCGTCTCAGTGAGACGAGCGCTGCGTCGCTCTCTAGCGGCAGCGAGGGGGACAGCGATGGGGGGAAGAGGAAACCCGACCCTCCGGTGCTGAGAGGCCGTGGTCGCCCGCCGACCACCGGCCAGTACGTGGGCCTAGCTAAGGCAAAGGAGGCCCTAAATGAGGCCAAACGCCAGGCGCTGCTTCTCCAAGCGGAGGAGGAGGTGGCTGGCCTGGCCCGTAGGGTCCTCCCTAAAAGAGGAGCCCATTCAGCCGCGAAAGCGACTGACACAGACGAGAAATGCTCCGCCCACGAGCTGGGCAAGACGGTTGAGGCAGGGCTGGCCGTCATAACCGCTGTTGCGGCTAGGTCTCGTCACCTCAAGGGCACCTTTCAAAGGGCCTTGAAGGATGCAACGGCGTCGATTGGCGATGCCGTAAGTGCTCTTTCGGAGCGCAGCGTCTCCGACGAGACAGCCCGCCTCCACGCCGATAACGCGCGGCTGCGGGCCGAGGTGGCGGAGCTCCGCAAGGAGTTGTCAGAGATGCGGACTTGCCTGCAACAGGCCCAACAGAGGGAGTCTGTGGCCCCGGCGCTTGACAGAGCGCCACCTGGGCCTGCCCAGGTTGACCCGGAGGAGCTGATGCGGTCCGTCATGGTCCAAGTCGGCTCCATGGTCAGCGCCCGGTTCGAGGCTTTGGAGGAGCGGCTCCTGCCAGAAAGGCGCCTCCGCCCACCACTGGCGGCGGACTCGAGGAGGGAGAGTGCTGGCGGTTCTGTACCGCCGTCGCCGACCATCAGCATGCCGAGGAAAACGCCGGTCAAGGCCGCCGCCGCTTTACCGGACGCGAGCTCTGCCCTGAAAAAGGGCAAGAGGGCCCGCCAACGAGGCAAGAGGAAGGCCCGAGCAACGGCGAACGCGTCCGCCGCCGAAGTTGCCCCTCGAGAAGCCCGCCCATTGCCGCCGGCCCCACGGTCCATGGACCAAGTCTGGGCTACGGTGGCCAAGGGTGGCAGGAAGGCTGTTGCGCCGCCAAGCGCCGCGCGAAAGAAGAGGCCGCGCCCGGTCAGGCTCAGGACCCCACGCTCGTCCGCTGTGGTCCTGACCCTGCAGCCGGAAGCGGAGGAGAGGGGTGCGACCTACGCTGACGTCCTAAGGGAGGCCCAGAGGAAGGTCAACTTGACCAGCCTCGGAATCCCGGCGGTCAGCACGCGGCGGACTGCCACTGGTGCCCGGATCCTGGAGGTGCCAGGGGCCGCCAGTGGAGAAAAAGCGGATGCTCTAGCCTCCAAACTTAGAGAGGCGCTCAGCGCAGCCTGCGTCCTGATCACCAGGCCTGTTAGATGCGCGGACATGCGTATCTCGGGCCTGGACGACGCGGCCACGACTGAAGAGGTGGTAGCTGCCGTGGCCGGAGCTGGGGATTGCCCGGTCGAGTCCGTACGAGCCGGCGAAATCCGCCGAGGCTTCATGGGCTTCGGCTCAGTGATGGTTCGCTGCCCGATTGCGGCGGCAAAGAAAGTAAAGGCTGGCGGCCGCCTGCTCATCGGGTGGGTGTCCGCTCAAGTGAGGGTGTTAGAGCCGAGGCCCTTCAGGTGTTTCCGGTGCCTGGAGGTTGGCCATGCCAGGGACCAGTGCTCTGCCGAGGTCGACCGTAGCGACCAGTGCTTCCGCTGCGGTCGGCCTGGACATAAGGCCGGTGAGTGCAGTGCCACACCGCACTGCACCGTGTGCGAGGCGGCGGGGAAACCAGCCGACCACAGGTTGGGTGGCAAAACTTGTGCCGCCCCAAGGCGAAATAAGAGCGGGAGGAGACGCAGCGACGGCCCTAGGGCCCCCTCGCAGCCGATCCGCCCGTCCACCAGCGCCGCAGCCCGGCCTGGAGTTGAGGAGGCCCCTATGGACACTGCCGCCTAGGTGGCCGTCCTGAGGCAGCGGGCGAAACGGTGGAGTGAGCGATGCTCCTCCCCTGATTCGCCGCATGAGCACGGGGTGCAGGCGGCTGGCCTCCAAGGCCGCAGCCTCCCCTCCCTTCGGAGGACCGAGGCGACGGACGCTGGGACGTCCATCGCCCAACTTTACGGTCCCCACGCGTGACGGCGCGCCAAATGTCCCGGCGCGCCTCCATAAGATGGCCAGAAGGCTTCCTCGCCTTCCTCGGATGGGTCCGAACCCGGACAACCGCTGGCAGAGCTGCAGATGAGGTTTTCGCTCCTGGGCTCTGTCGCCACGGCGGCGAGAGGGACGTCAAGGGGTTTTAGTCGGTAGGTCGGCGTGATGCCGGAGTCCGACATACCCCGCCCTTCATCCCATGTGGGGGGCGGGGACGCATGAGCGTTTCCCCTTGTAAAAAAAAAAAAAAAAAAAAAGGTTAGGTTAGGTTCCCCCCCGACGTGTCGCCACCTTGCCGTGGTGGGGGGGCTTGCGTGTCTCGACGACCCTCAGGGCTATGCCGGATAGGGCTTCCCATACCGGACAGGCCTGAGGCGAGAGGCCAGACTAAGAGCGACACACCCCGGCGGGGCCCGATTTGGGCCTGCCAGGCGGGGCGAGCGCGCCCTTGTGCGCGTGAGGGACGGGTCGACAGGCTGCGATAGCAGCATGTTCGGCAGGCGCGGTCATGTGCCACCGTCGGAGGAGGGGTCCTCGCCACCCCCTCGCGTCCCGTAATCAGCAACACACTTCAACGACCCCGCTGGTGGCTCCAGTGGGAGACGTTGTGTGTTCGCTGACCGGGGGGCTTGCCTTAATTGGCCGGCCCGCGGGAAGGAAAACCCTTCAAACCCGAGAGAACACTCGTTAAAACCTGTAGATACCTGGCGACCTCTACAGTATCTAGCCTTACCCCCGGAATGGGCGTCACCCGGGGGCTGACCGTATATATCGGCCCTACTCGTGGGAACAATGTCTAGTTGTCAAAATTCTTTCAAACTTAACTTCATTAACGACCGTAAAGGTCACGGGAAGAGTGGGAGCGAAAGCTCTGTTAAGGGACAGGACGTGTTGGAGGTGGAATCCTCCGACTCGTTCATGAGTGTAGCCTCGTTCGAGACTGCACACATCGATGCCCGGAGAAAATACCTCCGTAAAAGGAAGGGGTCAGAGGATGAACCCGATTCGGGTGAGGACTCGGAGCGGAACCAGAAAGGTGCCGCTCACAAGTCTGTCAAGCGAGGAAGGGGACGTCCCGCTACAACGGGAGAATACGTTGGTCTGGCAAAGGCTAAGGCCGCATTAAATGCGGAGCGGGAAAGGGCTCTAAGGCTGCGGGCGGAGGAGGAGATAGCGAACGTGGCTGAGAGAAGCCGGTCTGCTCGCCTGTCTCGTTTATCCGATGTAAGCGCCAACGAATCGGAAGAGCAGACTGCCGCTAATATGATGCAGCAGGTGGCAGAGGGCCTCACGGTCATTGAGACTGTCGCCAAGAAGTCCTCGCATTTAAAGGGCACGAGCCAGAAGGCTATTAAGGAAAGCGCGTCAGCCATCCGGTCGGCAGTGGCAAGTATGAGCCAGCACACGGCGAGCGAGGAGACTAGGGCTCTCCAAGCTGAGAACCTGCGACTGCAGGCCGAGGTCACAGACTTAAGGAAGGCGCAGGCGGAAGCCTCCAAAAAGATTGAGAGGTTGGAGAGGGAGTTGCTGAAGCTCTCCTCCTCAGCTTCCTCGTCCCGGACAGACCAGAACCCGACCTTTGACATGGCTGAGCTGGCTCGCGCCTTCGCCATACAGGCCGGGTCCATGATGGACGCGAAGTTGGAGGGCATAAGAGACCGCCTCCTTCCGGAGAAGCGCCTGCGGCCGCCGTTGGCAGCTGACAGAAAGAGGGAGAACGATTCGTCTGCACCTCTCTCTCCCTCAGCCCTGGAAGAGTTTCCCCCGCTGGAGTGCTCCTCTCAAGCGCCGAGACCCCGCCGCGCTAAGGCTCCGGCACCAGCGCCAAACGCTCGCCCAACTCCTGCTCCGGCTCCGGCTCCGGCTCCGGCTCAGTCGCAGGGCGGGAAGAAGAAGAAACGAGGCAAAAAGGGCAGTAATACTGCGGTGACGCAGCACCCTACGACCTCCGCTGCGCCTCGCGCCCCGGACGGCGCTCCTGCGCCAGCTGATGGTAGCTGGGTCACAGTGGGTAAAAAAGGAAAAGGGGGGAAAAAAGCGGGCGGCAAACCGGTGGCAAGCCCACCCAAACCCAAACTTAACCCGCCCCGATCAGCGGCTGTGGTGCTAACCCTGCAGCCAGGAGCGATGGAAAAAGGGCTGACATACGCGAAAGTGATTGCGGAAGCTAGGAGCAAACTCTCGCTAGAGGAGCTCGGCATCCTCAAAGGCATCCGCATGAAAACGGCGACAACAGGAGCCCGCATCCTGCAACTGCCCGGGGCAACCAGCGGTGGCAAGGCGGATGAGCTAGCCGCCAAGCTGCGGGACATGCTACCGGAAGGCGATGTCCGGGTCTCAAGGCCAACTAAGACCGTAGAGATCCGGATATCAGAGCTGGATGAGTCAGTAACCGCTGATGAGGTGGTTGCTAAGGTGTCCAGCTCCGGAGGCTGTGCAGCGGACGCTGTCAAGTGCGGCGAAATCCGTACGAACCATGCTGGGCTCGGCTCAATCTGGGTACGCTGCCCTGTGACAGCGGCTAAAAAGCTATCCGCAGGGACTGGCCGACTTCTTATAGGTTGGTGCTCGGCGCGCGTCCAGATCCTGGATCCCACGCCCGCCCAATGCTTTCGTTGCTTGCAGACAGGCCATGTACAAGCGCAATGCAGTGCGGAGGAAGACCGTTCTGCACTGTGCTACCGCTGCGGGCAGCCGGGTCATAGGGCTGCCTCATGCTCGGCACCGTTGCACTGCGTGGCCTGTGCTGTTGCCGGCATAAAGGCTGACCACCGGATGGGTCGGAAAGAATGTTCCACCCTCCGGAACCAAAGAAAGAACAAGACCGTTGCCAGGAGCTCTAAGACCCCGAAGCAGCCAGTCCGTGCCGCTGCAAATCTGCAAGCTGCCGGGGAAGACATGGCCATGGACCAACAATAAATGGCCCTGCAAATCCTGCAGGGGAATATTAACCACTGCGCCAGAGCCCAGGATCTTTTGATCCAGAGCATGGCGCAGTGGTCCATACACGTGGCCATTGTAGCAGAGCCGTACTCCCTTCGCGGGGGGGGCGACTGGGTGGGAGATACCGATAGTTCCGTGGTTGTGATTCGTAACGCCGCACTCGGCTCCCCTGCCCTTGAAGGGATCTCGAGAGGACAGGGTTGCGTGGCTACTGTCGTCGGCGGGGTTACGATCATTGGGGTGTATTTCTCGCCCAACCGCACCCTTGCGGAGTTTGAGAGTTTCCTGCAGCGAGTGGAAAACCTGATTGGACGCAATCGCCCGGGTCAGTTGCTTGTCGCAGGGGATTTTAACGCGAAGTCCGTTGCATGGGGATCCCCTGCAACTGATGCACGAGGAGAGGCTCTCGAGGAGTGGGCAGCAGCATGCGGGCTCTCAATCGTGAACCGGGGCTCGGCCGACACTTGTGTGCGTCGCCAAGGGGGTTCCATAGTGGACCTGGCGTTCGCCTCCCCCGCCCTATTACGCAGGGTCTGCGGCTGGAAAGTGTTGACGAACGTGGAGACGCTGTCGGATCACCGTTACATCCGATACAGCGTCTCCACGTCCTCGGGAAGAATAGCCCATGCGGGAAGGCGGCAGGATGGGCCCCGTTGGTCTCTAGCGCGGCTCGACAGAGACGTCCTGATTGAGGCGTCCCTGGTCGCGACCTGGACGCAAATACCGGAGGGTCCGATAGATGTTAATTCTGAGGCGGAGTGGCTAGGGCACGCCATGACAAATGTGTGCGATGCTGCGATGCCTAGAGTTGGGCCCCGGCACCCCAGGCGACAAGTTTACTGGTGGTCGGACGAACTTTCCCAACTACGTGCAGAGTGCGTCAGGGCTAGGCGCCGTCATGCCAGGTGCCGCAGGAGGAGGAACCGCGATGAGGCGGAAGAGGACCGACGTTATGCGTCCTACCGAGAGCGCTCAAAAGAACTGAAGGCCGCAATTGCCCGAGCCAAGGCTCAAGCGTGGGAGGAGTTACTCGAGACTCTCGACAGGGACCCGTGGGGTAAACCGTACCGCCTTGTGAGGCGCAAGCTGCGCCCCTGGACCCCACCCCTGACTGAGAGTCTGGAACCACAACTCCTCAGGGATGTCGTAACCAGCCTGTTCCCAAGCAGGTCGGAGCACGTGCCGCCTTTTAGCGTGCCGCCGGACGCAGACATTACCCAGGCCGAGGACGTAGCCATTCCGGAAGTCTCGGAGGGAGAGCTGGAGTACGCGGTTCGGCGTCTCCAGGCGAAAAACACTGCTCCGGGGCCCGATGGCATACCCGGACGTGCCTGGGTATTAGTCCTTAGGGGTGACGACGCTGCATTCGTGCCTTGCGTGCGGAGGATTTTCTCCGCCTGCCTTGAGCAGGGTTGCTTCCCGCGGGCATGGAAGACAGGGAGACTCGTCCTCATCAAAAAGGAAGGTAGACCGGCAGATGTGCCCTCCGCCTATCGCCCAATAGTCTTGCTCGACGAGGTGGCCAAGCTCTTCGAGCGGATCCTGGCCTCACGCCTCGTCGGGCACTTGGAAGGAACAGGGCCCAACCTAAGTGACACCCAGTTCGGGTTTCGTGGCAGAAGATCCACGATCGACGCCATCGCAAGGGTGAAGGCGCTCTCCGAGGAGGCGACGTCCCGTGGTGAGGTGCTGTTGGCGGTGTCTCTTGACATCGCCAACGCGTTCAATACCTTACCATGGAGCTGCATCAGGGAGGCTCTTAAATACCACCGGGTGCCATTATATCTGCGCCGGTGCGTCGGAGCCTACCTGTCGGAGAGGGTCATCACGTACCCGGTACGTGAGGGAGTTGAGAGCCTCCAGATGTCGTGCGGTGTTCCACAGGGGTCGGTCCTTGGGCCGCTGCTGTGGAACATCGGGTACGATTGGGTTCTGCGGGGGGCCAACCTGCGTGGAGTCGACTTAACTTGTTACGCCGACGACACGCTGGTAACGGCCCGCGGCAGGTCTTTCAGGGAGACGGCCATCTTGGGCACGGCAGGAGTGGCCCACGTCGTAGGGCGAATGCGGCAACTGGGACTCGAAGTGGCCCTAAACAAGACCGAAGCCTTGCTGTTTCATGGCCCTCGGATGTCCCCGCCGCCAGGGGCGCGGCTGATTGTCGGGGGAGTCTCGATCGAGGTGAAGTCCTCGTTAAAGTACCTCGGCCTCGTTCTTGACGGCCGGTGGTCGTTCAGAGAGCACTTCCGGCTGTTAGCGCCGAAGCTCACCCGGACGGCTGGAGCTCTGAGCGCCTTGCTGCCGAATTTGGGAAGCCCAGGGATGAGTTGCCGCCGACTGTTTACTGGGGTGGTGCGGTCAATGGCTTTATACGGGGCGCCAATATGGGTCGATGCTTTGTCATCCCAAAATAAGACCCTGTTGCGAAGGCCGCAAAGGATTATGGCCAATAGGGCAGCAAGAGCATACCGCACCGTCTCCTTTGAGGCAGCGTGCGTGCTGGCGGCAACTCCGCCCTGGGAGCTTGACGCTAGGGTGCTGGCAAGCGTTTACTCTAGAAAGGCGCAGGCAAGGGAAAGAGGCACTGACCTGGCACCGGAAGAGATAAGGCGACTTAGGGAGAGCTCTCGTCGCCAGGTCCTGCAAGATTGGTACAATCGTCTGGAGGATCCACAATACGGGATAAGGACGATTGAGGCATTCAGGCCCGTCCTGATCAATTGGGTTGAGAGGCGACATGGCGTGCTCACTTTCCGCCTTGCTCAGGTCCTCTCGGGACACGGATGTTTTGGGGGGTACCTGTTCCGGGTGGGAAGGGAGCCCACCACGGAATGCCATCAATGCAGCTGCCCAATTGATACGGCGCAACACGCGCTCGAGGCCTGCCCGGATGTGAGAGAAGCTCGCGCTGAGCTGAAGTCAGTGGTGGGGACAGACCTCTCGCTGCCGGCAGTGGTAAAATCCATCGTCGACAGCGAGAGATCTTACGAAGCTGTGGCCCGGTTCTGCGATCTCCTTATGGGTCGAAGGGAAGAAGCGGAGAGGCAAAGAGAGGAAGATCCCCTCTCTCAGCCCATGCGCCGAACAAGGACAGGCCGTAGAAGGCTGGCCCACAATCGCATGCCGCCTTAACCGGGTAGCTCTGGGTGTCAGGTTCGGGGGGAACCTGTCACCCATTGGAGAAATGAAGAAGATCGCCGGCATACTACGTGTCCACAGTATGCTGGCTACACTGGGACGGGCTCACCCTCACAGCGAGCGAGCAAACCGTCGGCTTAGCTTGCGGCAGTAAGTGCCTCCGCGCAGACACGCGAGCTCTGCCATAACGGAGGGAGTGGACACCCAGGGGTTTTAGTTGGTAGGTCGGCCTTATGCCGGAGTCCAACATAACCGCGCTATTCACCCCCCGTGAATAGCGGGTATGCATGAGCATTTCCCCTGGCCAAAAAAAAAAAAAAAAAAAAAAAAAAAAAAAAAAAAGGTTAGGTTAGGTTCCCCCCCGACGTGTCGCCACCTTGCCGTGGTGGGGGGGCTTGCGTGTCTCGAGGACGCCCAGGGCTACGCCGGATAGGGTTTCCCATACCGGACAGGCCTGGGTCGAGAGGCCAGACAAAGAGCGACACACCCCGGCCGATATGGCCGGATAAGAGGGGTTTCTCCGCTCTGCGGATGAGACATTCGGGCTCGGGGCGCTCTGTCCCTGGGCCGGTGTTTTGTGGCTTGGGCCCGTGACTGCTGCGGTCATGTCTCGTGGCAGTCTTCGGGTCCTTGTGGGTTTGAGAGGAAGAAAACCTCGAGAAAAAATCACCCCGTTCCTTCTAGTGGCTTCGCAGCGCTAGGGGGAGTTGCCGACGGGTTATTCGGCCTTAACTGCGCGCCGGCAGCCCCGGCCCCATAACAAAAATGGATAATGAGTATCGATAAACAGAAATTACCCCAGGGGGGTACCCGAAAGGGAGAATCCCCCCCTGCACTTACACGTGCAGGCCGTCCCTCGTATTCTGGGGGGGACAAATCTATACTCAAAATACGAAACAACGACTTTGGCGATAACTTGGATTCGGATTGCTCTTCGGAGGTGGTGATGGAAGTCGAGTTGGGAACTGCAGACGAGACAGACACTAGTCTGATAACTGTCGCGTCCCAGCGGTCTTCCAAGCCGGGAGGTAAACTTTGGAGTAGTGGAAGGAAAGGGGGGAAGAAGCGTCGCCTGAGCGGTACTAGCTCGGCGTCGCTTTCCAGTGAGAGCGAGAGAGACAGCGACGGGGGAAAGGTTGATCCCCCTCCACCGGTAGTAAGAGGCCGTGGTCGCCCACCGACCACCGGCCAATACGTGGGTCTTGCGAAAGCAAAGGCAGCTCTAAATGAGGCCAAAAGACAAGAGTTGTATCTCAGAGCAGAGGAGGAGGTCGCTGACATGGCCAGGAAGGTTCTACCTAAGCGGGGATCACAGCCCATAGTGAAGACGGCGGGTGCAGATGGCGCCTGTTCCGCACTCGAGTTGGGCAAAACCGTCGAAGACAGTCTTGCGGTCATCACCGCGGTAGCTGCAAAGTCCCGCCACCTTAAGGGCACTTTCCAGCGGGCTTTGAAAGACGCAGCGGTCTCGATCAGCGGAGCCGTAAGTGCCCTGTCTGAGCGCAGCGTCTCAGATGAGACGGCACGCCTCCATGCGGACAACGCGCGGCTTCGGGCCGAGTTGGCGGAGCTCCGCAAGGAGTTGCAAGAGTTGCGAGTTGGTTTTCAGCAAACGCAGCAAAGAGAGATCTCAGCCTCTGCGACCAGTCGGGTGCCATCTGCGCCTGCTCAATTTGACCCTGAGGAGCTCTCGCGTTGCATCATGGTCCAGGTTGGGACAATGCTCAACGCGAGGCTTGAGGCCATGGCGGACCGGCTCCTGCCGGAAAAGCGACTCCGCCCTCCTCTGGCAGCGGACGCGAGGCGGCAAGCAGAAAGCAGGGCTGTACCTGAGCCCACGATCAGCATGCCAAAGAAGGTTCAGACAGGGGCTAGTTCCACCCTGCCGAGCGCGGACCCTGCTCCTGAAAAGGGCAAAAAAGCCCGTAAACGAGGTGGTAAAAAGGGGCGATCAACGGCAAATTCGACCACCGAAACAGCCCCTCGTGAAGCCCGCCCACTGCCGCCGGCACCACGGTCAATGGACCAGGCCTGGACCACAGTGGTTAAGAAGGGCAAAAAGGCTGGTAACAAGGCGTCTGCACCTCAAGGTGCCGCGAAGAAGGCTCGTCCGGTTAAGATCCGGCCGCCTCGCTCATCGGCTGTAGTTCTCACCCTACAGCCAGAAGCTGAGGAGAAAGGCGTTACGTACGCTAGCGCTTTGAAGGAGGCCCAGAGGAACATTGATCTTGCCAGTCTCGGTATTGCTGCAGTTCGCTCTCGCCGAACGGCCACTGGTGCGCGGATTCTGGAGGTGCCAGGTGCGACCAGTGGTGATAAGGCGGATGCTTTAGCGAGCAAACTGAGGGAGGTGCTCAACGCAGATTGCGTGCAAATCACCAGGCCCACCAGATGCGCGGATATGCGCATTTCGGGCTTGGATGACGCAACTGCAGTTGAAGATGTGGTCGCCGCCGTAGCGCGCGCTGGCAACTGCCCGGCCGAGTCGGTGCGGGCCGGTGAAATTCGCCAGAGTTTCAGTGGTCTCGGCACGGTAATGGTGAGCTGCCCGGTGGCGGCTGCAAATAAAATCAAGGTCGGCGGTCGGCTGTTAATTGGGTGGGTGTCTGCCCAAGTGCGGCTGTTGGAGCCAAAACCCTTCAGGTGCTTCCGCTGCCTGGAGGTCGGGCACGCAAGGGATCAGTGCTCCGCCGAGGTCGACCGCAGTGATCAATGCTACCGCTGCGGCCGATCCGGGCACAAAGCCGGGGAGTGCTCCGCGAAACCGCACTGCACCATATGCGAGGCAGCCGGGAAATCAGCCGACCATAGGCTGGGCAGCAAAGCATGCGCTGCCCCCCGACGCAATAAGAGTAGAAGGAAAGGCGGCGATGGCCCTAGGGCCCCCTCGCAGCCGGTCCGCCCGTCACCCAGCGTTAAAGCTCGGGGCGAGGTCGAGGAGGTCTCAATGGACGTCGTCAATTAAATGGCTCTCCACGCTCTACAGGCGAACATAAACCACTGCGCCAGAGCTCAGGATCTCTTGATCCAGAGCATGGCGGAGTGGCTTATACAGGTGGCTGTTGTCACGGAACCCTACTTCGTCCCACCCAGGGATAACTGGGTGGGGGACCGTGAGGGCGTAGTCGCACTCGTCTCTCAAGCTGCCGCCGGCTCCCCTCCCCTGGAAAGGGTAAGGAAGGGTCGAGGCTGCGTCGCGGCATGCTTGGGGAATACAATGTTTGTCGGGGTGTATTTCTCTCCGAATCGGAGCCTCGCCGAGTTTGAGCAGTTTCTCGTCGAGGTCGGGGCTCTGATCGGACAGAATCGTCCTAATTTGGTTCTCGTCGCTGGAGATCTCAACGCCAAGTCTGTGGCGTGGGGATCTCCCGCGACGGATGCCCGAGGCGAAGCAGTGGAGGACTGGTTGGTCGCTACCGGGCTAGTGGTCCTAAATCGGGGTTCGATTGACACATGCGTGCGACATCAGGGTGGCTCAATTGTAGACGTAACGTTTGCGAGTGCCGCCCTGGCGCGCCGTGTCCAGAGCTGGGAGGTGTTGGAGGATGTGGAGACGCTGTCGGATCACCGATACATTCGGTACACGATCTCCACACCCCTAACGACTTCGGGCGGTTCAAGCCGACCCCGAAGTGGAGACGGCCCTCGTTGGTCCCTAAAACAGATGGATAGGGAGGCCCTAATTGAAGCGGCGATTGTTCAGGCCTGGGTTGCGGGAACTGAAGTCCCCGCGAATATTGACGAAGAGGTGGAGCGGCTCAGTGAGGCCATGACACATGTGTGTGATGCGGCCATGCCCCGCGTCAAACCACGTCCTCCCAGACGTTCGGTGTACTGGTGGTCCGATGAGCTCGCCCAGTTGCGCAAGGCATGCGTGGCAGCTAGACGCCAGTACACCAGATTTCGAGGACGCAGACAGAGGGACGAGGTGGAGGAAACGCGGCTCCTTGTCATCTACAGGCAAGCTACGAAGACCCTCCAAGTCGCAATAGCCCGGGCAAAATCTCTTGCGGAAGAGGAGATGTTGGAGACCCTTAACCTGGATCCATGGGGGAGGCCATACAAGATGGTGAGGCGTAAGCTTCGACCTTGGGCCCCCCCCCTGACGCAGGGTCTCCAGCCTGAGCTTCTGAACCAGGTGGTGGAAGCTCTGTTTCCGGAGAGGGCTGATCACATTCCCCCGCCTATGGCGCCGCGGGCGACGGTGGTCGAAGATGACGCTCAGGAGACGAACGTGCCCGAAGTGTCCGAGGGGGAGCTGGGGGCGGCGGTGCTGAGGCTCCGTGCCAAAAATACCGCCCCTGGGCCGGACGGGATCCCCGGTCGAGCCTGGGTGCTGGCACTCGGGGAGTCTTTGGAGCCGCGAGTCAGGGCACTTTACTCGGAGTGCCTGAGGCAGGGCCGATTCCCGCGGAAGTGGAAATCGGGGAAGCTGGTCCTGCTTAGAAAGGAGGGACGCCCGGTTGATTCGCCTTCGGCCTACCGGCCAATTGTGCTGCTCGACGAGGTGGGCAAGCTGTTCGAGCGCGTAATAGCTGTCCGCCTCGTCAGGCATTTGGAAATCTCTGGGCCCGACCTGAGTGCCCAGCAATTTGGATTCCGTCGGAGCAGATCCACCATTGACGCAGTCGCGCGGGTGAGGGCTCTGGCGGATGAAGCCGTATCCCGGGGTGAGGTGGTCTTGGCGGTGTCTCTTGACATCGCCAATGCTTTCAACACCCTCCCCTGGGGTACCATAACGGAGGCGCTAAGGTACCACGGCGTGCCGGGGTACCTATGTCGAGTGGTACAGAACTATCTGTCGGAGAGGGCAGTCACGTTTCCCACTCAGGCCACGTGGCAGGTCAAGCCAATGACGTGCGGTGTTCCACAGGGTTCGGTTCTCGGACCGCTCCTGTGGAACATCGGCTACGATTGGGTTCTGCGGGGGGCTAATTTGCGGGGTATCGAGCTTACCTGCTACGCCGACGATACCTTGGTGACAGCCCGTGGCAGGACATTCCGGGAGGCAGCCCTGCTGGCGACGGCTGGAGTGGCCCAGGTGGTAGCGCGAATCCGTCGGCTGGGACTGGAGGTGGCCCTCAATAAGTCTGAGGCCCTGTGTTTTCACGGGCCGCGTAGGGCACCTCCAAACGGATCGCGTATAATGGTGGGGGGAGTTTCCATCGGTGTCGAGTCGACGATGCGGTACCTAGGCCTCGTCCTCGACAGCCGGTGGAACTTTAAAGCGCATTTCGAGCGTCAGGCTCCCAAACTTGTGGGAGCTGCCTCAGCTCTAAGTAGGCTCCTTCCAAATGTGGGCGGGCCAAATGGCGGATGCCGTCGACTGTACGCTGGTGTCGTTCGCTCGATGGCCCTATACGGAGCACCCATCTGGGTAAACGCCTTATCTGCCCATAATAAGGCCCTCCTGCGGAGACCGCAGAGGGCCATGGCAGTTAGGTTAGTGAGGGGGTACCGCACTGTGTCGTGCGAGGCGGCCTGTGTGCTAGCTGCCACGCCTCCGTGGGAGCTCGAGGCAGAAGTGCTGGCGGATGTTTACCGGCGGGTGTCGCAGTCGCGAACCCGAGGAGTTGATCCACCTCCGGAGGTTGTTAAGCGCTGGCGAGAACGCTCGCGCAGGGTCCTTCTTCGGAGGTGGAGCGATAATCTGGAGGAGCCAAACTCCGGCCACATGACGATCGCAGCAGTCCGTCCTGTCTTGGAGAGATGGGTCGGCGGAAAGCGGGGGGTCCTCACCTTCCACCTTGTGCAGATCCTCTCGGGGCACGGCTGCTTCGGGAGGTATCTGTGCAATGTGGCGGGGAGGGAGCCCACGCCCGAGTGTCACAGCTGCGGCTGCGCTGAGGATACAGCGCAGCACACGCTAGCCGTCTGCCCAGCGTGGGCGGAACAGCGGGCGCTGCTGGTTGCAGCGGTGGGGGCGGACCTATCGCTACCCGCCGTGGTCAAATCCATGGTGGACAGCGAGATGTCCTGGCGAGCAATGGTCTCCTTCTGTGAGGACGTGATGTCACAGAAGGAGGAGGCAGAAAGGATGCGAGAGGAAGATGCCTCTGCTCATCCGATGCGCCGCAGGCGAACAGGGCGCAGGCGGCTGGCCTATGGCCGAAGCCTCCCCCTAGCAGAGGACCTCAGAGTGGCGGATGTGGGGACGTCAGTCACTCAACAACAGCAGCAGGTCCTCGGGATTGCTGGCGCGCCACGTGTCCCGGCGCGCCACCAATAGATGGTCGGAGTAATTTAGTTACTCTATGAGAAGGGTCCGGAATCGGGCAACCGCCGACTGAGTCGCAGAAGTAATACGTAAGCATACCTGGGCTCTGTTATGCAAGGCGGCGAGAGGGACACCGGGGAGTTTTAGTGGGTAGGGCCGCTCCTGTCATTGGAGCGGCGAGCCCCACATATCCCCGCCGCTGCCCCACAGCGGCGGGTCGAATGCGTAAAGGCATTTCTCCCCGTCAAAAAAAAAAAAAAAAAAAAAAAGGTTAGGTTAGGTTAGGTTAGGTTAGGTTAGGTTAGGTTAGGTTAGGTTAGGTTAGGTTAGGTTCCCCCCCGACGTGTCGCCACCTTGCCGTGGTGGGGGGGCTTGCGTGTCTCGAGGACGCCCAGGGCTACGCCGGATAGGGCTTCCCATACCGGACAGGCCTGGGTCGAGAGGCCAGACAAAGAGCGGCACACACGAGGGTTCTCCGCGTGTCCCCCTGTTCAGCAGAGGGCACTGCGGATGCAACGAGTGGACCCGGGGCGATCTGCCCCTGGGTCGGAGGGTTAAACTGGGACCCTTGGCTGCTGCAGTTCTGTGGCAGTCATTGGGCTCTGGTATTTTTGTAGGAAGAAAACCTCGATAAAAAATCACCCCGTAATCCCTCCAGCGGCTCAACGCAGCGCTGGAGGAGAATTGCTGGCGGGTATCCAGCCTTAACTGCGTGCCGGCAGCCCCGGCACCAATAGACGATGATGGAGAATGAGTACCGATAAAAAGAAACTACCCCAGGGAGGTACCCGAAAGGGAGAATCCTCCCCTGCGCTCATTAGCGCAGGCTGCCCCTCGTATTCTGGGGGGGGCGATTCTGTACTCTCACGTTCACACACCGACGACTTTGGCAAATGCTACACTGACTCCGATGATTGCTCCAGCGATATGGCAAAAGGATTAGGAACGGACGCGGCGATGGACTCGGACGCGAGTCAGGTCTCCGTCACGTCCAAACGGGTTCGGACGGCCAAGGGCCAAACTTTGAAGACCCCAAGAGGGAAGAGGCGCCGTGTAAGCGGCTCTAGCTCCGCCTCATCCGACGACGGAGAGCAGCAAACCTGCAGCTCTCCAGTCACAAGGGGGAGAGGTAGACCGCCTACAACCGGCCAGTACGTCGGCTTGGCTAAGGCGAAAGAAGCCCTTAACAAAGCTAAAAGGGAGGAGCTGCGGCTCAAAGCCGAAGAGGAGGTCGCGGAGGCGAGCCAGGCGGTCCAAAGGGCCAGGATCGCTCGCTTCGCGGCCGCCGTTAACCAGGAGACACCGTCGGTGGCCAAATCCGCCACCGACCTCACAAAAGCGGTTATGGATAGTGTGACCATCATAGAGCAGGTGGCCACAAAATCCTCCCAGTTGAAGGGCACGTTTGTGCGTGCCCTGAAAGTCTCGGCCGCGTCCATCGCTGACGCCGTCTCGGAGTTGAGCACTCGCTCCGTCAGCGATGAGACTGCGCGCCTTCACGAGGATAATGCCCGGCTCCAATCCGAGCTTACGAAAATTAAGGAGGAGGTGGCCCAACTCAGGGCCGAGCTGGAAAAAGGGCGAAGGCTGAATAGCCCCCACCCTCCTACCATCCCGGATGTTTCAATGAGGGAGATGCCTCTCCCGCAATCCTCAGAGGAACTGCTGCGTTCCGTCATGTCCCAAGTTGGGGACATGATGAACGCCAGGCTTGAAGCTCTGGAGGAGAGGCTTCTCCCCGAGAAGCGCCTGCGGCCTCCTCTGGCCGCGGACCGCAAGAGGGACGCAGCCCAGGCTGCTATTGACGAGGTCCCTATGGCCAGTCCCGCGCGCCCACCTGCTCCAGCGGCAGCACCAAAGGTGCAGCAAGCCGCACCCCTCGAGCCCCCTAAGGGGCGGAAGGGGAAGAGAGGCGGGCGCAAAACAAAGAAAAGCAAGGCCGCCGGTCCCCCGGCCGCCCAGGCAGAGCCCCGGATCCTGCCACCCGCCCCCACGTCCATGGATGTCGACTGGAGCGTGGTGGTCAGGAGGGGCGCCAAAAGCAAGAAGCCCGCTCCGGCCCCGGCTGAAGGCAACCGTCCGCCTCCGCCGCCGCCGCCGCCCAAAAAGAAGGCCGCCCGCAACAGGGCCCGACGCATGCGTCCTCCTCGCTCCTCGGCTGTAGTGATTTCATTGCAGCCGGGAGCAGTAGAGAATGGTGCCACTTACGACCAAGTGTTGCGGGTGGCAAAAAGTAGGGTCGACATCGCCAGCCTGGGCATCCAGGCGCTCCGCGTCCGCCGAACGGCGACTGGAGCGCGCCTACTGGAGGTGCCCGGTGCAACCAGCGGCGACAAAGCGGACTCCCTGGCTGCCAAGCTACGGGAGTCCCTCGGTGAGGACACCGTAAGAATCTCCAGGCCCACGATCTGCGCAGATCTGCGCATCTCGGGCCTGGACGACTCCGTCACAACGGCGGAGGTAATT
This sequence comes from Oegoconia quadripuncta, assembly GCA_949316235.1. NCBI lineage: Eukaryota > Metazoa > Arthropoda > Insecta > Lepidoptera > Autostichidae > Oegoconia > Oegoconia quadripuncta. The sequence goes on along the minus strand of OX438743.1, from coordinate 40,307 downwards.
GCGGCGGTGGCCCGTGTCGGGGCCTGCACGGAGGAGTCCATAAAGACCGGTGGAATCCGTCAAGATTTCACCGGTCTTTTCTCAATGTGGGCGCGCTGCCCGGTGTCGGCGGCAAAAAAGGTGGCCCTGGCCGGTCGCCTCTTAGTTGGGTGGGTTGCGGCCCAAGTTAGGCTGCTCGACCCCAGGCCCCGGCGTTGTTACCGGTGTCTGCAGGTCGGGCACGCCCGAGAAATGTGTTCGGCTGAGGTGGACCGCAGCGGTCAATGCTACCGCTGCGGCCAACTCGGCCATAAGGCAGCTCAGTGCTCGGCCGATCCACACTGCACTCTGTGTGCGGCCGACAATAAGCCGGCCGAACACAGAGTCGGCAGCAAGCTGTGCGCTGCCCCCTCCACACTAAGGAGGGGAAAAAAGAGTGTCGCCCCCTCCAAGGCGCAGACGGCCGACACACGGCCGAGGCGCGCCCAGGCGGGCAGAAGGCCATAAGGCCGTGATGTCTGTCGACGCGCCCAAGTGTTCCGGGCGCGTCGACACACGTGGTGGTAGAGACCTAGCGACGGTCTCCGAGAGGGGTCCGATCTTCGGACGTCCGCTGGCGGGGTTGCAGTAGGCGTGCAGAGCAATCCTGGGCCCCGCCACTAGGCGGCGTGTTGGAACACCGAGGAGTTTTAGTGGGTAGTCCCGCCACTCTGGCGGGGAGTCCCACATACTCCCGTCACTGTGGTCTGTGGCGGGAGACGCGTAAAAGCGTTTCTCCTCGTAAAAAAAAAAAAAAAAAAAAAAAAAAAAAAAAAAAAAAAAAAAAAAAAAAAAAAAAAAAAAAAAGGTTAGGTTAGGTTAGGTTAGGTTAGGTTAGGTTAGGTTAGGTTAGGTTAGGTTAGGTTCCCCCCCGACGTGTCGCCACCTTGCCGTGGTGGGGGGGCTTGCGTGTCTCGACGACCCTCAGGGCTATGCCGGATAGGGCTTCCCATACCGGACAGGCCTGAGGCGAGAGGCCAGACTAAGAGCGACACACCCCGGCGGGGCCCGATATGGGCCTGCCAGGCGGGGCGAGCGCGCCCTTGTGCGCGTGAGGGACGGGTCGACAGGCTGCGATAGCAGCATGTTCGACAGGCGCAGTCATGTGCCACCGTCGGAGGAGGGGTTCTCGCCACCCCCTCGCGTCCCGTAATCAGCAACACACTTCAACGACCCCGCTGGTGGCCCCAGTGGGAGACGTCGTGTGTTCGCTGACCGGGGGGCTTGCCTTAATTGGCCGGCCCGCGGGAAGGAAAACCCTTCAAACCCGAGAGAACACTCGTTAAAACCTGTAGATACCTGGCGACCTCTACAGTATCTAGCCTTACCCCCGGAATGGGCGTCACCCGGGGGCTGACCGTATATATCGGCCCTACTCGTGGGAACAATGTCAAGTTGCAAAAATTCTTTTCAAATTAAATTCACCGACCCTAGTGGTCACGGGAAGAGTAGGAGCGTGTCACACGCTTCATCAAGTGAGAGGGAAAGCGCCGCCAAGGTGCAAGATATGTTGGAGGTGGATTCCTCCGACTCATTCATGAGTGTGGTTTCGGGTGGGACCGTACCTGCCGATGCCCGGAGGAAGTACCTCCGCAAGCGGAAGGGGTCGGTAGACGAACCCGATTCGGGCGAGGAGTCGGAGCGGGCCCAGAAGGGTGCCGCAAACAAGTCGGTTAAGCGAGGGAGAGGTCGCCCCCCAACCACCGGCGAATACGTCGGCCTGGCAAAAGCCAAGGCCGCACTAAATGCCGAACGGGAGAAAGCCCTGAGGCTGCGGGCGGAGGAGGAGATCGCAGACGTGGCCGAGAGAAGCAGGTCTGCTCGCCTGGCTCGCTTATCCGACACCACTACTAGCGCCAGCGAAGCGGAATCGAAGACTGCCGCCAATATGCTGCAGCAGGCAGTAGAGGGCCTCACGGTCATTGAGACCGTCGTTAAAAAGTCCTCGCACTTAAAGGGCACGAGCCAGAAGGCAATTAAGGAAAGCACTGCGGCAATCCGGCGTGCAGTCATAGACATGAGCCAGCAAACGGCCAGCGAGGAGACCAGGGCCCTGCAAGCAGAGAACCTGCGGCTGCAGGCTGAGGTCTCTGACCTGAGGAAGGCGCAGGCGGAAGCCTCCAAAAAAATTGAAAGGCTGGAGAGGGAGCTGCTAAAGCTCTCCTCAGCCCCCACCACCCGGACAGACCCAAACCCGACCTTAGACATGGCCGAGCTGGCACGTGCCTTCGCCATTCAGGCCGGGTCCATGATGGACGCGAAGTTGGAGGGAATAAGAGACCGCCTCCTCCCGGAGAAGCGCCTGCGGCCGCCGTTGGCCGCTGACAGAAAGAGAGAGAGCGTTGCTCCCCCCCCTGTCTTGGACGAGCCCCCCCCGCCGGAGTACCCCTCACAATTGGCGAGATCACGCCGTTCTCCGGCTCCCGCTTCGGCTCCCGCCTCGATTCCCGTGCCGGCTCCTGAAGGCGCGAAAAAGAGCGGGAAGGGGAAGAAAGGAAAGAAGGGAAATACAGCTGCTCCCCAACAACCCGCCGCCGTAGTGTCGGTTCCTGCACCGCTCCGTGCAATGGCCCCTGCACCTATGGCTGCTAACACAAGTTGGGCCACAGTGGTGAAACGGGGCGCCAAGAGAAAGGAGGGAGCGAACAAGCAGCCGAACCCCCCCCAGAAGAAGGCCAAACCGAAACTCACCGCCCCCCGATCGTCTGCAGTAGTGTTAACGCTGCAACCGGGGGCGGAAGAGAACGGGGTCACGTATGCTAAGGTCCTCTCCGAAGCCAGGAGTAAGGTCCAGTTAGAGGGCCTTGGTATACTCGAAGGGGTTAAAATGAGGAAGGCAGCAACCGGAGCGCGCATCCTCCAACTTCCAGGAGTAAACAGTGGTGGCAAGGCCGACGAGCTCGCAGCCAAGCTGCGGGCGCTTCTACCTGAAGACACCGTCCGCGTGACGAGGCCGATGAAGTGCGTCGAGATTAGAATATCCGAACTCGACGACTCGGTATCCGCGGCAGAAGTCGCAGCCAAAGTGGCAAGCGTCGGGGGTTGCGCCGTAGACGCCATCAAATGTGGAGACCTCCGTATTAACCACACTGGTCTCGGTGCCGTTTGGCTGCGATGTCCGACGTCGGCGGCCAAAAAGCTGACCGATGGCAATGGTCGTTTGATGATCGGGTGGAGCTCAGCACGCGTCCAATTACTGAACCCCACGCCGGCACAATGTTACAAGTGCCTAGAGACAGGGCACGTCAGGGCGCAGTGCGCTTCGCAAGTTGACCGTGCTGAGCTGTGCTACCGTTGCGGACAGCCGGGCCATAAAGCGGGTCAGTGCTCGGCCCCCATGCACTGCATGGTGTGCGCGTCGGCCGGCAAAAAGGCAGATCACCGGATGGGTAGGAGCCAATGTCCTGCCTTTCGGGGGAGCAAGGGACGAAAGCCCGCTGCAAGGGGCACCAAAACCCCTGCGCAGTCAGCCCCTCCTGCGAGCTCGCAGGCAGCCGGGGAGAGCATGGCCATCGACTAGTTATCAATGGCCATGCATATCCTACAAGGGAATTTGAACCACTGCGCCAGAGCCCAAGATCTTTTGGTTCAGTCCATGGCGCAGTGGTCCATACACGTGGCTGTGGTGGCTGAGCCATATTCCGTTCCCGCGCGGGATAACTGGGTGGGGGACAGAGAGGACTCGGTGGCCGTAGTCTCCAATACGGCGTACGGCTCTCCTCCCTTCGAGCGTATATCGAGGGGAAGTGGGTGTGTGGCGGCCGTCATGGGCGGCGTCACTGTTATCGGCGTCTACTTCTCGCCCAATCGCTCACTCTCTGACTTCGAGCAGTTCTTGCTTCGGGTCGAGAGTATGATTGGGCGAAATCATCCGACCCAGATGCTAGTCGCTGGGGATTTCAACGCCAAGTCCGTGGCGTGGGGATCTCCGGCGACTGACGCTCGAGGAGAGGTCCTTGAGGAGTGGGCGGTTACATGCGGCCTCTCGTTGCTTAATCGTGGTGCAGTTGAAACGTGTGTGCGAAGGCAGGGAGGTTCTATAATAGACCTGTCATTTGCTACCCCTGCCCTCGCACGGCGCGTCCAGGGCTGGACGGTGCTGAGGGACGTGGAAACACTATCGGATCACCGTTATATCCGATTTGATGTTTCCACGCCCTCAGGGGGGCAGTTCCAACCGTGCAGACCACGACAAGGAGATGGTCCTCGGTGGTCCCTCAAGCGACTGGATAGGGACCTTCTGATCGAAGCGTCCATAGTGGAAACGTGGGCGGAGATGCCCGAAGGTCCGGTTGCTGTAGATACGGAGGTTGAGTGGCTGCATCGAGCTGCGACCGGCGTTTGTGACGCGGCGATGCCTAGGGTTGGTCCTCAGCCGCCCCGGCGACAAGTGTATTGGTGGTCCGACGAGCTCGCACAGCTGAGGACGGCATGCGTTAGAGCGAGGCGCCAATATGCCAGGAGCCGTCGGAGAAGACACCGCAACGAGGCGGAAGAGGACCAACTCTATTCGTCTTATAGGGATTGCCTGAAGCAGTTTAAGGCTGCAATAACCGAAGCCAAGGCCCGGGCATGGGACGAGATGATCGAAACTCTCGACAGGGACCCGTGGGGGCGCCCTTACCGTCTGGTGAGGCGCAAACTGCGCCCCTGGTCGCGCCCGCTCACGGAGACCCTTGAGCCTCAGCTGAGGGAGCAAGTAGTATCTGCCCTATTTCCGAATAGGGCAGAACACGTCCCACCGTACTCGGTGCCACGAAGCGCAGCTGGCGCCCATACCGAAGGGGATGCCGTCCCAGAAGTCTCGGAGGGCGAGCTGGAGTACGCGGTCCGGCGTCTCCAAGCCAAGAGTGCTGCCCCGGGACTCGACGGCATACCGGGCAAGGTATGGGTGTTGGCCCTCAAGAATGAAGATGCAGCCTTTGCACCCAGGGTGAGAAGGCTTTTCTCGGCCTGTTTCGAACAGGGGTGTTTCCCGCAAGCGTGGAAAGTGGGGAAGCTTGTGCTGATCCACAAAGAGGGACGCCCAGCTGATTCTCCGTCGGCCTATCGGCCTATAGTCCTGCTCGACGAGGTGAGCAAGCTCTTCGAGCGAATTGTAGCCACTCGCCTCGTCAGACATCTGGAAGGGACAGGGCCGAACCTAAACGAGGTCCAATTTGGGTTCCGGCGCGAGAGGTCGACCATCGACGCCATTTCGCGCGTGAGGGTCCTCTCTGAAGACGCGACGTCCAGGGGTGAGGTGCTTTTGGCGGTGTCCCTCGACATCGCCAATGCCTTTAATACTCTCCCCTGGAGCTGTATCAGGGTGGCCCTGAAGTACCACCGCGCTCCAAAATATCTGAGACGGTGCGTGGCGGCCTACCTGACGGGACGGCAGATAAGGTACCCGATACGTGACGGGTGGGGTAGCCGGACGATGTCGTGTGGTGTTCCACAGGGGTCGGTCCTCGGGCCACTTCTGTGGAACATCGCATATGACTGGGTGCTGCGGGGCGCCAACCTGAGGGGAGTCGAGCTGACGTGCTATGCCGACGACACCCTGTTGACGGCCCGCGGCCGAACGTTCAGGGAGGCGGCTATCCTGGCCACGGCGGGGGTGGCACAAGTGGTTGGGCGGATTCGGCGGTTGGGCCTCGAGGTGGCCCTTAACAAGACCGAGGCCCTGCTTTTTCATGGACCTCGGATGGCTCCACCTCCGGGGGCACAAATTGTTGTGGGAGGGACTTCCATCGCCGTTGAGTCCTCAATGCGTTACCTAGGCCTGGTACTCGACGGCCGATGGAACTTCCGAGAGCATTTCCGCCGGCTCGCACCTAAATTGATCGGTGCGGCCAGGGCGCTGAGTACGCTCCTGCCTAATCTGGGTGGGCCAGGGTTGAGCTGCCGCCGACTGTTTACCGGTGTGGTTAGGTCCATGGCGTTGTATGGGGCGCCCATCTGGGTCGACGCTCTGTCGTCCCACAATAAGACCCTCTTGCGGAGACCGCAGAGGGTCATGGCGATAAGGGCAGTAAGGGCCTACCGCACCGTGTCCTTCGAGGCGGCTTGTGTGTTGGCGGCAACTCCGCCCTGGGAATTGGACGCAAGGGTGCTGGCGGTGGTTTACCGGCGCAACGCAGAGGCGAAAGCCAGGGGCTCGAGCCTTATGCCGGAGGAGATCAAACGGGTGAGGGAGATCTCCCGCACACATCTCCTCCGGATTTGGTCAAACAAGCTGGAGGAGCCTCAGTCCGGCCATCGAACCATTGAGGCTATCAGGCCAATCCTGGCCGATTGGGTCGAAAGGCGACACGGTGTGCTCTCTTTTCATCTTGTCCAGGTCCTAACGGGGCATGGATGCTTCGGGAGGTACTTGTTCAGGATGGGAAGAGAGCCCACGGTGGAATGTCACCAGTGCGGTTGCGCCGAAGACACGGCGCAGCACGCGCTGGCTGTCTGCTCGGACGGGACCGAAGAACGGGCACAGTTAGTGTCCATAGTGGGCGCGGATCTCTCCCTGCCGGCTGTTGTCAGATCGATGGTCGGCAGCGAGAGATCATTCGAAGCAATGGCCATCTTCTGTGGCCAAATAATGGCGCGTAGGGAGGAAGCAGAGCGGGTGAGAGAGGATGATCCTCTTTCACAACCAATACGTCGCAGAAGGTTGGGCCGCCGTCGTCTGGCCCATGACCGCCTGCCTCCGTAAATCGGAAGTCTCTGGGTGACGGTTTACAGGGGGAAAACCGTCACCTATAGGAGGTCCTCCGGGATGAAAGCTGGCGTACCACGTGTCCGCGGTACGCCAGCCAGAAAGGGATGAGTATCGCCCTGATCCGGCGAACGGACTGCTGGCAGAGTCAGCGGCAGTAAGTGTTAACGCGCAATCACGCAGACTCTGCCAACAGCAGTGGGAGCGGACACCTAGGAGTTTTAGTTGGTAGGTCGGTTAATTTAACCGGAGTCCAACATAACTCACCCTTCGCCCCCTGCGGAGGGTAGTACGCATGAGCGTTTCTCCTAGACAAAAAAAAAAAAAAAAAAAAAAAAAGGTTAGGTTAGGTTAGGTTAGGTTAGGTTGGGGTGCGTTAGTAGAGAACCTCCCCGCGGTGCACCCTGGAAACTGTCTGGACCCGGTAACGCAGGTGTCCAGCAGGCCAATCCTCTACTCTACAAAGCGATCGTTGCGAACTCTACGCCGAACATGTCCTCACGAGACTTAAAACTACGTTTCTTAAAAGGCCCTTCTCAGGGCCAACCCAAAGGCCCTTCTCAGGGCCAACCCAAAGGCCCTTCTCAGGGCCAACCCCAAGGCCCTTCTCAGGGCCAACCCCAAGGCCCTTCTCAGGGCCACCCCAACGGCCCTTCTCAGGGCCACCCCAACGGCCCTTCTCAGGGCCAACAACTCGTAGTAAGTCTGGAGAGGCTCGTCGAATTTACGGCACCTAAGCCGCTGACGGCTGGTTCAAGGGCTTCGTCCCTGACCAGCTTGTCTGGCAAAAGGTCCCGCGATCGTAGCCGTTCCGAACATTCCAGTTCGGACGAGTCGTCGGGGTCGAAAGACTCTGTCTCGAGGTCGAGACGCAAGGACGCGAAAAAGGCACGTGGTCGTCCACCAACGACCGGCGAATACGTCGGCTTAGCTGCGGCCAAAGCGAAACTCCTCGCCTATGAGCGCGAGGAGATGGAGCTGAAGGCTGAGAAAGAACTTGCGGAGGAGCTGTCGGCTTCTCGCAGCTTAAGGAGCTCTGCTCAGGCTGAGCTCGCCACCTACGGTCTGGGGCCGTCCATGCAGGATGACACCGGGCTAGTGGCTACTAAGCTGAAGGAGACTGGCAGTAAGGGGTTGGCCCTGATCAAAATGGTCAGGGACAAGTCGGGTCACCTTAAGGGGACCCACATGAAGGCCCTGGAGGAGGGAACGAGGATGGTCGAGGAGTGCCTGGGGGGGTTAACATACCTCAGGTCTGATTCGCTCCGTCTGGAGGCCGAGGTTGCGGCCTTGAGGCAGGAGGTTGCCCTCCTCCGTGAGGAGAGCGAGCGGGCGCGGGCGAGGCCCGCCCCCGCGGCGATGTCGACAGAGGTCGAGATGGAGGAGTGCCCCTCGGTGCCGCTCCCCTCAATCGAACTCCTTAGGACCATGTTGGAGGAGCACACGCGGACAATTCTGCAGAGCACCTCCAACATGATCGACGCACGGCTGGAGGGCAGGAGCGTGGAGCGCCCAAGACCTCTCTTGGCTCACGACAGGAGGTCGAGGGTGATCCCACCCGCCGAGCCCTGCTTGGTAGTAGAAGAGACTGCCGTCCCGTCTGCTGCCGCGCCGATCGTCAAGGCTCCTGTGGCTGAGCCCAAGCCTAAGCCCAAGACGAAAAAGAAGGGGAAGAAGGCCAAAGGGCCCGTGCAGGGGCAATCAGCCTCGCAGCCCGCTGCCACGCAGCGTAATGCGACTGCCAAACGAGCTCCTGCTCAGTCCAGCTCCCAGCCGCCCGCTACAGCCCCACCTCCGCTGGAGGAGGGCTGGAATGTGGTGGCTAGGAAAAAGCCGAAGGCGAAGGGAGCTTCACGCCCCAACGCCACGCAGTCGCGACCTGGGTCGCAGCCTAAGCCGCAACCCAAGAAGAAGGTGACAAAGAGGGCGCCTCGCGCCGAAGCCACCTCGGCTGTAGTAATTACGCTGCAGCCGGAGGCGGTGGAGCGTGGCGCCACTTATAAAGCGGCCTTAACGAAGGCAAGACAAGAGGTCGACCTGGCTGCTATGGGCATCCCGGGCGGCCTCAAAATCCGTCACGCGGTAACGGGCGCTCGCGTAATTGAGCTCCCGAAAGAGGTCACCATCGAACAGGCTGACCTCTTCGCGCAGCAACTCCGCGGAGTGTTCGCGGGTGACGCCAAGGTTGCCAGGCCGGTGAAGTGCGCTGAGCTGCGCGCCGTCGGCCTGGACGACTCCATCTCGAGGGAGGAGGTGGTGGCAGCGGTGGCTGCAAAAGGGCGCTGCCCCGTCGACCAAGTTAAGGCAGGCGACATTCGGGACAATCCCGGGGGCAGCTCGTCCCTATGGATACAGTGCCCTGTCGCTGCCGCGAAGACTCTCCTGGCGGCCGGTAGCATCCTGGTGGGTTGGAGCTCGGTGCAGCTCCGCCCCTTGGAGACCCGGCCTATGAAGTGTTTCAGGTGCCTTGAGGTGGGGCACACTAGGGCCAATTGTACCGGACCGGTGGACCGCAGCGATCTGTGCTATCGTTGCGGTCTCCCCGGCCATAAGTCAAGCGTGTGCCAGGCCACGCCAAAGTGCGCTGTGTGCACTGCGGCTGGTAGGCCGGCAGGGCACGTCGCCGGGAGCAAGCTATGCACTCCCATCGGCAAATCAGCCGCGAAGAAAGCAGTGACCGGAAGGACCCCGGTCGCAACTACGGCGGGTCGGGTTGTGTCCCGACAGGAGGAGATGCTGGTCGACAACGTCAATGGATAATCGTCGACCACATCTCTTCCTCCAGGGGAATCTTAACCACTCCGCCGGGGCTCAGGACCTTTTGCTCCAGGCCATGGCGGAGTGGCAAAGCGACGTAGCGGTGGTGGCGGAGCCATATTACGTCCCCGCTCGGTCCAATTGGGTGGGTGACGTACAGGGCTCCGTCGCAATCGTCTGTGCCTGTGGCGCAGGATCCTCGCCTCTCTCTGTTAAGGAGAGGGGCGACGGTTTCGTGGGGGCTAACTGGGGGGAGTACACTGTTTTCGGAGTGTACTTCTCCCCAAATAAACCACTCTCCGAATTCGAGAGATCTCTCGGGGAGCTGGAGGCGGCCGTCAGGAGGGCGGCGCCGCGACCGGTAATTGTTGCGGGGGATTTCAACGCCAAGGGTGTGGCTTGGGGATCCCCTGCAACTGACGTCCGTGGGGACATGGTGGAGGAGTGGGCCTTGGCGGTCGGCCTCGGTCTTTTGAACCGGGGCACCGCCAACACCTGTGTAAGGCAGCAGGGGGGGTCAATTGTAGACCTTTCGTTTGCGTCCCCTGCTGTCGCGAGGTCTATCCGTGACTGGAGGGTTGTCGAGGAGTTGGAGACGCTGTCGGACCACCTCTATATCCGATTCAGCGTCTCCCCCTCTGCCCCCAATAGTCGCGTCGTTTCGAGGGCCCCGGCGTTTCCCCGCTGGGCTCTCACAAAGCTCGATAGTGAGCTTCTTGAGGAGGCAGCCATCGTGGAGGCCTGGGGTTCGCGCCCTGCTCCTATGGCGACCACGGAGGACGAGGCCCTCTACTTTAGAGAGGCAATGACGAGGGTCTGCGATGCGGCCATGCCGCGCGTCCGGCTCCGACCACCTAAAAGGGCAGTCTACTGGTGGTCGGAAGAAATCGCAGACCTTCGTCGCGGCTGCTTCGCCGCCCGTCGGGCGTACCTCCGCCAACGGCGCCGCCGTGTGCGGAATGAGGAGGAGGAGGGGCGTCTCCGCCTCCTCTACAAGGAGGCCAAGAAGGCGCTACAGGTGGCCATCTGCCGGGCCAAAGCCAGCGCGAGGGAGCAAATGCTGGAGGGCCTTAACCGGGACCCTTGGGGGCGCCCGTATCTCGCGGCCCGCGGGAAAATCCGCGGCCAAGGCCCCCCAGTAGTGGAGACCCTCCAGCCACAACGGCTGGCTGAGGTCGTGGCGGCTTTGTTCCCACATGGGGACAGCGACGAGGTCCTGCCGCCGATTGGGGTGGATCCTCTTGAGGATGTCCCCCCGGTGTCGGAGGGCGAGTTGGGAGCCGCATTGCTGCGACTCCGCGGAAAGAAAACGACTCCGGGTCCCGATGGCATACCAGGGCGGGCCTTGGTTCTGGCCCTTGGCCCCCTGGAGAGCCGGTTTCGGGACCTATTCAGCGCGTGTATGGAGCGGCGCCAGTTTCCTTCCTGCTGGAAGGAGGGGCGGCTCGTTCTTTTGAAAAAGGACGGGCGCCCTGAGGAGTCACCGTCGGCTTACCGGCCCATCGTTCTGCTCGATGAGGCCGGGAAGCTCCTGGAGAGAGTGGTGGCGAACCGCATTGTGCGGCATTTGGTGGGCGAGGGGCCGGATCTGTCCGACGCGCAGTACGGCTTCAGACCCGAGCGCTCCACCATCGACGCCATCCAGAGGGTGAAAACCCACACGGAGGAGCAGGTGGCGAGGGGCAGGGTGGCGTTGGCAGTGTCACTTGACATTGCCAATGCGTTCAACACTCTGCCATTCGCCTGCATAATGGAGGGCCTCCGCTACCACCGGGTACCTGAGTACCTGGTTGGCGTCGTGGTGGCTTACTTACGAGGGAGAAGCGTGGTGTGCGTCGGACGCGACGGGGCCATGCTGCGGCGAGTAACGCGGTGCGGGGTTCCACAGGGGTCGGTCTTAGGACCACTCTTGTGGAACGTCGGTTATGACCGTGTCTTACGGGGGTCCCTGCTCCGTGGGCTGACAGTGACGTGTTACGCGGACGACACGCTGATCGTAGCCCACGGAGAAAGCTTCGAAGAGGCTATACGCCTCGCTCGTGTCGGAGCGGAGGAGATCGTTGCGAGGATCGAGGGCCTGGGCCTAAAGGTGGCCCTCGAGAAAACCGAGGCCATGTTCTTCCATGGCCCTCGGAGACGGCCGCCGGCCGGTGCCACTCTGCCCATCTGCCACGCGGGGGTCCGAATTGGGTGTTTCCTGAAATACCTGGGACTCGTCCTGGATGGCAGGTGGCGATTTGTGGAACACTTCCGGCGGCTGGTTCCGAGGCTCATTAAGACGGCGGCCGCGTTGGGGCACTTGTTGCCAAACTCCGGCGGACCAAGCCTGAGCTGCAGACGGTTGTATATGGGGGTCGTCAGGTCGATGGCCCTCTACGGTGCACCCGTCTGGGCTCAAGCTCTAAGCGGGCCCAGCAGAGCCCTGCTGCGGCGACCGCAACGCGCGATGGCCCTCCGGGCGATAAGGGGGTACCGGACCGTGGGCTTCGAGGCGGCAAGCCTTCTGGCTAGATCCCCTCCATGGGAGCTAGAGGCAATGGTGCTGGCGGAGGTGTACCGCCGCACCGCGGAGTCTAAAGCGGAGGGCAGTAGTCCCCCTCCTGTACTAATTGAGCGATGGCGTCGCCAGGCGCGCGTAATCCTTCTGCGCACCTGGCGAGACCAGTTGGCAACGCCGAACGCAGGTCGCCGCACTATTGAGGCTGTACGGCCCGCGATGGAGAAGTGGGTCGGCTCCAAGGGAGTCCTCTCCTATCGGACGGTGCAGGTGCTGACCGGGCACGGCTGCTTCGGTCGATACCTGCACCTGGTCGCCCGGAGGGAGCCGACCCCAATGTGCCACGAATGCGGGGCACCTGAAGACACAGCGGACCATACGGTCCAGGTGTGTCCGGCATTTTCTGCCCCACGGGCAGAATTAATCGCCGCGGTGGGCCCCGACCTTTCCTTACCGGCTCTGGTCGGGGCAATGTCTTCTAGCCAAGCTGGATGGCGGGCTATAACCGCCTTCTGCGACACGGTGATGGCGCAGAAGGAGGAAGCGGAGCGGGGACGGGAGGACGATGGCCTCTCGGACCCGATCCGCAGACGCCGCATGGGCCGCAGGCGTGCCGCTCACGAGCGGCAGCTACCGCCCTAGCGGGGGGCTCCGGGTGGCAGGCATGGGGTGTCTGCTACCCACGGAGGAGCCCCCGCGATTGCCTAACACAGGTGACTTCTGGGGAGCACAACGCTCCCCGCGGTGCGTCCTAAGGGACTTTCGCTGCCGGGCTGCAGTAGCCATGCAGAGGTGGACCCTGCAGCTCGGTAATATGGCGATGTCGGCGTAAAGCCCGGGGGGGTTTTAGTGGGTAGGCCCGCTCCTATCATTGGAGCGGGGAGCCCCACATATCCCCGCCGCTGACCCCATTGGCGGCGGGTTGAATGCGTAACTGCATTTCCCCCCCTAAAAAAAAAAAAAAAAAAAAAAAAAAAAAAAAAAAAAAAAAAAAAAAAGGTTAGGTTAGGTTAGGTTAGGTTAGGTTAGGTTAGGTTCCCCCCCGACGTGTCGCCACCTTGCCGTGGTGGGGGGGCTTGCGTGTCTCGAGGACGCCCAGGGCTACGCCGGATAGGGCTTCCCATACCGGACAGGCCTGGGTCGAGAGGCCAGACAAAGAGCGGCACACACGAGGGTTCTCCGCGTGTCCCCCTGTTCAGCAGAGGGCACTGCGGATGCAACGAGTGGACCCGGGGCGATCTGCCCCTGGGTCGGAGGGTTAAACTGGGACCCTTGGCTGCTGCAGTTCTGTGGCAGTCATTGGGCTCTGGTATTTTTGTAGGAAGAAAACCTCGATAAAAAATCACCCCGTAATCCCTCCAGCGGCTCAACGCAGCGCTGGAGGAGAATTGCTGGCGGGTATCCAGCCTTAACTGCGTGCCGGCAGCCCCGGCACCAATAGACGATGATGGAGAATGAGTACCGATAAAAAGAAACTACCCCAGGGAGGTACCCGAAAGGGAGAATCCTCCCCTGCGCTCATTAGCGCAGGCTGCCCCTCGTATTCTGGGGGGGGCGATTCTGTACTCTCACGTTCACACACCGACGACTTTGGCAAATGCTACACTGACTCCGATGATTGCTCCAGCGATATGGCAAAAGGATTAGGAACGGACGCGGCGATGGACTCGGACGCGAGTCAGGTCTCCGTCACGTCCAAACGGGTTCGGACGGCCAAGGGCCAAACTTTGAAGACCCCAAGAGGGAAGAGGCGCCGTGTAAGCGGCTCTAGCTCCGCCTCATCCGACGACGGAGAGCAGCAAACCTGCAGCTCTCCAGTCACAAGGGGGAGAGGTAGACCGCCTACAACCGGCCAGTACGTCGGCTTGGCTAAGGCGAAAGAAGCCCTTAACAAAGCTAAAAGGGAGGAGCTGCGGCTCAAAGCCGAAGAGGAGGTCGCGGAGGCGAGCCAGGCGGTCCAAAGGGCCAGGATCGCTCGCTTCGCGGCCGCCGTTAACCAGGAGACACCGTCGGTGGCCAAATCCGCCACCGACCTCACAAAAGCGGTTATGGATAGTGTGACCATCATAGAGCAGGTGGCCACAAAATCCTCCCAGTTGAAGGGCACGTTTGTGCGTGCCCTGAAAGTCTCGGCCGCGTCCATCGCTGACGCCGTCTCGGAGTTGAGCACTCGCTCCGTCAGCGATGAGACTGCGCGCCTTCACGAGGATAATGCCCGGCTCCAATCCGAGCTTACGAAAATTAAGGAGGAGGTGGCCCAACTCAGGGCCGAGCTGGAAAAAGGGCGAAGGCTGAATAGCCCCCACCCTCCTACCATCCCGGATGTTTCAATGAGGGAGATGCCTCTCCCGCAATCCTCAGAGGAACTGCTGCGTTCCGTCATGTCCCAAGTTGGGGACATGATGAACGCCAGGCTTGAAGCTCTGGAGGAGAGGCTTCTCCCCGAGAAGCGCCTGCGGCCTCCTCTGGCCGCGGACCGCAAGAGGGACGCAGCCCAGGCTGCTATTGACGAGGTCCCTATGGCCAGTCCCGCGCGCCCACCTGCTCCAGCGGCAGCACCAAAGGTGCAGCAAGCCGCACCCCTCGAGCCCCCTAAGGGGCGGAAGGGGAAGAGAGGCGGGCGCAAAACAAAGAAAAGCAAGGCCGCCGGTCCCCCGGCCGCCCAGGCAGAGCCCCGGATCCTGCCACCCGCCCCCACGTCCATGGATGTCGACTGGAGCGTGGTGGTCAGGAGGGGCGCCAAAAGCAAGAAGCCCGCTCCGGCCCCGGCTGAAGGCAACCGTCCGCCTCCGCCGCCGCCGCCGCCCAAAAAGAAGGCCGCCCGCAACAGGGCCCGACGCATGCGTCCTCCTCGCTCCTCGGCTGTAGTGATTTCATTGCAGCCGGGAGCAGTAGAGAATGGTGCCACTTACGACCAAGTGTTGCGGGTGGCAAAAAGTAGGGTCGACATCGCCAGCCTGGGCATCCAGGCGCTCCGCGTCCGCCGAACGGCGACTGGAGCGCGCCTACTGGAGGTGCCCGGTGCAACCAGCGGCGACAAAGCGGACTCCCTGGCTGCCAAGCTACGGGAGTCCCTCGGTGAGGACACCGTAAGAATCTCCAGGCCCACGATCTGCGCAGATCTGCGCATCTCGGGCCTGGACGACTCCGTCACAACGGCGGAGGTAATTGCGGCGGTGGCCCGTGTCGGGGCCTGCACGGAGGAGTCCATAAAGACCGGTGGAATCCGTCAAGATTTCACCGGTCTTTTCTCAATGTGGGCGCGCTGCCCGGTGTCGGCGGCAAAAAAGGTGGCCCTGGCCGGTCGCCTCTTAGTTGGGTGGGTTGCGGCCCAAGTTAGGCTGCTCGACCCCAGGCCCCGGCGTTGTTACCGGTGTCTGCAGGTCGGGCACGCCCGAGAAATGTGTTCGGCTGAGGTGGACCGCAGCGGTCAATGCTACCGCTGCGGCCAACTCGGCCATAAGGCAGCTCAGTGCTCGGCCGATCCACACTGCACTCTGTGTGCGGCCGACAATAAGCCGGCCGAACACAGAGTCGGCAGCAAGCTGTGCGCTGCCCCCTCCACACTAAGGAGGGGAAAAAAGAGTGTCGCCCCCTCCAAGGCGCAGACGGCCGACACACGGCCGAGGCGCGCCCAGGCGGGCAGAAGGCCATAAGGCCGTGATGTCTGTCGACGCGCCCAAGTGTTCCGGGCGCGTCGACACACGTGGTGGTAGAGACCTAGCGACGGTCTCCGAGAGGGGTCCGATCTTCGGACGTCCGCTGGCGGGGTTGCAGTAGGCGTGCAGAGCAATCCTGGGCCCCGCCACTAGGCGGCGTGTTGGAACACCGAGGAGTTTTAGTGGGTAGTCCCGCCACTCTGGCGGGGAGTCCCACATACTCCCGTCACTGTGGTCTGTGGCGGGAGACGCGTAAAAGCGTTTCTCCTCGTAAAAAAAAAAAAAAAAAAAAAAAAAAAAAAAAAAGGTTAGGTTAGGTTAGGTTAGGTTAGGTTAGGTTAGGTTAGGTTAGGTTAGGTTAGGTTAGGTTAGGTTAGGTTAGGTTAGGTTGGGGTGCGACGTCAGACAACCTCCTCGTGTGCCTGATGGCTACTTGTCCCCCTGGATACGTCTGGGGGGAACGGTAGTCGTTGGGCCGGTGCACCCTGGGCATCGGTCAACAACTTCCCTTTAAGGGTTCTTGTTGGCCGATGGCGAATAGTCTGACACCGGGGGGCTCCTCCGCGTGTCCTCTGGTTTAGCAGAGGGCACTGCGGATGGAGCAGGAGACGCTCCCCTCCTAGTGGGGGAGTAAGGGTGGGCTCGGTGTGCACTCGCACTGCCGCCGAGCAGGCCTGGGGAGGAGGTTTGGGGTGAACCTCCTACCCCTTGCCACCGCCGGGCTCGTAATCCGGGACCGCGGCTTTCAGCTGCAGTCCGGGACCGAGGGTCTTGGCTTAACCGCCCGGACCGCGAGGAAGGAAAACCTCTATAAAAAACCAGCCCAAGTCTCGGCTCCGAGGCCCGCCTCGGCGCCGGGATGCCCTCGTCGTCCCACTCCCGAAAATTCGTTTTCGGGAGTGGAGCGACGAGGGATGGTGGAGGGCGAATTCCACCACAGCGGGCTGCGGCGAGGAAGCGGCGCTCCCTGAGGAATGCCCATATGTCCATATGGGCAGGGGACGCCGTGGAATCGTCTGCAGCACTTGGGCGACCTCTCCTTGACGACTGCAGCTAAGGCTGCGGCCGTCGACGAGAGGTCGTGGGAAGCGGCCCTCTCCCTCTGCTCGCAGGGGGAGACGGCGGGAGGGTTGGGGGGGCGGTTTTCCCCCGCCTCCTCTCCGGGCCTCCCGCTGTTGCAGGCCGCTATGGTAGGGGACGACCTCTCTGCTGAGAGGTCGTAGCCGTGCGGGACGGCCACTCTTTGCCGTCCGCAGCCAGGTTCGAGCTGCGGACGCCAAGGAGAGGCCGTGGAAAGCGGTCCTCTCTCTCTGCGAGGTCACTCGCAGAGCGAGGGGAGATGCAGCCGCATGGGGGGCACGGAGGAGAGCTTATCTTTAATGATAGGCGATCCTCTGCCCCCCTACCCTGCGGGGCCGTGGGTGGCGATCCGGGGGGATCGCCGCCCACACATAGGCCCCGCGAGAAGGCGCGCGCGGTGTTTTCCGCGCGCCTTCTAGAGGTGGCTGGACCAGGCGATTCCTCCCTGCTCCAGCCCAGAGGTGGGCCTGCCGCCGTTTGTCCTGGCGGCGGGCACCGCGCTGGCGTGGCTGCGGACGAATACCAGATGGTACCCGCGGCCACGCCGTCAACGGCGCGCGCGAGGGAACACCCAGGAGTTTTTAGTCGGTAGGCCGGCACCTTCAGTGCCGGAGTCCGACATAATCCGCCCCCCTCCCCCGAGGAGGGCGGATAAGCATGAGCGTTTCTCCTGGTAAAAAAAAAAAAAAAAAAAAAAGGTTAGGTTAGGTTAGGTTAGGTTGGGGTGGGGTGCGATGTCAGACAACCTCCTCGTGTGCCTGATGGCTACTTGTCCCCCTGGATACGTCTGGGGGGAACGGTAGTCGTTGGGCCGGTGCACCCTGGGCATCGGTCAACAACTTCCCTTTTAAGGGTTCTTGTTGGCCGATGGCGAATAGTCTGACACCGGGGGGCTCCTCCGCGTGTCCTCTGGTTTAGCAGAGGGCACTGCGGATGGAGCAGGAGACGCTCCCCTCCTAGCGGGGGAGTAAGGGTGGGCTCGGTGTGCACTCGCACTGCCGCCGAGCAGGCCTGGGGAGGAGGTTAGGGGGAACCTCCTACCCCTTGCCACCGCCGGGCTCGTAATCCGGGACCGCGGCTTTCAGCTGCAGTCCGGGACCGAGGGTCTTGGCCTAACCGCCCGGACCGCGAGGAAGGAAAACCTCTATAAAAAACCAGCCCAAGTCTCGGCTCCGAGGCCCGCCTCGGCGCCGAGATGCCCTCGTCGTTCCACTCCCGAAAATTCGTTTTCGGGAGTGGAGCGGCGGGGGATGGTGGAGGGCGAATTCCACCACAGCGGGCTGCGGCGAGGAAGCGGCGCTCCCTGAGGAATGCCCATATGTCCATATGGGCAGGGGACGCCGTGGAATCGTCTGCAGCACTTGGGCGACCTCTCCTTGACGACTGCAGCTAAGGCTGCGGCCGTCGACGAGAGGTCGTGGGAAGCGGCCCTCTCCCTCTGCTCGCAGGGGGGGAGACGGCGGGCGGGTCGGGGGGGCGTGGCATCTAACGCGCCTCCCCGGGCATCCCGCTGTGTAGGCCGCTATGGTGGGGGACGACCTCTCTGTTGAGGGGCCGTCCCCTGCCACATCATACGGTGGGAAATGCGCTCCTTACCGTGTGGTGTGGTGGGGGACGGCCTCTCTGTTGTGGAGAGGTCGTAGCCGTGCGGGACGGCCACCCTTTGACGCCCGCAGCCAGGTTTGAGCTGCGGACGCCAAGGGGAGGCCGTGGAAAGCGGTCCTCTCTCTCTGCGAGGGTCACGCACAGACCTCGCGGAGCGAGGGGAGATGCAGCCGCATGGGGGGCACGGAGGAGAGCTTATCTTCAATGATAGGCGATCCTCTGCCCCCCCCTACCCTGCGGGGCCGTGGGTGGCGATCCGGGGGGATCACCGCCCACACATAGGCCCCGCGAGAAGGCGCGCGCGGTGTTTTCCGCGCGCCTTCTAGAGGTGGCTGGACCAGGCGATTCCTCCCTGCTCCAGCCCAGAGGTGGGCCTGCCGCCGTTTGTCCTGGCGGCGGGCACCGCGCTGGCGTGGCTGCGGACGAATACCAGATGGTACCCGCGGCCACGCCGTCAACGGCGCGCGCGAGGGAACACCCAGGAGTTTTTAGTCGGTAGGCCGGCACCTTCTGTGCCGGAGTCCGACATAATCCGCCCTCCTCCCCCGAGGAGGGCGGATAAGCATGAGCGTTTCTCCTGGTAAAAAAAAAAAAAAAAAAAAAAAAAAAAAAAAAAAAAAAAAAAAAAAAAAAAAAAGGTTAGGTTGGGGTGGGGTGCGATGTCAGACAACCTCCTCGTGTGCCTGATGGCTACTTGTCCCCCTGGATACGTCTGGGGGGAACGGTAGTCGTTGGGCCGGTGCACCCTGGGCATCGGTCAACAACTTCCCTTTTAAGGGTTCTTGTTGGCCGATGGCGAATAGTCTGACAAGGGGGGTGCCCCTCCCAGTGTCCCTCTGATTGCAGAGGGCACAGCGGGATGGGGCAGGAGACGCTCCCCTCCTAGTGGGGGAGTAAGGGTGGGCTCGGTGTGCACTCGCACTGCCGCCGAGCAGGCGTGGGGAGGAGGAACCTCCTGGTGGGGAACTTCCTACCCCTTGCCACCGCCGGGCTCGTAATCCGGGACCGCGGCTTTCAGCTGCAGTCCGGGACCGAGGGTCTTGGCTTAACCGCCCGGACCGCGAGGAAGGAAAACCTCTATAAAAAACCAGCCCAAGTTTCGGCTCCGAGGCCCGCCTCGGCGCCGAAATGCCCTCGTCGTCCCACTCCCGAAAATTCGTTTTCGGGAGTGGAACGACGAGGGATGGTGGAGGGCGAATTCCACCACAGCGGGCTGCGGCGAGGAAGCGGCGCTCCCTGAGGAATGCCCATCTGGGCAGGGGACGCCGTGGAATCGTCTGCAGCACTTGGGCGACCTCTCCTTGACGACTGCAGCTAAGGCTGCGGCCGTCGACGAGAGGTCGTGGGAAGCGGCCCTCTCCCTCTGTTCGCAGGGGGAGACGGCGGGAGGGTTGGGGGGGCGGTGTTCACCCCGCCTCCTCTCCGGGCCTCCCGCTGTTTGCGGGCCGCTATGGTAGGGGACGACCTCTCTGTTGAGAGGTCGTAGCCGTGCGGGACGGCCACTCTTTGCCGGCCGCAGCCAGGTTCGAGCTGCGGACGCCAAGGAGAGGCCGTGGAAAGCGGTCCTCTCTCTCTGCGAGGTCACTCGCAGAGCGAGGGGAGATGCAGCCGCATGGGGGGCACGGAGGAGAGCTTATCTTTAATGATAGGCGATCCTCTGCCCCCCTACCCTGCGGGGCCGTGGGTGGCGATCCGGGGGGATCACCGCCCACACATAGGCCCCGCGAGAAGGCGCGCGCGGTGTTTTCCGCGCGCCTTCTAGAGGTGGCTGGACCAGGCGATTCCTCCCTGCTCCAGCCCAGAGGTGGGCCTGCCGCCGTGTGTTTATGGCGGCGGGCACCGCGCTGGCGTGGCTGCGGACGAATACCAGATGGTACCCGCGGCCACGCCGTCAACGGCGCGCGCGAGGAAACACCCAGGAGTTTTTAGTCGGTAGGCCGGCACCTTCAGTGCCGGAGTCCGACATAATTCGCCCCCCTCCCCCGAGGAGGGCGGATAAGCATGAGCGTTTCTCCTGGTAAAAAAAAAAAAAAAAAAAAGGTTAGGTTGGGGTGCGACGTCAGACAACCTCCTCGTGTGCTCGGTGGTTACTTGTCCTCCTGGATACGTCTGGGGGGAACGGTAGCTGCTGGGCCGGTGCACCCTGGGCATCGGTCAACAACTTCCCTTTTAAGGGTTCTTGTTGGCCGATGGCGAATAGTCTGACACCGGGGGGGCTCCTCCGCGTGTCCTCTGGTTTAGCAGAGGGCACTGCGGATGGAGCAGGAGACGCTCCCCTCCTAGTGGGGGAGTAAGGGTGGGCTCGGTGTGCACTCGTACTGCCGCCGAGCAGGCGTGGGGAGGAGGAACCTCCTGGTGGGGAACTTCCTACCCCTTGCCACCGCCGGGCTCGTAATCCGGGACCGCGGCTTTCAGCTGCAGTCCGGGACCGAGGGTCTTGGCTTAACCGCCCGGACCGCGAGGAAGGAAAACCTCTATAAAAAACCAGCCCAAGTTTCGGCTCCGAGGCCCGCCTCGGCGCCGAAATGCCCTCGTCGTCCCACTCCCGAAAATTCGTTTTCGGGAGTGGAACGACGAGGGATGGTGGAGGGCGAATTCCACCACAGCGGGCTGCGGCGAGGAAGCGGCGCTCCCTGAGGAATGCCCATCTGGGCAGGGGACGCCGTGGAATCGTCTGCAGCACTTGGGCGACCTCTCCTTGACGACTGCAGCTAAGGCTGCGGCCGTCGACGAGAGGTCGTGGGAAGCGGCCCTCTCCCTCTGTTCGCAGGGGGAGACGGCGGGAGGGTTGGAGGGGCGGTGTTCACCCCGCCTCCTCTCCGGGCCTCCCGCTGTTGCGGGCCGCTATGGTAGGGGACGACCTCTCTGTTGAGAGGTCGTAGCCGTGCGGGACGGCCACTCTTTGCCGGCCGCAGCCAGGTCCGAGCTGCGGACGCCAAGGAGAGGCCGTGGAAAGCGGTCCTCTCTCTCTGCGAGGTCACTCGCAGAGCGAGGGGAGATGCAGCCGCATGGGGGGCACGGAGGAGAGCTTATCTTTAATGATAGGCGATCCTCTGCCCCCCTACCCTGCGGGGCCGTGGGTGGCGATCCGGGGGGATCACCGCCCACACATAGGCCCCGCGAGAAGGCGCGCGCGGTGTTTCCGCGCGCCTTCTAGAGGTGGCTGGACCAGGCGATTCCTCCCTGCTCCAGCCCAGAGGTGGGCCTGCCGCCGCTGTTGTTCGGCGGCGGGCATCGCGCCGGCGTGGCTGCGGACGAATACCAGATGGTACCCGTGGCCACGCCGCATAGGCGCGCGCGAAGGAACACCCAGGAGTTTTTAGTCGGTAGGCCGGCACCTTCTGTGCCGGAGTCCGACATAATCCGCCCCCCTCCCCCGAGGAGGGCGGATAAGCATGAGCGTTTCTCCTGGTAAAAAAAAAAAAAAAAAAAAAAAGGTTAGGTTAGGTTAGGTTAGGTTAGGTTGGGGTGCGACGTCAGACAACCTCCTCGTGTGCTCGGTGGTTACTTGTCCTCCTGGATACGTCTGGGGGGAACGGTAGCTGCTGGGCCGGTGCACCCTGGGCATCGGCCAATAACTTCCCACTTTAAGGGTTCTTATTGGCCGATGGCGAATAGTCTGACAAGGGGGGTGCCCCTCCCAGTGTCCCTCTGATTTCAGAGGGCACAGCGGGATGGGGCAGGGGTAGGTCCCTATGTGGGACAGGGGCGGGTCGGCTCCCGCCAATTGGTGGGATGTCCGGCAGGCGCTATGTGCGCCGCCGCCGGAGGAGGGGCTTCGCCACCCCCTCGCGTTCCGTAACTGGCGAACCCACTTCAACGACCCCGCTGGTGGCTCCAGTGGGAGATGTCGTGGGTTTCGCTGGCCGGAGGGCTTGCCTTAATTGGCCGGCCCGCGGGAAGGAAAACCCTTTAAAACCAGCCCAAGTTTCGGCGTTGGGGCAACGCGGCGCCGAATGCCCTCGTCGTCCTACTTTCTTTCGAAAGTGGGAGGACGAGGGAAGGTAGAGGGCATATTCTACCATGAGCGGCCACCCTGGGGTACCGCCCGACCCCCCAGGCGTAATAGGGTTACCCAGGTGCAGAGGGCACCGCCTGGGTGGACCACTTATTTCCCTCATTCTCGTGGGAACAACAATCAGAATGAGAATTTTTAAATCCCCCCCCCAAAACCAAACTAAAACCTACGTTCGCAACGTAGGCCGAACCCCGCCCACCAGGGGTTCCTCAACGCAGAGGGAGGTAGAGGAGTCGGGACGGGAAGGCGGGCAAAGCCTCCTCGAGCCCTCCCACGAGCCGACAGCACCGCAGGGCGTTTTGCCAGTCGTGCTGTCGGACTCCGATTGTTCAGCGTCGTCGCCAGGGCTTTTGTTTTCGTCACCGGCCCCGGGGTCTCCACCCCGGAGCCGAGAACGGCAGCAAGTTTTAGTCAGACCAGCGACGAGGCTGATCGACGAAGCGGCCGGGAGAGAGGAGTGTTTCTCTCCACGGAGGGTCCTGTCTCGGGACCTTCCGTTGGATCTCCTCACTCCCGAACCAAAAGAAGGGGCGGCGCCGATCTTTACGGCGCCCCAGGACCAGGCTCGCAAGCGCTCGCGGGCGTCCACATCGCCGCGGTCAGACGAGTCGCAGAGTGACTCGTCCGACTCCAGACCGCCGGTGAGGCCCAAATCAGCAGGGCCCGCCAAACAGGCGAAGAGAGGACGGCCCCCTACTACGGGCCAGTATGTGGGCCTGGCTAAGGCCAAAGCTGAACTCCTGGAGCTCAGGCGCCAGGAGCTTCAGCTGGAGGCCGAAAAAGAGGTGGCGGGGATGGTCCGCGAGGCGAGTGGCAAGAGGGTTGCGCGCCTTGCGGACTCATCTCCGAATTTAAGTAGCGGAGAGGAGGGGGGTGGTGCCGGCACTACCGAGGACCTGACCACACAGGTGCAGGGCAGTGTCGACACCATCCTTCGTATAGCTACGAAGTCGGGCAACCTTAAGGGTACCTTCGTAAAGGCCCTTAAGGTTGCCGCTGCGTCCATCCAGGAAGCGACGATGGAACTAAAGAGGAGGAGTGTCTCCGACGAGACCGCCCGGCTGGCCGCCGAAAACAGCCGCCTAAAGGCCGAAATGGCCGAACTCCGAATGGAGATGGGCGCGCTGCGGGCCAGCCTTGAGCGATCTCGTGCGGAGACGCAGGTGCGGGAGCTGTCCTCTCCTCCAGGGAAGGACGACCTCGAGCGCACCATCATGGAGCGGGTCTGCAACATGATGGGGGCACGGCTCGAGGCCCTGGAGGACAGGCTCCTCCCCGCACAGCGGGTGCGGCCACCTTTGGCGGCGGATAAGAGGGCGGCCATAACACCTCGGCCGTCCTCGTCAGGCGCAGTTGCTGCCACGGCGCCTACCACCAGGCGCACGCCACCGCTGCCTGCCGCACCAGCAGCCCCCAAAGCCCCGGCACCAACCATCTCGCCGGGGCCTAAGGGCAAAAAGAAGAAGGGGAAGGGTCCGGCTAAAAAGAAAGGGCCAGCCGGACCCTCCAAACCATCACCTCCTCGACCACTGCCACCCGCGCCAACGTCCATGGACGAAAGCTGGGTGACAGTGGTCAAGAAGAAGAAGACGCAGGTGCCCCGGGCGCAAAGCTCCGGGGCAAATAATAAGAAGACGATGGCGGCTGCCGGACCTTCCGCCCCCCCTTCAAAAACACCGAAGGGAAAGGGGACAAAGGGAGGTCCAGCAAAGAAGGGGGCTGGGCTGAGGGCCCCCCGATCCGCAGCGGTCGTCCTGACCCTCCAGCCGGGGGCTCAGGACCGAGGCGTCACCTACAAGTCGGTGATGCTCGAGGCCAGGTCCAAAATTGAATTGGACGGCCTCGGGATCACCGGCTTAAGGTCACGCACTGCGCGGACGGGGGCCCAAATCCTGGAGGTCCCGGGCGCCACCAGCGGCGCGAAGGCAGACTCCCTCGCCACAAGGCTGAGGGAGGTCCTCGGCGAGGCCGACGTCCGAGTTACCAGGCCCACGAAATGCGCAGAACTGCGCGTTTCGGGCCTGGATGACTCGGTCTCGCCCGAGGATGTCGCCGCCGCGGTGGCTAAGGTGGGGGAGTGTGCGGTCGAGGAGGTCAAGGCTGGCCAAGTCGTCCGCACACCCTTCGCACAAGGGACCTCCTGGGTCCAGTGCCCAGTGGCAGCCGCCAGGAGGGTGGCCAGGGGGCGTCTGTTGGTGGGCTGGGTCTCCGCCCAGGTAAAACTGATGGAGACCCGCCCTACGAGGTGCTATCGCTGTCTCATGATCGGTCACGTGAGACAGGGATGCACCTCGGCGATCGACCGCAGCGGAGAGTGTTTCCGCTGCGGTGCAACAGGCCACCTGGCCAGGGAGTGCTCGGCCGCTCCCCGCTGCTCACTGTGTGTGGCAGCGGGGAAGCCCGCCGAGCATCGGGCGGGGAGCAGGGTCTGCACGGGGGCGATAGCCCCCAAACGTGCAGGCCTCAAGGCGGCCGGACGGACCCCGGCCGCCGTTGCTCCCGATAAGGATCCTGTGAATGCGGCCAAGTGATGGGCATTCACAGGATCTTACAGGCGAACATCAACCACTGCGCCGGTGCGCAGGACCTCCTCCTGCAATCCATGGCGCAGTGGTCGATCGATGTCGCCGTGGCCGCCGAGCCCTACTACGTCCCCCCCAGTGATAACTGGGCAGCGGACGTGGACGGCTCGGTGGCCATCATAACTAAAAGAGGGGCAGAGGGCATAATGCCCCCTCCCACCTTGTCGAGGGGCCGAGGCTTTGTGGCGATCCGCTGGGGAGAGATATGCCTTATTGGGGTGTATTTCTCCCCCAACAGGAGTCTCGCCGAGTTCGAAGCGTTCCTGGACCAGGTAGGGGCCCTCATTGGGCAGACCCTACCGTGTCCGGCGCTCGTCGTGGGCGACCTCAACGCCAAGTCATTGGCTTGGGGCTGTCCCGCGACGGATACTCGGGGAGATCTCCTTGCGGAGTGGGCGACGGCTGCCGGCCTCGTGGTTCTGAACCAGGGGTCGGCCAACACCTGCGTGCGCTGGCAGGGGGGGTCCATCGTGGACGTTTCGTTCACGACCCCCGCCGTCGCACGGCGTGTCCGTGAGTGGAGGGTTCTGGAGGATGTGGAGACGTTGTCGGACCATCTGTACGTCCGGTTCGACGTCTCCACAGCCACAGAACGCGCGGACACGCGCCGTCGTCCCGACAGCCGAGCCTCGGCCCGATGGGCCTTGTCCAGCCTAAATCGCGAAGCGGTGGAGATTGCTTCCATTGTCCAGGCCTGGGTAACACCTTCCAGGCCTGTGGAGGTCGAGGTCGAGAGTTTGTGGTTCCGGGATGCGCTGTCGCAGATATGCGACGCCAGCATGTCCCGGGCCAAACCTCGACCTCCGAAGCGTCAGGTGTACTGGTGGTCTCAGGGGATCGGAGAAATCCGGTCCCGTTGTGTGGAGGCGAGACGCCAGTACACCCGGGCCCGCCGTAGGCGGGTCCGTGACGCCGACATGGAAGCCCAGCTGTACGGTGCCTATCGAGAGGTTAAGAAGGCCCTACAGCTCTCCATCGCTGACGCGAAGGCGAGTGCCAGAGCGGAGCTCCTCGAGACTCTAAACCGTGATCCATGGGGGAGGCCGTATAAGATGGTCAGGGGCAAATTACGCCCCTGGTCGCCCCCCCTGACGGAGAGTCTCGAGCCTCGACTGCTGGAGGAGGTTGTTTCGTCGCTGTTTCCGAACAGGGCGGAACATCTCCCTCCAGCGATGGCGCCCCCGCGACGTCAAGTTGACGTCGCGGATGCGAGCGCGGAAGTCGAGGTCCCTCCGGTAACGGAGGGAGAGCTAGGCGCGGCCGTGTTGAGGATGAAATCCAAAAACACGGCCCCGGGACCCGATGGGGTTCCGGGACGCGTCCTGGCTCTGGCACTGGAGGCCCTCGGGGGGAGATTCCGTGGTCTACTGGACGCCTGTCTTCGATCCGGCCGTTTTCCAGCCATATGGAAAATCGGCCGGCTCGTCCTGATCAAGAAAGACGGGCGTCCCGCGGAATCCCCCTCAGCCTACCGTCCGATCGTGCTATTGGACGAGGTCGACAAGCTTTTTGAGAGAATCATAAGCTGTCGCCTCGTCAAGCACCTCCGAGACGTAGGCCCCGATCTGTCCGAACATCAGTTCGGATTCCGGGAGGGAAGGTCGACCGTTGATGCGGTCGGCCGTGTCAAAGCCCTCTCGGAAGAGGCGGCCGCCCAGGGCGGGGTGTTGCTGGCGGTGTCGCTAGATATAGCGAACGCCTTTAACACCCTTCCCTGGGCCTGCATTATGGAGGCACTCCACTATCATAACGTGCCTCCATACCTGCGCCTCATGGTCGGGGCCTACCTCTCGCAGAGATACGTTGAGTATCCGGTCCGGGACGGTAGGCTGGCAAGGTGGGAAACGTCGTGCGGTGTTCCGCAGGGGTCGGTTTTAGGCCCTCTCCTGTGGAACGTCGGCTACGACTGGGTGCTGCGGGGCGAGCTCCTTCCCGGAGCAGAGGTCACCTGCTATGCGGATGACACGCTGGTGACCTCCCGGGGGAGCTCGTACCGAGAAGCGGCACGCCTCGCCACTGTGTCAGTAGCACAGGTGGTGAGGCGCATAAGGATGCTCGGCCTGGAGGTGGCCCTCCATAAGTCCGAGGCGCTGTGTTTTCACGGCGCCCGGAAGGGGCCACCTCCCGGCGCGAGCATCCAGGTTGGTGGCACTCGAATCGAGGTCAAGCCCGAGATGAGGTACCTCGGACTTGTCCTCGACCCGCGCTGGAGTTTCCGTGGGCACTTCGCCCGCCTGGCCCCCCGATTGATCGCGGCATCGGCTGCCCTAAGGCGGCTGATGCCAAACATCGGGGGGCCCGAGTCGGCAAGCCGCCGCCTCTACATGGGGGTGGTGCGATCGATGGCCCTATATGGGGCCCCGATCTGGGCGGAGACCCTGACGGCCCGTAGGAATGTCACCCTTCTGAGACGTCCTCAGAGGGTGATGGCCGTCAGCGTCATACGCGGATATCGCACCATCTCCTTCGAGGCGGCGTGCGCATTGGCGGGCACACCTCCCTGGGACCTGGAGGCGGAGGCCCAGGCGTCACTGTATCAGTGGCGCAGGGACCTCCTCCTCCGGGGCGAGCACCCTGCTCCAAGGGAGGTGGAAGTGCGGAAACTCCAGGCTCGACAGTCTGTGCTGGGGATCTGGGGGGTAAGGCTGGCCTCGCCAGAGGCCGGCCGCCGGACTGTTGAGGCGCTCCGCCCAGTAATAAGGGACTGGGCGGAGCGCATGCGGGGCTCGCTGACCTTCCGCGCGGTGCAGGTTCTCTCGGGGCATGGTTGTTTCGGGAGGTACCTGCACCGCACCGCCGGAAGGGAGGCGACCGATGAGTGCCACCATTGTGGCTGTCACGAGGACACGGCGCAGCACACCCTCGAGGAATGCCCAGCTTGGGCGGGGGAGCGCCGCGACCTCGTCGCAGCGGTAGGGGACGATCTCTCCTTGCCGGCCGTAGTCAAGGCTATGGTTGGCGACGAGAGGTCGTGGAAAGCGGTCCTCTCCTTCTGCGAGTGCGTTATCTCGCAGAAGGAGGCGGCGGAGAGAGAGAGGGAGACCGATCCCTCCTCTCAACCCATCCGCCGCAGACGCACAGGGACCAGGAGAAGGGCTTATGCCCACCTTCTCCCCCCTACCTAGCGAGGCTGGGTGGTGACTCGGGGGGGTCACCACCCTTACGCAAGCCTCGCGAGAAGGCGCGCGTGGTGTTCCCACGCGCCTTCTTGAGGTGGCTGGACCGGGGGTATTCCTCCCCGCTCCAGCCCAGAGGAGGGCCCGCCGCCGCCGATAGCCGTGGCGGCGGGCACCGCGCTGGCGTGGCTGCGGACGAATACCAGATGGTACCCGTGGCCACGCCGTAAACGGTGCGCCCGAAGGAACACCCAGGAGTTTTTAGTCGGTAGGTCGGCACCTTCTGTGCCGAAGTCCGACATAATCCGCCCCCCTCCCCCGAGGAGGGCGGATAAGCATGAGCGTTTCTCCTGGCTAAAAAAAAAAAAAAAAAAAAAAGGTTAGGTTAGGTTAGGTTAGGTTAGGTTAGGTTGGGGTGCGACGTCAGACAACCTCCTCGTGTGCTCGGTGGTTACTTGTCCTCCTGGATACGTCTGGGGGGAACGGTAGCTGCTGGGCCGGTGCACCCTGGGCATCGGCCAATAACTTCCCACTTTAAGGGTTCTTATTGGCCGATGGCGAATAGTCTGACAAGGGGGGTGCCCCTCCGCGTGTCCCTCTGATTGCAGAGGGCACAGCAGGATGGGGCAGGGGGTAGGTCCCTATGTGGGACAGGGGCGGGTCGGCTCCCGCCAATTGGTGGGATGTCCGGCAGGCGCTATGTGCGCCGCCGCCGGAGGAGGGGCTTCGCCACCCCCTCGCGTTCCGTAACCGGCGAACCCACTTCAACGACCCCGCTATAAAAACCAGCCCAAGTTTCGGCGTTGGGGCAACGCGGCGCCGAATGCCCTCGTCGTCCTACTTTCATTCGAAAGTGGGATGACGAGGGAGGGTGGAGGGCATACTCCACCCACTAGCGGCCACCCTGGGGTACCGCCCGACCCCCCAGGTGTAAAAGGGTTACCCAGGTGCAGAGGGCACCGCCTGGGTGGACGTTTTATTTCCCTCTTACTCGTGGGATCCAAAGTAAGATGCGCATATTTAAATCCCCCCCCCAAAACACAACTAGGACCTACGTCAGTCGTAACGCAGGTCGAACCCCGCCCACCAGGGGTTCCACACTCATGCAGAGGGAGGTAGAGGAGTCGGGACGGGAAGGCGGGCAAAGCCTCCTCGAGCCCTCCCACGAGCCGACAGCACCGCAGGGCGTTCTGCCAGTCGTGCTGTCGGACTCCGATTTGTCAGCGTCGTCGCCGGGACTCTTGTTTTCTTCACCGGCCCCGGGGTCTCCGCCCCGGAGCCGAGAACAAGTTTTAGTCAGACCAGCGACGAGGCTGATCGACGAAGCGGCTGGGAGAGAGGAATGTTTCTCTCCACGGAGGGTCCTGTCCAGGGACCTTCCGATGGACCTCCTCACTCCCGAACCGAGGGTAGAGACGGCGCCGGAAACCACGGCGAACTTGGAGCAGGCCCGCAAAAGGCTGCGGGCGTCTGCGTCGTCGCGGTCAGACGAGTCGCAAAGTGGCGACTCGTCCGATTCCAGACCGCTGGTGCGGCCCAAAACATCGGGGCCCGCCAAGCGACCGAAGAGGGGACGCCCGCCAACGACAGGCCAATATGTGGGCCTGTCTAAGGCAAAAGCCGAGTTCCTGGAGCTTAGGCGCCAGGAGCTCCGGCTGCAGGCGGAGGAAGAGGCGGTCGAGATGGTCCGCGAGGCGAGCAGCAGGAGAATGGCTCGTCTGGCGGACGCATCTCCGACATTAAGCAGCGGCGCGGAGGGGGAGGGCGGCGACACTGCCGAGGCCCTGAATAACCAGGTCCAAGACAGTGTCAACACCATCCTCCATATAGCGACGAAGTCAGGCAACCTTAAGGGCACATTCATAAAGGCCCTTAAGGTTGCCGCCGCCTCGATTCAAGAGGCAGCTACGGAGCTGCGACGGAGGTCAGTCTCCGATGAGACCGCTCGGCTAGCCGCCGAGAATAATCGCCTAAAGGCCGAAATGGCCGGGCTCCGCAAGGAGATGGGCGATTTGCGTGCTAGCCTCGAGCGGTCCCAGGCGGAGACGCAGGTGCGGGGGCAACCTTCTCCTCCAGGGAAGGTTCAAGACCTCGAGCGCACCATCATGGAGCGAGTTGGCTTCATGGTGGGGGCAAGGCTCGAGGCCCTGGAGGAGAGGTTGCTCCCCGCAAGGAGGGAGAGGCCGCCATTGGCAGCCGATAAGAGGACGGCAACTCCTTTCAGGCCGTCCTCATCCGGCGCGGTGACCGTCGCGCCACCGACCAGGCGCCAATCTCCGCC
Source organism: Oegoconia quadripuncta (assembly GCA_949316235.1). Taxonomy (NCBI): domain Eukaryota; kingdom Metazoa; phylum Arthropoda; class Insecta; order Lepidoptera; family Autostichidae; genus Oegoconia; species Oegoconia quadripuncta. The sequence continues at coordinate 10,003 of OX438743.1, read as the reverse complement.
TGCCGCACCAACGGCCCCCAAACCCCCGGCACAAACCATCGCGCCGGGGAAGAAGGGGAAAAAGAAGAAGGGGAAGGGTCCGGCTCAAAAGAAAGGGCCAGCCGGACCCTCCAAACCACCACCTCCTCGACCACTGCCACCCGCGCCAACGTCCATGGACGAAAGCTGGGTGACAGTGGTCAAGAAGAATAAAAAGCAGGCGCCCCGGGCACAAAGCTCCGGGGCTAATAAGAAGACGATGGCGGCTGCCGGACCTTCCGCCCCCCCCTCACAAACATCGAGGGGAAAGGGGACAAAGGGAGGTCCAGCTAAGAAGGGGGCTGGGCTGAGGGCCCCCCGATCCGCAGCGGTTGTCCTGACCCTCCTGCCGGGGGCTCAGGACAGAGGCGTCACCTACAAGTCGGTGATGCTCGAGGCCAGGTCCAAGATTGATCTGGACGGCCTCGGGATCACCGGCTTAAGGTCACGCACTGCGCGGACGGGGGCCCAAATCCTTGAGGTCCCGGGCGCCACCAGCGGCGCAAAGGCAGACTCCCTCGCCACAAGGCTGAGGGAGGTCCTCGGCGAGGCCGACGTCCGAGTTACCAGGCCCACGAAATGCGCAGATCTGCGCGTTTCGGGCCTGGATGACTCGGTCTCGCCCGAGGATGTCGCCGCCGCGGTGGCTAAGGTGGGGGGGTGTGCGGTCGAGGAGGTCAAGGCTGGCCAAGTCGTCCGCACACCCTTCGCACAAGGGACCTCCTGGGTCCAGTGCCCAGTGGCAGCCGCCAGGAGGGTGGCCAGGGGGCGTCTGTTGGTGGGCTGGGTCTCCGCCCAGGTAAAACTGATGGAGACCCGCCCCACGAGGTGCTATCGCTGTCTCATGATCGGTCACGTGAGACAGGGATGCACCTCGGCGATCGACCGCAGCGGAGAGTGTTTCCGCTGCGGTGCAACAGGCCACCTGGCCAGGGAGTGCTCGGCCGCTCCCAGCTGCTCACTGTGCGTGGCAGCGGGGAAGCCCGCCGAGCATCGGGCGGGGAGCAGGGTCTGCACGGGGGCGATAGCCCCCAAACGTGCAGGCCTCAAGGCGGCCGGACGGACCCCGGCCGCCGTTGCTCCCGATAAGGATCCTGTGAATGCGGCCAAGTGATGGGCATTCACAGGATCTTACAGGCGAACATCAACCACTGCGCCGGTGCGCAGGACCTCCTCCTGCAATCCATGGCGCAGTGGTCGATCGATGTCGCCGTGGCCGCCGAGCCCTACTACGTCCCCCCCAGTGATAACTGGGCAGCGGACGTGGACGGCTCGGTGGCCATCATAACTAAAAGAGGGGCAGAGGGCATAATGCCCCCTCCCACCTTGTCGAGGGGCCGAGGCTTTGTGGCGATCCGCTGGGGAGAGATGTGCCTCATTGGGGTGTATTTCTCCCCCAACAGGAGTCTCGCCGAGTTCGAAGCGTTCCTGGACCAGGTAGGGGCCCTCATTGGGCAGACCCTACCGTGTCCGGCGCTCGTCGTGGGCGACCTCAACGCCAAGTCATTGGCTTGGGGCTGTCCCGCGACGGATACTCGGGGAGATCTCCTTGCGGAGTGGGCGACGGCTGCCGGCCTCGTGGTTCTGAACCAGGGGTCGGCCAACACCTGCGTGCGCTGGCAGGGGGGGTCCATCGTGGACGTTTCGTTCACGACCCCCGCCGTCGCACGGCGTGTCCGTGAGTGGAGGGTTCTGGAGGATGTGGAGACGTTGTCGGACCATCTGTATGTCCGGTTCGACGTCTCCACAGCCACAGAACGCGCGGACACGCGCCGTCGTCCCGACAGCCGAGCCTCGGCCCGATGGGCCTTGTCCAGCCTAAATCGCGAAGCGGTGGAGATTGCTTCCATTGTCCAGGCCTGGGTAACACCTTCCAGGCCTGTGGAGGTCGAGGTCGAGAGTTTGTGGTTCCGGGATGCGCTGTCGCAGATATGCGACGCCAGCATGTCCCGGGCCAAACCTCGACCTCCGAAGCGTCAGGTGTACTGGTGGTCTCAGGGGATCGGAGAAATCCGGTCCCGTTGTGTGGAGGCGAGACGCCAGTACACCCGGGCCCGCCGTAGGCGGGTCCGTGACGCCGACATGGAAGCCCAGCTGTACGGTGCCTATCGAGAGGTTAAGAAGGCCCTACAGCTCTCCATCGCGGACGCGAAGGCGAGTGCCAGAGCGGAGCTCCTCGAGACTCTAAACCGTGATCCATGGGGGAGGCCGTATAAGATGGTCAGGGGCAAATTACGCCCCTGGTCGCCCCCCCTGACGGAGAGTCTCGAGCCTCGACTGCTGGAGGAGGTTGTTTCGTCGCTGTTTCCGAACAGGGCGGAACACCTCCCTCCAGCGATGGCGCCCCCGCGACGTCAAGTTGACGTCGCGGATGCGAGCGCGGAAGTCGAGGTCCCTCCGGTAACGGAGGGAGAGCTAGGCGCGGCCGTGTTGAGGATGAAATCCAAAAACACGGCCCCGGGACCCGATGGGGTTCCGGGACGCGTCCTGGCTCTGGCACTGGAGGCCCTCGGGGGGAGATTCCGTGGTCTACTGGACGCCTGTCTTCGATCCGGCCGTTTTCCAGCCATATGGAAAATCGGCCGGCTCGTCCTGATCAAGAAAGACGGGCGTCCCGCGGAATCCCCCTCAGCCTACCGTCCGATCGTGCTATTGGACGAGGTCGACAAGCTTTTTGAGAGAATCATAAGCTGTCGCCTCGTCAAGCACCTCCGAGACGTAGGCCCCGATCTGTCCGAACATCAGTTCGGATTCCGGGAGGGAAGGTCGACCGTCGATGCGGTCGGCCGGGTCAAAGCCCTCTCGGAAGAGGCGGCCGCCCAGGGCGGGGTGTTGCTGGCGGTGTCGCTAGATATAGCGAACGCCTTTAACACCCTTCCCTGGGCCTGCATTATGGAGGCACTCCGTCATCATAACGTGCCTCCATACCTGCGCCTCATGGTCGGGGCCTACCTCTCGCAGAGATACGTTGAGTATCCGGTCCGGGACGGTAGGCTGGCAAGGTGGGAAACGTCGTGCGGTGTTCCGCAGGGGTCGGTTTTAGGCCCTCTCCTGTGGAACATCGGCTACGACTGGGTGCTGCGGGGCGAGCTCCTTCCCGGAGCAGAGGTCACCTGCTATGCAGATGATACGCTGGTGACCTCCCGGGGGAGCTCGTACCGAGAAGCGGCACGCCTCGCCACTGTGTCGGTAGCACAGGTGGTGAGGCGCATAAGGATGCTCGGCCTGGAGGTGGCCCTACATAAGTCCGAGGCGCTGTGTTTTCACGGCGCCCGGAAGGGGCCACCTCCCGGCGCGAGCATCCAGGTTGGTGGCACTCGAATCGAGGTCAAGCCCGAGATGAGGTATCTCGGACTTGTCCTCGACCCGCGCTGGAGTTTCCGTGGGCACTTCGCCCGCCTGGCCCCCCGATTGATCGCGGCATCGGCTGCCCTAAGGCGGCTGATGCCAAACATCGGGGGGCCCGAGTCGGCAAGCCGCCGCCTCTATATGGGGGTGGTGCGGTCGATGGCCCTTTACGGGGCCCCGATCTGGGCGGAGACCCTGACGGCCCGTAGTAATATCACCCTCTTGAGAAGACCTCAGAGGGTGATGGCCGTCAGCGTCATACGCGGATACCGCACCATTTCCTTTGAGGCGGCGTGCGCATTGGCGGGCACACCTCCCTGGGACCTGGAGGCGGAGGCCCAGGCGTCACTATATAAGTGGCGCAAGGGCCTCCTCCTCCGGGGCGAGCAACCTGCTCCAAGGGAGGTGGAAGTGCGGAAACTCCAGGCTCGGCAGTCCGTGCTGGGGATCTGGGGGGTAAGGCTGGCCTCGCCAGAGGCCGGCCGCCGGACTGTCGAGGCGCTCCGTCCGGTAATAAGGGACTGGACGGAGCGCATGCGGGGCTCGCTGACCTTCCGCGCGGTGCAGGTTCTCTCGGGCCATGGGTGCTTCGGGAGGTACCTGCACCGCATCGCCGGAAGGGAGGCGACCGATGAGTGCCACCATTGTGGCTGCCACGAGGACACGGCGCAGCACACCCTCGAGGAATGCCCAGCTTGGGCGGGGGAGCGCCGCGACCTCGTCGCAGCGGTAGGGGACGATCTCTCCTTGCCGGCCGTAGTGAAGGCTATGGTTGGCGACGAGAGGTCGTGGAAAGCGGTCCTCTCCTTCTGCGAGTGCGTCATCTCGCAGAAGGAGGCGGCGGAGAGAGTGAGGGAGACCGATCCCTCCTCTCAACCCATCCGCCGCAGACGCACAGGGACCAGGAGAAGGGCTTATGCCCACCTTCTCCCCCCTACCTAGCGAGGCTGGGTGGTGACTCGGGGGGGTCACCACCCTTACGCAAGCCTCGCGAGAAGGCGCGCGTGGTGTTCCCACGCGCCTTCTTGAGGTGGCTGGACCGGGGGTATTCCTCCCCGCTCCAGCCCAGAGGAGGGCCCGCCGCCGCCGTTAGCCGTGGCGGCGGGCACCGCGCTGGCGTGGCTGCGGACGAATACCAGATGGTACCCGTGGCCACGCCGTCAACGGTGCGCCCGAAGGAACACCCAGGAGTTTTTAGTCGGTAGGTCGGCACCTTCTGTGCCGAAGTCCGACATAATCCGCCCCCCTCCCCCGAGGAGGGCGGATAAGCATGAGCGTTTCTCCTGGCTAAAAAAAAAAAAAAAAAAAAGGTTAGGTTAGGTTAGGTTAGGTTAGGTTAGGTTAGGTTAGGTTAGGTTAGGTTAGGTTAGGTTAGGTTAGGTTAGGTTAGGTTAGGTTAGGTTAGGTTAGGTTCCCCCCCGACGTGTCGCCACCTTGCCGTGGTGGGGGGGCTTGCGTGTCTCGAGGACGCCCAGGGCTACGCCGGATAGGGCTTCCCATACCGGACAGGCCTGGGTCGAGAGGCCAGACAAAGAGCGACACACCCCGGCCGATATGGCCGGGCAAGAGGGTTTCTCCGCGTGTCCCTCTGTTTGCAGAGGGCACTGCGGAGGAAATTTGGCGTGGCCCGGGACGTTCTGTCCCTGGGGCGGTGTTCGCTTGGGTCCGGGTTCTCCGGGCCCTTGCATCTCTGCAGGAAGAAAACCTCGGTAAAAAATCACCCCGTTTACCCCTAGTGGCCTCGCAGCGCTGGGGTGTAGTGCCGACGGGTTATTCGGCCTTAACTGCGCGCCGGCAGCCCCGGCCCCATAAAAAAAGATGAGAATGAGCAAAGACAAACAGAAATTACCCCAGGGGGGTACCCGAAAGGGAGAATCCCCCCCTGCACTTACACGTGCAGGCTGCCCCTCGTATTCTGGGGGGGGCAAATCTTTGCTTAGAATCCAATTGCATGACGACCCACGCAAACGCCTAACGGACTCGGACGATTGCTCGAGTGGAGTCGGTAGATACGAGGAGATGGACGCGGCATCTGACTCAGGCGCGAGCCTAGTCTCTGTCGCGTCAACACCGGACGGGACCAGGGGCGGACTCTCTAAGAGCCCGCGGAGAAGAAAGAGGCAGCGAGCTACTGGTTGTAGCTCGGCTTCCTCAAGTGAAGATGACAAAGGCAAGCGCCCTCTCGCCCCAAAGGGCAGAGGACGCCCGCCCACTACCGGACAATACGTCGGCCTCGCCAAGGCAAAGGCTGCCCTCAACGCCGAGAGGCAGAGGGAGCTGGAGCTCTTGGCTGAGGCCGAAATCGCCGAATCAAGCCGACTGACGAGGAGCCAGGCCAAGGTGTCGCGCCTCTCCGAATCGTCGTCGGACTTGAATCTGGACGTGACAGGAGGGTCGTCAGAGGCCAAACTGGCCTCTGACCTAAACAAAATGGTGACGGACAACGTGGACCTTATCCGGCGGGTAGCCGCCAAATCCACGAACCTGAAGGGCACGTTCGTTCGTGCCCTGAAGGACTCGGCAGAGGCGATAGCCCAAGCCGTCTCGGAGCTCAGCTCTCGCTCAGTGAGCGATGAAACGAGACGGCTTCAGGTGAATAATGCCCGCCTCCAGGCGGAACTGATGGAGATCCGCGCCGAGCTGGCGCAGATCAAAGCCGAGTTGGCTAAGGAGCGAAGGGCTAAAAGCCCGGCTGCCCCTGCCGTCACGGCGGTGGAGGGGTCCTCTCTTCCGGGTGAAGACCTGCTGCGCTCGGTCATGGTCCACGTTGGAACCATGCTGAGCGCGCGGTTTGAAGACCTGGAGGAGAGACTCCTTCCAGCAAAGCGTCTGCGGCCACCTCTGGCCGCTGACTTAAGAAGAGTGTCTGCTGAGGCTCACATGGCTCCAGCCACAGCTCCCGCTGAGACCTCTGCTCCAGCGGCAGCCCCTGATGATGTTCCCCACCCACCGGACCTCGCTCTCCCTAACAGGAGGAAGGGGAGGAGAGGCGGGAAGAAAAGGAGGAAGGCGACCTCGGCTTCGGCCCCGGCCGCTGCAATTGTAGCCCCTCGTCCCCTGCCGCCGGCTCCTGCGTCCATGGACGCGGCCTGGAGCACGGTAGTAAAGAGGGGCTCCAAGAAGAAGCCGAGAGCGGCAGTGCAAAGCGGTTCTGGCCCGCACCTGCCGCCGCCAAAACCTACGGTGAAGAGGGTCCGTAAACTCCGGCCTCCCCGCTCCCAGGCTGTGGTGCTTTCACTGCAGCCGGGAGCAGCAGAGAAGGGGGTTACATACGAGAAGGTCCTGAGAGAGGCCAGGTCGAAGGTGAATCTCGCCGCCCTCGGCATCTCAGGCCTTCGAATAAGGAATGCGGCCACTGGAGCGCGCATGCTGGAGGTCCCAGGCGCGTCCAGTATTAGCAAAGCGGACTCCCTCGCTGAGAAGCTAAGGGAGTCGCTAAGCCCGGACGAGGTAAAAGTCTCCAGGCCCACCATATGTGCAGATCTGCGCATATCGGGCCTGGATGACTCAATTGTGACGGAGGAGGTGGTGGCCGCTGTTGCCCGCACCGGAGGATGCAGCGAGGAGTGCGTGAAGCCTGGCGTCTTACGCCCAGACTTCTCCGGCCTCTACGCGGTCAGCCTGCGCTGCCCCATAAAGGCAGCTAAAAAGGTTGTTAAGGAGGGTCGGCTCTTGGTTGGCTGGGTGGCCGCGCAAGTGCGGTTGCTCGACCACAGGCCACTTCGGTGTTTTAGGTGCCTCCAGGTCGGGCACGTCAGAGCGACGTGCTCCGCGGAGGTGGACCGCAGCGATCAATGTTATCGCTGCGGTCAAGCCGGGCACAAAGCTGGGCAGTGTTCCGCCACGCCGCACTGCACCCTGTGTGCAGCAGCCGGCAAATCGGCGGCGCATACGGTGGGGAGCAGATCTTGTGCTGCCCCCCCCTCTAACAGGCGGAGAAAAGTCGGCAGCGTCGGCCCTAAGGCCTCACAGCAGTCGACTCGCCCTAGTCAAGGGCGGATGGACACTGCCATGTAGTTGAGGCGCGCTGCATGTCCCGGCGCGCCTCCTATTGTTGGCCACGAAGGGCCCAATCCGGGCAACCGCTAGGGGGAGTTGCAGAAGTCTTGTTGCACCTGGGCTCCCCCGATCACGCGGCGAGAGGGACATCGTGAGGTTTTAGTCGGTAGGTCGGCACCTTCTGTGCCGGAGTCCGACATACCCCGCCTGCGGGCGGGGATGCATGAGCATTTCCTCACGTAAAAAAAAAAAAAAAAAAAAAAAAAAAAAAAAGGTTAGGTTAGGTTAGGTTAGGTTAGGTTAGGTTAGGTTAGGTTAGGTTAGGTTAGGTTAGGTTAGGTTAGGTTAGGTTAGGTTAGGTTAGGTTGGGGTGGGGTCAGGCCGCTATGGTAGGGGACGACCTCTCTGCTGAGAGGTCGTAGCCGTGCGGGACGGCCACTCTTTGCCGGCCGCAGCCAGGTTCGAGCTGCGGACGCCAAGGAGAGGCCGTGGAAAGCGGTCCTCTCTCTTTGCGAGGTCACTCGCAGAGCGAGGGGAGATGCAGCCGCATGGGGGGCACGGAGGAGAGCTTATCTTTAATGATAGGCGATCCTCTGCCCCCCTACCCTGCGGGGCCGTGGGTGGCGATCCGGGGGGATCACCGCCCACACATAGGCCCCGCGAGAAGGCGCGCGCGGTGTTTTCCGCGCGCCTTCTAGAGGTGGCTGGACCAGGCGATTCCTCCCTGCTCCAGCCCAGAGGTGGGCCTGCCGCCGCTTTTGTCCTGGCGGCGGGCACCGCGCTGGCGTGGCTGCGGACGAATACCAGATGGTACCCGCGGCCACGCCGTCAACGGCGCGCGCGAGGGAACACCCAGGAGTTTTTAGTCGGTAGGCCGGCACCTTCTGTGCCGGAGTCCGACATAATCCGCCCCCCTCCCCCGAGGAGGGCGGATAAGCATGAGCGTTTCTCCTGGTAAAAAAAAAAAAAAAAAAAAAAAAAGGTTGGGGTGGGGTGCGATGTCAGACAACCTCCTCGTGTGCCTGATGGCTACTTGTCCCCCTGGATACGTCTGGGGGGAACGGTAGTCGTTGGGCCGGTGCACCCTGGGCATCGGTCAACAACTTCCCTTTTAAGGGTTCTTGTTGACCGATGGCGAATAGTCTGACACCGGGGGGCTCCTCCGCGTGTCCCTCTGGTTTAGCAGAGGGCACTGCGGATGGAGCAGGAGACGCTCCCCTCCTAGTGGGGGAGTAAGGGTGGGCTCGGTGTGCACTCGCACTGCCGCCGAGCAGGCCTGGGGAGGAGGTTTGGGGTGAACCTCCTACCCCTTGCCACCGCCGGGCTCGTAATCCGGGACCGCGGCTTTCAGCTGCAGTCCGGGACCGAGGGTCTTGGCTTAACCGCCCGGACCGCGAGGAAGGAAAACCTCTATAAAAAATCAGCCCAAGTCTCGGCTCCGAGGCCCGCCTCGGCGCCGAGATGCCCTCGTCGTCCCACTCCCGAAAATTCGTTTTCGGGAGTGGAGCGACTAGGGATGGTGGAGGGCGAATTCCACCACAGCGGGCTGCGGCGAGGAAGCGGCGCTCCCTGAGGAATGCCCATATGTCCATATGGGCAGGGGACGCCGTGGAATCGTCTGCAGCACTTGGGCGACCTCTCCTTGACGACTGCAGCTAAGGCTGCGGCCGTCGACGAGAGGTCGTGGGAAGCGGCCCTCTCCCTCTGCTCGCAGGGGGAGACGGCGGGAGGGTTGGGGGGGCGGTTTTCCCCCGCCTCCTCTCCGGGCCTCCCGCTGTTGCAGGCCGCTATGGTAGGGGACGACCTCTCTGCTGAGAGGTCGTAGCCGTGCGGGACGGCCACTCTTTGCCGGCCGCAGCCAGGTTCGAGCTGCGGACGCCAAGGAGAGGCCGTGGAAAGCGGTCCCCTCTCTTTGCGAGGTCACTCGCAGAGCGAGGGGAGATGCAGCCGCATGGGGGGCCCGGAGGAGAGCTTATCTTTAATTATAGGCGATCCTCTGCCCCCCTACCCTGCGGGGCCGTGGGTGGCGATCCGGGGGGATCACCGCCCACACATAGGCCCCGCGAGAAGGCGCGCGCGGTGTTTTCCGCGCGCCTTCTAGAGGTGGCTGGACCAGGCGATTCCTCCCTGCTCCAGCCCAGAGGTGGGCCTGCCGCCGCTTTGTCCTGGCGGCGGGCACCGCGCTGGCGTGGCTGCGGACGAATACCAGATGGTACCCGCGGCCACGCCGTCAACGGCGCGCGCGAGGGAACACCCAGGAGTTTTTAGTCGGTAGGCCGGCACCTTCTGTGCCGGAGTCCGACATAATCCGCCCCCCTCCCCCGAGGAGGGCGGATAAGCATGAGCGTTTCTCCTGGTTAAAAAAAAAAAAAAAAAAAAAAAAGGTTAGGTTGGGGTGCGACGTCAGACAACCTCCTCGTGTGCTCGGTGGTTACTTGTCCTCCTGGATACGTCTGGGGGGAACGGTAGCTGCTGGGCCGGTGCACCCTGGGCATCGGCCAATAACTTCCCACTTTAAGGGTTCTTATTGGCCGATGGCGAATAGTCTGACAAGGGGGGTGCCCCTCCACGTGTCCCTCTGATTGCAGAGGGCACAGCAGGATGGGGCAGGGGGTAGGTCCCTATGTGGGACAGGGGC